>CM056059.1:287897975-288530475 GCA_029574335.1 Rana kukunoris
AGCCCCAGACCATGACACTCCCACCACCATGCTTGACTGTAGGCAAGACACACTTGTCTTTGTACTCCTCACCTGGTTGCTGCCACACACGCTTGGCACCATCTGACCCAAATAAGTTTATCTTGGTCACATCAGACCACAGGTCATGGTTCCAGTAATCCATGTCCTTAGTCTGCTTGTCTTCAGCAAACTGTTTTCAGGCTTTCTTATGCATCATTTTTCGAAGAGGTTTCCTTCTGGGACGACAGCCATGCAGACCAATTTGATGCAGTGTGCGGCTTATGGTCTGAGCACTGACAAGCTAACACCCCACCCCCCCCCCTCCCCTTTCAACCTCTGCAGCAATGCTGGCAGCACTCCTACTTCCTAAAGATAACCATGTGTACTTAAAACGGAGTTCCACCCTTAAAACCACTTTCTTTCATCCCATCCAGCATACTGGCGTCAGCGCCAGTATGCTGTTTTTTTTAAATCCATGTACTTACTTTATAATAGATAATTTAATTTTGGGCGCACCGCGGTGTATGTCGCCGCTATAAGGCGTCACGCCTTCCGGAAACAGCCGACTAGCGTTCGGCTCTTCTTGGCGCCTACGCACAGACCCAGAAGCTGCCTGCGCAGGCGCGGTATATAGCAGCGTCACGCCCTCCGAAAAAAGCCGAACTAGGACCGGCTATTTACGGCGCCTGCGCAGTCAGCTCCTGGGTCTGTGCGCAGGCGCCGAGAAGAGCCGAACGCTAGTCGGCTGTTTCCGGAAGGCGTGACGCCTTAAAGCGGCGACATACACCACGGTGCGCCCAAAATATAGCGGCGACATACACCACGGTGCGCCCAAAATTAAATGATCTATTATAAAGTAAGTACATGGATTAAAAAAAAAAAAAAAAAAACAGCATGCTGACGCCAGTATGCTGGATGGGATGAAAGAAAGTGGTTTTAATGGTGGAACTCCGCTTTAACTTCATTGGTGGACCCTGATGAGACCTGTTCTGAGCGGAACCTGTCCTGTTAAACCGATGTATGGTCTTGGCCACCATGTTGCAGCTCAGTTTCAGGGTCTTGCCAATCTTCTTATATCTTGGGTCAGTGATGGCGAACCTTGGCACCCCAGATGTTTTGGAACTACAATTTCCATGATGCTCAGCTATACTGCAGAGTGCATGAGCATCATGGGAAATGTAGTTCCAAAACATCTGTGGTGCCAAGGTTTGCCATCACTGTCTTAGGTCATCTTTATGTAGAGCAGCCAAAGGAAGTGGGTTCAATGATGCTGGGTGTCATCCATTCTGGAAAAAGACAACTGTGGCCAGACTCTCCACTATTATTGTATTTTATTTTTAATAAGTTGTCGCTAAACCCACATTCTAAAAATAAAATCAAAAAAATCAATAAGTGCCGTATTACATGCTATTCATACTCGGCACTATGCGAATTGTATTCTGCAAAAAAACTGGTTGATCCTGCTGTTTGCCATGTCCCCAATCCAGCTAGGGATTATTCAGCTATGGTGGCAGCTCTGCACATGCTCAGTTTTCAGTGAGTTTCTATAATCATGCATGTGGGCGTATACATGCTGATAATTGACATTCCCTCCCTCCTCCATGCCCACTAACCGAATAAACACAATGGTGGAGGGAAATTAAATGTAGATTAATGGATGCTTCACCTCCCTCTTATTCTAAGATGAGGGGGGGGGGGGGGGGCGTGACACAGCCTGCGACTGTCAGAAATTTACCCACAGTATGTTATTGTCACAAAATAGTAAAGATTGGATTTCAAATATATATTTGTATGACAATTTAAAACTATTGGAATTTATTTTTAATGTATTCCAGAGCTGTGTGTGTGTAAATAATTACAGTGCCATCATCCATATACAGAAATAGAAGGGACCATGTAAATTAAACAATGTGTGTGTTCAGTATCACGTTAATATTAATGTAAACTAGTACAGAATACCACGTCTATTATGTAAAGTGTAATTGTGCATGACGTGGTCTGTATACCCCACACTGACATTGGTAGAATATTAAGGTGACAAATGATAGAAAATGTTCATGTTTGGTATGTCTGTACGATTTTGAGCATGCCCAGAAAATAAATGGATCGCTGTTCTGAGACAGGCCGACCACCCCAAAACACAACCCCTCTCCATAGACACAGACCTACAACTTCTGCCAATCTGTGTGTCTGTAGAAAGATCTTTGTGAGAACAATGGGTCAGCAGCCAGATCCGGCATGCATGGCCGGCCTCCGTTTATTCCCTGTAGGTAGTATTTATCCTCGATTGGCGTGCGCCTGTGTACCTACAGGAAGCATTGCCATGTAACTTCACAGCCGCTTGTCACAGATTTACAGGGAGCTGTTAAATGTGACACTGGCTCCAGCAACTGTTGTCTTCTACTCAGTAATTTCATTCTGTCTCCAGAGTGTTGGGAATTCTTGCTAACGCCTGCGTAATGACCGCTTTCTTTGTTTGGATGTACATGGTTACATTTCCTCCTGTGGGGACGTACAGTTTACTCCAGCAGGCACACACAACTCCATTCAATTGATTCAGTCTCTATATTTGCTTTGGTTTGTGTCCTGCTGCCTGTCTGAATCGCATGCACTTGCAGACCTGTGTTTAAAAATGCATCCCTGGATCTGGTAGGGCTAGTTGGTGAATGTTGTGTGACATGGGGGGGCTTTGAATGCTGGCTAATTAAGTGAATGTCACAATATTACAGGACGTTCATATTTCTGCATTGCTTGTAATAATGTTTAGTGACTAAATCCTCCTCCCCACTTTGTCCCAATTGACCTTGCCATTCTCTAGTTTGATGGCGGGCTATTTATTTTAATGAAGGGGCGTGAGTGTGCAGTCTGCGGACTAAAATGCATACAAAAATAAATTAATATAATATAAATATAATATATTATATTTATATTATATTTATATTATAAATATAATATAATATAAATACATATAATATAAATAAATATAATATATTATATTTATTTATATTTATATTATATTAATTTATTTTTGTATGCATTTTAGTCCGCAGACTCCACACTCACGCCCCTTCATTAAAATAAATAGCCCGCCATCAAACTAGAGAATGGCAAGGTCAATTGGGACAAAGTGGGGAGGAGGATTTAGTTACTAAACATTATTACAAGCAATGCAAAAGTATGAACGTCCTGTAAGATCCCTTTCACACTGAGCTGCCCATGGCGGTAAGAAAAGCAGCATTTTACCACCGACGCTATGGGCGGCTCAGTGTGAAAGGGATCTTAGTGTAACCAAGTTAAATATATATATTTTTATTTAACTTGGTTACACTAAGACCCCTTTCACACTGAGCCGCCCATAGCGTCGGTGGTAAAATTCTGTATTTCTTATTGCCGTCGCTATGGGTGGATTTGCAGGGCATGTTGGCCGCTAGCGGGGTCCTTTTAACCCCTGCTAGCGGCAGAGAAAGCGGCGCATTGCAGGCGGTATAGCCGCGCTGTCCTATTGATTTCAGTGGGCAGCCGTGGTGGAGGAGCGGTAAACGCACCACTCCAAAGATGCGGCTAGCAGGACTTTTTTTTTTCTTTACTGTGCTACTAGCGCAACGCTCCAGTGTGAAAGCCTTAGGACTTTCACACTGGAGACAATAGAGCAGCTGTTTGAGGGCGGATTGTAGGCACTATTTTTAACGCTATAGCACCTGCAATACGCCCTCAATGTGAAAGGGGTCTTGGGCTGCTTTTACACTGCATTTTTCAAGCGCTTTTGGGTTCTAAACCAAAAAAAAAAAGCATCTTAAAAGCTCAAAAATGCTTAAAAGGACTCAAGGAAAAAACCTACCTTTGCAAATGGGCCTGCATTGTACATGGTGAGGGACAACCCACAGCCTGAAGTGTTGGTGAAAAGAGGAGTGCTGGAGCCTCTTCTTTTTACTCATTTAACCCTTACAGTGCAGGTGGGGGTAACGGTACTATGTGTGTGTGTGTGTTGGACTAAAAAAATACGGACACACTTTAAACATTTGGAAAGGAAAAGCTCCACCTGTGTATACTTACCTGCTCTATGCAGTGATATTGCACAGAGCGGTTCATTCTTTCTCTTCAATGTTTGCCCCCAGAAGAGAGCACTTGCTGTGGGATAAGTCATGCTATGTGCGTCTATAGACACACGCAGCACTGCTTGGCCCTGTCCCCAGCTGCCTTTTTTTACAGGATTTGATTGACAGCAGCAGGAGCCAGTGGCTTCCGCCGCTGCCTTCATGTCCAGTGAGGAGAGAGGGAGAGGAGCAATGCTTGCTCTTAGGCACAGCATTGGATCGAGTTTAGGCTCAGGTAAGTATTTAGAGGTGGGGTGGCGGTGAGCTAATTTTGGAAGGTTTTTTTACCTTCATGCAGAAAATGCCCTAGTGGAGTTTTGGTTGTTTTGTCAGTGTGATACGCTGGGAAAATTTGACATGCAGGAACTTTTTCAGCACACACAGCGGTGGGAACTGACTGAGACCTTCAAACAAAGCAGATTATCTTGACATTGCGTTGTCTGCTCTGGGCAAGGCTGCCAGCACAGCCCAATGCCAATGGTGGCCCTTACTAAATAATACATGATGTGTTCCTATGCTGGAAGTAATCTGCTTCTCCCCAGGGATGGGGGGTATATATACTTCCAGTAACTATAGTAGCAGTAGATTATTCAATGGACACGGGATTGAGGCTTTCTAATAGGAGTTATAGCTGACACAATCTGTCCTACTTACACACTGACAGTTGTGCTAGCTTGCCTTTTGGGTTTCAATGTGCATATGTTATAAACTATTAATGGGGTGTGCTGGCAGTATGTTATTGCATTAAATGCACCCAGATAATTTTATAGGCTGATTAGATGTGCCCTCGTTCACAGAATATTTTTTCTATATATATATTTATATTGAAAACACACAGGAACGTTCATGAATGTGACATAAATGTGAACAACGTTCAACATCTCTTTTTTTTTTTTTTTAAAGGGATAACTTTTTAAGCCAAGTCCACTTTATTGTATATATGTAGACCTCTGATGACTGTCTACTATACTCTGTGGTAAAGGTAGACAACTTCCGCACTCAAGCTCTGGTGAAACTACAAATCCCATCATGCCTCTGCCTCAGTCATGCCTGTGGCTGTCATAGCTTTATGGGACTTGTAGTTCCACAGCAGCTGGAGAGTCCAGGTTGCCTACCCCTGGTCCATGAAATAAAAGCTACACGTAGACCTTACCACGTCACTGGAGATTTCAAGGGTCAAGCATAGTGGGCTTTGGCGTAAAGAAAACTAAAGTCTGTTCCATGTCGGCATCCCCTTAAATATTATACTCCCCTTGTCCACAATCAGGTCAAATCCATACTTTGTGGCCCACAGGTATAAACTCCCCCAGGCCAGTCCAGTTGTTTTTACAGACTGTACAGCTGCTGTAACCATGAGGGGCTCCCAACATCCCTGCTGGATTTAATTTATATTACTCTATGGAGAATGTAACCGGAGGAGGACTTCCTGATGAATACTAAATCCTTTGACAGCCTATCAATATTATAACCACGACAATAGTAGACAATGTTGGGAAATTACTGTAACTGTCTCATACCAGCTCTTTGTCAACTGGTGAGCCAACAATTTTCCATGCTTTCCTTACTCGCCAATTGAGACGGCACATCTATCGTACTTGTACAGCAGAGGTCTCCAAACTGCGGCCCGGGGGCCGGATGTGGCCCTTTGCTTGGCTTTATCAGGCACTTGGGACACTATATTCCTTTTGCAGATACAAGACCGTATTTCTTCTACACTAACAATGGGGTATTATTGCCATCACTGATGCCAACAATGGGGCACTACTATTCCTAGCACTGACCCCAAGAATGGGGCACTATTCCACTGACACTAACTGCAGAACCCTATTACTTCCAGTGATGGGGGCAGTATTTCTTCCCCCTAATATCAACATTGGGGCAATATTCCTCCCACTATCACCAGTGATGGGGCATTCTTTGCTCCCATTGATGCCAGGACATTTTTTCTCTTACAATGGCTACAGTTCGGCCCCCTTAAAGTCTTAAAGGACAGTAAACTGACCCTTTATTCAGAAAGTTTGGAGACCCCTGATGTACAGAATACAATCCTATTGAGAGTTGGTCTATTGCGAGTCCCAGTGATGGAATGACCTCTCCATCACAATAAATATTTTTCCATGCATGCGGTGTCCGCACTACACAGATTAACTCCCAGCACAAGACTGGTCCCCCTTGCTCCAGCAGTCTTGAAAATGGACCGTTCTGGTGTCGGCACACTTGCAGTATGCTACGTAGATGGGTACAGTCCACCCTCTGTTTTTTGGGAGGATCAAGGGATTGGGTGAGTATGAACTTTGTGCTCACCCCTAGAAAAAAATTAGAACCTGACCCATAAAGTGTGGGCATGGCCCCACTGCATGGGGGGGGGGGGGGGATCTGCATCACAAAGCATGTGATGGAGAAATGGTAAAACCTCTAAGGTTTTTATTGCTGTCTGTGTCCATGATGGGAAGATGGCACCTCACTTCCTGCCCCCCTGTCAAAAGGACAATGAGTTGTTCTCTCTAAGACACAAATGGGATTTTTTTTTTTTTAACTGGAGTCTTCAAAGTGCTCACTCACATTCTTATTGCTGCTCCTATTCCCACTGGGAAGATTTTCGGTCCTATTTCTGCCTCAGCTGTTGGGACAGGAAGTGAGGAGGAACCTCCCCGACCCAGGAAAAAATAATTATAAAAATAAACTTTCCAAAGAGTCAAACTTCATCCCAATCTATCAAAAATGTTGTGTAATGCTGGAATCCTCAGTAACAAAATCTTGGTTGAAGGAAAGGATCTGGTTGATCTGAATTTGGAAACTCCTCTTTAACAGAAAACGCGTGATTAAGTGTCTAGGTCTTCAGACTTGTGGGGCCAACACTGAAGGGTGTGTATGGATATGATATTATACATACACAAAAATTATAATTCGTACATACACAATATGTATTATATAATATCATATTTAATATAGTGTATGTGTGTATTTACGAATTATAATTTTATTTTTTTTATCTGTGCAATGCTTGCCTTTTGGGAGGGAAAAGTGTGACTGAAATGTTATGTACATGGTAAATACCGGTAGTATTTATTTCCTGATTTGCTTACCATGCACAGTTTTTGCAATGTCCTTTTGGTGCCTTACTGGAAATTGCCTTTTTTGCTTGATGCCATGAGCATGACCATCTACAGTGCTTTCTAATGCCTAGTTTCCACTGAGCGGATCGGTTTGGTACGGTACTCTATTTTGGGTGTTTCCATTATGAAAGTGTGCCATAAAACCGAACTGTACCAGACCATTCTGGGTCCTGCTTCAGATGTGGGGCCATAGAAAATGGAACGGTTCGGTTAGGGCGGAGCTACAATACATTCCACTGATTGGTGGACGCACTAGGGATTTTTTCTAAACCCTGTATGGTCCCTGACGGTCCGATTTGCAGTGGAAACGCTCACCAAAATAGACCGGTCCATTCTAACCGTTCCAAATTTACTGACTCAAACCGTTCCGTTCAGTGGAAACAAAGCATAAAATGTTCAAATTTAGCAGCATAAAGACAACAAAGTAGAGATGCAGCTCTAGAATAGTAAAATACTAGGTGTACACGGGAAGGATGCGCATTTATTCACACACATTCACCCAACGTTGGATGGAAATTTAATGACCTGTTTAACCATGGGCATTAAAACCTCCTTAGTTGAAATTGATTGAAAACTTTTAAGTGCCACCAGTGCCCAGATTATGGGCATTACATATTTAGCAAGCAGTAAAGCCTTTTAAAACAAGTCATCACTCACCATTCTAGCTGCTTTTAATGGTTAAAGGGTAACTCCACTTTGTGGGAAAAAAAATGCAAATGAAAGAAAAACATGGCACAAGTCCTATTGTAATTGAATGCTTGTTTTTTTTTTTATTTTTTTTTTTTTTTAAATTGCCTTTTATTTTCGCAATGCTGTAACGTTCTATAAAAGGCAATACGATATGGCAACCTGGAGCCATTCTGTACATTTGTAGTTTTAATATATTCAGTTTATGATATCTGGACCCCTTGTGGCTCACCCACAGCCTGGCTGCAAAACTACTAATGGGATAGAACCACACTGTTCCACCTGTGATTTGGGAGGCCTCATACGATGGGCATGCTCCTCGTATCACTGAAGCAAACGCTCTCCCTCCTTTATCTGTGTGGATAAATTTTTATGTAAGAAATTATAGACATACGTGAGAGCAAGTACAATTCCAGTCAGGTAATACATGCACAAGACTAGAATAGTTTGGGGCTGAAGAAGATTCGGCTGTAGTCTGTTTTCGGTACCCTCCACAGCATAGTCTCAGCTGTGCTATGGTAACCAACTAAATGTGTAGAGCAAATAAAGGAGACGAGGCGGGGGGGATCCACTGGGGGTGGGTATGAGTCGCTCATTGACCAGGCAGGATGGCCTGGTGGGATGGTTAGGTGGTCCGTAGTGAGGGATCAAAGTTCCTGGATAAGTAATGTTTAATTCAAACCCATTGAAACTTATACAATTTATTAGGAATGTCAGACCTCCTTTCATTTATGACATGCCTTGCCATTTTTGCACTTTACCTCTGCCATCTGGGGAGTTTAGGACCACTCAGCATATGGTAGGACTTATTTTACTGCTGTAAAAATGAAAGTAAGGAGGATCTGGGTTTTAATATTTGTAGAGCTTAATTATGCTTCCCCTCTTAAGTCTTGTGCGTGTGTTCTTCCTCCCCTGTTGCAGCAGCACTGAACTTGGCCATGGTAGTGACTGGGGGGCCAGCACTGCCTGTGCATGGGTCTGGATGGAGGGAGCATGCCCAACTTACAAGACCTCCCATATCACAGATGAAATGGCACGGCCCTCTCCCATTAGTTTTTCAGCCAGGGTTTTGGTGAGCCTTGATACAGGTATGACATTTACTTGAAGGAGAAGTGAGGGATTGGGGGGGGGGGGGAATAAGCATCCATGCTCCCCCTGGATGGCTGCAGCAACAGTCTGATGCTGCAGCTGTCCTCTGGTGGCTCCAAGACTGAGAACAGAGTGGAGATTGCTGCTTGCTCAGTTTTTGGTCTCACTAAGCCGTGAGCGGTGACTGTCCATCACCGCTCTCTGCTCTGCCCCTCCAGCCACACGGCATCTGACTGTGGAGGGGGATGCGGCTTGCTCAGTCTCCCAGCGGCACGCTATACAGTATGGCCAGCTTTAAATAATTCCATTGCCCTCTCCCTCTTTCTTTCTAGCTGCCTGGGTTTCTCTCTGAAGTATTTAACTTGAAAGAGCCTAATCCTAGAGCTGACATTGTATTTTATTTTACAAAATGTTCCTGAATCTTAACTGACCCATGAGCAAGCTCATAGACCTGACTGTCACAGCAGCAGCTTACAGCTAAAAGATGAGTCTCCCTGGAAGCATTTGCCTGCTCGTCCTCCCTTCTCCAGTTGAAATAAATTTGCTAGGTTGGCATGTCTTCGTTGGCATGTCTTCATGTACGGAGTGCTCGGAAGGCTTGTTGCCCTGAGAGCAGACAGATTATGCCTTCATGACTGACCACCCTATAAATGTTGTGGGTACTGAGTAAACCACAGAAAACACTGTGTGTAATATATAAAAAAAATTGTATAGAACTTAGGCTTGCATAGGGCTAGTCATTTTTTCGTTTATGTCAATAGATGTATTTTTTATATTCAGCTCTGTAGTTGGGCTGTGTTATGTGGTATTTTAGCAGGCGGCTACACAAGTACTAGAAGTGAGTCACTAGCCACAAGATCTGTATTTAATACCTCTTCCTGCCACGGCATAGACTGTATGACCCTCTTCTATAAATTTCCTCTAGTAGACATACTTCCCTGTCATGTCATATTTCTCCATGCTGAGCATGATGCAACTTTTCACTAACAACTAAAGATTCATTGTAGCTCACAGAATTATTTCTGTTCTCAAAGTATAAGTGTGCCTTGTATCCCCATGTTCCTGGTTTAAAGTTTAGTGAAGAGAGTAAAAAAAAATAATTTGCTCTGTGGTGCCCTCAGGCTCATTCACGATAACTATGTCCTTCTGACCCCTCCTGTTCTTTATGAACAGCATGTCGCTTTTTCCCTTATACTGTCTACCTAGTGTATGTTTAGTAGCAGGTCATGAGAAAGATGGCACTGTTGGGTGGCCCCTGAGGGCTGCAAGCCCAGTCAGGCCTGTGGCTGTGCAACAGTTTTTTTTAATTAATGAGGAATATTTGGCACTTCTGACAAATGTATTCATGGCAGTGAGTCTGGCTTCCTATCTCAGTTACAACTCTACACCCATTTGTTAGATGGACAGGATTAAAAACCTGACAAACTTTATCGTACAGTGCATGTCTAAGCAAATCTTTTATTTTCATTTTGGATAAAGTGTTTTTTCAAGGTTTTACTGCTATTCAGGGCTCCATTAGCATGAGCTCCCTTCACTGTCATGGTGACAGGAATGGAGGGAAAATCGGCAACAGGGACACGCCAATGAAAAGCTAAACAGGGGTTCTAGCCTTCTACCACTCTACTAAAAGGTATTTTTAATTTCTGTCTGTGTTGCTGTTGGAGATCTTTTTGCAATTCTGTTTGCTGAAACCACTTTCGCAAACATTAAGTGAGGGGAAAGTCTTTCTAATGAAGCCCCTCAGATAGCAGTAAAACCCAACAGGAGCTCTAAACTTTTAAACAAAAACCTACATTTTAAAGTTTGGGCTGGGCATACACCTAGGGCCTCATCCCTACGGGCCTTCTCTGTTTAATACAGGAGAAATTGGTGAATATTAACTAGTGTTGTGCTTCCTAGATAAATATCTGTACTTGTGATTATGTGTTTAGCTGCAAAAAAAATGGTTAAACAGTTCCCATGTGTACAACATTTTTATGTAAGTACAGCTAGACTGAATATACTGAGAGCTGATTCACACCAGATGCTTTCCAGTGCATTTATACAACTCATCCCTTTAAACCCAAACACATTCGCGGGCGCCCTGGACAGGTAAGTGTCCATATATTAAAAGTCGGCAGCTGCAGTATTTGTAGCAGCTGACTTTTAAAAAAATAAAAAAATAAATTGTCGGAACACTGCTTTAAACTTTTGGTGTCTTATCTGCAATAAATTGGCCTTAGAATGTGGGTGTTCGGGTTTAAGGGATGAAGTGGCATCTCTATCCGGAAAACATATATTTACCATGTAGTCCAGTGGTCCTAGCCCACACCAGTGTGCTCTGTTCCAGTGCTTTCCAAAAAAGTCAAGCATGCTGCACTTTTTCACCTGAACGCATGTAAGAAACGCATTTTGTCAAAATAAAAAAAGCAGAAGAAAACACTCAGAAAAACGTTTAAAAGGGCATCTAAAGGCATCTGGAAAACTGAAATTGTGGTGTGAATAAGCCGAGTGTATTCAACTATAGAAAAGCATTGCATGTGTCTATGTGCACTTTAAGCCCAACTCAAAATGTATCTGGGTGTGTATTTTGACACTTGGGTGCAGAAGACCTAACTCATCCCTATTCCTAATCTAAACCTAAAACAACATTTATGAAGTTGGGCCCTGTAGAAAGCCTTTCCTTAGGACATAAGTTTTCAATAATGACGTGCAGATACGCTCTGAGGCTTGCACTTGCCTGTCAGGTCTTTTCTCAGGCCCTGTTCACATTCGCTGATTTGGAATCATGGGCAGAATCGCCGCAGACTCAGATTGCAGTAAAACACATGTATGGGTGTCCTTATTCCTAATGGCGCTCCGAATGTGGTGTGATTCTGTCACGATTGTCGCACTGCAATAGCTGCAAAACGCACAATTACAAATTGAGCTAAGTTTGTTGCCCACAAAAAGGAGCAGGAGATTCTTAGGCTGCATTCACACCTGAGCGTTTTGTCGCCTGAAGCGTGACGCTATAATACGCTAGAGGAGAAGAAATACATTATTCCCTATGGAGATGGTTCACATCTCCACGACCAAACGTGTGACGCCGAACGCCTGAAGCTCAAACAAGTTCCGGACCCTTTTTTGTCGCGCGTATCGGTCGATTTGGGCGTATTCCAGCGTTTCCATTTCCCATAGAAAGTAATGGAAACACTCGATTCAAGCGACTAGTGCGACAACGAGCGTTTGCTACGGGCGTTTCGCCGCTTTAATCAATAGAACTTTTCACCCAGGCAGAAGATAAAAAAAAATCTACCAACATAGCAACAAGTGATGAAAAGATGATGCTTTTTCCTATTGGCTAAAATAAAAAAACGTCAAGTTAAAAAACATCCGACGACGCTGTATGCAAATACACGTGAATACGCGCAACAAAACAACGGGAAAAACCCCAGGAAAAAAACGACGCAAATCGCCTACGCTCAGGTGTAAATGCAGCCTTAAGGTGGGCTAACCCCCGCATAGGGCAGCCTGTTGAAGTGAACGGGTTGTTCTATGCATGACATGCGGAAATGGGTGTAAATCGTACTTTCAGAATCGCAAGCGGAAATGCTCATTGTTGAAACGTGACATCTGAACACTGCCTCACGTACTCCAGGAATTCTAAAATTCAGGCGATGCCAACTTGGAGAAGGAACACTTTGCGCCGGCCTAGTGCTTCAGTATTGAAAAACCTGGCTGCCACATTTGAAGTGTGTGGGCAATTTTTTTTCTTATCTATCTCTCTATCTCTCTCCACAAAATGCCGTGTTGTCTGCCCACTACAGTACATAGTAGCTGAGTGCATTTCTGGCAGATTCAAATATATATATATATATTCTCTCTTTTTTGTACTTGCACAGTCTTTTAAAGGAATAAGAAAAATGTGCACATATTGCAGAGATAATATACATCCTCCTCCCCCTTTTTTACTACTGTCCTTTAAAACCAACCTGTGTAAATCAAAATAAAATGAGCAAAGGCATGTAGCTTGGTGTCTGCTGCCATAGGGTATTGCCACAGTACAATGCTGGTATGTGAGCTTTCTATCAGGTGGGGGGCGCAGATTGGGATGCATCTGTTTTTCTAAAGCCTGATACACACTGCAAGTGTTTGTTAGTGTTTTTTTTTTTTTTTTTTTTTTTCGTTCAACCCAGCAGGTTAAACAAAAAATGACAGATCGCCATAACAACAATCAATGTTGGTGTGGTGATCTCCCCTGCTGGGCTTATTTTATTCTAACATTGGCTGCAAGCACTAAGTGGAAGCTCATTTTCCCGCATGTCCCTTCGACAAAAGCCGGTCATTAACCACTTCATTGAAACACAAAAAGCGTAGCGCTAAAATTATGTGAAGGATAAGCATATAACACTGCAAAGCATCATACAAAACATGAAGTGAAATAACATATGTAATAAGTGAACCGTCACATAAAATAATCACCAAGTGTTCAAACGATCATATCAATAGATATGAATAGAATGATTGAATCAAAGTGTCCAAACAAACGTAATGATGAGTGAAGGAGATTTTTGATAGCAGATCCACCACCAAAGAAAAAATGGGAGGCTTACCGGAAAGCGTGGACTCAACTAAGTTTACACCTAATGAGTCACTAAGGCTTAATGTGATGGTATCCGGACATCAACCTTCCGTTGGGAAACAGGGATGGGTTTTGAATAGGGACCAAATCTTCATGTAATAGATAAGGGACCAAAAAATTGCAGTAGTACCAGGACCGATGCATATGACTCTTCAATTCTTTGCAAGGGATCCAAAATGCTCAGATGCCACAATTATGGGAGGAAAGAAATGGATGCAGACATAGTGTGATAACATATAAACTTTTTACTAAAATGTACAAAATCCGCTGTGGGCAAAAAAAGGCATCCTTACCCTCCGGCATGTGATGCCGAACGGTGGGATTGTGACGTTCCAGGAGTTGAGACGGACTTACCACCTTCCCCTCTCCTTCCAATTTAGATACTGGCAGCTCAGACATGCCCTTGCCTCGCAATTCCCAAGCCCGGTGACCCTCGAGCCCGACTCCGTCGAGCGCCTGCTGATTTCAAGTGTGATGGGGAGCCCTCTCTCTTCGCTTTACCTCCGACTCACAGTGGTTCATGACGTGGACACGACCGGGGCCTTGAGTAAGTGGAACGCGGACATCCCTGACCTTGACGAGGAGGTGTGGGAGGAATGTGTCTCCTCCTACATCTCATCTATGATAGCCTCCCGAGGTTTTATCCGTTTTCAGCTGAAATTCTTGCACAGAGCATATTACACACCGCAGAGGTTGGCAGGGATTTATCCCTCTAGGAGCCCGCTCTGTACCCGGTGTCTGCTTGACACTGGGACGTTCTTTCACATGGTATGGACCTGTCCCAAACTAAGCACGTTTTGGAAAGAGGTGGCTGACACTCTGTCTACATTGTGCGGAGTGGACTTGGTTATGGATCCTCGCATATTCCTGCTTAGTTATCTGGGTGAAATTGAGGGAGACAGATATGTTAAGCTGTGCATCACATTTGCTCTATTCTACGCCAGAAGGGAGGTACTCCTCCGCTGGAGGGGCCAAGACCCCCCTACGAGTGCCTCATGGCGAGCGGCGATTAATAAGGTTCTACCGCTCTATAGGATCACATACGAGAGCAGGAACTGCCCGGCCAAGTTCGACAAGATATGGTCCAGCTGGGTTGATGCCTCGGGCTAGCTGCCCCCCCCGGTTTTAGGGTCCTGTTGGTTGGGGTCCTGCTCACCCGTCCATGTGACTTTATGGCCTTTACATCACACTTCCTTTGATTCCTGTGATCATTCCATATCTGCATTATTTGACTGAATGTATATGTTTCCTTCCGACTGTCATTGTTTTCTGTTATTTGTTGGTATGTCAATAAAATAAAAAACTTCTACTGTCAAAAAAAAATGTACAAAATCCAAATGGTTGCACTCACATTTCAGCAGGAAAATCAGAAGCATGTAAACACATCTAGCAGTAAAATCAGCAAAGGACCCGACGCACTTAAACCCCCTTCGTGCCCAGACCAATTTTCAGCGCTGACGCATTTTGAATGACAATTGCGCGCTCATACAACACTGTACCCAAATTATATTATAATGTTTTCCCCACAAATAGAGCTTTCTTTTGGCAGTATTTGATCACCTCTGTGATTTTTTTTTTTTTTTTTTTTTTTATTTTTTTTTTTTTGCGCTATAAACAAAAGACAGAAATTTTGGGGGAAAAACATTTTTTTACTTTTTGCTATAATATCCCAATTTTTTTTTTTTTTTTTAAAAACATATTTTTTTTCCTCAGTTTAGGCCGATACGTATTCTTCTACATATTTTTGTTAAAAAAATCGCAATAAGCGTATATTGATTGGCGCAAAAGTTATAGCGCCTACAAAATAGGGGATAGATTTATTTTTTACTAGTAATGGCGGCAATTTGCAATTTCTTTTATTTATTTTTTCGGGCCTGCGATATTGCGGCGGACATATTGGACACTTTTGACACAAATTTGGGACCATTCACATTTATACAGCGATCAGTGCTATAAAAATGCGTTAATTACTGTATAAATGTGACTGGCAGGGAAGGGGTTAAATGTATTCCTTGTGAGTGTTCTAACTGTGTGGGGGGAGGGGGGTGACTGGGGGAGGTGATGATGCTGTGTCCCTATGTACAAGGGACACAGATCGGTCTCCTCTCCCTGACGGGACTTGGAGCTCTGTGTTTACACACAGAGCTCCACGTCCCTGCTGTGTCACCGCCGATCGCATGCACCCGGCGGACATCTCGGCCGCCAGGTACACGCATCGGATCCTCGGCGATGCGGTGGCACAGTGTTTACCCGCTGCGCGCCCCCCCAGTGGCATGCGCGGGTAATGCACATAAAGACGTCCACCTGGCACTAGAGAGCGGCGCTATGGGCGTCTTTTGTCTATAGCACGGCCTTCTAGTGGTTAAGCAGCCCATAGAATAGATTCCAAAATTATTTATCTTTTTCTTCCATCATGGATGTTCTGTGGTTCTATGAGCGCATCGAGGCCTTTGGGTAATGACTGCGCTCCCAAAAAGCATTTTTATAAATAAAATGGGTGGAAGAGAAGAAAATTGCTCAAGTCCCCCATCAACCACAGTAAATGCAATGCTGATGGCGCAGAATTGCATGTAAAAAATTGATCGAATCTCCAATTTCGATCCAGGTATGGCTGGCTGTAGCTTTTCAGACCATGTACCCAGCTTAACCTCTTGACGCTTTTACTGTTGGTTCTGTATTTTGTTGTACATAAGTTCACATTTGGTTCTCTTCTTGTTCCAGGGAGAGCACAATTTATTCAAGTAATGGAGTGTGTCTCTGGGCCTCTAGCAGACCTCCCGCATTACCATGCATAAGAACATGCAGTGTACTTTGTTCCCACTTGTGGCTCGCTTGGTAATGATTAGTTCTCCAAATATCTTTACCCTCAAGACCTTGGAATAGAGTAAACCGTAGCAGTTGTTGGGTGGGTGGGGGCATTCTAGAACTGTAGAACATTTTTTGTTTTACGATTACTGTAACTCTATTTTAACAATTTGCATGTTCCAAGGAATTTTTTCTGTTATCCTTTTCTCCTCAAATAATTTTTTCTGGAGTGATTAAATATTTTCACATTCATAAACCTTTATCTAATGGTCAATTCCACCAAATCTTTTATATTTTGCATTTGGCGAGCCCCAGTTTTTTTTTTTTCCGACCCTTCTACCTCTGGAAGGTTACCGTAGTTTGTTGTCTTCCCTTCCCACAAGGCCACCATGTAGAGGTCGCTGGCCTGCAGCTGGCTTTATAGTACATACAATCCATCATGGGAGGCTTACTTTATTTTTTATTTTCTAATGGCGAGTGCAGATAACGAGGAACTCTTTCCCTATATATTTTATTTTAAGTTTTTAGGGTGGACAGAGAACTCAAAATTGCAGTGTCTGACAGAATAGAAACTAAGCGCCAGTTCACACCACGTGTGTTTTTGATGCAGGGAAAAAAAAGTTCTTTCAGTTACAGAAAAAGTTAGCATTTTTCCTGTACTGTTACGTTATACCCGCCTGCTGTGTTCAGTGATTTTTTTTATTTTTTTTTGCCGTGGTCCTCATCTGGGGTGCCTCACGACACTTCAGGCCCCTCCCTCCTGCTGGGTGCCCCCACACCAAGCAGCTTGAGTCGTAGCTCTGTTATCCATCCGGACACGGTGCTGTGGATAGGCCACGTTGTCCTTTTTATTGGCTCACTGATTTTGACAGCAGCGGTGCCAATGGTGCTCCACTGCTGTCTCAGCCAATGAGGAGGGACAGTCCCAGGCAGCCGAGTCTCTCCTGCACCGTCGCTGGATAGAGATTGGCTCTGGTAAGTATTGGGAGGACTGCACAGTTTTTTTGTTTTTTTTTAGAATGCATGAAGATAAAAAAAAAAAAAAAAAACTTCTGCCTTTGCAACTACTTTAATTTAAGTATATTATCACCTGCACGGGAAATCCCACACGTGCTGATGGTCAGAGGGAAAGCTGCAGAACTTTGGGTCCCTAGCAAACCCTATGGCACATCTGCACATGTGGGGGATTCCTTTGGACATCTGCACTTATCAGAGTTTCCCTGCATGTGCATAGCCGACTATTCGTGAATTCCCACAAGTTAAAAAAAAAAAAAAAAAAAAGAAACGCTTGCAAATGCACAGGTGTGCTGAAGACCTCTGCCAGGACCCGAAGGCTGGGGAGAACCCTTCACATCTGCACGCTCGCTGTAATTGTGGTGCTAAGGGAGTGCAGATGGTACTGAGCGGGACTGAAGTTCTGCTTTAGGAACGATGCACTCTGGTTTCCATCGGCAGGACCTCGCATTTCTTTCTGTAGATTTAATATTGTCCCTCACTACAATTTGCAGTTCACTTTAACTGACTTATTACCTAAGGTTAAAGAGAACCCCAGTCTTGCTGTATTTGTATTGGTTGGGTAGGTAAAGTTGCTCAGCTTAAAACAGGACCGTAATCTAAAGCTCCCATTTCCAGCATCCGTTAGATGCCTGTGAATGAGTTTCTAGTGCTGAGTCACTTGATGTGCTGGTCAGGACCTTGTGAGAAATGCCTCCCACCCACACTATACTGATGACCTCATCATGGCGGCCTTAATTGAGGAAATGTGTGCATTCCCTCCCTACTATTACACATAGCACAAGTGGGAGAGTTACAGTGCAGAAATGTATCACATTTGGTGTCCAAACATTGTGTTTATTTTTTAATAAATGGACATATGAGTTTTCATTGTATCTAAGGTCTTGTACTTGAAAGGGGCTCTTCAATCATTTTAACCACCTCTTCTTCAATACAGCATTTTCACCCCCTTCCTGCCCTGGCCAATTTTTAGTTTTCAGCACTTTTGCACTTTGACAATTGCGCAGTCATGCAACACTGTACCCAAATGAAATGTTTATGATTTTTTTCCCCCAAACCCCCCCCCCCCCCACACAAATGGAGTTTACTTTTGGTGGTAATTGATCACCTCTGTGTGTCTTTTATTTTTTGTGCTATAAAGAAGAGTGTGACAAGTTTGAAAAAAACACAATATTTTTTGCTATAATAAATATTTCATATTAAAAAAAAAAAAAAAAAATCCTCAGTTTAGGCCAATAAGTATTCTACATATTTTTGGTAAAAAAAAATCGCAATAAGCGTATATTGATTGGTTTGCACAAAAGTTATAGTGTCTACAAAATAGGGGATATATTTTTTTTTTTTTTTTGCGGCTGAAAGATTGGACACTTTTGATACTATTTTGGGATCGTTCACATTTATACAGTGATCGGTGCTATAAAAATGCACTGTTTACTGTATAAATGTGGCTGGCAGAGAAGGGGGTTAACACCAAGTGGCGATCAAGGGGTTTTATGTGTATCCTAGGGAGTGATTCTAACTGTAGAGAGCGGAGACTCACAAGGGGAGGAGATTTGTGTTCCTCTGTACTGGCAACACACCATGGGTCTCTTCTCCTCTGACATGGTGTGGATCTGTGTGTGATCTCTAAAGTCAAACCTCTTTGCTAATTGCCTGTATTTACAGATCATTAGCAGAGAGGTTTGACTGCAGAGACTTCTATGAAAACTCTTATCGGTGAGTGGATCACTGCACAGGGCTCCACCTCGGATCATCCGGCTTCTTCATCCATATCTCTCCTCACCTTAAACCTGATAGGAGGGTTTTTCCAAGACCTATTTGTGTTTTGACGGAGCAAAGCTTTGTTCTCCTGCTGCTCCCTACCACCGCCGACTAGGGGAGCCTAGGTGGCAATGCGAACTGCCACCAATACAAATTGGGCTTGTCTGCTGCCAACCCCCTGCCGTGCGGCCCCATACCGGTCCTTAGCCTGGGGGTTGGGGACTCCTGCCCCAGTTAATATAGGGCAACAAATTGAGCGTACTGATGCACCCAGATGATTATGCCTATTTTCTTTTCCAATATTTTTATTGAATTTTCAAAAAGGAAAATAAGACGATAAGACAGGAACATCCTGTCTGCACACTTAAAAACCAAGTAACAGATAGTAGTAATATCCACAATAGTAACATTGACAGAAAACATCCACCTAGGTCTCCGTCCTAGAGCCGTCACTAGTCAGCAAAAGGGACTAGATCAGGACCACCAGAGGGGCTCTCGGCTGAGAGGTCCCCTGGTCTCAGGAACCGTTCCCTCACAGAGAGGCAAAAGATACATAATAATAAAAAATAGAGAAAAAAAAAAGGGGGAAGTGACCATGTATAAAAGGAGGGGACCAAGTCAAAATGTCTTAAAACAGTTAGTACCCTGAAAGATGAAGTAAGAGGGAAGAAGAAACTAGAAAGAGAAAGAAGGGGGGGGGGGGAGAGGGGAGCACTCCAATCAGGGGGGGGGGGGGAATCCCCTCCCATAACAAACTCATTGGTCATGTGGTCGTAAGGTAATTGATCCATGGGTCCCAAATTCTATGAAACCCCTCAATCTTATCTGCTAGAATAGCAGACAACCTCTCATTCACCATTATCCAGAACAATTTGTTCTTTAGCAAATGGAAAGGGACGGTGGTGGACCTCCAGGACCTCGCTATAGAGATCCTGGCCGCCACAAATATATAGGCTATGAGCTTTTTTGTGTATTTCGATGCTCCATCAACTGGGCGTCCCAGCAATGCACTCAGCGGCGACTTACGGAGGTTGACGTGGACGAGGGAATATATAAAATTGTAAGTGCGTATCCAAAATCGCCTCACCCTCGGACACGACCACCAGACATGGTACATAGTACCATCCGCAGTACAGCCCCTAAAGCACTGCGGGGACGCCCCAGGCACGAAGGTTGCCACTCGCACAGGGACCATGTACCACCTCAGCAACACTTTATAATTCGCCTCTATCAAAGAGGTATTGATATAGGATTTAGAGGCATTTTGTGAGAGTGTACACCAGCCAGCCAGATCCAAAGACTCTCCTGTATCCTGTTCCCACTTCAACATATAATCTAACTTCTGAAAGCTGGAGGATAGGAGACCGTAAATCTGCGATATATGACCCCCCTGTTTGTCAAAGGTCCTACAAAAGTTCTCCATGGCAGTACGGGCTATTTGGGTATAATGAAAAAGCTCAGAGTTAGGAATTTTATATTTCTCTTGCAGAACCGGTTTTGTTAAGACACCTCTATGGTCACAAAAATCTGCTATCCTCAGCAGCCCTTTATTGATCCACCAAGAAAATTCCTGGGGACAGAGACCCGGGGTAAACAGAGGGTTATGAAACAGTGGCGCCAGAGGCGCATGCAGAGATTTTAAATTATGTTTAGCCGCTAGTCGATCTCAAAAGCTGAGGGAGAACGACAGAGACGGACACATTATGGGCGGTCTATCCTTCCCCCCCTAAGCCACATCAAATGGGAAATCTCCCTGTCCGGACACAGAGAGGACTCCAACTCCATCCAGAGCGGCCTGGGCCGGGCTGAATGGAAGCGGGTCAAATGAGCCAATTGGGCTGCATGATAATACTTAAGGAGATCAGGCACACCCAACCCCCATCCCAATTTAGGTGCGTATAACGTCCGCCTGTTCACCCTGGGCCTCTTATTATCCCAAATGAAATTCAACAGATTAGCCTGAAATCTTTTTAGGTCCGCACTCACAATTGCAATCGGAAGGGTTCTAAACAAATACAACACCTTAGGTAGAATAGTCATTTTGACTGAGTACAGCCTACCGAACCACGACGGAGGAGTCTTTGACCACCTGATTATGCCTATTTTAATGGATGCATAGGAGTGTCCAGTTTGTCTATATCCTTTCCTGCAGATCTGTTAATTTTCGGTCTAGAAGCTGGGGGTTCCTGGGAAGAACAGGCATTGAATTATTTATAAAACTGGAGCAAAGTAAAACTGACGAGTCGCGTCCCATTCTGTACAATAGAACCTTTCTAATAGGAGCGACGCAAGTCACTCCGACTTAGAAAAAGGTTCTTGCACAACTTCGGGGGCGACCTGCATTGACTTCTATACAGAAGTCATTTTGCAGGTCGCCTCTGAAGTTGTCTTCGGGACGACCTGCAGAGTCGCCCCTGAAGTCTTGCCGCCGCTGTGTGAACCGGCTCTTATCGGTAACAACCAAGTCTGTGGGGTTGATTTACTAAAGGCAATGACTTTGCTTTGCAAGAGAAGTTGCACCATACAAGCTGAATGGGGTGAAGCTCTGCTTGCTTCCATCCCCCCATGTGTAAGCAAAATAATTTACCGTATTCTATTTCCTTGCACGTGCTTGAGTATTCTGGGCTCTGGGGAAAATTTCCCTTTGCAAGTGAACAGTCTATATATGCCTTTAGCAAAATCGCACCCAATGTGTCATTTCATAATGCCTTTTCCTAAATTCTCTGCTTTTCCTGAGTTTAGCCTTTGTCCACGGGGTATGAATGGCACTAGATTTCATATTACGGACGGTTGACACATTTTGGTGTTCAAGCAACTTCTTATAACTTGGATGCAAATTTCGGCTTGGGTGCATGAGGTTCAGTAATCATGTTTTCCTGAAGGGGGGATAAAAAACAAACATATTACCGGAGGGAGCGGTGGAGTTGTTTTGCTGGCGGCATCTATTACATTGCCATTGTGTTTGTCTGCACAGGAAGAAGAAATCCCAGAACTGGAAATTGATGTGGATGAATTGTTAGACATGGAGACGGATGAGCAGAGAGGAGAGAGAGTAAAGGTAAGTGGATGTCAGGGGAGAGGGCTGGGGGTAGGTGAAGTGATCTCCAGCTCACTGACGCGTTTTTGTTTTCTCCTTTTCAGGAACTTCTTAATGAATGTTACAAACCAACAGAGGTGAGTGTTGCCGTTTTTATGTAGTGTTTTCTCCACCAGCTGCACATTTGACACCATGCTGGTAAGAGCAGTGCAAAAGTGTAAACTATAAACGCTAATGTACTGTGTCCAATGTGATCATTGAGGGATCTATGAGCAGAATGAAATGGATGTCAGTTCATTTTTTTTTTTTCTCCAGCCTGTGTGTCCATTTACACCGGAATCGTGGTGTGGAAAACCTGCGTTCTGTTTGGTTTCTGCACCACATCCCAAATACACTGGGTGTGATCGGCTGCAGGTGTCGATAGATTACCAGCGACACCCCAAACACTGTGCGTTTGCCTGCCAGTACCATGTTATCTGGTTGCAGTGCATTGAGTTGCATGCATTGTTTTGTTTTTATATGATTTCAGCCTATATAAATGAATGGGATAAAAATCGCATTGCGCAAAAGATTGACACATGCCTGTGTGAACTAGCACTGAAAACTGACTGTTAAGTCTATAGGTAGGCTGGTGTAAATAGAAGGGCATCTATGTACATGCTTCCTTTTTTGCGTCACATTTAGGTCATAGGCAGAAAAGGGTGCAAATCTTTGTTTACACCCACATGTCCATAGACTATCCTTCTATTCAGACCCTCTGGAAAGCTGACAAGCAGATCTGATTGGAACGCCATTTCGTTTTTCTTTATTTTTCCCTTTGCAGCTTTCAGTTTGCAAAAGATACCCTCAAACCATAAATTGTTTTTTTTTGTTTATGATAAATGCACAGATGTTTATGAAACAGTCGGGTCCATAAATATTGGGACATCGACAAAATTATAATCTTGTTGGCTCTATACACCACCACAATGGATTTAAAATGAAATGGACAAGATGTTCTTTATTTGCAGATGCTCAGCTTTAATTTGAGGGTATTTACATCCAAATCAGATGAACGGTGTAGGAATTACAACAGTTTGTATATGTGCCTCCCACTTTTAAGGGACCAAAAGTAATGGGACAATTGGCTGCTCAGCTGTTCCATGGCCAGGTGTTATTCCCTCATTATCCCATTTACAAGGAGAAGGAGCAGATAAATAGTCCAGAGTATATTTCAAGTGTGCTATTTGCATTTGGAATCTGTTGATGTCAACTCTCAATATGAGATCCAAAGAGCTGTCACTATCAGTGAAGCAAGCCATCATTCGGCTGAAAAAAAAAAAACAACCCCATGAGAGAGATGGCAAAAACATTAGGTGTGGCCAAATCAACTGTTTGGAACATCCTTAAAAAGAAAATCACTGGTGAGCTCAGAAATGCCAAAAGACCCGGAAGTCCATGTAAAACAACCGTGGTGGATGACTGAAGAATTCTTTCCTGGTGAAGAAAACACCCTTCACAACAGTTGGCCAAATCAAGAACACTCTCCAGGAGGTAGGTGTATGTGTGTCAAAGTCAACAATCAAGAGAAGACTTCACCATGGTGAATACAGAGTGTTCAAAAACAAGATGTAAACCATTGGTGAGCCTCAAAATCAGGAAGGCCAGATTAGAGTTCTGGAACATCTAAAATTCACAGAGCTGCAGAGGGCCGTACAACATCACAAAAGAGGGCATTTTGACGCCGAGGAGTCCAGGGGGTTGTGTCCCATCCGCACTACATGCATATAGGGATTTATGAGCAGCCCAGTTTGCATATAGCTGCCTGCACTAATCAATGACAGACCTCAAATCTCTTTCAGACCAAGAAAGGGATTGAGGATACAGATCCCCAATCCCCTTCTCTGAACTGAATGAATAAATGAACAGGCAGAGGCTCCTGTTCATTCACAAAATGAAACCTAGTAAACAATGTTTACTATGCTTCAGTTATGAATAAACGCAGTGAGTGATCGGTACCGATCTCATCAGCTGCTGATCACAGAATTGTTCAGCAGACTCTGCTGAACAAGATAATAGATAACTGTTGGTCTATGTGAGTGTATGTAAGATGACTGCATTGTTTAGAAAGACCCTCCTATTCTTTAGATTTAGCAATTGGTGTCGTATGTTGTAATCCCTTTTGTAATGTGTGTAGCCAGCTATGTCACTACTGTAACAGAGCAGCCCTAGCTGGAGTTCACTGTTCTCTAACATAGGATTGAATGAGTGCTTTGGAAACATGGTAATATTGATTAGGTTGATGGATAATGCCACTATTAACTTATTTAATCAACAGGCCTTTATAACTGGGTTACTGGAGAAGATTCAGGGAATGCAGAAGCTAAGCACTCCACAGAGGAAGTGATTTGCTAGCAAGTTCAGAGACAAGAGGACAGCGCCTCCACTTCATTCTGGTAGCAGTGAAGAACTGAAAGCTGTCAGGGTCACGGCTCCCCCCTGCAGATGGATTGTGTGTGTGGCTGCTAGCAGCCTATTGGGACATGTAATGCAGGGGAACCACTTTTTATATAATGTTTTTTGTAGAAATCTTTTTTAATTAAAAGTAAGTGTTATGAAATTCTGCGTATTAATATTCTTCCCATTTCATGTGTGTTGCGTTTTCTTGCCCATAAGAGGTTTGTTCTAATCTCACGTTGAAGGAGTTTCTGCAGTGTCTCATGGGGTCACTGCCTGGTGATGACACTCGGGAGATAAGACTGGGATTGTGAACTGTAAACAGGACAAGTTTAGACTATGACACATGCGGGTGCTTCGCAGCTAGTATTTTACTGAGACAATCATTTGGAGCGTTTAAACTTTTTTACTAGTTGTGGAGCAGGATTAACATCTATCTATTACATTGCTAGTCACTAATGTAAAGCAGTTGCAGCAATGGAGGTGTGTGTGTTGTGTGTTTTTTGATAAAGGTTTTACATAAATAAAAGTTGACCTTTTTTGTAAGCACCAGTGTCGGTGTTAAATGGTTTCTTACCCTTTTTCTACACCTGTTTGGCTGGATTAAAAAACAGACTCGGGGCTCAGAAAAAAAATGCAGCTATATTGGTGACACTATATAATTTTTTTTTTTTTTTCTCTCGTGACTGCGACATTACGGCGGACACTTCGGGCAATTTTGGGACCATTGTCATTTTCACAGCAAAAAATGTATTTAAAATGCATTGTTTATTGTGAAAATGACATTTCCAGTTTGGGAGTTAACCATAAGGGAGCGCTGAAGGGGTTATGTGTGACCTAATGCGTGTTTACAACTGTAGGGGGGTGTGGCTGTAGGTGTGACGTCATCGATTCTGTATCCCTATAAAAGGGATCACACGATCGATGACGCCGCCACAGTGAAGAATGGGGAAGCCATGTTTACACACGGCTCTCCCCGTTCTTTAGCTCCGGGGACCGATCACGGCGGCGATCGGGTCCCAGAGCTTCGGACACGCGAGTCCCGTGACCCACAGCTGGGTACTAGCACAGGACGTACCTGTGCCCAGCCGTGCCATTCTGCCAATGTATATGTGCAGGAGGTGGTCCTTAAGTGGTTAAAGTAGAGTTGTAGATGCAAAATAAAAAATTTGGGCTGAAATGACTGTTTACAGGGTAAAGAGACATAATAGTTAACTGATTACTTTTTAAAAACTATTAAAAATAGATAAAAATCAATCGTATAATGTACCTCTAGTTTCGTTTTTGCATGCTGTTTCCTGCCTGTGCTGTACAGAGCCACAGAGCCAATACAGGGCAGTGATGGTTTGGAAAGCTGATTGGTGCTGAGGGGTTTTAGACACACAGTAATCGCACCTCCTTGATTAGTGACCACAGAGAGAAAGCTCCCAGTACTGTGGTTATCCGGAAACAGACAACTAGGAAGTGTGGAGATCAGAGAGAAATTACAGAAACTTGAGCGCAAAAACAAACCATGATGACATGAATACAGCACTGCATTAAGGTAAAGGAAGCGATTTAAAAAAACCCTTTAAGTTAATGAGGTATCTCCCAAAGCTCGGTCCAACTGGCCTACTCTCTAAATGAGACTTCAAAGCCTGATGGTCCCTTTCAGACTACTGAAAAAAAAAATGTATACACACGATATATTGCCAAAAGTATTAGGACACATGCCTTTACATGCACGTGAAATTTAATGCCATCCCAGTGTTGGTCCATAGGGCTCTCCATCTGTTGTGGAACTACACATCCCATGAGGCATTGTAAAACGTTGACATTCACAGATATGACTAGGCATGATGGGAATTGTAGTTCCTGAACAACTGGAGGGTCATAGTTTGAAGACCCATGGCTTAAACTGTTCTAGGAAGGCTGTCCACAAGGTTTAGGAGTGTGTCTATGGGAATGTTTGACCATTCTTCCAGAAGCGCATTTGTGAGGTCAGGCACTGATGTGCATGAGAGCTTGGCTTGCAGACTCCACTCTAATTCATCCCAAAGGTGTTCTATTGGGTTGAGGTCAAGACTCTGCAGGCCAGTCTAGTTCCTTCACCCCAAACTTGCTTGTCCCTGTCTTGATAGACCTTGTTTGTACATTGGTGTGCAGTCATGTTGGAACAGTAAGGGGCAATCTCCAAATTGTTCCTACAAAGTTGGGAGAATTAAATGGGCCAACCCCTGAAAAACCACACCATAATCCCCCCCCCCCCCCTCCACCAAATGATATGGACCAAAGACATGGGTGAGCGAGTTTGGGGTAGGAGAAATTGACTGGCCTGCATAGAGTCCCCACTTCAGCCCGATAGAGCAACTTTGGGATCAATTAGAGCGTTCCCATAGACACACTCCTAAACCTTCTTTACAGCCTTCACTAAATAGTTGAAGCTGTTATAGCTGAAAAGGGTGGACCAACTTAATATTGAACGCTACAGACTAAGACTGGGATGCCATTAAAGTGTGTGCATGTAAAATTATATATATATATTTTTTGTCATGTCTTTCCAGTTGGTAGATTCTGCCCCCTTTTGTGAATTTGTGTAATGTGCTGTACTACAGTGGCAGGTTCCAAAACACCATTTCACCATTCTGGTGCTCTACCGGCATGTGGAAGCCAATGTTTTGGCCTCATTGGACAGGGCAGTAAGGTTCATATTACCACTGACTCGTGGTCCAGCAGGCATGGGCAGGGACGTTGCCTTTCCTTCACAGCGCACTGGGAAACTGCTGGCAGCTGGGAAGGATGCAGGACAGGGTTCAGGGTTGGAGCTTGTTCCACCACCACGCCTCCAAAAAGCTGGTGGTGATTCTGCCACAACATCTGTATGCTCCCCTCCCTCCTCCTATGGCCTCTTCTGCAGAATTGTCCTCTGAACCAGCAGTGCTCCCTAAGAGCTCAAGGGGCTACGCATGAGTTGGTCTGCCTAGGGGACAGGAGCCACACTGGGGCAGAGATTCTGGGCAGGCTCAGAGGTGGTTGACGCAACACCAGCTTCAGTCAGGAATGGTTGTATGCAACAATGGCACCAACCTTCTCTCCGCCATCCAACAGGAACACCTAACCCATGTTCCCTGTTTGGCACATGTCCTAAATTTGGCGGTGCAGCATTTCTTGACCAGGTACCCAAGCTTATAAGATCTCCTGAGGCAGGTCAGAAAAAAATCTGTGGTCATTTACACCAGTCATACAATGCCAGTGCTCGGCTGGCTGACATTCAAAAGGATTGCAACCTGCCCACCAACCGTCATTTGTGACATGCCCACCAGGTGGAACTCATTGTTGACAATGCTGCAGTGGCTGCACACACAGCAGAGGGCCATCAATAAGTACCTCTGCGAGTATGGCACCAGGACAGGGTCAGGGAAGCTTGGCTTCTTTTTGCCAAGCCAGTGGCTACTGATCAAGGATGCATGCACTGTCCTGTAACCATTTGAGGAGGCCGTAAGGATGGTGAGCAGCAACAATGCATGCATCAGTGACACTGTCCCTCTAGTCTTCTTGCTGGAGCACACGCTTAGTGGAATCATGGACAAGGCACTTAAGGCAGAACAGCGGGAGGAAGAGGAGTACGTCCTTTCAAGGCCCCCTTTATCCAGATAGCATTCCTGCGAGCCGCCAAACACACAGGAGGAAGAGAATGAGGATTGTGTCAGCATGGATGTAGAGGATATAACACAGCAGTCTTCAAGGGATGGTTTTCAGTCCCCAGAAACCCAAGGAGTTGTATGTGGCTGGGAGGAGGTAGTTATGGATAATGAGATCCTTGGTGACCCAGAATCTAATGCCTCTGCAAACTTGTGCTGCATGGCCTCCCTGATTCTGCAAAGCCTGCGAAAGGACCCTAGGATTCTTGGTATCAAGGAGAGTGATTATTACTGGCTGGCAACCCTTCTTTGCAGAGGATGAAAAAAATCTTCAGGAGGCCTTGAAGAAAAGTTTTGTGTAATTCATTTCCAGACCCTGGGAGGTTACCATTTCCTGGTGCTGGACAACGTTTTTCTGATGCTTGGGTCAGAGGACGAGCAGTGGAGAAGGTGGCCGGCTGACCGATGCCTTTTAAACTATTTTTTAGTCCTCAGCACCAAGGTCTGACAGGTTCAAGCAACCATCGCCAGCGTCTTTATTTTATGGTGCAGGAATATCTAGGGGCAAGAGCAGCCTTGGAGACCTTTCCAACAGAGCATCTACTGGGTCTTGAGGATGGACCGCTGGCCAGAACTTGCTCAATATGCAATCGAGCTACTGGCCTGTCCCGCATCCAGCGAGCTTTCTGAACGCATATTCAGGCAGAAGGGTCTGTGGAGGCAGGCCGCATAGCTCAGGATCCAGCCTACAGGTGTTCTACCATAGGAAGTGTCTTTCTACGATGGCACACAAGGGTAGGAGCCTAGAACAAAGCAGGGGGACCCCAGAAGAGAATGATCAGGGCTGCAATTCTATTGCAGATAGCAGGTAAGTATACCATGTTATTTAAAAAAATAAAATAAAAATGACTTTACAAATCGCTTTATTACATATAATACATTATCAGGTCCCCTTTTTCTTTTACCCAAGTGTCTGCCTCTCAATTCAGATGTAAAATCCAAAAGAACCACTGAGTATCAACTGCCACAAAAAAGGGTCCGGACACCAGACTGGGAGGTGGATACAGAGGCAGTGGAAAGCTAAATTTTACATATAGAGGGGTGGTGTAAAAGGGGGCGGTGCCCGTGCGCCCTTAATGGACGCACCACTACTGCTCTACTCTCCTCCGATAATCAGCATTTAACAATTTTCTTACTCGTGAGTGTATAATATGCAAATTGAAATAATACTTGGTCTTGCACAGATTATTAAGATTTTTATTATTAAAAACATAAAAAGTTCATCTTCTAATGAGCAGCATACACTGCCCTTGATAGTGCTCAACGTCACATCTCCTAGTCATTCCACAGCTATGTTGAACGCCATCAAGTGTGATGAGGCTAACTTTTTACTTGGAAAGGGCCTTAAAGCAGACCTAACTGCATCACAACCCCCCTTCTGAAGACTCCGGTGATGTATGACAATTTTGCCTAGACTTGAAAACCAGAAAGTAACTGAAGGCAGATAAAAAAATGGTAAATACAACATCGTTTCCTATATATTTACTAATAGTAGCAGCATAAGGATTTAAAATAGTAATGCTTGAGAGAGTGAAGCTCTGCTTTAAACAGAACCCGAAGGACATTTCAGGACCAGCAGAGTCTGGGTACTGCACCCCAAACCTGGGCTTATAAAAGCTGCTTCAGATATTGGCTATTGCAGAGACCAGCTTTAGCAGCAATGTCCGATTGAAGACAAAATGGTGCTACTGAAAAATAGACATGTGCAGACTGGAATATTTTGTTTCGTTTTTTCATTTTTCGTCCAGAAAATAAATTTATTTAGTTACTCCCGAAAATTGTTTTGATTTAATTCGTTTTCGTCCGAAAACAACGATTTTCGATGACTTTGTCGAATTAAACGACGGAAATTCGACAAAGCATCAAAAATCGTCGTTCTGAATACAGTGAAAATACCTATTCCCTGTATCCAGAACGACGATTTTCGATGACTTTGTGGAATTGAAAGACGGAAATTCGACAAAGCATCGAAAATCGTCGTTCTGGATACAGTGAATATACTTATTCACTGTATTCAGAACGACGATTTTCGATGACTTTGTGAAATTGAACGACGGAAATTCGACAAAGCATCGAAAATCGTCGTTCTGGATACAGTGAATATACCTATTCACTGTATTCAGAACGACGATTTTCGATGACTTTGTGAAATTGAACGACGGAAATTCGACAAAGCATCGAAAATCGTCGGATCTGAACGAAAACGAAAATAAAGCATTTTTTATGTCGGATCTTTCGGTTTTCGTTTCTTGCGTTTTCGTTCGTTAAAACGATAACGAAAATACCCGATTTTCGGACGAAAATGCATTCTAACGAAAACGAATGCACATGTCTACTGAATAATAGGTTTGTCTCATAGAGGCAGTAGTATAACCTGAAGGTTATAGTTTTCCTGTCTCTCATGGATGAGAAAGTAAGTCAGTAGCTAGGAATACTCGACCTGGTTTTCTAAAAAAACAGGGGTTGTGAGATCCACAATCCAGACAGCAAAATGTTTATCATTCCCTTTCAGCAGCGGCTGTGTAATAAATATATATATATACACACGCACACACACGCACACGCACGCACGCACAACTCAAAAAATTTGAATATCGTGCAAAAGTTCATTTATTTCACTAATGAAACTTAAAAGGTGAAACTAATATATGAGATAGACTCATTACATGCAAAGCAAGATAGTTCATTGTTATAATTGTGATGATTATGGCTTACAGCTCATGAAAACCCCAAATCCACAATCTCAGAAAATCAGAATATTACGTGCAATCAATAAAACAAAGTCGCAGAAGGGATCGGCAACGCAGCTCTGCCGCACACAAGTCTCATGCTCTATTGACTCTAAAACCCAGAAAACAAACTATAAAAGGTAATGTCCCTCTGGTACCGGGTGCTAAAAGACTTGGCACTAATCTATTCCACTACGTCTGAGCTATGCTGGTGGGGCTGTGGACACAGGGGTACACTTCTCCACATATGGTGGGAATGCCCCTTAATCAAACCCTTTTGGGAAGATATCAAGGGCCAAATAAAAGACATACTAGGGCTTGACGTTCTGTCATCCCCGACTCACTTCCTCCTGCACATTCCTCCAATCCCAATCAGCCAATACAAAAAAAAAGTGCATTGCCCCACCTGCTGAATGTAGTTCGACGCTTTCAATCTACTGGAAGCAGTCCAGAGTCCCTACCTGGCAGAAGTGGATCTGCAGGGTAAGTGACACCCGAGAGGCGGAAGACTGGATAGGATTCTTGAGACCTAATTGTAGGTGTCTGAACACCCTGGAGTACATTTCTGACTAGACACGGGTCTGTTGGAATTGACAGAACCATCCCTTAAAGCCTGTGTGTCACTAAGAACCTAGGGGACAGGGGCGACACTACTCGCCGATGGGACACCTATTCCAATCAAGAGCGGAGTGCTCGGTGTGGACATGAAAAAGGCTCCTCACAAGACTTCAGGTATGAATATGTTGTTTCCTCTCTCCTTTTTTCTCTTATTCCTTTCAAAAATAGTATACACCCCCATTAAAAGAATGGTGGTTTGGGTATTGCACACTATACTGTTGATGGGCATAATGCCTCTGCTGGAGGGGAGGGTCCCTTCCTCAAAGGCGGCACTGTTTATCCCCCTGAGCATTTAACATCAACCTCAGGTACCCCTGGCTCGCTTGAAGGGTGGGAGGAGGTTAGTCGGAGGCTATTTTGGCCCCCCTCCCCCTGGCCCAAGCTAGGTGACCCTATTTCCACTAAGAAATCAATGATAGCAACCGCTGGCTTAGCGTCTGCGGTAGAGCCATCACACATAGGCTCTTTTAAAACAATTGTTTTATATGCATACTAAATTTGTTCACTGTGATTACTTCCAATGAGACTCCTCCGAATCCCTAACGGAGATAGCCCTTTGGCTACTTCCCAAAATATTCACCTGGTATTCCCTTTATTATTTTCTTGTTCAGCCTGACTGTATGTGATATCTACATGATACGAGGCCATGTGGGTTTGAGCTTTATTCAGGTACAAATGTTGGACAAAACATGTTACTTGTCTTCTTAAAAAAAAAAAGATTATACAAAAAAAATAAAAAGGTGACCATCCTCATCTGTGATCTGTTTGCTTGTAATTAGTGTGTATAAAAGGTCAACTTTTCTTTCACTCATGGTTAGTGTTTGGCTGAAGCCATTTATTAATCAATCAACTGTGTTTACTCTTTAAATCACAACAGAAATGACCCTGATGATTTTGGCCTAATAACATGCACATGGGTTCACACAAAGTAGTTTGAATGGCTATTAAAAGGTAACCATCCTCACCTGTGATCTGTTTGCTTGTAATTAGTGTGTGTATTAAAGGTCAATGAGTTTCTGGACTTCCGACAGACCCTTGCATCTTTCATCCAGTGCTGCTCTGACATTTATGAATTCTGAGTCATGGGGAAAGCAAAATAATTGTCAAAGGATCTGTGGGAAAGGGATATAATAACATATTCAAGGAACTGAGAATGCCAATCAGCAGTGTTTAAATTCTAATCAAGTGGAAAATGAGGGGTTCTCTTGAAACCAAACCAAGGTCAGGTAGATCAACTAAAATTTCAGCCACAACTGCCAGGATAATTGTTCAGGATGCAAAGAAAAACCCACAAATAACTTCAGGTGAAATACAGGATTTTGAAAACATGTTGTGTGGCTGTTTCAAGATGCACAATAATGAGGCACTTGAAGAAAGGTGGGCTGCATGGTCGAGTCGCCAGCACAAAGCCATTACTATTCAAATGCCACAAAGTATCCTGCATACAATACGCCAAACAGCACAAAGACAAGCCTCAAACCTTCTGGCAGAAAATCATTTGGAGTGAGACCAAAATTGAGCTTTTTGGCCACAACCACAAACCCTTCATTTGGAGAGGAGTAAACAAGGCCTATGATGAAAGGTACACCATTCCTACTGTGAAACACGAAGGTGGATCGCTGTTTTGGGGATGTGTGAGCTACAAAAGGCACAATTTGTTCACAATTGACGGCAAGATGAATGCAGTACGTTAACTTGGGAACTCGGATCCCAGGAGACTTGGGGCGCACTTTTGATCTTAATTTTCCACCGTTGCTGGCCAGGGTTCGGGAGTTGTTGAAAGGCTGGACCAAGGGATTGCACTCCTGTTTCGGGATGTGCAATCTAATCAAGATGTCGATCCTACCCAAGTTCCTGTACTTATTCCAGGCATTGCCGATCAAGATTGCACCCTCATTCTTTAAACAGGTGAACTCCATCTTCACCAATTTTATATGGGCTGGCTCCAAACCCCGTCTACGTAGGAGTCTCCTAACGTTACCAAAACATCTTGGAGGGCTGGCCCTCCCGGATGTGCGGAATTACTACAGAGCAATCCATATGGGCAGAATTATAGATTGGAACCGGCACGGTAAATCCAAGCTCTGGGTCCATTTGGAACAGGCACAGGCAGAGATTCCGTTAGGAAGGGCACCCTGATGTTCTGACCGATAACCCTCAGACATGTCTTCCCACCCAGTCATTGGCACTACCCTGGGGGTGGGGGCGGCAACTTTGCTCTCTTCCCACCTCTCGTCTGGCGACTCTCCACTGTACCCGATCTTGGGGAACCCAGCGTTCCCTCCGGGACTGGAGGTAGCAGAATACGGGACACTGACATCGACAGGGAGGGTCCAAGCCTCCCACTTCCTAGAGGGGGATCATTGGCCTTCTATTCAGGCCCTGACCAATGACACCGGTCAGTTCCAACTCCCGTTCTGGAAGGCGATACACCTGCACCACCTCCTACACTCTATCGAGAATCCAGCGCACTATCAGCGGGAGTTGACGTCCTTCGAGGGAGTATTGCAGGTATGAGGGGCCAATGCCACAGGTGCTGTCCAAAATGTATGAATTGCTTAACTCTCCCCTGCCACACAGCCCGGACTGCCCTTTCTACAGAAATGGGAAGCCGAACTGCAGCGCTCCTTCACTGATACCCAAAGACAGAAGATAATTCACCTTTCCCTCAAAACATCGATCTGTACAAAAATTCAGGAGCTCAATTATAAGATCCTGACCAGATGGTATTATACCCCCCAGGTCTTACGCAGATTTTTTCCCAAGTCCTCCAATCTGTGCTGGAGATGTCTAGCGGAGATAGGAACGCTCCTCCACATCTTTTGGTCCTGTCCCAAATTGCAGCACGTTTAGTCAATGGTCGGTACGATCACCCAGAAATTTACAGACCATGCAATGGTGAACGATCCGGCCTTTTTCCTACTCAATGACACCCCACTCCCGGAACGGACCTACAAGAAGTCAATTGTACGGCATCTACTGAATGCGGCTAAGTCCTGCATCCCTCTCAAGTGGAAGAAGAGATCACCCACGTCGGTAGGCATGTGGATGCGGAGGGTGGAAGATATTAAACGATTGGAGGACCTGGTCCTCACCTCCCAAAACAAGCAGAAGCATTCTCAGGCGTGGAGGCTCTGGAATATGTATATTTTATCAGATGAAGGGTTGGAAATGCTTGCTTCCTAATTTGAGCAGGAGACATGGCCCTGCTGTCTGCGACGGTGGGGGCCTACCCCCAACCCCGGGTCACCCCTCCCTCCCTCCTCGTTTTTCATTTTCATTCTATTCTTATCTATCTTACCCTACCCCCCTCCCCCTGGGCCTCTATTCACTCTATACCCCCCTGCTAGCGCCCTCTTTTTCGTTCTAGCAAATGACAGGGCAGACCTGGACAGGGCAATTTAATTTTAGACAGTCACAGGATAGTGGCGCAATCTGCCCGATGTTTTTTTTTTTTATTATATAATACAGGCCAGCTTAGGAGGAGGAGGTTATTTGGGTAGCTTTGGGATATAGGGCCGATATTGTCTTATGTTTGCTTTGTACACTTGAGAATACCTGGTCCGCCCCCGGATAAGAATGCACATGTTTCTTCCATTGCCCCTTCTAGTGGACAGTACTGTATTGTATTTTTTTTATTGTATGCATGTATGTATGTCTTGTTTGTTTTGTAAGAAATAAATAAAAAAAGTTATATTTGAAAAAAAAAAAGAATGCGGTACGTTATCAAAAAATACTGGAGGAACATTTGCATTCATCAGCCAGGAAGCTGTGCATGGGACATAGTTGGACATTCCAACGTGACAATGATCCAAAACACAAGGCCAAGTCCACCTGCCATTGGCTACAGCAGTATAAAATGAAGGTTCTGGAGTAGCCATCTCAGTCTCCTGACCTCAATATAATTGAGCCACTCAAACGTGCAGTCCATACAAGACAGCCCAAAAAAATGTACAGAAGCTGGAGGCTTTTTGCAAAGAGGAATAGGCAGCTTTAGCATCTAAGAAGATAAAGAGCCCCATCTACAAATACCACAAACCACTTCAAGCTTTAATTGATGTTTAAGGGGGAAAATACGGTGATAAGAACCAGGGTAGGTAAACTTTTGATCAGGGTCATTTGGGTAGTTCCTGTTGTGATTACTATTTAAAAAGTAAACTCGGTTGATAGATAATAAATGGCTTCAGCCAAACACTAACCCTGAGTGAAATAAAAGGTTTTGTGTTATTCATATTTTCTGATAAGTGTGTGTGTATATTATATATATATATATATATATATATATATATATATATATATATATATATATATATACACACACACACATACACCATCTCACAAAAGTGAGTACACCCCTCACATTTTTGTAAATATTTTATTCTATCTTTTCATGTGACAACACCAACAAAATAACACTTTTCTACTATGTAAAGTAGTGAGTGTACAGCTTGTATAAGTGTAAATTTGCTGTCCCCTCAAAATAACTCACACAGCCAATAATGTCTAAACCGCTGGCAACAAAAGTGAGTACACCGCTAAGGGAAAATGTCCAAATTGGGCCCAAAATGGCAATATTTTGTGTGGCCACCATTATTTTCCAGCACTGCCTTAACCCTCTTGGGCATGGAATTCACCAGAGCGTCACATGTTGCCACTGGAGTCCTCTTTCACTCCTCCATGACGAAATCACAGAGCTGGTTGAGGTTAGAGACGCTCCCCCACCTTCCATTTGAGGATTCCCCACAGACACTCAATAAGGTTTAGGTCTGGAGACATGCTTGGCCAGTCCATAACCTTTTCCCTCAGCTTCTTTAGCAAGGCAGTGGTCATCCTGGAGGAGTGTTTGGGGTCGCCAATTAGCCATTTTCCCTCCCTGGTGTCACGTGACTCGTTAGCGTTACAAGGTCTCAGGTGTGAATTTGGTGTCATCATTCTCACTCTCATACTGGTCACTGGAAGTTCAACATGTAACCTCATGGCAAAGAACTCTCCGAGGATCTGAAAAAAAGAATTGTTGATCTACATAAAGATGGCCTAGGCCAGTGATGGCGAACCTTGGCACCCCAGATGTTTTGAAACTACATTTCCCATGATGCTCATGCACTCTTCAGTGTAGTGGAGCATCATGGGAAATGAAGTTCCAAAACATCTGGGGTGCCAAGGTTCGCCATCACTGGCCTAGGCTATAAGAAGATTGCCAAGACCCTGAAACTGAGCTGAAGCACGATGGCCAAGATCATACAGCGGTTTAACAGGATAAGTTCCACTCAGAACAGGCCTCACTAGTCGACCAAAGAAGTTACGTGCACGTGCTTTGCGTCATATCCAGAGGTGGGCTTTAAAAATTAGATGCATGAGTGCTGCCAGCAATGCTGCAGAGGTTGAAGGGGTGAGGGGTCAGCCTGTCAGTGCTCAGACCATATTCCACACACTGCATCAAATTGGTCTGCATGGCTGTCGCCCCAGAAGGAAGCCTCTTCTAAAGAGGATGCACAAGAAAGCCTGCAAACATTTTGCTGAAGTCAAGCAGACTAAGGCCTCGTACACACGAGGGGATATGTCCGCTGAAAACGGTCCGATGGACCGTTTCAGCAGACATCTCCGCTTGTGTGTATGGGCTAGCGGACAGATTTGTCCACCCGACAGATTTCAAAGCATGCTGTGGGAATCTGTCCGCCCGACATGTCTGCTGGTTAGTACACTTACCAGCAGACATGTCGTCCCGCACCGCCGCCGAATGTATTCGGCGAATGCGCGGAAGTGTTTTACTTCCTGGTGCAGTGACGTAGCGGTGACGTGGCGGCGTCAACGTCACCGCGCCGTCCGGCGGCGGGGAATTTGATCCGATGGTGTATACACGCCATCGGATCAAACTCCCGATCGGACATATCCGATGGAAATGGTCCGTGGACCGTTTTCATCGGATAAGTCCGATCGGGTGTACGAGGCCTAAGGACAAGGATTACTGGAACTTTTGGTCCCTTGAAAAAGGGTGGGTGGCTATTTTTAAGAGCTGCCATTCCTAAACCCTTCCTTTAGATGTACATACCCTGTGCACTTTCAGCCAATATCCATTTTTTAACTATAGCTTAAATATGTTTTGGTAAATACCTGAAAGAAAAAAAAAAAAATTTCCCATCTCCAAATGCATATGGGCCCAACTGTATGTACATACAGATACACACTACAGAAAAAACCTTGGTTTGCAAGCATAATTCATTCCAGAAACATGCTTGTAATCCAAAGCACTTGTATATCAAAGCATTTTTTTTTTACAGAGTATAAAAGAGGCACCTCCAAGTGTAGCAATACTTTGCTAAGCATATTGCTAGACTAGGGGCTCCTCGTCTCTTTTATACTCAGTTGTGACATGACACTACTCTTATATCAAGACATTGCTTGTATATCAAGGCAAAATTAAAATATTTTGCTTGTCTTCTAAAACCAAGGTTTTACTCTATATATATTTCCCCCCCTCCTTTATGCCTAAAGCCTCATACACACAATCAGATTTTCCGCAGACAAAGCGTCAGACTTTTGTCCGAAGGGCGTGTGCCTGGATTTTGTCTTGCATACAAATGGCACTCAATTGTCAGCCAACAAACCTAGGAACATACTATGTTTTTCAGCTCTTTAGCACCACCCTTTGGGCACCTTCTGCTAATGTTGCGTTTGGTGAGCATTGATTTCGAGCATGCTGGTTTGTACTTTGGACTTTTGTACACACAATCGGAAAATCAACAGACCGTTGGCCACAAAAAATTTTAATACCAGCCATCAAACATTTGTCCAAGGAAAATCCGATAATTGTCCGGCAGTCTGATTTTAGGCCAACAGTCTGTCAACACACAATTCCCATCTGAAAATCTGATCGTGTGTATGAGCCTTTAGGTTGCAAGGCCCTCCAATAACCTCTAGTTATTTTTTTAGCTATGACTAAGCACTAGTGTCAGTGCGAAACGCGTCAGGAGTTGGGCTTTATTTTGCTGTGATTTGTAGTGCTGTCCTTTCAATAAAGGCTACAATTTGTTCAGTGTGCGGCTGTCCAGAGACAATGTTTGTTCCTGCCTAAACTCTAGGAGGTGCCACATGTTCTGACATTTATCTAATTTAGTAGCAATTACAGCACTGGCCTCACCTGCCCTACAAAAATAGCTAGAAAAGAGTTACACCAAAATGTTCTTAAATAAACTGAAATTCCGTTGCATTTGCCGATTAGGTATTTAACTTTTTATTGAAGCAATGCCTATTCCGGATGACTGATCTTCTGTAATCGCGCTGACAGAGAGGACTAGGAATTCAGCTCTGATGGAAATGCATTAATACAGGAATGAATATATTGAGAAGGTATTGCTCTAGATAGCGGTTAGTATGGCTCCTTCATTGTTCCAAGTGTGTGATTTCATACAATTATGATGCCATTCAGCAAGCATCCTCTGAATGAGCTAGTGAGTAAACACAGCTGTCCCAACATTTAAACCAAACTAAAGTTGGCCCCACACCAGCAGAGCCAGCTGTCAGAGTGGACCATGGAAAGATTGAACTTTGTACGGCTAAGAGAAAGGTTTTTTTTAACGATGGGTCATTGCAGAGGCAGCCATGCAAAATTCACATGTACGTTCCGCTGCACCAACTACGGACGATCGAAATCCAGGTATTAATGTTGAGGTGCACAAGCTTCTCAAGCTACAAAACACCGAGGATACCATATCGTATTTGGATGGAAGCTAGTCCTACGTATTTATCATCAATTTAGGTTTTACAGGGCTACAACCTTATCTTTGATGGTGGTGCGTTTTAAAAGGACTAAGCACATTATATTATACTAGTCCAAGGGAGGGGGACAAGCACAACACTCCACACCAGGGAGAAAGCCTTGCATTACTGTGTGGAGTTACAGTCAGAAGAACAGGAAGTGAGGATTTCTCAAAAGAAATAAGGACATTTAAAAGCAAAATGGAAGGATGAGGTAAGTGAAGGAGGACTGCACTAAGGTAAAGGAAGCTATTTAGGGGGAAAAAATAAAAAAAAAAATAAAAAAAAATTGTACCTTTACAACCCTTTAACCACTTAACGCCCGCTGCATGTATATGTACGTCCACAGAATGGCACGTACAGGCAGATGGGGGTACTGGTACGTCCCTGCCTTCCCGCGGGTCCGTTCGGGACCCCCCCCCGCTACATGCAGTGGTCGTTTAGCCTCTGGAAGCGATCCGGGATTAGGGGGCAGCTGTTTGTTTTTGTACACCCACTCGCGATCGCTCCCAGCCAGTCCGGCATCCCCCGCTCTGCCCGCGTAATGTAAACACAGGCAGAGGAAGTGATGTCACCTCTCGGCGGTATTTTCAATCCGGCGAGAGGAGAGAAGACATCACAAGTGAGTTGAACACTACACACATAGGCACATTTAACCCCTTCAGAGCACCCCCCCCCCCCCTATCACAGTGTCACTAATAGCAGTGATAATATATGTACTGATCACTGCATTTAGTGTCAGTGTGACAGGCAGTTAGTGTTAGGTCCAGGGTAGCCCCCTAATAAAGATTTAACCCCTTGATCACCGCCCTAGTTAACCCTTTCACCCCCTATTGCCAGTGTCACTAAGCGATCGGTTTTCTGAACACTGTATTAGTGTCACTGTTGCCACTAGGTAGCCAATTATTTTTTTTACTAAAGACATGTGGCCAAATACATTTTGGGCTTAAATGTTTGACTAAAATTTAGTTTAATTCGATGTTTCTTGTAACAAAAATTAGAAAATATTTTTTTTTCAAAATTTTCGGTCTTTTTCCGTTTATATCGCAAAAAAATTAAAAAATCGGAGAGGCAATCAAATACCAACAAAAGAAAGCTCTATTTGTGAGAAGAAAAGGACGCACATTTTGTTTGGGAGCCACGTCGCACGACCGCGCAATTGTCTGTTAAAGCGAAGCAGTGCCGAATTGTAAAAACGCCTTGGGTCATTTAGTAGCATATTGGTCCGGGGCTTAAGTTGGCTACACATGATACAAATGAGTTTTCCCATCATTTCCTTTAGATTTACCTTCAACCATGTAGCGCAAGGTCGTTCCTGATTGCATACAATTTCAAAGTGTTTAGGTTTGAAACATAAGAATGCCTAAACATTTGTTATTGCAACAATTTTCTAGGCAAAGTGGTGCATTATCTAAAAAATGCAGGGGTGCCAATATTTTAGGCCATGACTGTACCATTACTTTTGATCAAAATACATATTTGTGCCTTATATTGTTTATGGTTTTTCAACCTTTCGTTTTGCAGAAAAGGAGATATAGAAAACCTTAAAAAAGGACAAAAAAAAATAAAAAATAGATAAAAGGATTTCAGAATTGCAGTCTGCATTAAGCCTTGGCTTATTAATTGCTCATCTGGAAAAAGTCTAATCTCAACATGTAATTATGCAAATGAACAGAGCCAGAATGTGTGTCTGTGTTTTTATTCAGCACTGTGTGAGACGCTGCCTTCCAGCGCAAACAGGACCCCGTACAAAGGAATGAGACACCCCCCGCCTCCCCAATTACAAATCCGTTCGTCTTTCAATGCGCAACAGCTCCACCTCAAATATAAGAGTGGCTCCTCCTGAAAGAGAAAAAAAAATGCAAATTAGCAAAAGCACCTAAGCAAACAGCACAGCGGTAACCCTTATTTATTTAAGATAAAATTCAGCATGCAAAGATTGTAAAAAGCAGCCACCTGAAATTCCCCTTTCACTGATGATCTGTAATAAACTGAAGTTCTTCTAGCTACTACGGATCAATAAACGTCCACGTTCGCTTTAGCACTGCTTTGCTAATGAAGACTGTATAGTTCGCTTATGTAACATTCATGCTGTGGTGAGCAAATATATTATTCAGTTGAACTATTTAAGGTCAGGCATAAAAAGGACTAATGTAATAGGTGGCATTTATAATAATAATAAAAAAAAAAAGCTAGAAAACGTTTTACTCTTTGCCCAACATTTGTAATTAAAATTATGACATTTAAAATGTGTGATATCAATGGGACGGGGATTCTATTAACCTCTCTGATGGAAATTTTAGTAAGGATTCTACACCTCTCTAATGGAATTTTGGACCTTTTTTCCCCCCTTCGCCAACTGCGCAGACCTGAATTTCCAGGAGGCCGTCAATAAACGTCCTCCCCTTTTTGCGCACACTGTGATCACAAAGTCACTGATGCCTTACCATGTGATCAGCCGTCAGCCAAGGAGGCACATCTGCGCCCACAATTACCACCTGCCAGTGCCGCCCATCAGTGTAACCTAGCAGTGCCCCCTATCAAGTGCAGGCTATCGGTGCCCATCAGTGCAGCCTCATCAGCATACATCATTGAAGGAGAAAAATGACCCGTTTATATATTTTTTATACGGTTATAACATTTTGTAATTTTCTTTTTTACAAATTCGGTCTTTAAATTTTAACACAAAATAAAAACCGCAGAAAGCTCTATTTGTGGGGGGGTTTAAAGGGTACAGTGTTGTATGACCGCACAATTTTCAAAGTACATCAGCGCTGAAAGCTAAAAATTGGTCTGGGCAGGAGGGGGGTTTAAGTGCAGAGTAAGCAAGTGGTTAAGTATTGTATGTATTGTTGTCCCCCCCCCCCCCCCCATCATTTGCACTGGGAGCTATGGGGAATTTATAAATACTTAAAGAGGAGTTCCACCCAAATTTGGAACTTCCGCTTGTTTCACTCCTCACCCCCTTACATGCCACATTTGGCATGTTTTTTTTTTTTGGGGGGGGGGGATTCCTGTCCCACTTCCTCCGAGTGCTGGTAAGGCGATTAAGCTTAATCGCCTTACTGCAGCCCCTCCCCTAGGTGATCGTCTAGGACAGGGGTGTCAAACTCAATTTCATTGTGGGCCGCATCAGCATTATGGTTGCCCTCAAAAGGGCCGGTTGTATCTGTAAGATTAGATGTCCAGCACATTCCCTCCCGTTAAATTAGATGTAAAGAGCCACCCCACCATCAGAAGTTGGGTTCCCCCACTCTCCCTTACATCACAGTGCATCCCTTTTCCTCATGCTGCTGCTGGGAAGAAGCTGGATGCATTGCTTGAAAGCATAAAGTAAGGGTTTGGAGGAAGACTGGAGAGGTGCGAGGGCCACATGAAATGGCCTGGAGGGCCGCATTCGGCCCGCGGGCCTTGTGTTTGCCACCTCTGGTCTAGGACAAGTGACAGGTCCTAGACCATCGCCTGTCGAATCAGCGGCGAGCCACGCGCGCATGCGCAGTGGGTGCCCGGTCGTGAAGCCGAAGGCTGTCACGGCGGGTGCCCACAGTAGCAATGAGGATGCCGGCCGGGGAGGGGGGGTTTGGGGGAGCGGAGCGGAGCCCCGGTCGGCGCGCCGCTGGAACGCTGGAGCAGGTAAGTGTGTTTATTAAAAGTCAGCAACTACAGAAAGTGTAGCTGCTGGCTTTCAATAAACACCAAATTTGGCTGGAACACCCCTTTAACCTTCATATTTCACCGATTTGTGAGTCATCTGTGCTGATGGCACTAAAAAATCTCTGTGGACTTGATCTCTAATACTCATTGAACTTTTTGCATTGCCGAGAAAGCGATATACTTGTTTCTTCCATCTGTGTTCATACAGATATTAAATGACCAATGATAACCAGATCTACGCTTTCCCAGGCTTGTTGCTTAGGAGGCAATTTCAGGTTCTGCTTTCTCCGTCATGCTCGTGTCACTGCCTGCTGCCCTCAACTTAGAAAACCTATTTGTCAGTTTCTTAGAGGTTATTCTACTGTAATAAAACACAAACCGCGATCATAGCAGCAATCAAGATGTTCTGTTCAGGTGACCTTTACTGACAGAATTGCAGAAAGATTTCCCACAATATAGCTTCACACTGCTTGAAGCAAAAAAATGTCATGGAACACAATATCGGAGTGTAAAAAAGACAGAGGATCCAAATAATATGGGGGGGGGGGGGGGGGGGGGCAATTTATAAAGTAAAAAAATAAAAAAATAAAGTGAGAAAATCCTGATTTACAAAAAGGGAAAAAGTCCTTGGGAATATACTGTTCACCTCACCTGGTATTTTGGGTGGTGCACCTCTATCTCCATATCCTGAAGCGGGGAAAAAATAAATAAATAAAAAAATCCATTTAAGGCTTATTCAGCAAGGTGCCCCCATTCCTTCCCACTTTCCCCAAGTAAAACACAATTCTTACCCAGCTCTGGAGGAATAACCAGCTTTCTTTTCTCCCCCTCACACATTCTGCAAAATAAAGCAAAGCCTCAGTATTATATGAGGTTTTCCATATCTGTGACATACAATGATGCTGCTTCGACTAATCAGGCAGATATGATGGAGATCAGGGCATGCTAAATGCTTCAGAAATATAAAACTTTGTTAACAAAGACATCAAAACAAACAGGCCTTAGTTTTAAAAGGCAATAATTGAGACACTTCTATAGACAGTCAACCCTAATTACAGCTAGACCTACTGGAAATATGTAGCACAAGGGCAGTGACAATAGAAGGCTTCTTCTTCCACTTAAATACAATCCAAGACCCTTCAAATTTAGGATCAGGTGGATGGGGAATAAATTACTGGTTTTGGCACCATGAAAAAGTAGTATGTTTATTTTAGGGGGGGGGGGGGGGGAGATGGGGAACATACTTACCTAGGTGGATCTGTCCCACCTCCTCCAAGACTGAAAACCGAGCGATCAAACACCGCCGATCACCTAGCTGGTGACCATCAGGTGCTGGAGCGCTGGGTTGGGAGCGACCGGCTCAGGCTCTCAGTGGCTCGTTGAGAGGCTGAGCCAGCTGCTGGTCCAGGCATGTGGCAGATCCTGACCATATTGGTCACGATCTTTCCCTAGCCTTGACCAGCTCCGATGTCAGCCAACAGCAGGCTTCAGCCCACTGTTGGCTTAAAACGGGTTACGGAACCAACTACACTCCTGTGATCCACAGGAGAAGTACAACCAAACAAGCTTTGGCTGTACTTCTCCTTTAACCACTTAAGACCCGGACCAATACGCTGGTAAATGACCCAAGGTGTTTTTGCGATTCGGCACTGCGTCGCTTTAACAGACAATTGCGCGGTCGTGCGACGTGGCTCCCAAACAAAATTTGCGTCCTTTTCTTCCCACAAATAGAGCTTTCTTTTGGTGGTATTTGATCACCTCTGCGATTTTTATTTTTTGCGCTATATACAAAAATAGAGCGACATTTTTGAAAAAAAAACACTATTTTTTACTTTTTGTTAAAAAAAAATCAAATAAACTAAATTTTAGTCAAACATTTAGGCCAAAATGTATTTAACCACATGTCTTTAGTAAAAAAAAAAAAAATTCGCAATAAAAAAAAATAGCTACCTAGCGGGAACAGCGACACTAATACAGCGATCAGAAAAATGATCGCTTAGTGACGCTGGCAATAGGGAGTGAAAGGGTTAACTAGGGCGGTGATCAGGGGGTTAAAACTTTATTAGGGGGGGTGGGGGGGCTATCCTGAACCTAACACTAACTGTTTTTTACAGTGCCTGTCACACTGACACTAAATGCAGTGATTAAATCACTGCATTCAGTAACACTGTGACAGGGGGGTGGGGCGATCACAAGGGGTCAATATGCCTATGTGAGTGTGTGTCAGTGTTGTGTTGGTGCACACTTACTTGTGATGTCTTCTCTCATCAGCAGCGCTGGGAAACAGCGCTGCGATGAGAGAATACATCATTTCCTCCTTCCTGTGTAAACACAGGAGGAGGAAGTGACAGGCTGGGAGCGCGCTCCCATTGGCTGGGAGCGATCGCGGGGGGGGGGGGGCGGAAAACACGGACATCCGCCCGCAGATCCCGGATCGCTCCCAGAGGTAGGGAGACCCCCGCACGCCGCGGAGGGGGTCCCGATGGGACCCCCGAACCGCACTCAGGCGGGGACGTAAATTTACGCCCTTGTGCCTGTACGAGCCATGTTGTGGCCGTATATGTGCGTGCGGGGGTCTTTAAGTGGTTAAAGCGGATCTCCACCCTAAAGTGAAGATCCGCTGATCCGAACACTCCCCCCCTCCGGTGTCACAATTGACACCTTTCAGGGGGAGGGGGGTGCAGATAGACACGTATCTGCACCCACTTCCGGCCCAGCATTCACGGGCAAAAGACGGGCATTACATCACATCCCGTCTCCCGCCCGTTGTGTGCTGGGAACACTCGGCTCCCAGCACACAGCTGGAGCCAATCGCGGGCGCAGCGCGACTCGCGCATGCGCCGTAGGGAACCGGGCAGTGAAGCCGCAGCGCTTCACTTCCTGGTTCCCTCACCGTGGATGGAGGGGGAGCAGCAGGGTGATGAGCGATCGCTCATCCTCTGCTGCGGACGGCGCTGGACTCCAGGACAGGTAAGTGTCCTAATATTAAAAGTCAGCAGCTGCAGTATTTGTTGCTGCTGGCTTTTAATATTTTTGTATTTGTGAACCATCCGCTTTAAGTTACGGTTAACTGTAAAGTGACCCCAGACCAGGGTGTCTCAACCCTTTTATCTTGCAGGAAGAGATCTCAGAACCCATTAAGCCCCCTTTCACACTTGTACGACTTCAAAGTCGCGCGATTTTACCGCGATTTTGCGGCCGCGATTTCAATGAATGCCTGTGTAAGTGGCATCAAAATCGGACCAAAGTAGTGCAAGGACTACTTTGAAGTCGGCACTACTTAAAATGGTGCCAGTATGAATGAAAGTCATTGAAAATAATGGAGAATGACTTGTCATACGATTTTACAGTCCAAAATCGTGAGACAAAGTCGTATAAGTGTGAAAGGGGACTAAGTAATGTTCAGATCTACATGTCACAGAAAACTGGTGATCAGCAAGCTGTTGATATAACAATTATATTTTTAGAAATGGCATTAAATAATGGAATCCGTATTAAAACATATTTAATAAGAAAAAGGGGAATGGCAGCCTCAGCCCCCCCTTTTTATCATGGGATAGTGGCAGGAGGGCAGCCTTCAGGGCCCCCTTGGTGCCCTGTAGCTGTCAGGTATTTTGGTGGGCTAGCTGGTCTGAGGGGAGCTTGATTGGGTGACCTCTGGGTGACCTGGGAAAAGCCTGCTCAGTAAAACTGGTTAATTCCAGTTTTCACAGGTGTTCTCCTGGCAGCTTGAAAAGCCCACGCAAATAGGGTATAAAAGTAGGTCCCTGTGGCTTGGAAGCTCATCCACCTCGGACTGAAGAAGCTGTGGTGTTCTCGCCCACCCTCCCTTCCCTTATTTACCTTTGTCGCGGATGTAGTTATGTGGTAGGGTCACCTTTGTCATTATACAGAGGGGGACAAGTCATTGTTACCATTATATATATATATATATATATATATATATATATATATAAATAAATAACCAAAGAAAGGGGCGGTGCCACATACATGTAGCGGTCTAACCAGATCTCATCCCATTGGCTGGTGTTGGATAGCTGGGTCCCGCCCACCCCGACAACAGACCTTGCTAATGACAGCTCCCTTCTCTCTCAATGTTTCACACACGCGGCGTGGCTCTGCAGACAGAGTGTGGAGAAGGAAGGAGGAACCCTCACGTTCCTTCTCCACACTCTGCTGACAGAGATGCGGGCAGTGTTAAATATCGGCCCAATTTGTATAATAAAAAATAAATAAATCGGCCGATGCCGATTTCTCCAAAATGGCCAAATATTGGCCGGCAGATATGTCGGTCAACCTCTAGTGGGGCAGACATTACAGCATGTCTTTATGGACCTTGCTTTGTGCACTGGTCCAAATCAAAATTATGATGTGGGGTAGTTTCAGGGGTTGGGCTTGACCCCTTAGTTACAGAGAAGGGAACTCAAGGTGTAAGCATATCAATACATTTTGGACAATTTCATGCTCCCAACTTTGTGGGAACAGTTTGAGGGATGGCCCCTTCCTGTTCCAATATGTGCACCAGTGTACAAAGCAAGGTCCATAAAGACATGGATGAGCGAGTTTGGGGTTGAGGAAATTGACTGGTCTGCACCAAGTCCTGAACTCAACCAGACAGAACACCTTTGGGATGAATTAGAATGGAGACTGCGAGCCAGGCCTCACAAAATGCGCTTCTGGAAGAATGGTCAAATAATTTCCATAGACACGCTTAAACCTTGTGAAGAGCTTTGCCAGAAGAGTTAAAGCTGGTATAGCTGCAATGAGTTCACTGTACTCCACATCTCAATCCAATAGCACACCTTTGGGAAGTGGAACAGGAGATTTGCATTTGACAAATCTGCAGCAACTGCATGATGCCATCATGTCAATATGAACCAAAACCTCTGGGGGAATGTTTAACACCTTAAAATAATCTATGCCACAAAGAAGTTCTGGAGGACAAAAAAGGGGGTCCAACCCGGTACTAGCAAGGTGTACCTAATAAAGTGATGCGTGTACGACACACACACTATATTTATACCCAGAACGCGGCTATACAGGGTATTTTAACCGAGTCAGACATGAAGCTACATGAAGGGGTGGGGGGACATGAAGTGGGGAGGGGGGATCACCAGATGGGAAGTAGGGTTGTCACCTCATCCCTTTAATCCAGGACACATTACACAGGTTCTGAGGCCGATTTAATTCAGACAAGGCATCGAGTGAGTTTAATTAGCACCTTAACCACAGGCTTGTGCAGTTTTTACTTCCTGCAAAGCAGAGCCGTTATGGTTATTTAAACTGCATGTCTTTGAATATAGGTTTATTGGTTCACCAATTTGTGATGGGTCACTATAGAGGAATACATAATTATCACTGCGGTTGCGCCAATTTTGTCATCACGTGCTTGCACCATATTTGATTACTTGAGCTAGCTGGTAAGGTAGCGCTTCACAAAGAATATACGCTTATTGTCTTTTTTTTTACCAAAAATAAGTAGAATACATTTTGGCCTAAAATGAAGAAATTGGTTCTTACCTTTTTCTTTTTGCAGAAAGAAACTTATTTAAAAAAAATATATATATATTTTTTTTTAATAAACAATTTTTTTTTATATAAACAAATGCAAAATATAAACCGGAGGAGGTAATCATATACCACCAAAAGCTTTATTTGTGGGAAATATAGCACATACATTTTATTTGGGTACAAGGTTGCACAACCACATAATTGGCAGTAAAAGTAACGCAGTGCCATATTGCAAAAAATGGCCTGGTCAGGAAGCAGTAAAACCTTCCAGAGGTCAGGTGGTTAAAAAATAATCGTACACTTTTGGAAATCTTTTGGACAAAAGCAGTTTTACGAACAATCAGATTATCGTACGATCACTTCGAAATCAATATTTGTTACCATTTTCTGATAGCGTATACAACCCTTGCGGGGGTTAACCTACTTGAGTAAGGTGCCAAGGCTTACAGGCTGGGGACATGTCACTGAAGGGTTAAACAAACCTCAGCTTGGTCTGAGTGCCAAGTTAATGCTTGTATGTTGGGAACAGGTCATGGAGGGCTTATTGCACTCACTGAATAGTTGATGCGCATGCTCTTGAAGCCGATCATAATACACTGCAGAGAGGTCACAGAGGGGTCCGAGGGCTTAATGCTTTTGTAGCGACTGATCTCTTAGAGGTTAATGCACATATACACTGAATACTGGTCACAGAGGTTAATGCACATACTCTGGAGTACAACTGGCTAGAGAGCCTTTTGTACTGGAGAGGCATCCCAATATGGATAATAAAGGAGTGATGTGCATGTGCAGTGGAGGCAAACTACAGAGCAAAGGCTGTGTCTTTTAACAGGAAAAAAAAAAGGAGGAAGAATCTGCTGCCGAATTGCGTGTCATTAATAGATGAACCTCCAGATCGTGTGTCTGAGCTCAGTGTGCAATGACTAGGGGGAGGGCAAGGCAAGTGTTCAATGTGCAATTTACCTAGTGGAGACTGGAGGTTTTTTACAGGAGGGATCATCAAAATGGTGGACCACTGTCCAGACCTGCACCAAGTGACGGTCCTGTCTGGACTGCAGCCTTCACTTAGCAGCTGGGTGTCCTCTCCTGGTTTATCTGCCTTGTTGCCACAGTCACCCTCACAGCAGGGAAAGGAAAAAAGGAGGAGATTAGCAGAGAGAGGGAGTCTTTAAAATTGACAAGCGCTAATAACCTGCTGGTTAACATAATAGGTTGGGCTGCTCCGATGCCTCCCACCATCCACAAGGGTGCAGATGATGGCAGCAGCAGCTAGGCTGGAGACTTGGAAGAGGCGATCCGGACTGATAAGTTGAAGGTAGGACTGTGTATAGGAGATGTCAATGGAAACGGGGCACCTCTGCGGGATTTTTTTTTTTTTTATTTACGGACTGGACCTCCGCAAATTTTAATTCAAAGCCTCTGGTGTACAAGGAAACAAGCAATATGTGTGCTGGAGAAGGTATACAGGGTAATAAGCAATGTGTGTGCGCTGGAAGAGAGATAAAGGGGGAAATAAAGAGCAATGCGTGTGCTGGAGGCGGGAACTCACTGGGAAAAGACCAATCTGTATTCGGGGGACGGCGGTTTCTGGGGAAGAGGTCAATTTGCATAGTGACAAATGTAAACGTACAACTTGAGAAAATTTTTATTATGTAGGTATAATCGATGTAATTGTGAATTACACTAGTACCATGCAACAAAAAAACAATTAGTACAAGTAGGTTTTTTTTCCCATAGGACTTTGATATCTGTAGAAATTACTGCATAAAAAAAAAAAAAAAACACAGCCCACAAATGCAGTCACCACACAGAGGACCAATACGCTGCTTACAGGCATTTTAGAAACAACTCCAGGCAGTTAGCCAATACATATAAAAAGGGAGCAAATTTAGCTGCCACAGTATTTACATTTCTGCCCATGCCGTTCCGAGATTTACATAACCCTTCCAAGCGGATGAAAGCACTTACTCCGTTAGAGTTCTAGACCCTAGAAAGGATACAATGGCATCTTCTCTCTCCACCCCCATATTCTATATGAAGAGCAAAGAAGCAAAAGACTGATGAGGTCATCTTTCCCTCTGTCCTCTCCTCCAATTAGGTTTCTGTTCAGCACTTTTGCATGCAGCACACCCGATTGGCTGCCAGCCCTGCTCTTCACTCTCCCGGGTTAAAGTACTACTATAGGGGATTGCAGATTGAAGTTATGATTCTGATAAATACTTCATTAAATTATTTTATTAATTTAACATGTGTATTATTGAATAGAAAGCTGCATTTATGTGTGTATTTTAGGTCTACCTGAGGTCCTCTTTAACCACTTGCCTACTTGGCCACCTTCAACCCCTTTCTACCCAGGCCATTTGTCAGTGCTGTACCAATTTAAATGACAATTGTACAGTCATGCAACACTGCACCCTTTCTGTATAACCTGTTAACAAAAAAAAAAAAATGTAAATAAGTAATTTCTCCTTCACTGATGTCCCCCGATGAGGCTGCACCGATAGCAATCACTGATCATCAAAACGCAGTGCCCCGATTATCAGTGTAGATGTCCTGTGTTAGGGAACAACAATCAGGGACGTCACACGCACAGCTACGCCCCCCCACAGTAAGAACACTCCCTTAGGGCACACTTAACCCCTACAGCGCCCCCTGAAAAATGACAACGGTCCCAAAAACGTGTCAAGTGTCCGCCATAATCTCGTAGTCACGAAAAAAAATGCCATAAAGCCATCCCCCATTTTGTAAACGCTATAACTTTTGCGTAAACCAGTAAACACTTATTGCAAATTTTTTACCAAAAATATGTAGAATATGTATCGGCCTAAACTGAGAAATATATATATATGTATAAAAAAAAAAAAATAGCAAAAAAGTTAATATTGCATTTTTTTAAATTGTTGCTCTATTTTTGTATATAGCACAAAAATAAAAAATAAAAAACGCAGAGGTGCTCAAATACCAAATGAAAGCTCCATTTAAAAAAAAAAAAAAAGCCTGAAAGAAAAACCAATGCAGCAAATACAGCAGAGGGACTACCAAGCTGCAATATATTACATTTTTTATTTCAGCGGTTTATAGGCTTTAAAAAAATAAATCTGTATTTTAGAAATAGTCAGCATTACTGCTAGTCCCTCTCCCCTCACAAATAAAGCAGATTCTGTGCCATTTCCTCAGCTGTCTGTACTGGGCACACAAGAGGCCTCTATGTCAGCCACACACCATGCAGGTGACAGAACAGTCTGGGCTCAGATCAGACTGCATAGAGCGAAACAAAACAGTTTCCAGCCACAAATTAGACCACTTACAACAGGCGGCATGGAAAACTAAGCCAGATCAATGAAATCTAGACGGGTGCTAATTAAAGCATTTGAGATTTGCCCTTCTCTTTAGTGGAGGAGATAGAACACAGGCACTCAGACTAGCAAATGAATGCAAATTAAGCTTGGTCTGTCACAATAAATCATACATATTAATCCGCCGCTATATTAATCCGTTAAATCTCTCCGACACTAAAGAAGTCTGCAGCGTCACGTGACAAAGCCCAGACAAGGCATGTATAATCAGAGACATGGTTTTCACTTAATTTACATTAGACATGAGGAGGCATCTATACAAGGGCGTGCGCAAATATGGAAATCTGTACATCTAGGAGATGAGGTTATTAATAAAACAAAAAAAACTCACTTCCAGACTGATAAAAGTCTGTATAAAAATCAGAGTCACAAACGATGACCCCCAACCATCCTCCCCTCCGGGTATCATATGGTACAAATTTCTAAAAAAGCCAGTTAACAGTAACAAAGCACCACACAAAGAGCTTGATGGTACAGTGGGAAGACAGCACACCCTGCTGGTAAGAATTAAGAAAACATGCATATCAAATTAAGCCTAAAAAAGCTGGTAGATTTACAGCTAATGTGCAATTATATGAAAAAGAAAAAACAGGCAAAAAAAATAGGAGCAGAAAAGAAAGATGAGAGTGTTGCCAGCTACAGACTTCAAACGTTTGCATGAGTCATCAAAGTTCCTGGGGTAAAGGCTATGCCGACATGCTTAGCCCAGGGTTCCCATATTGTCTCAACATTTTTAGTGGAGTCGAGTATTGAGCTGACCATCTTCTCTTGATGCATAATCCAAGAGATTTTCCTCCTGGCCATAGGACCCAGATTTATTTAACCTGACCTATGCTTGTAGGAATTGTCCTATCAAATTTGATAACAATGGGTCAATGCGCAGGGCATTACCGTTTAAACTACAATCAATGCTGTGTCGTTTTGAATATTGGTTTAATATCGGGTGCAGGTTTAAAAATTGACATATTACCTTTGTTGCCTTCCTTTTCTTTCCCCCACCCTCCTTCCCTACCCTTTTCTCTCCTTCCCCCCTCCTCCGGTTTTCTTTCATCTATCCCTCCTGTTGTCGATCGAACATTTTAAAAAATTGAAAGAAAAAGTGCAATTACAGTCGGTATAGGAAAGAAGAAAAAAAAGGAGAAGAAAAAAAAGGAGAAGAAAAAAAAGGAGAAGAAAAAAAAGGAGAAGAAAAAAAAGGAGAAGAAAAAAAAAGAAAAAGAAAAAAAAAGAAAAAGAAAAAAAAAGAAAAAGAAAAAAAAAGAAAAAGAAAAAAAAAAAAGAAAAAAAGAAAAAAAAAAAAAAGAAAAAAAGAAAAAAAAAAAAAGAAAAAAAAAAAGAAAAAAAGAAAAAAGAAAAAAAAGAAGAAAAAAAAAGAAAAAAGAAAAAAAAAAAAAAGAAAAAGAAAAAAAAAAGAAAAAAAAAAAAAAAAGAAAAAGAAAAAAAAAAAAAGAAAAAAAGAAAAAAAAAAAGAAAAAGAAAAAAAAGAAGAAAAAAAAAAAAGAAGAAAAAAAAAAGAAGAAAAAAAAAAGAAAAAAAAAGAAAAAAAAAAAAAAAAAAAAAAAAAGAAGAAAAAAAAGGAAGAAAAAAGGAAGAAAAAAAGAAAAAAGGAAAAGAAAAAAGGAAAAGAAAAAAAGAAGAAAAAAAGAAGAAAAAAAAGAAAAGAAAAAAAGAAAAGAAAAAAGAAGAAGAAGAAAAAATAAGAAGAAGAAAAAATAAGAAGAAGAAAAAATAAGAAATAAGAAGAAAAAATAATAAGAAGAAAAAGATCCACTTTATTATTTTTTTTTAAAACATTTAAGCTTCTACAGTGCAAGAGACTGTTCAACAATAGATTGACAGGTCCTCTTCTAGGATTATGCATTTATGGGATTTCACAGAGTGATGCAGATAAAATGTAGGCAAGCTGTGCTGCCTATATACGAGTTTGTTATGCGATTACTGAGGGTTTATGTTGCGTTCACTTATCATAGTCTAGTGGCAGAACTATGTGGGCTATCTGGGCAGGAATGCGGCACATCAGCCAGGTGAACTCTGTGGGAGATATAAACACAGCTCCATATCTTAAGGTTGTGCTGGCTTCTGTTTAGTATTTCTGTCACGATCGTTACTTTCTACAGGTTTCAGTCAAAACTAAAATTTAAAAAAAGTAGTACAAACAAAATGGCATTTTACTGAGAAAATTCTTATTTAAATACGATTTATACCCAGTTTGTCAAATGAAAATATGCATTTAAAAAAAAGATGAACAGCCTATACGTATTAAAATAACCAATATATAGTCTTTTAGAAATGCTTAATCAGATCAGCTAAATGCCAAATTGTATCATGCATAAACCAATCACTTATAAATCTTGCTAGTTACAATTTTAAGCTACACTTATTATGAAGTTTTATGCAGACATTAATTTTCTAGAAAAAAATAAAAATTACATTTTAAATGCCCATCAATACAGCCTCATCAGTGTCCATCTGCAGCCTTGCCCATCATTGCAGCATGATTATTTGGTGTCCATCTGCAGGATGTGTGAGAGGTTCATTTTAAAATATCATCCTGCTTAGTCATGGGTTATGTAGCTTTAGAATATCTAACAATCTCTAAACTTGCAGGTGGATTACTATTTTTTACCCTGCTACTTGAGGGAACGAGCGCCGCCGAGATAGACATGTCCTGTGTACTCGGCTCATCTCGCAGTCCCGCCACTTGGCCCGGATCCTATGATAGACATAACACCAGTCCAATGGCAGGACGTAAAATGCTTGGAAGCGGGACTGTGAGCAGAGCAAAGTACACAGGAGATTCGTCTGTCTATTTCGGCGGCGCTCGTTCCCTCCTACCCCTCTGAGGCAGCTGTTCGACGTATAGCACGCACCCACGATTTTCCCCCGATTTTAAAAGTGCGTGCTATACGCCGAGAAATATGAATAAAAAAAAAAAAAAAAACACACATCACATACATTTGGATACAGGCACAATTTTATTTTTTCCCCAGGTATTTACCAAAACATATTCAAGCCGACACAAAAGAGTCCGATCTCCGAAACGGAGCTGTAGCAGGCTGGTACACCCGCAAAGCGAATACCATGCCTAAAGTATGAAAAGCAACCTCCGTAGCATGTGCCGGCTGAGGACAGAAGGATGGAAGAACAATGTCCTTATTCTGGCCCAAAGGGGCCACCTTCTGAGATAGTTGGCAAGAGAAATCTCTAAAGTTTCCAAAAAGGAAGGTTCCTGAAGAACCAAGAGCACCAGAGTCAAAACTCATGGGGGAAGAGATGGGCCAAGAGGGGAAAGTATAGGACAAACCCCTGCACAAAAAAGGTACCCACCAGGGAACGGGCCCCAAAAAGGCCACTGAAATCTGCCCCCAAACAGGGCTTTAAGCAATTTTTAGATCCACTCCAAGCTGTAAAAAACAGCAGGACCCTGGACACCGAGTACGTCCGTGGACGTTGCTCCATCTCTTCGCACCAAGAGATGTAGGCCTGCCAGATGCGACGGTAGATCCTCCAGAAGACTACCGTACCCTCAGCATGGTTGAGATGACCAAGTCGGACAGACCCCGGTCTCTTAAAGTCTGCCTTCCAATAGCCATGTTGAGCAAGTCAGTGACTGTACAACAGGAGGAAGTATGGGATCTCGAGACAGAAGGACCTCCCGCCCTGGCAATCGCCAGGGTACCTCTGCTACCAGGCGCCCGATATCAGTGTACCAAGGACACCGAGGTCAATCTGGAGCAATTAGAATCATCGGATTCCCCAGCCTCCACTCTGTGGAGCAGCCGGGGAGGCCACTACAATGGAGGAAAAGGCATAACGTCGCCGATACAGACTCCACAGGGCCACCAACGCGACTGACCCATATGTACAGGATCACTAGACCTGGCCACAAACTTGACGCCCTTGCGACTGAGACGAGTGGCTAGGAGATCCATACCCTGCGAGACTCACCTCCTGCAAAAAGAGTTGACTCCAAGTACCAAGACCAGTCGTCCTGGTCCAGCATCAGGCGACTCCAGTGGCCCACCTGCCGGTATACCTAATGGTAGACCGAAGCCGTGGCGTTGTCAGGCTGAATCCAGATCGGACGACCTTGCAACCTCCTCGACCATGAGGAGAGGCATAGCCTGATTGCCCAAAGTACTAGGACAAACAATGGTAGACAGGGTCTACAGCACCTGGTATTCCACGGACCGCGGACTCCCACCCAGGTACTAACCAGGCCGATCCTGGGTAGTTACCGAGATCACACGAGAACAGGCGCGTACAGGGAGGGGTGGCCGTAGGTTCACTCAAGTCCAGCAACTCTTGGCCGAATGTACCCCCCCAGGCGCCCCACAACCCAAGAGGTCGGTGTCCGTTGTAATCGCCGTCCACAAAAAGGAAGAAACTACTTCCCGGACTGAAGAGTCGGGGATCTCAGCCACCAATTTAGAGAGACACTGATTAGGCGGCGCGCCTGAATCTGATGATTCAGAGACAAGAGATTTGTACCACTCGGACAACAATTTCCCTCTGGAAAAAACAAGAGCATAGAACTGGGCATATGGTACCGCCTCAAAAGAGGCTACCCACAGACCTAGGATCTGCATGCAAATGGAGAGAAGACCCAATTGCGTGATGCCAATACCATCACCGCAGACCTAAGAGTTTGCAATTTCTCCAGGGGGAAGAGATACTTTCGCCACCGTGGAGTCCGGAACCCCTAGGTACTCCAAAACCCAGTCGGAACCAGGACCAACTCCAAATGTTTAACGCCTACCCGAATTCTCGGAGGGTCTGAAAAGCTACCGACACGACCACTAATTCTGAGTCAGAAAGTTGTCTTAACCCCCCTGCCGGTATCCCCGAGCGCGACTCGGGTTGGATTTCTCATGTAAATATCGATATCCCCGAGTCGCGCTCGGGGTCAATATGCAGAGCCTGCAGCGCGCGCTGGCTTACCTTGGATCCAGCCGGGGTACTGTACTTACCTTGTCCCTGGATCCAGCGATGCATCCCCGCTGTGTGAGCGAGTGGCGTCCTCCATTCGACTCACACAGTGCCCGCACGCCGCCGATCTCCGTTCCCTGCGACGTAACGGCGCACGGGGGCGGAGACCGGCGGCAAATTCAAAAAAGTAAACAAACACATTACATACAGAATACTGTAATCTTATAGATTACACTACTGTATGTAAAAAAATACACACCCCCCCGTCCCTAGTGGTCTGCCCAGTGTCCTGCATGTTCTTTTATATAATAAAAACATTTTTTTTGTGCCTGCAAACTGTAGATTGTCCATAGCAACCAAAAGTGTCCCTTTATGTCAAAAGTGATTTTAGAGCAGCTAGAAAACAGCGATAATAAATTATAATCACTTGCAGAATTGAGCAATAGCGATTTGTGGGGAAATTCGTCATAAAAAAATAAAAGTAATGACAGCGACAATTCTGCAACTGAGCAAATTTCAGCGATTTTGATTTGATTACATTAGTGAATCATTTTTATTATAATTACATTATTATTTGTTATAATTATTTATAGTTATTTATTATATTATAATTTTATGATTTTGTGTTTCAAACTTTATCATACCCGGGATGTCTACTAGACTCTGGTTTGGACAAATTTAAGTGAGTTATTCCTAAAAATGTTAGGCCTACAGTATAAAACGCAGAATTTCCATGCAAAATAATTGTACCGCTTTTGGTACGTAATTCCAGACAGAATCATACCGCCAGGGAGGTTAAGTAGCCCTTGATGGCAAAGCCTCGCTGTCCCAACAAGGTTAGGATAAGTGCAAGCTCCTTGGTGAAAACCTGTGGTGCCAGCACCAGATCAAAAGGAAGGGCAACAACTGACAGTGGGCCTCTCCATCGCGAGGCACAGAAACCTCTGTGACTCGCACAACGTGGGACATGCACGTATGTGTCCTTGATGTCCAAGGACGCCAGAAAGTCCCCTGGATGGAGCGCAGCTACGACCGAACGAATGGATTCCGAGAGGAACTACCCATCGTTCACAAAGGCATCTTAGGCCAAAAATCGGATGGACCCTGTCCATCTTTGGGGCCGAGAACAGATTTTAATATAATCGCTCACACCTCTAGTCCTGCAGGAAAGGTAAACTTATCCCGCAGCTTAGCAAGTCCCACACTGCCCCAAGGCAGACCGACAAACCGGAAGAGGGATGAAATCTGTTTGATGGATTGGAAGGAACCCCTTCTAGTACTCCGAAGATACCACCTCGCAGACCCATTGGTCGGAGAACAGGGAGGTTCACCGAGTTGTGAACAGCAAAGTCGACCCCCCACCTCAGACGAGCAGGGGGAATAAGCTACATACATTGGCGGGTTCGGGTGTCGGACCCCGACTGATGAAAATACCACTTTGGTGTGGAAAAAGGAAGGACCCGGGCGACGGCGGGTCTCCTTCCCCCTGGAAGCATGAGGGAGGCGAGTGCTCTTCGCTCCAGATGACATCCTTGACAATATCATCCAGCGAGGACCCAAAAGGTCTCCCACCCATAAAGGGTAAATCTGCCAGGGCATATGTTAGATTCCTGGCCAGCAGACCAGCATTCCAACCAGAGAAGGCGGCAACCATCTCTAAAACCCTGGATACCAAGGGCATCCAGTGACACATTACAGACATACAAGGCACTGGACCAGCTGATCAGTTAGCCTAAACTTCGTGAGAGAGTGGTGCTCCTCCACTGTCTGGTGCAAAATGCTCACTTCGTTAAATGACTGGGACCCCAGCATAGTGGCTACAATTACCTTGCAAGGCAGACCCCAGCATGGTAGACATTGAACAGGTCGGTACTTCAGATCTTCTATCAGTCAGATCCATACAAGCGGGGGTTCCCACAATAGGGAGGGTGGTCACCTATACATGACAACCGGAGGGTCCACCAACGGAGAAGAAGCCCACTCTCTTAAAAAGGCTCTCCTCAAAGGGGCACTGAACCGCCAGGCAGTGAGGGACTACAAAAGCCCTCAGCGGCTTTTCTCATTCCGCATCTTTAGAAATTAGCAAAGAAGGGCACAGATGGAAAAAAAAAAAACTCTACACAGAGCGGTCTGATTTGTGTGATCCAAAAAAGACAAAGCCCTCAGCAAAAACCCAGCTGCACTATCCAGCTAAAGAGAGTCCCTTACAGCAGTGAGAAGCGCACCCATAAATGCCTTATCCTGCAGACCCAGGTACCTGGTCCAAGGCTCCATGACAGAGCATTCCCCAGGGGATAACAAGGGGAGGGGCACTCTTAACCCCCACCCGACTACAGTCTGCGCCCACCCTGGCACCAATTGTCCAGGACCAAAAAAAAAACATCTGTGGGAATCCCAGGCACTAAACACCTACTGCCACCACAAGCATGTTGGGGGGAAGGACCAGATATTGACTCCAAAAGTTTAGAAATACAGACACATAGTGTGTATGTATATCACTACAAAAAAAAAAAACGGAAGCTCACAGACCCTATTCAGGACATCTCACCCCTTGCTGCACTGACCAGGGTACCCAGGGGACTCACCTCAGGAGGAGACTGCCCATCGCTGCCATCCGCCCTCAGCACACGGCGTGTGGGGAGGGGGAAAAAAAAATAAAAAACTTGAGGTAACTTGCGGCAGCCGAAGGGACCCCGTGTGCGCCGTAGGATTCAGCACTAGGGGTCAGGACTACCCAAAGATGTCCGCCGAACGTTTAAAACACGGCCACAGGAAAATGGCCGACCGCAATGTAAGCTGCACCAAAAAACTCAGGCCAGATATACAGTCCCCTCAGGAAGCCCCCCCCCGACAGCGGCAAATGTTAATGCACCAGAGGGAAAGGGAGGAGAAGAGGACCCCCGAACCCAAGCCATACCAACCCGGGAGGGACTGTACTTACCCGTCCGAGCGAGGACTTGCTGACGCATTCCTGACAGACCTACAATGGCAATGGAGGTAGCTGTCAGCCCGGTCCACTGTGAGTGAGACAACAGCACGGCCCAGTCATATGCGAACCTCGGAGCAAAGCTCACTGGCCACCCCAGGAGTCATGGGGCATGGCGTGGCAGATCCAGCCTCTTTGCAAAAGTGTGCTCACGCTCGCTGGTCGGACTGAGTAGACTACAAGGATCTATATTATCGAACCTGTCTCAGCCGACAGTAGAAAGAAGATTCTTCAAGAAAAAATAAAAATTTCTCCTTTGCTAGGCAGAACGAAACTGAGGCTGCATGCTGCAGTGAGGAGGGTTATGTCTGGAGGGACTGCCCCCTGGGGGTGTTCAACTCTGTTAATGCAACATGTATTTAATTATCCAACATGTTTCTGCCTAGTCATCTCCTGTAAACAGGGAACATAACCCACTTGTCAAGATTTAAGGAGCTGTGTCCGTCCATGGACCATAAGAGAAAATATTTTTCTCTCTCTCAAATATAAAGTATGCTATTCCCCTTTTCCCAATAGACTTAGTGAACTGTTCCTCTTCCTCTAGGATCTTTGCTGTGTGACCTGCTTCAGAAATCTTCCAGCAGAACTCTTCTCTTGTGCTTGCACAATGGCATCTCATTTGCAATGGAATCAATTTGTCCCAAAAGTAGGCAGCCTTTCCATTGAAAAAGTACAGAAGAGACTGGCCAAAAGACATCTAAAGCGTTAGCTGTGCTGCTACCAGCAAGTCACACATTGAAGATTTTAGAGGAGAGGATAGTGCTATGACATGAAGGGTAAATATTTTTTGCATTGTTTGCACACACAATTAAAAAAATAAGTAATACATGAGAGATAGATAGATAGATAGATAGATAGATAGATATTACCCCCCCCCCCCATATTTTCTGAAAGCAGACACCCTGGAGAATTAAATAGTAGTTCCAATTTTTTTTTATGTCATACAAGATTAGCGCAAATTTTGAGGAAATGCAAAAACGTAAAAAATAAAATAGAATTTTAGGGCACACAACCACCAAAATACAGGTTTTTTTTGCAGGGGAGGGTTATAGCCCCTGTCAGTTTAGTTTTTACCATCCCTGTCCCATTGCAGAGATTTCCCTTCACTTCCTGCCCCATAGATAATCTATGCAAATTAAGGGAATGCATTGCCTCCCTCGGAAATGGTGTCCCCATTCGAAAATTTAAGGGTGGGTCTTAAACAGAAAGGGGTGTGGTCTTGACAGGAAGCGGTGGGTCATATTTAAAATTAGGGGGTGCGTAGGTTTAGTCAGGCCTAGGGCAGCACAAAACCTAGATACACTACTGCATGCACGGATTATCTCAGCACTCCAAGGTCACGTCATGGAAGCCATGAAGTCTCATTCAGGATCCGGCCATCCTTGTGGATGTTCTGAAGGAGATAACATGGTATTTCCAAAGCAATGATACTCTTGACTTGCAACCCTGGGATTGTTTGGGGAGAGGAAAAGGGAGCTATTGTCTCTCCTTGCAGACATCAATCGTGTGGAAGCTCTACATAAACATGTTCCCTCTGACACTGAACGGGAGCTTTTGAGTTGTCGAAGTCAGGTCTCAGACCTTTACAGGGCTTTCTTCCATGCAGAGTCGTTGAAAGCCCTTATCGCGTTCATCCCCAAAGATGGCAAAGACCCCATGCAGTGCAGTAGTTACAGGCCGATCTCCCTGCTAAATGCCAATTTGAAGTTCTTTACCAAGATACTGGCCTCGCGCCTTCAATTACATCTACCCTCACTAGTCCATTTGGACCGGGTGGGGTTCATTCCAACACAAGAAGCGAGAGACAACACTAATAAAGTCCTCAATCTGGTCCATATTGCCTGCCAATCCCATACTCCATGCATTTTTTAAGCACAGATGCGGAAAAGGCATTTGACTGTCAACTGTTCAGTTATTTTTGCCATACTTAGACTATCTCTACACATGACTGGAGCAACGAGGAGGAAAGCATGATGTTAGTCCGAGGTGAGTAAATAGTTTTATTTGATGGAATGGCACGAAGTAGCTGCAGCATTGTGGTTTTATACGATATACGTTGTATACAGTTGGTGCACCTTTTTTTAATAAACTGAATATTGTTTAAAAATGATATAAGCACTATTGGGGCTCTTTTTCTCTCTGAATATATATATATATGGAGCAACGAGGAGGAAAGCATGATTTGTCAGTCTGAGGTGAGTAAATAGCTTTATTTGACCAGATTGCCTATATCGCAGAATAGACACGGACCCATCATCTGCCCGCTCTGTGGAGGGGGCAGTTTATCAGTGGACAGATTTAGTGCCCAGGACCCCTGACCTGCCGGTCCTGGGCACTAAAGCATGCCAACGTGCACAGAATCTGGGAAGCATGGTGTAGCCATTGCGTGTGAAAGCGGTCGGGCATCTGACATTCAGCGTTGAGAGTGTGTAAAACCTCCTGCTACTACAAATGTAGTTTTTACTTTGGTGGTAGTGAAAGGATTAGGCCTAACCTATAGAATTATACACTGACCCCAATCCTAACTAAATACTTGCGCTCCCCCCCCCCCCAAAAAAAAAAAACCTTAACTTAGCTTGTCCCAACCTAGAACATGAACGTAAACCTGGAAAAATCTGCTGTTACCTCCTTGAGTCCTTAAAGTGATTGTAAAGGTTCGTTCTTTGTTTTGTTTTTTTGTTTTAAAATAACAAATATGTCATACTTGCCTGCTTTGTGCAAGGGTTTTTCACAGAACGGGGCCCAAGCCCCGTTTTCTGGGGTCCCCCAGCAGCGCTCATCGAGTGCCCCCATGTAGAGCCGCTTTCCATGGGGGCACTCATTTGGGTGCGCTTCCAAGACACAAACAGCAGGACGCCCCCCCCACTGTCACTGAATTTGATTGACAGCAGCTGGAACGATTGGGTTAAGGTAGGAAGGGGGGCTCTGGAGGGCTGCTGCTGTTTTTTCATCTTAATGCATTAAGGTGAAAAAAATCATGAGACTTTACAACTCTTTTAAATTGTATGCTACCCCAACATTTCATATTCTTGATACATCTATTGTATGATGTACTTGTTTAAAACTATCCTGCTCTTTGTATGAAATCTCTAGTGATCCTGCCAGTCCCCCTGCTTTTCCATTTCAAAATTACCACAAAAAGTACATCCTACCCAGCACAGCTAGTTCGCTCACTGTGCACACAGCCTGCCTGTTCCAATGGTTAGACTTGGGCTGACATACCCCCCTGCAAAGCTCTTCACTAGGAAAATCAATTATACTCTCTGCCTCCATCTGACAGACCCCTCTGCAGGCTCCACCCCCACCCCTCTAAGCCCTGTATGCAGCATTTAGTGTTTAATAGACTCTTTAAAATACTGCAGTAAATTTTGGATAATTGCTAATAACTAAACAAACATAAATGTCAACACAATTATTACAGAAACATATCATGGCCAGACAACATACCCTAGCAAACCTTGGTCCCAGCCCTTGATGACCTGTCCAGCGCCTAGAGTGAAAGTGAAAGGTTGATCCCTGGGTATGCTGCTATCAAACTCAGTGCCATCTTCCAGCTTCCCCTAAAAACAAACAAAACAAAAAATCAGAACAGATTACAGCAGTGCTTCAACTTTTTTTTTACTTCAGTAGAACCTTTGCAATAATTTCCAGGTCCCAAGGAACTCCTGCTAAAACCAAGATATTTTATTTATCAAATCAGAGCCACCAGAGGCTTATCAGCTGACCATTTTAAAGTTGAACCAAACCCACTGCTTGTGTTCTCAACCAAACTGTCAAGCCATCAAATTGGCTGGTGTCATAACCAATTACAGGTTCAGCACAATGGCAGTTGTAGATCAGAGACCAATATGGCAGCTTCCTTGCCTGAAAGGATAGGAGGGTTTAGTTCCATCTTAAGAGTTATTGTTGCTAAATGGAAAAAAAGAGGGAGAAAAGATAAAACAGGAGAGGTGACAGGACAAGCTCTCCTGCCAGGGAGACACAAAATAGAAGGATAAAAGGTCCTATCTCCCCAACATTCTCTTTTCTCCTTCATGGATAGCCTGTTAACTTCAGCACTGTAAATCTTCCGTCAGCCTTCTTCTCCAACTGAGCCAAGACATACAAACAAGGCTGTAAAATGCACATACCGTATTTTAAGAAAGGGACAGTTTGAGACCAGGGGGAGAGAGTTTCCAATAAAAGAAGTGGCTGTTGTGGGCTTCAAGCAAGAACAGGAGCAATTTACAGCACACATTCATTTTGGTAGCCTATTTATTAATTTGGAATGCATGTTCTTTTGCTAAAGAACATTAGTTGTTATCAAACTGCTATGAGTAAAGTTTAGCTTCAACTACTGCAGTCTTAAGCAGTGTGTAGTTACATAGAATAGGCATAGAACACGCACCCTAACTTTAAGAGGGAAAAAAAACATTTCCACAGCCCCCTGCGTATAACACGCAGGCACAGTTTACCTTCTAGGGTACCTTTCAGGGTAAAAAAGTGAGTGTTATACGCCAATACATACAGTCATTTTGTTTGGTGCCTATACAAACATATGCAAAACCCCATTTAGTCAGCACTCATTCTATTTTCTAGAAGAGAAGCTTAATCCAAGGATACGTCCTTTTTCTCGTCTTTGCACAAATTAACCAACCATTCTCTTTACACAATTTGCCATCATGCTAGACAGAACACAAAATGTTCCCTTATTAATTTTTTAACACAACTTTATGTGCCTTTCTCTTCCCCACACCTAATGTGATAATGTGTGTAGTAGAATCAAGCATTCTAAACCCTAGAAAGCAATACCTTTCTAGTATAGCTCCATTGTACACGCAGATCAGCTATCGATACTACACTGTTCTCTATCCTGAAGTCAACACTTTACTATGAACTAGGGTTGTCCCGATACCACTTTTTTAGGACCGAGTACAAGTACTGATACTTTTTTTTTTTAAATGTGTCCACAGATGCAGCCATGTCCCCCCACAGATGCAGCCATGTCCCCCCCCACAGATGCAGCCATGTCCCCCCCCCACAGATGCAGCCATGTCCCCCCACACCGTAGATGATGCAGCCGCCAAGTTAATCTGCACGGGGAACATTACAGCTTTCATTTGAATAGCTGTGTGTTCCCCCGCCGCGCCGCGTATAGACACTCCCCCTTGCTCGGGCACTTTGATAGACAGATCACCTGTCCAATCCTGGGGACGGGTGATCTGTCTATCAAACTGCCAGAGCAAGGGGGGGGGGGGTGTCTATACGTGGCGCGGAACACAGAGCTATTCAAATAAAAGCCGTAATGTTCCCCGCGCAGATTAACTAAGCGGCGTTGTGGTATGCATTGGGGGTATAGTATCGGATCTGGCATCGGGGGCATTTGCGGCAGTATCGACCCCGATACTGGTATCGGTACAACCCTACTATGAACATTACACCCGCTCCCGAATTTTCCATTTATAATGAATGTAAGACAATACAACAATGTTTTTTTCTGTAGCAAGCTGAAACCATTTTTTATTTTTGCTTTAACAATTTTCCCTCCCTCCACTCTTTGCAGAAGCTTCTAGTTCTGATATTCTTAGGCTGTCTTGTAGCATACACTGCATGTTTGAGACCTACCAACAGCTTCAGAAACAAAAAAAAAACTCTAGGAACTGTAAAGGCGATTCCATAACCATGAAGTACGTACATTACACAGAAGTATAAATCTAGCAGAAGTATCCAACAGCAAGAGTCATCAGCGCAGGCCTCTTTTTGTAGATACAAAGACCAGGGCCAAGGGGACGCTTTTATTCTTGGTACGCCCCTTGTTTCCATATCATGATACAAATACCCAATGCCCAAGTGACATACCAGCAGGCATATTAGCAAGGATCCATTGGTGCTAAAGGTTCTTAAACAAAAAGTTTAGTGCTGAAAGCTTATGCCACCCACTACCTGCTGCAAAATTATGCAATTTTGTGCACTTTTACTCCCCCAAATAAAGCCATTTCTGGTTAAAAAGAAGTGTGGCCAAAGCCTTTTTTGACCATACCTCTCATGCGAGTCACAGGAGTGCACTTTTTTCTGCACTTCTCTGATCCAAATTATCTAAAGCCTGCTGTCAGCCAACATCACAGAACCGGTCCAGACTCTGCAGGGAACACAACAAATAATAATCACCCGGATGCCCGACTGGCAGCTGGCTCAGCAACTCAGTGCACTGCTGAGTGCCTGAGCCAGCCTCTCCCAACCCCTGGATAGCCCGGGAATTCCAGTGAGCACTGGAGGGGCAGAGCAGAGAGCTGATGACTGGCAGTCACCACTCTCTGAAGATCGAAAACTAAGTGGTCACGTGCTCCGTTCCTGGGCTTACGGACATCGAGGGGCAGCTGCAGAATTGGATTAATGCTGCAGCCACATAGGCAAGTATGACCATTTAAAAATACTGCACTTCTCTTAACTTTGGATTGTTATAAAAAGGACTCATTTTTTTCTCAATGGAGGCTATTTATAGCAGACTGCTCACAGTTACATATCCATAAAATGCACACCGCAGTGTGGAGTATTCAATGCGTCACTGATTTCTCTTTGCCTAATGCTGCAGAAAGAACTTAGATCATGTTAATTGCGCTCCACTTTCTTCAGATTTCTAAAACATTCAAAGAGCAATGCACCTTTGTTTCTGCCCCAAAAACAGTAGCTAGAAGAAGGTCAACTGCTGCTTTATGTATGGAACACCAAGTTTAAAATGAATTTCCATTTTTTTACCCACCACAAAAAAAAATATATGATATGAAACCTTAACCGCCTTATCCGCCAGAAGATTTCACCCCGTTCCTGACCAGAGCACTTTTTACAAATTTGGTTCTCTGTCGCTTTAACTGACAATTGCGCAGTCGTGCAATGCTGTACCCAAGTGGGGAGCGCACCCCTAGTGGGCACAGGGCGATGCAACGTAACATAACATTTGTTTCTCCCCATCGAGCCATATTGCCGCAGTAAATCTGCAGCGGCTGGTCGGCAAGTGGTTAAAGTTGACAAGGTGCTATCCTTCTGATCCAAATGTACCTTTTCAGTTTTAAAGGGACAAAGAAACACACACACACACACACACGGGCTGAATATCAGACGGCATCAGTCAGTTTAATAGTAACCAGCCAACATTCGACCCATGTGTGCAGCAGCCTTTACGATAGAAGCTTTTGTTGAAGGGGCATGACCGAAAAATATCTGCCTGTTGGGCTGAGAGCGCTGACCACTGTGGGGGGGGGGGGGGGGCAGGGGGGATATGGGACAGCACTTTCCTTCACAATGACAAACTTATTTACGTGTTGTGCTACATATATAGGGCCTTATCATTTGTAACGGGTAAAGGTTTCCTTCTGACCACAACTGTAGAAACAACACACAGTGGCTTGATGCAACATTACTCTTGCCCAATACATCCAACTGTAAACCCTTTGGTCGGGTAGACAAAGCACACACACACACAAACACACAAACACATTAGACAGGCCTTTCAGACCTCTTGAAATGGCCCAGCCAGGACCTGAATTTAATATCTGTGGGGTGACCTGAAGAGGGCTGTGCACAGGAGATGCCCTCAAAATCTGACAGATTGAGTACTTTTACAAAGGAAGAGTGGGCAAAGTTTCCCAAAGGCAAGATGTACCATGCCGAGAAGACTCCTACCTCACAAAGCTGATTTCTGTAATAAAAATGTAAATGTGTAAAGTACTGCGGGCGAGCAGCCACTACAGGCAAAGCAACATACTAGTATGTCGCTGCCTACTTACAGGTCTAGCAGCAAGAGCCTATCAGCAAGTGTCGGCCAAAGATTCATGGCCAAGAAATGCTGATCAAGGCTGTGTACATTCATAGCCTAAAGCTCTGTGTTGACATTCGACACAGAACTCTGTACACAGTGAAAGAGTAACTTAGAGATTAGTAAATAGCAGCACACTACACACATTAAAACATAGCTAGGCACATATTTAACCCCTTGATCACCCTAGATGTTAACCCCTTCCCAGCCAGTGTAGTTTTAGCACTTATCACTGTATTAATGTCACTGGTGATGTCAGTGGTAGTTAATCAGTTTCCGTATCGCAGTCCCTTTTTAAGTCACTGATCGTCAGTATTCGTAGTGTACGTTTTTTTTTTTTTAAATCCCAGTTTATATACACCATAGTTTTTAGGCATTATACGCAAACCAATTAAACATTTAATGTGAGAGAGAATATATAATTTCTTCATATACACACACACACTCTATAATTATATATATATATATATATATATATATATATATATATATATATATATATATATATATTAGTGTGTGTGTAGAAATGATATAGTCTCTCACATTAAAATGTGTAATTGGTTTGCGTATAATGCCTAAAAACTATGGTGTATAAAAAATAAATTACACTATGAATGATGACGATAGAGATATAGATATCTCTATCATGATTCGTAGTGTAATTTTTTTTTTTTTTAATACCATAGTTTTTAGGCATTATACGCAAACCAATTACACATTTCATTTGAGAAAAAAAAAAATTATATATATATATATATATATATATATATATATATATATATATATATATATATATATATATATATATATATATATATATATATAAAAATTTGGGCCAAAATCTATAAAGAAAAATGATATAAGAGAAATTATGTACACACACACTAAAATGGCCTGGTCCTGAAGGGGGTAAAATCTTCCTGAGCTGAAGTGTGTGCATTTTTATTTAACCAGTTACTGCAAGTTCATTTCCACCTTTAAAAGCATGTTTTTTATAGTCGAATTGTACAGTTTGAGGGTGAGATCTTCAGTACACACATACCACACAAAAAATAATGACCATACATACATTCTGTTCAACATGGTACTTGGCATGTATAGCAGATACTGAAATGTATATGTTTTTCCTAATAAATCCCCAAAAATCAATGTACGTACTGTGTAATGCATGTTGAGGGTGTCCCCTTTACGAGATTTAATGGGGCAATTTTCCACTCTTTTCTTCACACCAATTTGTAACTTTTTGCTGCCTTCTTTACAAAAAGCTGTGGGTAGCAGGGATATAGCAAGTAGGCACCACAAAGGTGTAAGTAACATGGCGTTCATGATGACGGCAAGATGAGCCCCTGTAGTTAAAAGGTCACACAGTTCTATGCCCTGCAAAGGTTCAATAAAAAGAAAAAAAAGAAACACGTTAGTAAAAAAACGACACTTCATTCTAGAAATTCACACCGATAGGGGAATATGACATGCTTGGACACAAGGATGTGATCACACCAATGTATATGGATAAGAGGGCATAATATATTCATTCACAATGCTATGGGTACAGATACCTGTGGAAACGGGCATGCAGCAAACCCTGGGTAAAAGACAGGGAACAAGAACTGCCTAACAGGAAAAATTTGTAGAGATGTCTTTTCGCGGTTATCACCAAGGAAAATAATAACCTCATACAAATCACAGGCTAGTGTTAGCATTGCTGCCCTCTGTCGACATGGAAGTGCAGATACTGCGACATAAAATAGTGCTGAACAAATGTGTTAGTGGGATCCTCTCTTTCACGATAGATGACAAGATGCACCACGCAAGGGAATTTACTGTCGCCAGTATTATACGGCTGGTGGCACTTACCTTGATTGTTGGCTCTGTTCAGAGAGTAAAACAGGTAGATTTCATGTGTCGCCAAAAAAAGCAACAGCACCAATTTAGTTTATCAAAAAGGATTCCCTCCCTGCCCCCATTAAAGCACTCGGCACAGCCCTGATGTACCCCTTACTGTGTTGGGGACCCTTTAAAAAGAATATTTCCTAAGCCCCAAACACATGATAAAAAATAAAAAATAACACATCAGCATGCAGTATACAGCACCTCCTTATAGCACCTGGATTTAGCACCTTAAATAGAAAAAGGAAAGCAGCACCAGTAATCAGTTTATTGCAGTGAGTCAGAGTGCACCCCAAAGTGTCATATTCCCCCCCACAAGGTGACAGATAAACAAGCAATTTCCCCCCGACACCCTCCCCTACCCCAGCCCACTGAAACACAGACACACACACAACACGCACACATAACAGTTTAGTGCCTCTCCCGACTGCTGAGGTATATCACCACCCTTTCTATCTCACAACTCCCCTTTATCCGAAACCCCTGGCTTTGCACTGTGGGGACCCCACTTTGCATTGTCCGTCACAAAATAGGCCCCCTTTTGTTTCCTTGGCTCTCTGGGAACCCAAACATCCTCCTCATCTAACTGCCATGCAGAACCTTGTTTTCCTGCCTCTTGGTTTCTCAGGACCCACACATCACCCCCTGAAACCCTCTGCCCCCCTCCCCTTCTCCCAGATGCCCTCCTTGTCCATTCCCTTAAAACCCACACATCCTGTTGCTTCTGTTCTGCTCTCGCCTCTCCTCGGCACCCCAAAATCTGAGTTTTTGCCCCCCTTCGGTGGCCAGATACAGCACGACAAGAGCCAGCCCAACCCTGCCACCAGTTCACCCATTCTTGCAGCTCAGGAGTGTCTACCACTCTCCCCCCTTTCTTAGTGAGAGGTTCAGGGATATCTCCGTCTCTTCTATTAGGTTCATCTGATCCCTCCCCCACACGAAGGGTGCTGTTTAAAGAATAACCCGAGTCTTTGGACCTCTTATCATTCATGATATCATTTTCATCATGAGCGGTGGCTCCAGTGTCCCCTAAATACAGATGGAGGCACCAACACCACGTGCCAACTTCCTCTAGTTTCCTGCTATCCTCAACATGTAATGGCTTAGCGTGAGAAGGCGAGGAGCAGACCCAAGTCTCAGGCTCTGTATGCTGGTTGCTTAGAGGGTTGAAGTTCTTGTCCTCCATCTCACAGTTCAAGACCCTTTCGTACTTTCCTAAATCACAGGCAACCTCTCTGCAGGTGCCATGATAATTTCCCTGCTCCATTTCGGCTCCTTCTCCAGACCCGCTGGAGCCATTGCCTGGACTCCTGAATTCTGAATGGTAGCAGCTATAGCATTCAGAAGATCCCCCGTAATCTGACTTGCTCTCTAGATCATCTCTATGGCTCTTCATAACCTCCAGAAGACCAGTCTTGTCCTTAGGAGAGACGATCGCTTCCCTGGACCCCCGGCAATCACAGCATTGGGGTGTCGCTTTGCTCCAACTACTGTCAGTCCCCACGTCACCTTGTCTAAGTTCTTTCTCTGGAAACCTGTAGGTGGCCTCCATTTTACATCTGCCCAGAACACAAGGACTGCCTTCTCCAGTATCTGGCTGGCTATCCCCCTCTTCCACACTCAGCCCCCTATACAGCTCCTGGAAGCTACTCTCCTCCATCCTGTGGTCACCATCAGGCTGACTCTGCTCCCTGCACACTCCCTTAGCTTTGCTTCTCTTTTTTTCTTTGCCTCCTTTGCTCTTCCGTTGCCTTTTCTGAAACACCTGCACATCGAGGTGGCTTTTGTCTGCCCCTGGCCTGTCAGCTTCCTCCAGCCCTGGTCTGTCAGCTTCCTCCTGATCTCTATGATCTGTGCCATGGCACCCTGCCCTCTGATCCTTCACCTCTATGGTATGGCACCCTGCCCTCTGATCCTTCACCTCTATGGTATGGCACCCTGCCCTCTGATCCTTCACCTCTATGGTATGGCACCCTGCCCTCTGATCCTTCACCTCTATGGTATGGCACCCTGCCCTCTGATCATTCACCTCTATGGTATGGCACCCTGCCCTCTGATCATTCACCTCTATGGTATGGCACCCTGCCCTCTGATCCTTCACCTCTATGGTATGGCACCCTGCCCTCTGATCCTTCACCTCTATGGTATGGCACCCTGCCCTCTGATCCTTCACCTCTATGGTATGGCACCCTGCCCTCTGATCCTTCACCTCTATGGTATGGCACCCTGCCCTCTGATCCTTCACCTCTATGGTATGGCACCCTGCCCTCTGATCCTTCACCTCTATGGTATGGCTCCCACACTGCAGAGCCTCTGGGGGGTCTATGTATTCCCTCCTGTGGGCTCTCTCCCTATCAGACTTATGGCTTTCATTGCTGATCTCCCCCAACCTGGTGATGTGGTGGGGGTCCTGATCCCTACTGCCCCCCTCTAGGGACGTCACCTGATCACTGCCCTCCCCCCAATACCTCTCCTCACTGGTGCAGCTCCTGCTGAGCCCCTGACAGGCCTTCTCCTCCTGCTGGGACCCGCTACGGACTATGTAGGCGCCGATTGTCTCCATAGAGCCCCGTTCTGAGGACCTCGGACTCCGCTCATCACTCATGACCTCCTCCTGCAGGTCCCTGGCCTCGTCCTCCTCCTCCTCCTCAGCCCCCTGGTCATACCCGCCATTCCCAGCCCCCTCATGGGGGCCCCTCCGCCCCAGCAGCAGATCCTGAGGGCCCCTGATAACGTCCCATGTCACCCTGGCTCCTCCCCGGTATCTTCTCCTCTCCCTCCCCCGTGTCCCGGCACCCCGTTCTTCCCCCGGTCTCCTCATCCAACCCCCTTTCCCGGGACTCCTCTCCTGCCCTCACCTCTCCCCTGATCTGTCTGCACGCCGCCGCTTCACACCGACTCAACCCCTCTTCCGCATCCGTGTACGTCACCGCTCCGCCGCTCCAATCAGGGCGCTGCTGGCGCTCACCGGCGGTCGCTCATTGGCTGATACCTCTGTCACTGTCAAGTGATCAGAGGCCACGTCGGGACAGGGAGATGAGGACCAACAAAGAGGAGGGGAGCGCCCTGAACCCCGTTCCATCTGATCCATTAGACAGTCTGAACGGTGAACATCAGAAAACACAAATTAATAAAAAATGAAAATCCATAGAGGAATATTATCGGATCGGGAAAGAAGGAGATTTATGAAGAATTGTAAGCTGGTGGTAAAATGCGGACACCCCTAAAATGCTGAGAAAGTGGTACATTCCTGTGTCTAGACTGCTAAACCAAGCAAAACAATGCAAGCCGTCAGAGAGGAGCACGCTGCATGGAGATAGATTCTCTAAATATATCTGGAGTACACAGAGTGCTGATCAATGGGGACATCGGCCATACAGAGCTGTATACAATCCATACACACCATGCTGTGCCTGCCAACCAATCAGCATCTAACAGCACCTTGTTCAGTTATGCATTAAAAATGAAAGCTAGAAGCTGATTGGTTGCCACGTACAACTGCTGCAGACTATGGTGATGCTTTACTAAAACTGGAGAATGCAAAATCTGGTGCAGCTTTGCATGTTAGCCAATCAGATTCTAACTGCAGCTTGTTCAGTTAAGCATTAAAAATAAAAGCTAGAAGCTGATTGGTTGCCATGCACAACTGCTGCAGAGTATGAGGTTGATTTACTAAAACTGGAGAGTGCAAAATTTGGTGCGGCTTATGTGTTAAAAATTACAGCTAGACACTGATTGGATGCCATGCATAACTGCTGCAGACTATGGGGATGCTTTACTAAAACAGGAGAGTGCATACAATCCATACACACTATGTGGGGGCAGCTGTGCCTGCCAACCAATCAGCATCCAACAGCACCTTGTTTAGTTATGCGTTAAAAATGAAAGCTAGAAGCTGATTGGTTGCCACGCACAACTGCTGCAGGCTATGAGGTTGCTTTACTAAAACTGGAGAGTGCAAAATCTGGCACAGCTGTGCCTTGTAGCCAATCAGCTTCTAACTTCAGTTTGTTCAGTTAAGCGTTAAAAATTAAAGCTAGAAACTGATCGTGTTGCCATGCACAACTGCTGCAGACTGAGGTTGATTTACTAAAACTGAAGCGTGCAAAATCTGGTGCAGCTGTGCATGCAGGGCCGGCCTTAGGCCTTTAGGCGCCCTGTGCGAGAAAGCTTTACAGCGCCCCCCTACTGACCACGCCCCCAGTAACCACGCCCCTTAGTAACCACGCCCTCTCAGTGTCCACACCCATTTCTCCAATATCAGCTCCATTTAAAGCCTTCCATTCCGTTAAGTTCCCAAAAGACAGATTACAAGCTATGATAAAAATACAACTTTTATTCACACGGTATAATAACGCCACCTATACTATAAATCACACGCTATAATAACGCCACGTATAAAGTAAATCACACGCTATAATAACGCCACGTATAAAGTAAATCACACGCTATAATACCACTACCTGTAAATTTACTATCAAATATCAAACATAATCACAATAAAGTATTTTGTATTTACTGTTCCTTTAGGAAACACCTTATTTAAATAATAAAATACAAAACAGACATTAAGCAGTGCACTGCATTTATAACAAAAAAAAATTTACTTACAGAAAAAACTTTTTTCCTTCGGCTGCCTGCGTCTGTGGATTCTTGCCCTCTTTTGTCTTCTCAGTGCGCATGGCGTATGAGCTCCTCATAGCAAGGCAAGGACAGCCGCCCACGCCGTCTTTCCGGCAGAATCCGCCTGTGGCCTGCCAGGTGTACCTAGAGCATTTGGCACACGGGGGGGGGGGGGGGGGAATCCTATATCGGCCCCCCCCCCCAGTAAAATGTAAAAACACCCCACTGTGCCCCCTGCATCCTTCAATATCTCTGTCACTACTACTCCACAACTGCACCAATGGACCCCTTTACATTACACACCACTGCACCTCTGGACCCATTTACATTACACAGCACCCTGCACCTCTGGACCCCTTTACATTACACCGCACCCTGCACCTCTGGACCCCTTACATTACACAGCACTCTGCACCTCTGGACCCCTTTACATTACACAGCACCCTGCACCTCTGGACCCCTTTACATTACACAGCACCCTGCACCTCTGGACCCCTTTACATTTCACAGCACCCTGCACCTCTGGACCCCTTTACATTACACAGCACCCCTGGACCCCCTTACATTACACAGCACCCTGCACCTCTGGACCCCTTTAAATTACACAGCACCCCACAGCTCTGGACCCCCTTACATTACACAGCACCCTGCACCCCTTTACATTACACAGCCCCAGACACCTGTATATTACACAGACACCCCCTAACAGTTCTGGACCCCCTGCATGTTACGCAGACCCCCTACAATACAGACCCCTCCTTACAACACAAAACCCCCTCTACAATACAGATTCACCCCTACAAAACAGAACCCCCCCCCCTCTACAGTGCAGAACCCCTACAATAAAGAACCCCCCCACACAATACAGAACACACCCCCCTCTACAGTGCAGAACCCCCTAAAATAAAGAACCCCCCCACACAATACAGAACACACCCCCCCTACAAAACAAACCCCCCTCTACATTGCAGACTACAGACCCCCCTACAATAAAGAACCCCCCCACAATACAGAACACCCCCCCTACAGTGCAGACCACCCTACAATAAAAAAACACACCCCCCTTACAATACAGATTCCCCTCTACAGTGCAGACCCCCATACAATAACACCCTCCTTCAGACCCGTTAAGCAGGTTCAGATAACCTGCTTGCCGCGTGCTGCACACACAGCACAGTGCAGACAAGGGGGAGGCAGCTTTCATTGCTCGGCTGCGTGACTGTGAAACAGTCACAGACAGCCGAGACTCAGACCCGCGGAGCTGCCACAGGGAAAGGGGATCACCCAGGTCCCGGGTGTGCCGACGGCCCCTGCAAAGCCAGGCACCCGTAACCACTCGGCAAAGTCGCGGGAGGGGGGAGGGGGGCGCCGGTCTGACACCCCCAGTGTATAGCACCCGGTGCGGCACGCCCCCCCGCCCACTACTTAGTCTTAGTACGCACCCTCCTGCAAAGCCAGGCACCCGGAACCACTCGGCAAAGTCCTCTTCAGTCGCGGAGGGAGGGGGGGGGGCCGGCCTGACATCCCCAGTGTGTGGCACCCGGAGCGGCACGCCCCTCCGCCTACTACTTAGTCTTAGTACGGGCGATTATTAAAAAAATTCAGTGCGGTCGCCAGGCGCCCATGTTGCTATGGCGCCCTGTGCGACCGCACTGTCCGCACACCCCAAAGGCCGGCCCTGTGTGCATGGTAGCCAATCAGCTTCTAACTTGCTCAATTATGTGTTAAAAATGACAGCTAGACGCTGATTGGATACCATGCATAACTACTGCAGACTATGGGGAGGCTTTACTAAAACAGGATAGTGCAAAATCTGGTGCAGCTGTGCCTTGTAGCCAATCAGCTTCTAACTGCAGTTTGTTCAGCTAAGCCATGGGTGCTCAACCTGTGGCCCTCCAGGTGTTGCAAAACTACAAGTCCCATCATGCCTTTGGGAGCCATGCTTGTAACTGTCAGTGGCTTGCAATGCCCAGGGGAGGGCTGGCAGCCTTAGGCCTGAGGGGCAAGTACAGTCAAACCACAAAATCAGCTCACCATCCATGGCCCACCTGTTTTTTCAATGCAGCCTCACCAGTGCCCATCAGTGCAGCTGGGGAAGGTTACATGGGGTGTCAGGGTATCTCACCTCAGTGATCTCAGCTCAGCAAGTCCATGCACCCTCCTGGGGGGGGGGGGGGGGGTAATGATCCTGGGGTCAAGTTGCAGCCAGCGCCCAGCCCTGCGTTCCGACTCCCTGGCACACCCTGCCTCTGCCTGCTTCCAAGAATCCGGTCCCAAGGAGTTGTAGTTTCCTCTGCGCTGCTCTGTTTTCCACCCACCAGGAGCTTGAGCGTAGACTACAACTCCTGGAATGCAACAGCTAGTGGTCGGCCGCTGTGGCCATGCCCTTGGCCTGACTTCCTAGACCATAATAAAAAAGAAAATGGTAGCGGGCAGCGGCTGCTGGCCATTTTGAACATAAGTTAGGGCGGCCTGGGAGGCAATTGCCCCCCAGCCCTCCCCTGGCAATGCCCCATGGGACTTGTAGTTCTGCAACAGCTGGCAGGCCACAGGTTGAGCACCAATGAGCTAAGCGTTAAAAATTAAATCTAGAAGCTGATTGGTTGCCAGGCACAACTGCTGCAGACGATGACTGGGGTTGATTTACTAAAATTGGAGAGTGCAAAATCTGGTGCAGCTGTGCAGGGTAGCCAATCAGCTTCTAAATTAGGCATTGACAATAAAACCTGTAAGCTGATTGGTTTCTATACACAGCTGCACCAGATTTTGCATTCTCCAGTTATAGTAAATCAACCCCTATAGGCTGCTCCAGTCTTAAAGGAGTTGTAAAGGAAACATTTTTTTTGCTGAAATGACCGTTTACAGGGTATAGAGACATAATAGTTAAAGGGGTGTTCCAGCCAAAATTGTGTTTATTAAAAGTCAGCAGCTACAAAAAGTGTAGCTGCTGGCTTTTAAAGGGGTGTTCCAGCCCTAAGTTGTGTTTATTAAAAGTCAGCAGCTACAAAAAGTGTAGCTGCTGGCTTTTAATAAACACTCACTTACCTGCTCCTGCGTTCCAGCGACGCGCCGACCGGGGCTCCGCTCCTCTCCCCCCCTGCCCGGCCGGCGTCTCCATCCTGACTGTGGGCACCCAGCCGTGACAGCCTTCGGCTTCACGGCCGGGCACCCACTGCGCATGCGCGAGCCGTACTGCGCATGCGCGCGCGGCGCGGCTCGCCGCTGATTGGAGAGGCGATCGCATGGGACCTGTCAGTGTCCCATGTGATCGCCTACAGGAAGGGGCTGGTGTAGGCGATTAAGGCTTAATCGCCTAACCAGCCCCTCGGCGGAAGCAGGAAGTGGGACAGGAAGTCCCACTCCTACTGAAGCCCCCACTCCCCCCCCAAAAAAATTACATGCCAAATGTGGCATGTATGGGGGTGAGGAGTGGAGTAAGCTAAGGTCGTTTTTTTGGGTGGAACACCCCTTTAATAAACACTCACTTACCTGCTCCTGCGTTCCAGCGACGCGCCGACCGGGGCTCCGCTCCTCTCCCCCCCTCCCCAGCCAGCGTCTCCATCTCGACTGTGGGCACCCAGCCGTGACAGCCTTCGGCTTCACGGCCGGGCACAAACTGCGCATGCGCGAGCCGCACTGCGCATGCGCGCGCGGCTCGCCGCTGATTGGAGAGGCGATGGGACCTGTCAGTGTCCCATGTGATCGCCTACAGGGAGGGGCTGGTGTAGACGATTAAGGCTTAATCGCCTAACCAGCCCCTCGGCGGAAGCAGGAAGTGGGACAGGAAGTCCCACTCCTACTGAAGCCCCCACTCCCCCCCCAAAAAAAATTACATGCCAAATGTGGCATGTATGGGGGTGAGGAGTGGAACAAGAGGAAGTTCCAAATTTGGGTGGAACTCCTCTTTAACTGATTCCTTTTAAAAATGATTAAACATTGATAAAAATCAATCATACAATGTCCCTGAAGTTTCAGTTTTGTTTTTGCTGTTGTTTCCTGTCTCTCTGCTGTACAGAGCCAGAGAGCCAATAAAGGGCAGTGATGGTTTGTAAAACGAAACTGGATTGGTGCTGAGGGGTTTTACACACATCTCTTTGATTAGTGACCACAGTGAGAAATCTCCCAGTACTGTGGTTATCAGAAAACAGACAACCAGGAAGTGTTCAGAACAGAGAGGAATTACAGCAAAATCAAAGCAAAAACGAGCAATGAGGACATGAAAACAGCACTGCATTAAGGTAAAGGAAGCTAAAAAAATGTTTTTCCTTTAGTGACCCTTTAATAAATCCCCCTAAAGGTTAAATACAAAAAAAAAACACAACAGAATGCAAATTCTTATATTACAAAAAGAAAGGGCGAGTCATATTCATCTAAAACAATAAAGATCCTTATTCATGGGAAAAGCTTTGTGAATTTGGGGGGGCTGATTATTGTTCACCAAAAAAAAAAAGAAGGAAAATCTGAGATTAGACAAATCCTCCTTCTTTGTCCTCCATTGATTTGTATATAGTATTGGTTTATTGGTTGATAGTAATAAAACCTGCTAGTACTCAGGTTGTGTTTGTTTTGCTGCCTGTGCCGAAGAATTGCAAACGGATCAATGTGAGTTGAAGAGAGGACACTCCGAGGAGTCAAATGAGGACAATAAAAAAGAGAGACGGAGGGGTGAGCCGGGGATACTGAGCATAAGAGCTATACAGACAGAAAATAAAATATGTGCAATTCATAGAATGATGTATAAAGTGCTCACACTGGGAGACATATTGTACTGGGGACAATTATCACATCCAGCTCCCAGACTGACCATAAATTAGAGGTCTTGGTCCGCTTCCCTTATTTTTTATGATCTTTACAGAACAATTCTCATGTAAAATTCAGTTTTTACTTTGCTAGTTGTATCTGCAGACTGCATATCATATACAGATGTTGTCTCTTTAATTTGTGTAAAAATGAAAAATGCTTCCTTATTAAAGGATTGGTACTCTCAAAACAGCTATTTCACTGTTTGGTAAATGCTGCAAAATTAAAGCAGTATCTAACGTTCACTCTTAAAGGGGTTGTAAAGGTAAATGTTTTTTTCACCTTAATGCATCCCGTTTTACTTACCTGACCCCTCCAAAGTCCTGCGCTCGTCCCCTTCATCCTCTTCGGTTTCCAGCCTGCCCGTTAATTGGCTACACTGGATGGATTGAAAGCAGCGCAGCCATTGGCTGGCACTGCTGTCAATTACATCCAATGACACGGCTGTGTCTGTATAAAACAGGGAAGGGATATAAAAAGATAACTTAGAATTTAGAATGCCATTCAACAGTGTTCAAAGTCTAAACAAGAAGTGGAAAATGGGGGGTTCTGTTGAAACCAAACCATGGTCAGGTAGACCAACTAAAATTTCAGCCACAACTTCCAGGAAAATTGTTCGGGATGCAAAGAAAATGAGGGGTTCTGTTGAAACCAAACCATGGTCAGGTAGACCAACTAAAATTTCAGCCACAACTTCCAGGAAAATTGTTTGGGATGCAAAGAAAATGAGGGGTTCTGTTGAAACCAAACCATGGTCAGGTAGACCAACTAAAATTTCAGCCACAACTGCCAGGAAAATTGTTCGGGATGCAAAGAAAAACCCACAAATAACTTCAGGTGAAATATAAGACTCTCTAAAAACGTGGTGTGGATGTTTTTAAGATGCACAATAAGGAGGCACTTGAAGAAAGATGGGCTGCATGGTCGAGTCGCCAGAAGTAAGCTATTACCACACAATTGCCACAAAGTATCCCGCTTACAGGACAGAGACAAGCCTCAAACCTTCTGGCACAAAGTCATTTGGAGTGATGAAATCAAAATTAAGCTTTTTGGCCACAACCATTTGGAGAGGAGTCAACAAGGCTTATAATGAAAGGTACACAATTTCTACTGTGAAACACGGTGGTGGATTGCTGATGCTTTGGTCATGTGTGAGCTACAAAGGCACAGGAAATTTGGTCAAAATTGATGGCAAGTAGAGATAAGCCGAACACCCCTGTGTTCGGTTCGCACCAGAACCTTCGAACGGACCGAACATTCGCGCGAACATTTAGAACCCCATTGATGTCAATGGGACTCGAACAGTCGAATTCAAAAGTGCTAATTTTAAAGCCCCAAATGCAAGTTATTGTCAGAAAACGTCTTTGAGAACCCGTGTCTTGCCCCAGGGAACATGTATCAATGAAAAAAAGTTTTAATAACGGTCGTTTTTTTCTGGAGCAGTAAATTTAATGATGCAGCATCATTAAAATCACTGCTCCAGAAAAAACGACCATTTAAAAAAATAAAAAATTCCATTGATACAAGACGTTTTCACAGGCATACTATAGACACCCAGCAGGTACAATATTTAAAGGAATTTTTAATTTATTTTTTTATTTCTTATTTAAGCACCACGTAACGCCTGCCGCATGTATATGTACGTCCACAGAATGGCACATACAGGCAGATGGGTGTACATGTACGTCTCTACCTTCTTGAAGGTCGGGGTCCGATCGGGACCCCCCCCCCGCTACATGCGGCGGGCGTCTTACCTGTGGGAGTGATCCGGGATGAGGGGGCGGCTGTTCATTTTTGTCCGCCCCCCCATGATCGCTCCTATCCAATCCGCCGAGCCTCCGCCCTGCACTTCCTCTGCCTGTGTAATGTAAACACTGGCAGAGGAAGTGATGTCAGCTCTCCTCTCGGCGGTATTTTCAATCCGACGAGAGGAGAGAAGACATCACAGTAAGTTGCACCAACACTACACTGACACCACACACATAGGCACACTTAACCCCCAGCCCCCTGTCACAGTGTCACTGATTGCAGTGATCATATATTTACTGATCACTGCATTTAGTGTCAGTGTGACAGTTAGTGTGACAGGCAGTTAGTGTTAGGTCCAGGGTAGCCCAGTACCCCCCCAATAAAGGTTTAACCCCTTGATCACCACCCTAGTTAACCCTTTCACCCCCTATTGCCAGTGTCACTAAGCGATCGGTTTTCTGATCGCTGTATTAGTCACTGTTGCCGCTAGGTAGCTAATTTTTTTTTTTATATTGCGATTTTTTTTTTACTAAAGACATGTGGCTGAATACATTTTGGCCTAAATGTTTGACTAAAAATTAGTTTATTCGATTTTCCTTATAACAAAAAGTAAAAAATATTGTTTATTTTTCAAAAATGTTGCTCTATTTTTGTTTATAGCGCAAAAAAATAAAATCGCAGAGGCAATCAAATGCCATCAAAAGAAAGCTCTATTTGTAGGAAGAAAAGGATGCAAATTTTGTTTGGAAGCCACGTCGCACGACCGTGCAATTGTCTGTTAAAGCGACGCAGTGCCGAATTGTAAAAACGCCTTTGGGCATTTAGCAGCATATTGGTCCGGGGCTTAAGTGGTTAAATATTGTACCTGCTGGGTGTCTATAGTATGCCTGTGTAGCTTTATGGTGCACACTGCATAGGACACAGGCAATACACCACATGAGAATACTGCAGCTAGCACAATCAACTTATCTGCCAGTACTTGGACATTCCAACATGACAATGATCCAAAACACAAGGCCAAGACCTCAATATCACTGAGCCACTCTGGGGAGACTCCAAAAGGTGCAGTTCATGCAAGACAGCCCCAAAAATTTACAGGGACTGGGGGCTTTTTGCCAAGAGGAATTGGTAGCTTTACCATCTGAGAAGATAAAGAGCCTCATTCACAAAAGACTTCAAACTTTCATTGATGTTAAAGGGGGCAATACACGGTTTTAAAGCGGTTGTTCTGCTGGAAAACTTTTTTTTTTTTTTTCAGTCTACTCTGCTGCTGTTCAAATACAAATTTAGTTACTTACTAGTGCCGATCTTGCAGCCGCCACGATCGTGATTTGCCAAGAAAAAATATTTAATAAAACTTTGTGATGGACATTGCCATCTTCTTTGTGGGCACTCTGAATCCCTCCTGTATGTCTTCCAGGATGCGGCGATGGCGACTATGTATACGCCCTCATCACATGACGTGCTTTGCGGGTCATGTGACCCGCTCCCCGCGTCACGTGACAGCACAGCTAGCACAAGACTAGCTAGTTCTGTGGATGTGCTGTGATTGGCCCGCACGTCACTGCATGGAGGCCTCACTGATACGCCGGCGTAACTCTACCTGAATCTGGCCCTATGTCCTTTGCTAATGCCCATTCCTCTGCCCAGGGCAGCCATCAGAAATTTTGGGGCCCCTTACACATCTTTAGGCCTGCCTCCCCCCCCCCCTGTCTGACCACCAACATTACCCAGAGTCCAGAGTTTAAGACCCCTTTCACACTGGGGTGGTGCACTTGCAGGACGTTAGAAAAAGTCCTGCAAGCAGCATCTTTCGGGCATGGTGGGAGCATTGTATACACCGCTGCTCCACTGCCCGTCATTGAAATCAATTGGCACCGCTGCCAAAGCACTTGCAAAGTGCTTCGGCAGTGGTGCTTTGAGGACACTTTTAACCCTTTCCTCAGCCGCTAGCGGGGGCTAAAAGTGCCAATAAAATTAGCAGCGCTTTACTGCTAACGGCCCCTCGCCCTAGCAGTGGCGCAACAGGTGATAGATTAATTCCTTGTGCTACCAGGGCCGTCTTTCAATTTTGATTGGGCCCTGGGCAAACATTTTCTTGGGGGTCCCCCATCCATTCTGAGACATACAAAGAGACATTTCTGCTCGCCAATTTGTTGCTAGAGGTTACTGCACATTGTTAGCGCTCACTGATTGGTTGCTATAGGTTAATGCACATCATTACCACTCACTGAGCAGTGGAGCAATCCCAAATAATTGAGCAAGTAAAGCGGCACGTTAATACACATACTACAGGAGAGGGTCAGAGAGTGCAGACATACTGCAGGAAATTACAAGACTGGGGACATACTGCACAAGATTACCAGACTGTGGACATACTGCATGAGATTACCAGAGACTGCTGACATACTGCATGAGATTACCAGAGACTGTGGACATTCTGCACAAGATAATCAGAGACTGCGGACATACTGCATGAGATTACCAGAGACTGCATGAGATTACCAGAGACTGCCGACATACTGCATGAGATTACCAGAGACTGCTGACATACTGCATGAGATTACCAGAGACTGTGGACATTCTGCACAAGATTATCAGAGACTGCGGACATACTGCATGAGATTACCAGAGACTGCGGACATACTGCATGAGATTACCAGAGACTGCGGACATACTGCACAAGATTGCTATAGTCTTACAATACACATATATCAGCTCACTGCACAACCTGATGCCGAGTAGGAGTCTTAGATTTGCCTGGTTCAATTCACAGGGATGCTTACAGCCCACAGCTCTGTACCACTTACAGAAGGCTTCTGGTGTGCTGGCCTTTAAATCTGCCTCTTGGTGCCTGCACACAGGCGCGCCATGTCTGTGCACGGGCACGAGAAACCACGGCCCTCCCCCTATCCATCTGCCTATTCGAGAGCATAAAGCGTGCCCCTGGCGCGCACACGACCGTCATGGTGGTGCCCAGGGCGAAGAGGAAAGGGGGAGCAGATCACTGGGGGCTTCATTGGGGAACCCCTGTATACGTTTGTGGCAGAGCCTGCAGCGGAGGAGGTCAGTGGCGCTTTAACTGACCGACTTCACAGTGCGTGTCCTGGATGGCTATGTAAGAATACACCAGGTATGCACTTACTCCCTCCAGTGGTGAAAACCAGGAAAGACATCCTACTTACAGAAGATAGTATTAAAATAAATGATCCTCTCTTACCTTATCTACGCCGCAGGAAAGCTGTTAAGAAGTAGTTCCAGCTTTCACCCATCACGGCGGGCAAATTGTGCCAACCTTCAGGTTTACCAAGGGTTCTATTGAAGAAACCTCATACCTGGACCTGTAGAAGACTCTGCCAGTAACTTTTCGTGCCACAGTTGCATTAGTACACCAAAGCCTGGATCCCAGAGCCCAGACCTCCGCAGAGAGACATTACAGGTAAATCTTGTTTCTTCTTTACATAAGGTGAAATGTGTAAAAGCCAAGGAAATTTATTGAAGCTAAAATATGCTTACAAAGTAAAAACGAAAACACGCCAAACAGCGGCACTTCCGGTCGGACGGGCAGGGTATCACGTCACTTCCGGTCTACCTTACGCATTGCGTCACATCACGTGACTTCATCAGATGAAGTCACGGCGCAAGTGTATATGGTAAATGTCTCCTAAACCATGCAGGTTTAGGATATATTCCCGATACCTACAGGTAAGCCTTATTATAGGCTTACCTGTAGGTAAAAGTGGTGCAACTGTGTTTACAACCACTTTAATAAGTGTTCTAATCAATGTTTACTCGATCTAAAACTATAGTTAAAACAAGTTTTGCCTTTAGCTATTCTTTTTCTGTAGCTAGTATAATGGCTACTGTTGGATGCAGATAGCATGAAGAGTTCCAATTATAACTGAATACTGATTAGTATTAATTAACTTAATAACATCATACAGTAGCTGTATGCTGCTGCAGAGCCCAGCTTGGCTTCTGTTCTATATTGAGAAGAAGATGCAGACTTCAGACTCCCACGTTTACAATTTCTGTACCACACTGTTTTATTTATTTTATTTAAAGAGGATTTTCACAGAGGTATAATTAATAGGGCTGTTACTGATCATAATGTTTGTGTTCGATTAATCGATTTTTTTTTTAATCGATTAATCGACTAATTTAGATTAATTATAACGCACATACAGATCCAACTACTTTTAGCTGATCTCCTTGCAGGCTGATTCCCAGTGCAGCTACCAACCTGGAAAAATGGATAGCAGGATACATAAAACACACAAAGGCGCTCGATGGGAATAGCATTAAAACTTTTTTAGTCTTCAAGTAGGTAACAAAATAAATATCGCACTGGAGATAAAATTGATGTAGCTACATAAACTGTAAAAATGGTGCGAGTAATACCAAACGGTAGCAAAAGCAGTCATAAAAACATGTAGCTAAGTATGATAGTGGTATAAAAATGTGTACAACGATACCACTGCTGAATCCAGATGAGTAGAGGTTAACATCAGTCCGTCGGCATGTAGATGTTCCCCCGTGAAGGGAACTATCACAACTCCCAGTGGATGGCTGTAGAATCCCAGGTTGATAGAGGGAAGTGTGACAGCCCTTGCGTGTGGCAGATAGTAAGGTTTTGCCAGCATGCAAATATGAAGGCACAGCAAAGGAGCCCTTCAGATGGACACGGCAAGCCCCGCCGGTGTCCGTGACGTCACCGGATTTCCGACGGAACTCCCTGAAGGCTCAGAAGCCGGAGGAGAGGTGAGTACCAATCAAAAAAAATTTGATCGATCAAAATAATTAAAGATTAATCGATTAATTAATAGTTAATTTCCACAGCCCTAATAATTAATGATGGAAGTAATACACATTTACATGCTGTATACATTTAAAATGTAAACAGCAGCCCCACTCACATTCCAAAAGGAGACAGAAGTAATCAAGGCGAATAGTAATAGTAATTGTGTAACTAATGGTACTCACAGACCTTACCTGACCATCCACCATGTCCATCTATATGTCAAATCATACTTGACATCCAACCAATATGTTTGTAACGTTGGTACTATTGTTTTGGGCATTGACAACTAGCTGATTGCTATAGATAACATAAAAGTGATTTTCCCACTCCGCCGGTGCAGCACAGCTTACCCATGTGTGTGGAGTGGGTTATTTGCGCTTTCACATTGGGCTATATTGCCTGCGGTTTTAGTATGCTTTCTGAAAGGGCACCAAAACTTCTACGTGCTGCATTGTGCACTTTCAGAGAGGACACCAAACACACAGGACACAAGATAACTCTATGGGAAAGTGCAGCTAACCGGCTCTAAACATGCTCCTCTTGGGTGGTCAAACCGCACCACATCAGTTCGAAAGCAGCCTAAAAAGTATAGGCTGTAGATGGTGGAGTAAGAAATGTTTAAACTTAAGCAGGCCATACACAGGTCGAATTCTAAAAGAATTTTCTTACAGAAATTAGTAACTAAGAATTTTCTTTCAAATTTCGCACCATTAGTGGGCTGTAGCAACTGCCAATTTTCGTGCGGCCATGGAATTTTAATGATCGGGCATGTTGGAAGTTTTTAGAAAAACAAACAAATTTCGAATAAATGATGGGAGAATCGTAGGAGAAATATAATTCTAAAAAAAATTTGCATGAGCTGTGACCTGGAAAGAATAAAAGAGGATTCCAGGCCACGGAAATTATTTTCTGTAGCAACAGAAGGTGAAAATGAAAGCTTGGTTGGTCGAATTTCGAAATCAGTGGTGGAAACCATCAGATCACAAAAAGTACAACATTTCTAATTTTCGAAAGATTATTTTTTCCGTAATTCAACCCATTTCTGGATGGGCTTTAAAGATGCACCAAAGTTTCAGTGACCGAAACATAAAAAATTATGCTTTCGGAATTTTGCGGAAAGTTGCCGATAAGAACACTGAAGACTCATTTGATTTTGCCACAATTGCGATTTTACAATGATTTTACTGTGCTTATGGTGTTTTTCATAGGTCATGTGACTCAAAAACGACACCAAAAACTTAATACGGGGGTGTCATTGATGCATTCTTTTTTTGGTGCAGCGCAAAGCAATCCACTGCCCATGGCTGCAAATGGCATTTTTTTTAGGAGGTCTGTGTGACATCTCAATAAAGTTTGTTAAAAAAAAAAAATGTGCGATGTGCTGATCTCGGCCAGACCATGGGTTTAAACATGTTTTACCATCTTTGCTTTAAAAAAAAATGTTTTTAATCTAAACACAATACACATTTCCTCATCTTTTTAGTCACTACATCCTTCCACTTCGAGATCTCGATCACTTTATATTCACATGTTTCGGCTTCTGTATATTATTTTGTAAATATGCTCTGGTGTAATACCTGTATAAAAAATTATGGAATAAAAACAATTATAACACGACAGCAATTTGCTTGCTTTTCAGTTAGCCGGCATGGGTGGAAGATCACGTGGAGTAGACAGGGATATTGATACATTATGATTATTATTTTTTTGAGCAGAAGATAAACTCTTTGGTCTTGTCTTTGAAGGGTACCTATTGCCAGGGGTGTATTTTTATTTTATTTTTTGAAAGTGTATTTTGTGCATGTACTCGAGAGAGGAGCTGGACTGCAGGAGTTGGGAGTAGGCAGGCCTCCCCCAGAGGCAATCTGCCATCTTTCTCCATGCCCCCGGGTGGCAATGGCGGGTGTGAGGGGGTCCTCCCACACAGCCTGCCCTACCTGCTCCGCTTTGAAGCCCAACGGGGCAGAGGACCTTACCTATGAGGGAGTGAGAGGACCTAGCCCGCTCAGCCAGCCCCGTTAGTCCTTTGCCTCTCTTTTTTAGAGACAGCATGGCCAAAGTGCGTGCATGTTAACCCAATTTCGAGTGCGTGTAAGTGTGGCGTTTTTTTTTGTGGGAGGGGGGGTGGGCGTACTAAGCGCAGGCTTACCTCGCATAGCACACCCACCGGGAGCCGGGCTGAGACCACCAAACTCAACTCAGCGCAGTGCCAATCGCGTTGAGCCACCGCAGCTCCCCGCCAGGGGTGTATTTAGGTTTTGTGCTGCCCTAGGCCTGACTAAACTTGTGCACCCTCTAATTTAAATATGACCCACCCCTTCCTGTCAAGACCACACCCCTTGCAGTTTAAGACCCACCCTGAAATTGTCAATTGGGGACACCAGTTCTGATGGCCTGGGGGGGGGGGGGCAATGGATTCCCTTAATTTGCACAGATTTCCTCTCACTTCCTGTTTGGCTTTGGAACAGGAAGTGAAGGGAAATCTCTGCAATTGGACGGGCATGGTAAAAAATTAGAAGTGATGCCCCCCCCCCCCCCCACAGTTGCAGAATGCCAACCGCCCACATACTGGAAGCAGTGCAGCCGATTTATGGGGGTGCTAAACTAATTTGCCTAACAGTGTAGTGCAAGCCGGTGGGACACTGTCCGTGCTGCCACCCTGCAAAGTGCTGTCCTAGGCCAGGATACAGCATCGCCTATTGCCGGTCTCCTCACATACAACTGCCTGATCTTGTCTATAGTACACTAATATATAACTAGAGCAGACTTCCCCTAAAGCTGGATATGGACAAGAAATCTGGATCCTCATCTTGCTTAGGTCTGTCACACAAGCAGCCCAGACACCATTGGCTGATGACTCTCTTAGGAGAAAGTGATGATCCATCAGACAATTTAAAGTTCTTCCCTCAATACCCTTGTTGCCCTAAAGATAAGCTTGTATGGGAAGGGAGGCATCTACTGTTTGCTTGCTAAACGCCTAAACCTTTCATATTTTTCACTACAAATATGAATTTTCACTAAATTCATATTAATGCTGGTATCTTGCCAAAAAATATGCACATTCCGATAGTTGGATGATGCCTGCAGAGCTTAAGGTCACCTGAATTGTGTGGCCTGATGTAGTCTTTGTTCTCTTACTAACTGCAGACCTTGACATGCACAAGTCCAGTGACTGACAAAAACAGACAATTTTTTTTCAGAGACTTATACAGCACTGTTAAATTTATGTCATGGGCTGAACTCGGACAAAAAAATTGGCCCTGGACTTCATCCAGACCGGCCCACTTTAATTTTGCAAACACGCACAAAAACAGTATATAAACTATACACAATTGTGCAAAAAAAAAAAAAAGTAAAACATTCAACTATTGGGCATAGGACAGGGCATAGCCACACCAGTGCCCATTAATGCAGCCTGATTAGTGCCCATCAGCACAGCCACACCAGTACCCTCTAATGCAGCCTGATCAGTGCTGCCACACCAGTGCCCATTAATGCAGCCTGATCAGTGCCCATCAACGCAGCCACATAAGTGCCCATTAATGCAGCCTCACCAGCGCCCATCAGCGCAGCCACACCAGTGCCCATTAATGCAGCCTGATCAGTATCCATCTGCGCAGCCACATCAGTGTTACTGTTCGCATCCGTGGTCAACTTTCATGAGATTTGGGAACACCATGCCAGACCCTGGTTAAGATTTGTGTGGTCCCTCAAACCACCAGAGTGACCTTTTCACGGAGGTTGGAAGTAAGTGTTTTGTCCAGATCCTCTTGCTGTTATTTTAGGAGAAAGGTGGTTTGTAGAGGCCTCAGATGACACTTTGTCCATTGTACTTCAGGTATCGTTGAGGTCATCAGACCCAGAACCAACACCAGCCCTCTGATGGATATTGGGAGGTTGTTCTGTATAGAACTTACTCTTCTGGTAAGACCTTGAACTTTCTATTCCAGTAGGGACGTTTTCTGCTCTGTGAAGTTGAGAAGATATACCAGAAACCGTATGATCAGAGTAGGACACAGGTTGGATTTTTCGAGGTTTAAAATCCATCCTAATGACTTCAGCCATAGTTGGGCTTCTGCAAGGTCTTTTACCAGCTGTACTTCGGATGGTGCCATGAAGAGCAGGTAGTCTAGGTAAGGCACTACGATCATTCTCTTGAACCTCAGAGGGGCCAGGGCTTCTGCTAGTAGTGGTGATGAGGTAAATATTCTCGATGATGAGGAAAGCCCAAAAAGGAAGAGCCCTGCTTTGGAAATGATACTCCTTTCCTTCTCCACTGCCAACCTCAGGTATCTCTGGGAATCTTCTGCTATGGGAATGTGGAGATAGGCATCCCTGAGATCCTTGGTAGCTATGAAGGCTTGTGGTTGAAGAATGTTCTTGACTGTGAATATTGATTCCATGCGGAATTTCTTGTATTGTGTCTCTTGATTCAGGGGTTTTAAATCTAATATTAGTTGAAACATCCCAGAAGATTATTTTATTTTTTAATCACAAACACCCTTTCGTTTTTCTTCCTCTGGGACTGGAGTAAGGACCTTCTAGTCTACCATCTCCCCCATGAACAGTGGGAGAGCCCTTGTCTTTTTGGGATCCCCAGGAAGTTTGGTTAACAGAAATCTCTCTGGAGGATGACAATTGAATTTCAGGGAGTAACCCCTTGTGATGAGGTCTAGAATAAATGTGTTGGCTGTCTTCTGCCATTGAAGTAGGAAGGTACCGGCGTTCTGTAGTCACTGCTTTGAGGTTTGGCTAAAGAGCCAAAGAGGAAGTTACTTTTCGACTTCCCATTGTGACCCGTCCAGTGCTTCTTGGGATAATCTTTTTTTTTTCCTTCTTGTGGACGTTCTCTTCACCCACATAAAAACCTCTTTTGTGAAGGTTTGCGCTTCTCGGTCCTGAAGGTATTCTTCCCGTCTACCGTTCTTTCTAGGGCTTCGTCCAAGCATATGAAAGTAGTTAGATGAATCCACGCAACAGAACCAGAGTTATAAATATATGTTCAGTGAAAAAATATTAGAAACAGAAATAGAACCCTATGTTACTGGTTCAAATGTAATAAGTGAAAGAGTGAATGATTTTTTTAGGTGGCTGCCTCTACATATTTATCCCACCTAGGTGGGATAATGGAGTAGAAAAAATTATTAGTAGAGCGCCAGCCTAGCAAATTCTAATTAGGTGAGTGTGAACATAAATTACTTGGAATAAAAAATGCTCAGAATTGACCATAAAAATGCAAAAAAATATATAAATAAAGAATAAATCAATTATCAAATAAAAACAAAGAATATAAACTAGAAAAGATACAATTTCTGGTGAAATTGTGTGACGTGTTCTTGCCTTCACCAATACTCCTAACTGGAGACAGTGCCCCTGGAGATGTAAATGTGATCCAACAGTGTGTCGATCCATTTCCCCGTCAAAAACTGCTCCATCAAAAACTACCCCATCAAAACTGCACCATCCTATTTGCCCCATCAAAAAACAGAGCCATATCACCTTACAGCTGTGTGGGAGGAGCTATAGAAAGCCCTCACAGCTATGTGGGAGGAGCTATAGAAAGTCCTCACAGCTGTGTGTGAGCAGATATTTTCCTCAGCGTCTCCTAGGAAACCAATGTAAACACATGCAAGCAGCCTCTAAGCAGACACTGAGATTCTGGCTTTTTTTAAAACTTGTCCTTCAAATGATTGTATTTTAAAAACTATTAATCGTACAGCGAATATCACAAGACCCAGACCTACAATTTGTTGTATAGTAAGTCTCTGAAATATAAAAATTAAAAGCACAGTCGCAGTTTACAAATTCCCTTGCAAATTTTAGTTTTCAAGACTTTGACCTCCATTGACTTCCATTGAAATAATGGATGGCGTGTGTTGCAAACAAATGGCCATATCTTAAAAACACTTAGGACGATCGCTTAGCCGTCAACACATGTAGTGGCAGCAGGGACAGCTGAACGTTTTGATATAAGATTTGTGTAGGTCGGCTCGAAAATGAGGGAGTGGTCGCAGTTTAGAAATCATATAATTTTTCATTTTTTGACATCCCACACTGTAAGCTTCACCATCCATTCCTATGGGAAAATTTCGCAGCAAAAATTACGATATTTCGCAAACGATTCAGCGAAACGTTCCACAAAGTAATAGCAACGCGATCAGGAACAATCTGCACGTTTCGGTATATTACTCGTCTATGTAGTGTAAAAACTGTGGGAGGAGTTAGGGTGGTAAATTTGGCTATAAGAATAATAATAATAATATATGTGAGAGAACAATACGTGATCTTGCTATGCAAGAACACTTAATAAGTGATGTGAGATAAGATTAAATACAAAAGTGCACGTGAATGGTGCCAAAAAAAAAAAAAACAGTCCATGTGCAACTGTGTTCTCATTAAGAGAGTGCTGGATGTTGCATAAAAGTGCTTTGTGCAAAATTCAACACTGTTGACGTGTTCCACACAGTGCCCCCTTCTGCTGTGCTCTGATGTGGTCCGTACTCACCAGATCCTCCACCCCCTCTTGGGGTGAAAAAACTTTCACAGTGTATGCCCTGTGCGGCACTCTGGCAATTTCTCGTCCCCCTGTGTTGCCTCTGAGGTTTCCAATGTTAGCTCATATGCAAAAAGAGAGGAATCCCAATAGTGCGATACCATTTAAAACCATTTGCCTTAATTAATAAAACTAGTTACTCACAATTTAGCAGATTAAACAAGCGATGGATAAAAACGTTTTATCGGAAGTGCGTAGTGAAAGGTGTCTGTTTGCTCTTCGTCCAAGCCTGTTCTGATTAAAAGATCTCTGAAAAATGTGAGGTTACATAGTGTCATCTTGGATGCAGGGTCCCCTGACCAAGTCTTTATCCAAACAGCCCGCCTGGCTGCCATGGCTAGACCCCCTGATCACGCTGTCAGTTTGACGGATTCTATGGACGCATCTGCTATGTAACCGACCATCTTGGAGAGAACCGGTAGGGTTTTCCGATTTTTTTTCCTAGGCGTACCATTCTTGATATGGTTTTGAAGTTGGCAGAGCCAAAAGTTGAGGTTTCTTGCCACGCAAGTCCTTACAAGTCCACCCAAGTCCCTTTTGTCCTTACAATTCTTTAGATGCCCCATGTCTTCAAAGGCCAATTAGGATTTTTTTTGGAGACTTTAGAGGCGCATCTAATTTAGGATTCTTGTTCCACACCGCCTGTGGATTGTCACTGGAAGGGAACCACTTCTTATGTATAGGGCATCTTTTCCGGGTCTGCCCATTCATTCCTCATGACGTCCAACATCATCTGGTGGGCCGTGAATACTTTGAACTATTTGTTTCCTAGACCCTTGCACATTAAAGGGGTTGTAAACCCTCCTGTTTTTTTCCCACTTACCTGAGCTTTCTATTTCCCTCGGCGATGACACGCTCTCCCTCTCTGCATGGGGTCCCGGCTCTTGATTGGATAGATTGATAGCAGCGCAGCCATTGGCTCCTGCTGCTGTCAAAATCTAATGACGCAGGTGCCAGAGGGGGCGAGGCTGAGTCCGGCATGCGTGTCTATAGATGCAAATGCTGGACTTGAGAGTGTGCCCGCAAGGTAACCCTCTGGGAGAGCACTAGGGGGTTATCCAATGAGAGGAGGAGCTGCCGAGGGACCCCAGAAGAGGATGATTGGGGGCCACTCTGTGCAAAATTAGCTGCACAGTGGAGGCAAGTATGAAATGTTTGCAATTTTTTTTTAAATAACACATTTTTTCACCATTTCCAAAGACTAATATATAGACTCCAGTAAGTCCCCTAAAGCTTCTAGGGACAATTTGTACTTGGGACCTTTTTTTCCCCCTTCTCCTGCTCCAAATCTGAGCCGTCGGTAGCCATTTTGCTAACCACACTACTACACACTCATTCCCTCACTGTCTCCTGCGACCCTGAGGCAACTAATCTTAGCAAAGCTATGAGAGAGGAACATCCAGAGGAAGCTGCAGGAGGCTTTACCTCTGAATTTTTTTTTTTTTGTTTAACCAATTAGCAACCACCTGCCGAAAAATAATGGCGGCAAGGTGGTTGCTTAACTCTGGGATCACGTTATATAACGTGATTCCAGAGTCGCGCTCCCGCGCGCCCCCTGGGGCGCGCACACGGGAATGTCCTCTGGACCCGGCGGGTCACGGATCACGGTAAATCGCCGCTGATAGCGGCGGTTTACCACGTGATCGCGCCGTCATTGGATGACGCCGGTTCCTCCCTCAGATGTAAACATACCGGCGTCATTTGATGACGCCGGTTCCTCCCTCCTCTCTCTGTACCGATCGGTACAGTATGAGTGGAGAGGGGAGGGAGCGGATGGCAGCGCCAGTGCTGCGGGCTGGATCTGTGACAAATGCAGTCACAGATCCATCCATCCCTCCCTCCATCCTCAGCCATCCCTGCTGCAATACTCTGCAATGCTGGGCAATACTCTGGGGGGGCAATACTCTGGGGGGGCAATACTATAGCAATACTCTGGGGGGCAATACTCTGGGCATACTCCGCAATACTCTGGGCATACTCCGCAATACTCTGGGCATACTCCGCAATACTCTGGGCATACTCTGCAATACTCTGGGCATACTCCGCAATACTCTGGGCATACTCTGCAATACTCTGGGCATACTCCGCAATACTCTGGGCATACTCCGCAATACTCTGGGCATACAGCGCCCCTGTCCCCGTGAGCTCGCATGCAGAAGCGAACGCATACGCAAGTCCCGCCCACATATGAAAATGGTGTTCAAACCACACATGTGAGGTATCGCTGCGAAGGCTAGAGCGAGAGCAATCATTTTGGCCCTAGACCTCCTCTCCAACTAAAACGATGTAACCAGTAAAAATATTTAAAGCGTCACCTATGGGAATTTTTAAGTCGCAAAGTTTGGCGCCATTCCACGAGCGTGTGCAATATTGAAGGGTGACATGTTGGGTATCTATTTACTCGGCGTAACTTCATCTTTCATATTATGCAAAAACATTGGGCTAAATTTAATGTTTTTTTTTTTTTAAAAGCACAAAACTGTTTTATTTCCCAAAAAAATGTGTTCGAAAAATTGCTGTGCAAATACCATGCGCGATAAAAAGTTGCAACAACCGCCATTGTATTCTCTAGGGTCTTTGCTAAAAAAAGCATATATAATGTTTTGGGGTTCTATGTAATTTTCTAGCAAATAAGTGTTGATTTTTACATGTAGGAGAGAAATGTCAGAATTGGTCTGGGTGTTCCAGAACGCCTGATGGCGTTCCCTGCATGTTGGGCCTCTGTATGTGGCCACGCTGTGTAAAAGTCTCACACATGTGGTATCGCCATACTCGGGAGGAATAGCAGAATGTGTTTTGGGGTGTAATTTGTGGTATGCATATGCTGTGTGTGAGAAATAACCCCCAAAATTTTGTGGAAAGAAAATAAAAAAAAATCTTGATTTTGCAAAGAATTGTGGGAAAAAAATTACAACTTCAAAAAACTCACAATGCCTCTTTCTAAATACCTTGGAATGTCTTCTTTCCAAAAAGGGGTCATTTGGGGGGTATTTGTACTTTTCTGGCATGTTAGGGTCTCAAGAAATGAGAGAAGCTGTCAGTACATCAGGTGTGATCAAATTGATCAATTTTCAGTAATTGGTACCATAGCTTTTAGACCCTATAACTTTCACCCAGACTAAATAATATCTACATTTTTTTTGTTTTGTTACCAAAGATATGTAGCAGTATACATTTTAGGCCAAGTTTACGAAGAAAAATTACTTTTTTGCAAAATGTTATAATAGAAATGAAGAAAAAATCATTTTTTTACAAAATTTTCGTTCTTTTTTCATTTATAGTGAAAAAAATAAAAACCGCAGAGGTGAAAAAATACCACCAAAAGAAAGCTCTATTTGTGGGGAAATAAAGGACAAAAATTTCATTTGGTTACAGTGTTGTATGACTGAGTTATTGTCATTCAAAATGTGAGAGCACCGAAAGCTGAAAATTGGTCTGGTTATTAAGTGGGTTTAAGTGCCCAGTAGTCAAGTGGTTAAAGATCTAAAAAAAAAAAAAAAAAAAAAAAAAAGAAGTCATGTCATTCCTCATGGATACAAAAAATTGTGTGTGGATTGCATCGGAGTGTTTTTTTTACCAGTCTATGCATATTTGACACAGCAGTTCTGTGTATTCCAAGGACATCTTGGTAGCACATTTTGCACAACGCTTCCTGGGAGTGGGCTTTGGCTCTTTTGGAGGCTTCACCTGCCAAGACATAAAACACAGGGCCCATGGCGGTGAGAAAGCGTATACTCAAGCAGCCATAACAGTTTGCACACCCAGTGACACCTGACTACGACCTGTAGTGCCCCAGCCCGCTAGAGACCACCACCACCACCACCACAAGCATGGTGGTGGTAGTATCATGTTTTGGGCAGTTTTTCTTAAGCTGGAACAGGGGCCTTAGTCAAGGAAGAGGGAATTATGAACAGTTCCAAATACCAGTCTATATTGACACAAAACCATCAGGCTTCTGCTAGAAAGCTGAAGAGGAACTTCATCTTTCAGCATTAGAATGACCCAAAACATACATTCAAATCAACAAAGGAATGGCTTCACCAGAAGAAATAAAGCTTTGGAATGGCCCAGCCAAAGCCCAGACCTGAATCCCATTGAAAATCTGTGGGGGTGATGAGAAGAGAGCTGTGCACAGGAGATGCCCTCGCAATCTGACAGATTTGGAGTGTTTTTGCAAAGAGTGGGCAAATATTGCCAAGTCAAAATGTGCCATGTCGATAGATTCATACCCATAAAGGCTGAGTGCTGTGATAAACTCAAAAGGTGCTTCAACAAAGTATTAGTTTAAGGGTGTGCACACTTATGCAACCATATTATTTTAGTTTTTAATTGTTACTTCCCTCCACTTCCATGTGTGTGTTCTGTGGATCCTGCCATTAAGATCCGTGTTCAGATGTTTCCTGTTATAGAGTGACAGCGTTATGTCCCCGTCTCACTGTGCTCCTCCATTACCACATTGGCTTCTAAAGGCAACTACAAGCACTACCCATCACTTTCAGAAAACCTGTCCTGAGAAAGCCAAGACTGCAGGGCTTCCAGCTGTGAAGTGGCTGCAAAGAGGATGTAGAAAATCAACAGCACTGAGATGCAACATAGTTTAAAATAATGAAAGCAGTATTTTATTTTAAAAATGCCATTAAATGGGTTTATTACACACAATGTTTTGGCAAATGAAATGTCAACTTACCCTACTTACTTTAAACATACATTTTTAAAAAACACAAGAACCGGAAAAAAAAAACAATAGCATGAAACCGTTACAATTTAAAAGAGCCGATTTTATATGATCCCCTCACATTCCCTAAAACAGGCAGTGATCTCTTTATTTAAAGAAAAAAAAATCTTATGTAAAAGCTACACAAACGATCATGTTTATTTACAGGGTCCTTGATCATGACGAATGTTAGGCTTTATAAATTACTATAAATGTTGTTGGATAAAACGGGTAGATCTTCTCTACTTCAGACCATGGTATTTGCGTTTCTCTAGCTCATCCTAGGATTGTTGTTCTCGTACCAAGAGATAAAGTTTCATACAACCCTTCGCTGAGGGACACAGCTCCTTCCACATTTCTGAGCTTTCGATGGCGAGCAAATCCTGTAAATCAATAAAAAAAAAAAAAAAAAAAAAAAAAAAAAATTGCATCAGCAACAGAGCCCCGATTACATCATTAAACCTTTTCACATAAAGTGATCTGCGCTAGTAAAAATCCATTAAAGGGGTGTTCCACCCAAAAAATCGACCTTTGCTTACTCCACTCCTCACCCCCATACATGCCACATTTGGCATGTAATTTTTTTGGGGGGGGGAGTGGGGGCTTCAGTAGGAGTGGGACTTCCTGTCCCACTTCCTGCTTCCGCCGAGGGGCTGGTTAGGCGATTAAGCCTTAATCGCCTACACCAGCCCCTCCCTGTAGGCGATCACATGGGACACTGACAGGTCCCATGCGATCGCCTCTCCAATCAGCGGCGAGCCGCGCACGCATGCGCAGTACGGCTCGCGCATGCGCAGTGGGTGCCCGGCCGTGAAGCCGAAGGCGGTCACGGCTGGGTGCCCAGTCAGGATGGAGACGCCGGCCGGGCAGGGGGGGAGAGGAGCGGAGCCCCGGTCGGCGCGTCGCTGGAACGTAGGAGCAGGTAAGTAAGTGTTTATTAAAAGCCAGCAGCTACACTTTTTGTAGCTGCTGACTTTTAATAAACACAACTTAGGGCTGGAACACCCCTTTAACATATGAAAAACATAACACATGTATCTAAAGAAAGCACTTAAAGTGGTTGTAAACCTCAGACGTGAAATATGAACAAAGCATTTCTCTACAGTGCCATGAAAAAGTACCGTATTTATCGGCGTATACCGCGCACTTCCCCCCCCCCCCCCTTAAAATGAGGGGAAAATCGTGGGTGCGCGATATACGGCAATCCCTGCTTCCCTCACTGTGTTTGAACGCCGACATATACCGAGCACAGAACACTCGGCCAGGCTCGGCTCCCCTCGCGGTCAGGAGCCGAGCGTGCCCGAGTGTACTGCGCTCGGTATATGTCGGCGTTCAAACACAGCACGGGAAGCGAGGATCGGCTCAGAGACAGCGTGGGAGAAGCGGGGAGGACACCACCAAGGCCGCAGATGGACGCCGGACCGCACGAGGCCGCCGGGCAAGACACCGACGAGGTGCATTCAAACTAAGTATTTTTTTTTTCCTGAAATTTCCCTTATAGGTTGGGGGTGCACGCTATTCGCCGGTATAATATGGTATTTATACACCTTGAAATTTTCCCCATTTTGTCATGTTACAACAAAAACATAAATGTATTTTTTGTGATAGATCAACACAAAGTGGCACATAATTGTGAACTGGCAGGAAAATTATAAATGGTTTTCATATTTATTTATTTTTACAAATAAATATCTGAAAAGTGTGGCGTGCGTTTGTATTCAGCCCCCTTTACTCTGATACCCCTTGTAACGCTTGGGGGGGGGGGGGGGGGATCAGCTTGACCGCAGGACACAGGCTTTTAAATCAAAACTGAGGTTTATTGAACATAAGTGGCTTTATAGCAGCAAAACAAAAATAAACCATTAGTCTCACAGACTTGTAGATCTCAGTACTGGGGTTGCAATTCAACAGTCCTTTGCAATTAAAGTCCTCCAAAAACAGGCTTTCAGGCAGCCACTGCCAAATCCTTTCAAAGTTTGTTTGTTCCCAGCTTCTCAAAACTGTCAGCAGCACTTATTTGTTCAGCTTTACCATACACAGGCTCTGCTACACACTTCCACGCTCACCTGCAACTTCCTGTCCTCACTTAAACCATTTCCTGGACAGGTGCATTAACCCTTTTTGTCCTCTTAAAAGGACCATAGCCCAAATAGAGGGGAAACATAGCGTCCCTCCAGGACGCAGCCACGGCGACCTGTACACCCGAAATACAATCTAGTAGTGGAACCAATTGTCTTCAGAAGTCACCTACTTCGTAAATAGAGTCCACCTGTGTGTCTCAGTATAAATACAGCTGTTCAGTGAAGCCCTCAGAGGTTTGTTAGAGAACAAACAGCATCAATTTATAGCAGGGCTTGACAAATTTGCTTGGAATCTAGGAGCCAGTTAAAAAAGTTAGGAGCCAAGCTTTATTTTCAATATAAAAATTAACCAACTTTAAATTTACACAGAAAGACGACTAAAAAATGTTTTTTGCAGCGGTGGGGTCACTTCCACCGCATTATTAGCGCTGTTGGTACTTTTGCTTTTTGAATGGACTGATCGGTCACATTGTTTAAACATATGAGTACTCTTTTACATGTTTTTATCTTTTAAACAGCTGCTTTCACTTATCTGTTTCAGCTCTTCACTTAGCTGATCACTGATTTCAAATTGTGTGTTTTATTCAAGCTTTGCTGGGATTACATATTCGGGTGGCGCTAAGCAGTGTATAGTAGGCCATTTTATACACTTTTTGGATTATATATATATATATATATATATATATATATATATATATATATATATATATATATTTTTTTTTTTTTCTTTAATTAAGAAAAAAAATAAACAGGGGGTTGGGTGATGCACACAGAGACAGGATACCCCAGCTGTGCCGCACCCGGCGCCAGGTTGCTAATTCTAGTCGCAAATGGGACCTAGCGCCCGGGGTTTGTCGAGCCCTGATTTATAGGGCCTGACTAAGTTAGTGTTGGGCTGAACCACGTGCTAGCTGTGCCTGGAGTCAAGTGTTGTGCAGGAGGAAGAGAGAGTGATAGTCTGCAAGCAAGTGTTGGAGCGTTTGATACAAAGAGTGTACATAGTTCTGTCTCAAAGTGAGACTGTTCTGCAATTCTACTGGGCAACCCATATATTCTCATCCCTATCCAAGTTCAAATCCCTCATTAAAAAAAAAAAAAAAAAAAAAAAAAAAAAAAAAAACAACAGCATTTGGACTGTTCATTGACTCCAAAGTGATTGGGAAGTGAATGCCGGGCTGGGCAGGGTGACAGGTGGACCACAACTTTCAGCAGCCCCTATGGGGGTACACAAACATTCATTGTGGCATCAATTGCTCCATCTTTACCTCTCTGTCTAGAAAAAGAATATCTGTAGATTCCTGTGCCTCTGGTCCTCCCTGCAAGTACTTATCCTTCACTTCTTCTGAGGTCAGATTGCACCTGAGAAGTGACAATTCAGGTCAGTTGAAAAAGAACATAAAGAAGAGAATAAATCACAATGGACCCGTCAACAATGTGCTCACCTTACATAGAATTCTGCACTTGGTCGCCCTGCGCTTGTATGGTTACGGGCAATGCCAAGCAGAAGAGGTTCACTTAATGTAGACAAAGGTAAATTAACCTAACGAAAAGAAAAAGAGGTTTTAATAAATGATGTAAACCATTTCTTATGTTACATATAAATATGTTCTATTGCTATATCCATCTACTAACTACAGCAATTCAGTGATTTCTGGGTGTCACAGGTTGACATCTTGTGGCCATAGTGAGTACTACAGCAATGAATTGGACTAGAAGAATTCCAGTGTATGTTTATTAAAGGGGTGTTCCAGCCAAATGTTATGTTTATTAAAAGTCAGCAGCTACAAAAAGTGTAGCTGCTGGCTTTTAATAAACATTCACTTACCTGCTCCAGCGTTCCAACGACGCGCCGGCTGGGGCTCTGCTCCCCTCCCCCCCTCCCCGGCGTCTTCATTCTAACTGTGGGCACCCGGCCGTGACAGCCTTCGGCTTCACGGCCGGGCACCCACTGCGCATGCGCGAGTGGCACTACGCATGCGCGAGTGGCACTACGCATGTGCGTGGCCCGCCGCTGATTGGACAGGCGATCGTCTAGGACCTGTCAGTGTCCTAGGCGGTCACCTACAGGGAGGGGCTGCTGTTGGCGATTAAGCTTAATCGCCTAACCAGCCCCTCGGCGGAAGATTGAAGTGGGACAGGAAGTCCCACTCCTCCTGAAGCCCCCACTCCCCCCCAAAAAAAATTACATGCCAAATGTGGCATGTAAGGGGGTGTGGAGTGGATTAAACGGAAGTTCCATTTTTGGGTGGAACTTAACGTGCCCAGTCAACATTGACAAATTTTTCAACCGTATGCTGCTAGTATTAAAAATCATGGAATCAAAAAACATATAAAAGTGGATAATTAACCGCTTCAGCCCCGGAGCATTTTGGTGGTCAAAGACCAGGCCACTTTTTGCGATTCGGCACTGTGTTGCTTAAACTAATAATTTTGCGGCCGTGCGCCGTGGCTCCCAAACAAAATTGGCGTCCTTTTTTTCCCCACAAATAGAGATTACTTTTAGTTGCATTTGATCACCTCTGCGGTTTTTATTTTTTGCGCTATAAACAAAAAAAGAGCGACAATTCGGGAAAAAATAATTCAATCTTTTTTACTATAATAAATACCCCCCCCCTCCCCTACATATATTTGGTGAAAAAAAAATTTGTAATAAGCGTTTATTGATTGATTTGCGCAAAAGTCATAGCGTCTACAAACACTGAGTTCCCGGGACCCTCGGCCGCACTTGCGAGGCACGCAGTGGGCACACCCGCTGGGTGGCAAATTTAAAGTGACTTACATCTACGTCAATATGCCTGCCTGTGTCGACGTACATCAGTGTGCGGTGGTCGACAAGTGGTTAAACGTCTATTTACTAAAGTGCAAAAAAAAGTCTATAAAAAAAAAAAAGAAAAGAAAATAAGAAAAATTCCACAAATGGATGTTGATTGATGAACAACTAAATGTAATTGAGAAGTCCTATATGCAAAACAGGTATTAATAGGCATAAAAAATAAAAAAAAAAATGAAAAAAATAAAAAAAAAAAGTTAAAAAAGGGCACCTAATCTAACGGGAATTTATTTTCCTTGAAATGAATTATCTGCCAAAGGGTCTCTAGAATTTGGACAGTACTTTACCAAAACTAAGCCCGCTTTGTCAAGACACGATTTAAAGTCTGCAGAGCCAGGATCACAGTGGATCACAGGGGTGCAATTAGAGCCGCTGGCTCTGATAGGCTTTCCGAGTACAGCCCTGAGGCTGTAGTCGGCTTCCTGAAGCTTATCCTCCGGACGTACCGGCCGTGCGTTCCAAGGAAACGACTGACAGGCGTCTCAGCCAATCTGATTCTGGTTATCAGTAACCTGATTGGCTGAAGCATCATCGAGGGCGGGACGAGGGACATCGAGGGATAGTAAAAGCCAGAAAGGTAAGTGCCAGGGGGGTACTGGGCACGGTGGCGACAAGTGGGGGCACAGTGGCGACAAGTGGGGGCACAGTGGCGACAAGTGGGGGCACAGTGGCGACAAGTGGGGGCACAGTGGCGACAAGTGGGGGCACAGTGGCGACAATTGATGGCATGGCACAGTGGCGACAATTGATGGCACAGTGACTGTTTGATGGCATGGCACAGTGGTGACAACTGATGGCACAGTGGCTGCGTTTTGATGGCATGGTGGCTGCGTTTTATGGCACAGTGACTGCATTTGATGGCATGGCACAGTGGTGACAATTGATGGCACAGTGACTGTTTGATGGCATGGCACAGTGGCTGCATTTGAGAGGTACAGTGAGGCTGCAATTGTTTTTTTTTTTGTGCCCCCCCAAAAAATGTTGAGCACTAGTGATGTTAGATCGCTCGGTTTCCAGTGCAGGGACACCGGGGGACAGATGCAGCATCAGACCCAATGCTGCATCCACCTAGGCAAGTATAAAACTGTAAAAAAATCCCATACTTCGCTTTTAAGGGTGAGGGGCCCTAAACACTGACACATGTTTGAATTGTAGCACATAGCTTATGAGGGAGTGCTAATTTCACTTTATTGCTGTTTTTCAGGTTTGGGATTTTTTTTTATGTTATTAAGTTTATAAGGGGTTTAAGTCATATGAATAAGATTATGATATGAGAGATTTTCTATGTGTTTAAGCACCTAGGATTATGTTTACTTAGGTTGGTCATATAAATTAGGCAATCTGTTTTAAACACCTAGGATTATGTTTACTTAGGTTGGTCATATAAATTAGGCAATCTGTTTTAAACAATGAAAATACACACCTTTTTTTCCCCCAATCAGCACTGGGAACACAATTTGTATTTGCAGCAGCTTAGGCCCCGTACACACGACCAAATAGATTTGTTCAAATCGGTCGGACCGACCGATTTGAACAAATCTGTCTGCTGGCCGTTTTGGTTTGATCGCTGTACACACGAGCAAACCAAAATCCCCGCCAGCAGACAGCGCTATGACGTGGCGGTGACGTCGCCACGTCACCGCACCAGGAAGTAAATTACTTCCGCGCATGCGTCGAATCCAGGTCTAACCAGCAGACATATTGGGCGGACGGATTCCCAGCCGACATGCTTTAAAATCTGTCGGCTGGCCAAATCCGTCGGCTCGCCCGTACACACGATCGAATCTGTCTGCTGGGACAGTCGGGCCGACCGTTTCCAGCAGATAGACCTTAGAGGTCAATTTAAGTAAGGTCTCTGTATTTTATACATTACTTTGGCAGCGCGCAGCACGATTTTTCACGATATAAAGCTTGCAAAGATGCAAAAAGTATGTAAAAACAGCAAACAACATTTTCTCATGTTGCCTTGGTGTGCATTTAAATGAATTAATTTCAGAGTAATTAAAAATGGAAACATATATATGTTTGAAAAATAGTTCAAAAAGCCTCATCATAAAATCTGTTTCTTGGAGTCCATTAAGGAACACAGGAAGTCTTTACCTTTGGGTTATACTGCGCCTTCAGGGAAACCGAATACTGACAAAATTGTAGGTCTGCCCAGGATACCTTCTCTTACTGTCACCATGACTCCATTTTTTTTATTAGCAAAGTAGTACCAAGAGCAGCGAGCACAAAAATTCTACCATCTTTCTCATCCATTAAGGGACACAGGAAGTCCTTAAAGGGGAGTTCCACCCACAATTTCACCTTTTAAATATAAATACCCCTGTAATACACAAGCTTAATGTACTCTAGTAAAGTTGGTCTGTAAACTAAGGTCCGTTTTGTTAGGTTGTTACAGCAATTAGATTATAATCTAGAAATAGACCGTGGCCATCTTAAGTGTGGGCATCATGAAGCCAGACTGTATGACTTCCTGGATTTCAGCTTTGCATATCTCGCACATGCTCCGTGCTGCACAAGCAATGTAATAGGTTTCAGTCAGGTTTGCAAGGACTACTGGGAAACATGATGCCTATCCCAGAAACCCTTGCAAATAGCCTTGTGACTTAATAGCCTAGGCTAATAAGGAGGAGGAAGTAATGAAGGACTACAAAATAAAAAAGGTATTTACAAGCAACAAAAGAAATAAAAATTGTCCATTCTGAACACTATGAGATTAGGGCATGCAGCACAGACAAACATAAAAAAATGGATGGAACTCAACTTTAAACTCTTTAAAGTCTTTAAACTTTTGTGCAAAGGCAGTCCAACTGAGGGGTGGGCAACACAGCAAACAAGGGGGGGGGGGGGCACTGCTTGAAGCCACCTCAAGGATAGTACCACACAATGCTGTCAAATGGGGATGAAACATCAAAAAAAAAAAAAACAGAGAATGCAAACTATTCGATTGGATGAGATCAAGATTGTGACATCACCACCCTGCTTCTCCACCTTGTCCAATCAGAGAAAATAAAGTGTTCCCTAAATGGCGCTTGTGCCAAACAAGCGACCTCCTGAATTATCAGAGCTGCAGGGCAGCCACTTAGCACATTATCCAGGGGCCAGTGGAGAGCACTATAATGGTGCCTCCTACAGTGAGCTTCCATGAGGATTCTAGAGGTATGGCACATACATACTTACCTTGGCCCAAGCTATGTAGAAATTGGCACACCTAAAACTTCAGATTTAAAAAAGTGGTTGTATACCCTCCGATACTACTTGCACTTACATTAAGGCTTACCTGTGGGTGCTTGCAATATCTCCTTAACCTACATGTTAAGGAGATATTTGTAGAAAAATCACGCATCGATGTCTACAGCACATTCGCGACGTAGACAGCGTCGTAGGCACACTGAGCACGCCGGGTCTTGAATGGAAAAGTGCCGGAAACACATGCATGGGGGTCGTGCTGGTTCCGCACGCATGCGCGGGAGTGCCATCATCATAGCTCATAGCTCCGGCCAGTCCCAGCGCCGGAGGGGCGATACCCAGAAGTCACTCCGGGTATCATGGCGGCGGAGGAGTGCAACGAGGGTCGCTGCGGGGGCTTCAATCTAAGGTAAGTAATTCATAATGAGCTAGTATGCTAGTCATACTAGCCCATTATGTCTTTGTCTTGCAGTTTTTTCTTTTTTATGTTTTTTTGGGGTTTACAACCACTTTAACTGCTTGCCGACCAGCCGCCGTCATTTTACTGAGGCAGGTCGGCTCTCCTGGGCGAGAGTCCGTAGCTATACGTCGGCTACTTTTGCGGCCACTAGGGGGCGGTGTGCGCGCGGGTACGATCGTCGCCGGGCACACGCGATCGCTCGTTACAGAGCGGGGACCGGGAGCCATGTGTGCAAACTGTCAGCGGGGGAAACGCTGATCTTCTGTTCATACAATGTATGAACAGAAGATCAGTGATTTCCCCTAGTGAGTCCACCCCCCATACAGTTAGAACACAACCAGGAACACACTTAACCCCTTCCCCGCCCCCTAGTGTTAACCCCTTCACTGCCAATGGCATTTTTATAGTAATCCAATGCATTTTTATAGCACTGATCGCTATAAAAATGCCAATGGTCCCAAAAATGTGTCAAAAGTGTCCGCCATAATGTCGCAGTACTGAAAAAAAAAAAACGCTGATCGCCGCCATTACTAGTAAAAAAAAAAAATATATTAGTAAAAAATGCCATAAAACTACCCTTATTTTGTAAACGCTATAAATTTTTCGCAAATCAATCAATAAACGCTAATTGCGATTTTTTTTAACGAAAAATATGTAGAAGAATACGTATCGGCCTAAACTGAGCATTGTGTATAAGAATAGTGCTCTTGGGAGTTACTGATATAAGTTTTAACGTGAATACATTATTAAATACAATTAAAGTAATCCATTATCTGATATAAAGGTTTTCTTATTAAAGTGTAAAAACAATCCTCCCGTGAGGGAGACGGAACAGAGAATTCAGAGAAGAGGAACAGGATGTAATATGTACAATTTTTATGTACAATTTTGGGGATATTTATTATAGCAAAATGTAAAAAATATTGATTTTTTTTCAAAATTGTCGCTCTATTTTTGTTTATAGCGCAAAAAATAAAGACCGCAGAGATGATCAAATACCACCAAAAGAAAGCTCTATTTGTGGGAAAAAAGGACGCCAATTTTGTTGGGAGCCACGTCGCACGACCGCGCAATTGTCAGTTAAAGTGACGCAGTGCCAAATCACAAAAAGTGCTCTGGTCATTGGGCAGCAATATGGTCCGGGGGTTAAGTGGTTACGTTTGGACAGATTGGGGACCTCTGAAGCTATTTTTCTGCAGCACGCAACCCCACCCCATATATTTTTTTTGTTTTGCTTGAAATAAATTAAGGATTGTGACTGGATGCTAAATTTAAATTTAAAGGGGAGTTCCACCCACAATTTCACTTTTTAAATATAAATACCCCTGTAATACACAAGCTTAAAGTATTCTAGTAAAGTTAGTCTGTAAACTAAGGTCCGTTTTGTTAGGTTGTTACAGCATTTAGTTTATAATCTAGAAATAGACCGTGGCCATCTTAAGTGTGGGCATCATGAAGCCAGACTGTATGACTTCCTGGATTTCAGCTTTGCATATCTCGCACATGCTCAGTGCTGCACAAGCAATGTAATAGGTTTCAGTCAGGTTTACAAGGACTACTGGGAAACATGATGCCTATCCCAGAAACCCTTGCAAAAAGCCTTGTGACTTAATAGCCTAGGCTAATAAGGAGGAGGAAGTAATGAAGGACTACAAAATAAAAGGTATTTACAAGCAACAAAATAAATAAAAAAATTGTCCATTCTGAACACTATGAGATTAGGGCATGCAGCACAGACAAACATAAAAAAATGGGTGGAACTCCACTTTAACTAAATTGTCAAATGGCAGCATTGCATATCAATTACCTCATCCCGTATTTCAGCCAGGATAGAGGAGAAAAGCTCTCTGATGACCAGTTCTGGCTCCAAAACCTCCAAGCTCAGTTCTTCCTCGGGAACATTGGGAGCAACAGCCTAGCGAGAATGAATAAAAGAACAAGATTTTAAATCACAACTGCACTTTTAGCTAGATTAGCACGAAAAAAACAAAAAAAATAAATTTTTTGAAAAAAAATTAAAAGCAATTTTTTTTTTACTATAATAAATATCCCCCCAAAATCTATATGTAGCGATACCCCCCAAGGGCCACTGGTTGATTTAGGATCGGCGTATTAACCACTTAAAGACCCCCGCACGCACATATACGGCCACAACATGGCTCGTACAGGCACAAGGGCGTAAATTTACGTCCCCGCCTGAGTGCGGTTCGGGGGTCCCATCGGGACCCCCTCCGCGGCGTGCGGGGGTCTCCCTACCTCTGGGAGCGATCCGGGATCTGCGGGCGGATGTCCGTGATTTCCGTCCCCCCCGCGATCGCTCCCAGCCAATGGGAGCGCGCTCCCAGCCTGTCACTTCCTCCTCCTGTGTTTACACAGGAAGGAGGAAATGATGTATTCTCTCATCGCAGCGCTGTTTCCCAGCGCTGCTGATGAGAGAAGACATCACAAGTAAGTGTGCACCAACACAACACTGACACACACTCACATAGGCATATTAACCCCTTGTGATCGCCCCCCCCCCACCCCCCTGTCACAGTGTTACTGAATGCAGTGATTTAATCACTGCATTTAGTGTCAGTGTGACAGGCACTGTAAAAAACAGTTCGTGTTAGGTTCAGGATAGCCCCCCCACCCCCCCTAATAAAGTTTTAACCCCCTGATCACCGCCCTAGTTAACCCTTTCACTCCCTATTGCCAGCGTCACTAAGCGATCATTTTTCTGATCGCTGTATTAGTGTCGCTGTTCCCGCTAGGTAGCTATTTTTTTTTATTGCTTTTTTTTTTTTTTACTAAAGACATGTGGCTAAATAAATTTTGGCCTAAATGTTTGACTAAAATTTAGTTTATTTGATTTTTTTTTAACAAAAAGTAAAAAATAGTGTTTTTTTTTTCAAAAATGTCGCTCTATTTTTGTATATAGCGCAAAAAATAAAAATCGCAGAGGTGATCAAATACCACCAAAAGAAAGCTCTATTTGTGGGAAGAAAAGGACGCAAATTTTGTTTGGGAGCCACGTCGCACGACCGCGCAATTGTCTGTTAAAGCGACGCAGTGCCGAATCGCAAAAACACCTTGGGTCATTTACCAGCGTATTGGTCCGGGTCTTAAGTGGTTAAGTTACCTCTCAGTGTTGTCTAGGGATGAAGTTAGTGACTGGAGCAGTAAGCGAATGTCAAATCGGTAGTTAAGGTTTTCCAAATGCTTTATTTCTTGGGTCCAACATCAACAGGAGGTAGACAGGACAGGTTGATGAAATGGAGAAAACCTTGCAGTATCAGGATTGGATGAACAGGAGAGCAAGCCTGCTTTCAGTAGCTGTACATTACGTCGCCACTCCAGCCAGAGTGGGTGAAGTGTTCCCCGGACAGACCTCTGCCACAAGTCTGGCAGCCGGAGTTCCACTTTAAGGTTGCTGGAAAGGAACAGGTCCTCGGTATGGACCTGGCTCTAATTTAGTTTGAGGTGCCAGATGAGGCCTCTGCCACAGGCTCTATTCTGACAATGTGAACAGCAGAGCGAATCTCTCCAGTCAATTCCGTTTAGGTGGCCGGTTGACAGTGGAAATGTACCTGTCAAGGTGTCAGTCACCAGATCCCCGATGGTTCGTTCAAGTCTCTCAGATAACTTACCTCCGGGTTCTCCTTCAGCCAATCCCCCACCGCACAGCCAGCGGCCTAGGATCTTTCTTATAGGGGTGAGGGGACCCAGCAAGTCACTGGGGCCCCTCGGCAGCATCCGCCAGGAACTCTGCGTAACTTTCGATATCGCCGGGGTCTGTTGGATGCGCACACCCTGAAGGTGGGTGCCGCACCTGGAACCAGGAACCAGCGAAGAACCCCCGAAAAATGGTGCCTGCCACAGATATACCCCTCCCCAGCATGCCCCGCGAGGGAAAACTCCTCCAATTGGCTGCTGGGGAAAAGTGGCTCTGCCAGAACCCCTTTGACACCATCTGTCGCCTGGGAGTGGGATCGCACCCCCGGAGAACAGACTGACCCACAGGACAGTTCTAAAATGACAGCAACCCAAATTTAGCAAAATTATGAGTGAAAGCAACATAACTCTCTCACTCCCCACTAACTTTAGCGTAGTGCCCATACTGAAAGTAAGGGGGCGCTACATGTAAAAAAAAAAAAAAATTCCTCAGTTTAGGCCGATATATGTATTGTTCTATATATATTTGGTAAAAAATAAAAACAAAGTAAAAAAACGCAATTGTTTATTAATTGGCTTACACAAAAGTTATAGCATCTACAACATTTTTATGGCATTTTTATAAAAAAATTAAATAAAAAAAACTAGTAATGGCGGCGCCCCCTTACTTTCAGTATGGGCACTACGCTAAAGTTAGTGGGGAGTGAGAGAGTTATGTTGCTTTCATTCTGGTGGACACATTTGGCGCTATTTTAGGACCACTTTTATACAGTGATCAGTGCTATAAAAATGCACCAATTACTGTGTAAATGTGACTGGCAGTAAAGGGGCTAACCACTAGGGGGCTAGGAAGGGGTTAAGTGTGTCCTAAGGAGTTATTCTAACTGTTAGGGAGCATGGCTATAAGTGGCATATCACTGTTTGCTGCTCCCGATGAGATGCAGCAGACGATCAGTGACCTGTCACTAGAAAGAACGGGGAGATGTGTTTACACTGAAATCTCCCCGTTCTTCTGTTCCGTGACCTGATCGCCAATTTAAAATATGGCCGGACACATCTCATTCAGTATGTGGGCTCTCTTGCCTTGCTGGAAATGTTTCCATCGATAAGCTGTTCAAGACCACTGAAAAAAAAAAAAAGTGTATTGCCAGCTTTACACAATTTTGTGAACATTTTCAAATCCTTTAAATGAGGAACTGCAGTCTGCTCACATAATTTGTAACAAAAACATCTTTGTCATTCTGAAGCTTCCCTCCAACAACTTTGCATATTATTTTATATTTACTGTGATTCTGTACTTGCCAAACATGCAGAAATTTCCCTCCCCTAAGTCTGGCTTCATCCATTTTAACTGTGGGCAGCTGAAGCTGCCGTCTGTTTACTTCCTGGATTTACACAGAGGCACGCCTCCAGCTTTCATTGGTCCTCTGATCCTTCCTTGCCCTCTCTTCCTGGCAAACTCTTTCTGGAGAGAGCTGTGCATGATGTCATAAGCCTAGGCTTTTTTACCAGACAAGAAACAGGAAGTGGGCTGTATAAGGTATCTAGTGGCAGAAATTTTATTTTTACTCCATAGTTTAAACAACAAGGGCAGAAGATTTAATAGATGGAAAGATGAAAGAGGACTGAAGTTCCGCTTTAATCAGCCTAAATCTCTTTCCTTCAGAATGGCTGAGGGAAGTTGATGGTATCTGGGAATGCTGGTAGGGAGATCATACTGGAGTCTACCAAAGATGTAAAACAAACAATACAAAGCATTGCAACAGCTGCTTGTAGCTTTTTGTTAATCTACTAACACTAATAGGCTGAAAAACCTCCTTTAGAGCCCTTTCACACTGGTGACTTTTTGCGGTAAAATAGCGCTATTAAAATGCTCATAAAACGCTCCCCATGATCCTCTCAATTGAAATTAATTAAAAACGCGGTAAAATCGCAGTGTTTTACCACTATTTTAACGCTACGTTTTTACAGCGCTTTTAATTCATTTCAATAAAGAGTGGGGTATGGGGAGCGTTTTAATAGCGCTATTTTTATCGCAAAAATGCGGCAAAAACGCACCAGTGTGAAAGGTCTCTTAACCACTTCAGACCCGCGGTACCGTCAAATGACGGCAACAGCGCGGGTCTGAATAGCCAACATGCCGTCTTTTGACGGCATCCCCTTTGGGCGTTCCCAGCGCGCGCTGTAGAGCGCGCTGTGGGGAAGCCCTGTGTTGTCCGTGTCCCTTGGACACAGCCAATCACAGATCGCGGCGAACGGCCAATCAGAGTGGCCGTTTGCGATGCGATCTGTGGGCGAATGAGAGATGATCTCATAGATCATCTCTCATTGCCGTTTTACACAGAGACAGCGTCCTGTCTCTGGAGAGGAGGAGACCGATCTGTGTTCCTTCCTACATAGGGACACAGATCGGTCACCCCCCCTCCCCCCACAGTTAGAACACACCTAGGATACACATTTAACCCCTTCCTCACCCCCTAGTGTTAACCCCTTCAATGCCAGTCACATTTATACTGTAATTAGTGCATATTTATAGCACTGATCGCAGTATAAATGTGAATGGCGCCAAAAATGTGTCAAAAAAGTGTCTGATGTGTCCGCCATAAAGTCACAGTACCAATAAAAAACAAAAAATCGCAGATCGCCGCCATTTCTAGTAAAAAAATAAAAAATAATAAAAAATAATAATTCTCTCCCCTATTTTGTAAGCGCTATAACTTTTGCGCAAACCAGTCGCTTATTGAGATTTTTTTTTTTTTTACCAAAAATCTGTAGAAGAATCCGTATCGCCCTAAACTGAGGAAAAAAAAAATTGTGTTTTTTTTTTTAATTGGGATATTTATTATAGCAACAAGTAAAAAATATTGTATTTTTCTTTAAAATTGTCGCACTTTGTTTATAGCGCAAAAAAGAAAAACCGCACAGGCAATCTAATACCACCAAAAGAAAGCTCTACTTGTGGGGAAAAAAGGACGTCAATTTTGTTTGGGAGCCACGTCGCACGACCGCGCAATTGTCAGTTAAAGCGACGCAGTGCCGGAAGCTGAAATTTCACCTGGGCAGGAGGGGGGTGTATGTGCCCAGTAAGCAAGTGGTTAATTTGATATTTTTCTGTTTGTAAAAAAATAAAAAAAAGTCAACAGCTACCAATACGGTGACTGCTGACTTTAATAAAAAAGGACACTTACCCGTCAAAGGCTCCAGGGGCGCCCTCAGCCGGGCTGGTTCTTTGGTGGTCTTCGGATCCCTGGCACTGGCATGTTTAGGGTGGGAAGCTGGCAGTTATTCCTCACGGCTTCACATTTGACATCCCACGGCACATGCAAGAGCCATGCTGTTCTGTGTGAATGGTCCCGCAGCCTTATTGTAGCGCCCTGCTCCCAACGATAGGGGGCGCTATTGTAAATTTAGGGGGCGTCTGAGCCTATAGTTGGGCTCAGAGTTACTAATTCCATTCAAATTTGCCTCTGTTCTGGCTATGGTTATGCTTGGTAGAATTTTTCCCCTGTTGCCTGTAGACGGTGTTACCACCTCAGGCCCATCTTGGAACACGGGCTAACCGTGGTGTGTTAAGTAACTCTTCTCGGCGGCAGCCCAGTGTATGCTGGAAGGGGATACTTAAGGGGCAGACGCAGTTTTTCAGGGTCCTTCGCCTTGTGGCCCTCCTGGCGTGAGGTATGTGTGTGCGCGCAATTCCAGCCCCGGGACCATGTTGGTCCAAGGCTGCATTGCTGTTCAGTAGGCCCAGCTATGCTGGCTGGGGCCTACGATTCTGAAGGGGATCCCAAGCTGTCTGTCCAAGTGGAGGAAGCTGCTTAACAAAAAGGAGACTGGGGGGAGGACCTGCCCTGGAGGAGACTAAGCAAACGCAGGCTGAGGTGTCGGGTTAGGCCTGGTGATATCGTTAATGAGGTATCCACTACTCAAATTTGTTTTAATGTCTTACAGCCCGCCAAGGCTCGTTTGCTGAAAGACAGGAAGTTCGGGACTAAAATCCTTTGACAGAGGATCCCTGGCTATCCATTTTACTCTCAGATGGTCTGTGGCAGAGACTGTATCCATACTGTCCGTGCATTATTCCGGCTACTAGGCCATGTGAGAGGGGTCTATCCGGGTGAGCAATACCCACTCAGGAGTAAGTGGTGAATACTGGAACTTTGATACTTTTTGTGCATTCTGTACCACGTACCCGAACCTTCCCCTTCTCTCTATACTCTCCGCTTCCTTCACAAGTTTTATGCAGCAAAAATAAAACCTGACAGTTGAAGGTTTTACATCTTGTGTGGACATTGCAATTTTTACAGACTTTCTTCCCTGGACAACGAACTTAGAGGTATTGTGCAAAACCCAAACTAAACCAGCAGCTCCTTCGGGGGTAGCGTTACATTATGGTATCTCCCAAGAGGTTGCGGGCAGGGAGGGGACGGGCAAACTTCTGGAGGAATCGCCCAGGCGAGCCGATCAGAAATGGGAGTGGGTACCTACCAAAAATGAAGTACCCGCTCCACCCCCCCCCCCAAAAAATCCCAAAAGTGTTAATGGGGGGGGGGGGGGAGAGAGAGAGAGACATAAAAGCAGAACTTTCCCTCTAAAGTGAAATTTCTCTTTAAAAAAATTTTACATATTACATCCTGTTCCTCTTCACTGAATTTTCTGTTCCGTCTCCCTCACGGGAGGATTGTTTTTAGACTTTAATAAGAAAACCTTTATATCAGATAATGGATTACTTTAATTGTATTTAATAATGTATTCACACTAAAACTTATATCAGTAACTCCCAAGAGCACTATTCTTATACACAATGCTCATACAAAAGTAAACACGCTTTTATTAAAGCGTATGTAAAGTCAAAACATTTCCTTTTTAATTTCGGATAGAGTAGGGGAGTGCTTAAAACAACTTGTGTCCCGCTGCTGAGCTTTTACCTCACTTCCTGTTTTGGAAAAGCAAAAATAGGCGACTTCACTTTTTGGGAAAAACTTTTTTAAATATAGCAGATTTTTCTAATGACCACAAAAAAGTGTCACAAGAAGTGCAAAAAATACAAGCTTCATTACGAAATGTCACCAACGATCCATACACTTCCTGGCCCAGCTGTAGCAGAAATTCCCCCTACATACCAGGTAGGAGGTAGTATAGGAAAAAAAAAAAAAAAAATATTTTTTAAATATTATATATATATATATATATATATATATATATATATATATATATATATATATATATGCGATACCGAATACCGATACTTTTTTTTAAATGTGTCCCCAAATGCAGCCATGTCCCCCCAGATATATTGCAGCCATGTCCTGTCCCCCACAGATGCAGCCATGTCCTGTCCCCCACAGATGCAGCCATGTCCTGTCCCCCACAGATGCAGCCATGTCCTGTCCCCCACAGATGCAGCCATGTCCTGTCCCCCACAGATGCAGCCATGTCCTGTCCCCCACAGATGCAGCCATGTCCTGTCGCCCATATTGAAGCCATACCCCACATACTGCTGCCGCCGCATTAATCCCCGTGCATCACAGCACCCATTACAGGCAACTTTCATTTGAATTCTTCTAATACCCGCCGCGCCATGTATAAACACTCCCCTTCTCGGGATTGGACGGATCCCGAGAAAGGGTATGGGGGGGCGGCGGCTTTGCGATATGCGGCGGCGGGGGAAGTATTCTATTTAGGTATCGGGGGTATTTGCGGGAGTACAAGTACTCCCGCAAATACTCGGTATCGGTCCCGATAACGATACTGGTATCGGGACAACCCTAATTATATTATATAGGTGCTGTGTTAAATTTAGAGGGGAATGAGAGAGTTATTTTGCTCTCATCCATGTTGATTATGTAAATTGGGTTTCTGCCGGGCTGGGCTGCCTGCGGTTTCATTCTGCGTTTCAGAGATGCCTTTCCATCACTGGGTGACAGAATGCGCCAGAGGGGTCCAGGCAGAGACGCCTTTTCTCCAGCAGCCAATTAGGGGAGCGTTTCCCTCGCGGGGCATGCTGGGGGGAGGGGATTTCTGGTGCAGACGCCAATTTTTTGGGGTCTTTTACCCGTTCCTGGTTCCGGGTGCAGCACCCACCTTTAGTGTGTGCGCACATCATGGGCCTCAGCGATATGGCCTACCAGGCCGGGGCGCACGTGCTAAGCAGAGTTCCTGACTCTGGGCCCTCATGGTCCGGAGTAACTAAAGCTACGAAGGGGCCCCAGTGACTTACTGGGTCCCCACATCCATGAGAAGATCCCAAGTGAGTTGTGCTGTTCGGTGGGGAGGTTGGTCTGAGGTGAGCCCGGAGGCAGGTGATAAAACAGGGCTTAGACAATCCACCGGGGATCCGAGTTGCCGGACACTAACAAATTATATGTTGTAACTTGTCAGTCGGTGACTCCAAAATCAAAGACGCTACCTGGGGGAATTCAGGCAACTTTAATTATTGAGAAGGAATCGCTCCATTTAGTTGCGTTCCAGAGCAAGGGCCTGTGGCAGAGGCACCACTCCTAATTTCAATTTAGCCAAGTCTGTGGCAGAGGCTTGTCTTTCTTCTCAAGGTTCTTAGTGACATTCCGGCTGCCAGTTCTATGAGAGAGACTCTCCGGGTGCACTATGCCCACTCTGGCTGGGGTGGCGACGAAGCAAAGGTAATATTGAAGCAGGACTGCTTCCACAAATTGTTAAGGTCTGAACCTGCAACTTTCTCCTTTTCTTCACCATCTTTCTCTATTCACCTGAAGTTACCCGTTGCCGTGTTGGGCAAGAAAATAAAAGCACAGGGGAATTACAAGCACAGGGGAATTACAAGTAAATCACGTCCAAAGACGTGACCCCGGCGCCTCAGGTCCGCGCTGTTGACGTATTCTGTCAATAGCGTGGACCCAAAGTGGTTAAATATTGTACCTGCTGGGTGTCTATAGTCTGCCTGTGAAAACGTCTTTAAATAGCACAATCAACTACCTGCCAGTAAATTAGGAAGAACTGATCTAGCTAAACTATACAGTGTATAAATACATGTACAACACCTGGGATGTATATATATATATATATATATATCCTCTACACACTGTAACATTAACTGACTAGCCTGCCTGCCTTATCTATCTACCTGCAAAAAAATGACACTCTCTCCGTCTCCCTCACCACCGCCACAACACACTACATAAGGCCGACCTGCAGGCGGCCTTTTATAGTGTGGGGCGTGAGCCATAATTGGCTAAAGCCACCCTGGCTTTGGCCAATTACTACTCTCTGTACTGATGGCACTGCGATTGGCCAAGCATGCGGGTCATAGTGCATGCTTGGCCAATCATAAGCCAGCAATGCCGCAGTGAATTATGGGCCATGGCGCGTCACTCGAATTTGGTGCAAACGACCCGCTTTGTTTGTATTTCGACGAACGATCGAACATACGATGTTCGAGTCGAACATGAGTTTGACTCGAATACAAAGCTCATCCCTACTGCTATCCAGTATTTTGCTATGGCTGGCCACGACCATAGAATATGGTATAGTGTGCCGACCTTCCCACAGTTCCTCCAGCATAGTGCAGAAGAATATGGGACACATTTTGCAATTCTGTATGGGGTCAGTTACCATCTAATGAAAAATTTCAGGTTACCGTATTTACCAGCGTATACAGCGCACTTTTTTACCCTGAAAATCAGGGCAAAATCGTGGGTGCGCGATATACGCCGATACCCGCGCCGAGTTTGAATACTGCGCCTGCATATACCGAGCATAGTACACTCGTGTATAGTCGGGCAGGCTCGGCTCCTCTCGCGCTCACGTCCTGGACGTACAGGACGTGAGCGCGAGAGTAGCCGCGCCTGCCCGACTATATGTACCTCAATGTTATACTGCAGTTTAAGCAAGCAGAAGGACCGTCATCGCCATATTGCCTTACCTTGGGCTCAGGGTGTCCTCCTGGTACATCCAGCTGACCAGGTGCTTCTCCTACCCTGAAGCTCCTCCTCAATAGAACAAAGCGATCATCTTTACACTGTAGAGCAGCTCCTACGCCAAGCGGCTGTGCCAGATAGGCTTCGGTGTCGCCGTACTCCCGTCCTCCTCGTTCCTGCAAGGCGCTTGCATCACCTGACCAGTTGGTACCCAAGAAGTCTCTGTAACATGTAAGTGCCAGGTGTAGCGTAAGACCTCCCCCTTCACTCATCTTAAGGTCACTTTCTCCACATTTCTGTCCCTCATTCTCTTCTGTTCGATTTTCAATTTTTAGGGTCGCTTTATTCTTCACCGGCATCTTTTCTTGTTCTTCGGTTTTTGGATTTTCTTCAGGCTGGACAGAATGAAGCCTAAATTTTGCTCCATTAAACACCCATGGCTGTTTGCGCTGGCGTTCTTCCCAATCTACAAGAATCTGCTCTTCCAATGGAGGTGGAAGTCGTCGCCGCTGGTAAAGTGGGGAAAGTTGGACGTGCACTTTGCGTTGGGGGATCCCCTGAGGGGAGGGGCTGCAGTACAAGATAGATATCTCAGGATCCATGATAACTGCAAATGAACAGATAAAAAAGGAGTAAGAAAACAACTACAGTAACGCAAAGCAATAGATGATGACCCATCACCTTCATTCTACCATTACTACCCAGCCCAAGAATAGGGAAATATTTAAAAGGAGAAGCACCATATGCATAGCAGATACCTGTTCCTTCTTTCTCTGCACGCTCTCACCTCCCTGATCCACCGCTAAAGCCCAGTATAAAAATTCTGGCTACCTCTCGCTTTCCCTTCTTGGGTTATCTCCTTGGTAAACCTATAGGATTTAATATGAGACATCCACTTTTAAGCCAGAGCTCTTTTTGCCCTACTTCTCCTGGTGGATCACTTTTGTTCTGCACTCCTGTGACTAGTATTCAGCGGACTAAAGCCCACTGTCCCCTGACGTCCTTTAGCTTGTTCAGACTCTGGAGAGATCCTGACTTTAATGTCAGGATCCACCCAGATACCTACATAAGCAACTGGCTTAGAATTTCAATGCACTTCTGAGAGTCTAAGCCAGCCGCTCCCGCCCCCTCCACAGCCTGGTGCTCCAGTGAGCGCTGGAGGGGCAGAGCAGAGAGATGGTGACCGACAGGGCTGCAGGTGGAACGCCACCTGCAGGGGTGCCCAGGACCGCTTCTCCAGCAGCTTGGATAGCATATGTCTCTGACCCAGGACAAGTGTCCTCTAGCTTGGACGTGGCCCTACTGGGACTGGCAGAGCCACCCCTTAAGCAACGTCCTCAGACTCCACAAGTGGGAACAGAGACCTAACCTAGCTGCCTGAGGTGGGGTTGGGAGGGGAAAATAAATAAATAAATCTTTCTTTCAGCTACTTATCATATTTTGCTGTGGCACCGGGGGCGGGACGTGAGAGGTGGTGTTGGATGCGAGATTCCAGGTATGTTCTAGTTATTCCGTCTTCCTTTTCTTGTTCCCTACTTTTATCTCTTTTTACCCCGGTCCCCTGACCAATGGTTGCTCATGTGCTTACACATGGTGTAGTAAAGGGTGAGCAGATATGCAAGTCGGACTGGCAAAGTTTGTTACCATGCAACAGCCTGGCTCACCCGGGGGTTGGCATAGCTTTGCCACCATAGGGCAAACACTCTGTTTAATAATAGAGTGGTGTGTGTGTGGGGGGGGGGGGTGGTGGTCAGTTGGAGGCCTATAGTTGCCCCTCTCCCCTTACGCCCCACCCGGGAGACCCAGCCCTTATTCTTCTTATCACACCACATTTACTTGTAGTTTGGAAAGTTGACCAATCCACTTGCACATTACAAGTCCTTATAAAGGGGACACACAAATCCAGAAGAGGTGGTTGGGGTTCCCCTCACTCCCTGTAAGGGAGGGTGCCCTGCCGCCGTCCTGTTAAATGATTGTCAAGTCTTTTATGCTCCCAATTGTACAACCTATTCTAACTATGTTGTTGTTCATGTCTTATACTTTAAGATATAGATAGATATATACGACTCGTGCAAAGTTTACATCTTGATGAGAAGTGCCGTTGGCATAAGAAGCAATGCCTTGTCTTTTACAAATAAAGATTTTACAAAAAAAAAAAAAAAAAAAGTGGTGCCGTGGGTTGTCTGCTGTTAGTTTTGGTAGCAATGCAGCCTTTACTGCCCACTGTAAGCTGCTATATAAAAAACAAACATACATTTGTTACAAATAGATAGGTAGTGGTACTTACGGTATACAACGTCAACGATTATATAATCTTAGAAAAATGACTGCTAATAACAGCATGCTGAGACTGGCACCATCCCAGAGTCAATCATACCATGCGTGTGAAAGAACACACAGCGAGACAGACAGTACAAGGAAACATAATAGTAAAATATAAAACACACAAACAAATACATATTGGGGTTCCTATTGTAAAGAACTGAACATAACAATCACAATCTATACAGATGGCTTACCTGTTCAGTCTCCTACTCAGATACAATAATTTCACAGACAAAGCTCCGCCCTTTTTAAATATTCTGACACGCAATTGCTGATGACCCAAGAATGTCACTAGGTTTCCATTGTAAGGGCTCCTGCCCATCCCTAATGTGTGACAGGGAATCTCTCAGCTCCCACAATGCACAGGGCTGGATCTTGGGGTGATCACAAAAGAAACTGCAAGGTAGTGCACAGAACACAAAAAAAAGAAAAAACTTCTGTCATAGTAAGTCTTCTTTAAAATAAAATTTTAATAATCCAAGTTATGTAAAAATGTGTTTTACGTAAAATGTTTATTATAGATTGCATCCATGCCACGGTTTGCATAGCAGGTTCATTTTTCGAATACGAAAGCCCAGCACTGCCTGGATGTGTCCCGATGCCCGTAAAGCCCTTAAACGTTTTTCCATACAGCGGAGCTGTGCCTGTACTGCACAGTTAAAAGGGATATTAAAGTGGAGTTCTACCCAAAAGGGGCAAGCTCCCCGTATTGGACTCCTACCCCCCCCCCCCCCACATTTGTCTCCTTTCGGACATGGGGGGGGGGGGGGTACCAGATTTTGACAGGTACCTGCTCCCATTTCTTGCTGATCTTGGCACAGATAAGGCAGCAGAAAGTTCGGCCCCCCTCCTCTCTCTCCCCTGCTGCCGGGCCATTCGCAAAGCGCAGAGAGCTTTGCGCATGCACAGAAGGAAACCAGCTGTGGAACCGCAAGGCTTTACTGCCGGCTTTTCTTAGTTGAGATGGCGGTGACAGCACCAGATTGAAAAATTGGCTCGGGTGAAGACACCGCTGGATGCCTGGACAGGCAAGTGCCCTAATATTACAAGTCAGCAGCTTCAGTATTTGCAGCTGCCGACTATTTTTTCTGAAGGAGCACGGAGCCCCGCATTAAAAAGCCTGTTATTTTTATTCAAAATTTCATGTTTTCCAACTTTCTGAAATGGGAACGAGGGACGTCTACTGTGTTTCCCCGAAAATAAGACCTAAAACACACCAAAAATAAGCCCTAGTTTAAAATGCTTGTAATAATTTTATAATCCACTCTATTACAGTAGAATATAATGTACAATGTGCGCGTTTCTGTAATATAATTGCGGGGAAAAGAGCTCCAGCAGGTCACAGAAGCACAGAGCGGCACTAGAACGAAGGTATTTGGCACAATTATATTACAGAAACACACACACAATACATATATAGACACACACACACACACACACACACACACACACACAATACATATATAGACACACACACACACACACACACACACACATCTCTCAACCCCCCCCCCCACAAATCGAGCTTTCTTTTGGTGGTATTTGATCACCTCTGCAGTTATTTTTTGTTAATACAACTTTATAGATCAAACCAAAATGAGGGACAAATAAGGAGGAAAGAGGGGTGGAGGGACTTTGTTCTGAATGAGGGACAGTCCTTCGAAATCATGAATAGTTGGGAGGTATGATGTTATACTTACCTGCTCTGTGAAGTGGTTTTTGCAAAGAGAAACCCAGATCCTCCTCTCTTCTTGGGTCCCCCACCGGCAATCCTTGCTCATCCCTCCTGCTGAGCCCCCCCCACAGCAATAACCTTGCTATGGGGGCACCCAAGCAGGCTCGCTCCTGAGCTGTTGCTCTGTGCATCTATCCAGACTGCACCCCCACACGCCAATGGTGTTGAATTGTGGACAGTACCAACCATAGGTATGCACAGCCTATTGCATTAGGATGTTCACCCCAAAGCTCAAACACATATGCCTTTCTCTGCAACCTCAGCTGCACAGGACATTCAATGAATGGGAAGTGCTCTGTGCTTCGATCCAGTCTCCTCAATGTAAAAGCAGAAGTGACATCACAACGTCACTTCCAGTTTACTCGGCTGCCAATGGCTACGGATTAAAAAAAAAAAAAATTATATATTATATATACACACACACACAGTATTCAGAATCGCCATTTTCAAGAATCTGAATACTTTGAAGTGTAAAGGAGGGATTGGGGAAAAAGAAAAAGAAAAAGAAAAAGAAAAAGAAAAAGAAAAAGAAAAAGAAGAAGAAGAAAGAGTACCTGTCACCACCTATTACTGCAGGGGTCGACAATATCTGGGCACCAGGTCGCAACTGCAAGAAACTACAAGAAATTGTGACCTGACGCCCGCCGGTAATTGAGGCCGCGGCTTCAATTACCAGCCATGGCGGGGGGTCACAGGATCATTATATATATATATATATATATATATATATATATATATATATATATATATATATAAAAAATTTTTTTTTTTTTTTTAAAACGTCGCCTATGGAATTTTTTTTAGGTACCGTAGTTTGTCGCCATTCTACGAGTGAGTGCAATTATAAAGCGTGACATGTTTGGTATCTATTTACTCAGCGTAACATCTTTCACATTATACAAAAAAAAAAATTGGGCTAACTTTACCCATAAAATATTGCAACAATTGCTATTTTATACACACACACACACACACACACACGGGCTTTAAGCTGGGTACAGTGTGTCCAAAAATCAGCAGTACACAAATCCTCACAAAAGGAATATATACACTAGAAAACAAAAAAGCTGAGCACATCCAAAGCAGGCTGCACAATTGTAGATTTTCGAATGAACATTAAATACAAAAATTCTTCGTACATCTGAGGTTTTTTAAAATGTTATTTGCTTTTAACATTTGATTTTAAAATAAATGCAAGCAGAATTTCTCTTTGCCCTATATGCTATGGACTTGCTGTACAATTCCCTCCTACATTGAAACAGTGTTTGTTCTCTGCCTTGCTATTAAAAAAAAAAAAAAAACACACGCAAGCCAAACCTGCTTGGACCAGTTGAGCCGGTCCCCCTTACAGTACCTACGTCCTAATTCGACTGTCTGCACAAGATATATGATGCGTCTGCATAAGTGTAAGGTGAAAAAAGTAAAAAAAAAAAAAAAAATAGAAAAAAAAATTATATACAAAAAAAAAAAAAAGGGGGGGGGGCATGTTTAAAAGGCCCACACGTGTTAGGAAGGTGTTAATAGCTTTGTAGCCAAATTCTTACAACGCCGTCAACGTTTGCTCATGTTGTACAGTCAGCATTGTGGCGCCAGGTGTGTCTTCACCCGAATAATTTTTCCTTTGTTAGGAGAGCTTCAATTGAGAGGAGGCCAAGATGACCTTAGAAACAAGTATCCATCTGCCACACAATCTAAAATGATTACCTGCAGCTCTTACAAGCTTGATTGGAATGAAGGTGTCAACTAATCATTATTTTCATAATCCATTAGTTGGATAAATATTGTTTATATTTATAAGAATCGGATAAAAACCTTTTTTTTTTTTTTAGAAGGGGTATATGGTTGGGGAACAAAAGATCTAATTGACTCTGAGAATAAAAATATGCCATTAGAAGTGAATCTGGTACATATCAGACTTGGAGATCAAGATTTTTGTTAAAAAAATAAAATACATTTAACAAGCAGAACTTCCCCCTTTTGGGTAAAGTTCTGCTTTAAAGTGATTGTAAACGTTTGCCCCCCCCCCCCTTTTAAACAACAAACATGTCATACATACCTGCTCTGTGCAATTGTTTTGCACAGAGCAGCTTCAACCCTTCCCTTCTGGGATCCCCCACCACCACTTCTGGCTCCTCCTGCCTTAAAGGGGTAATTCCCCCAAAAACCTTTTTTTAACATTGATTGAGGCTCGTTATGTCAAGGGGAATCGGGTGTTTTTTTATTAGAAACGAAGCAATACTTACCGTTTTACAGATGCATCGTCTCCGTCGCTTCCGGGTATGATCGTCTGGTCTGGGCGTGCCTATTTGATTGACAGGCTTCCGACGGTCGCATACATCGCGTCACGAGTAGCCGAAAGAAGCCGAGCGACGGTGCGGCTCTATACTGCGCCTGCGCACCGTCGTTCGGCTACTTTCGGAAAATCGTGACGCGATGTATGCGACCTCGGAAGCCTGTCAATCAAATAGGCACGCCTATAGTCGGAGCCCATACCCGGAAGCCTCGGAGACGATGCATCACTAAAACGGTAAGTACTGCTTCATTTCTAAAAAAAAAAAAACCTGATTCCCCTTGACATAACGAGCCTGAATAAATGTTAAAAAAAAGGTTTTTGGGGGAACTACCCCTTTAACAGAGCCCCTTTAGTAAGCTGCTTTCTATACGCAGGACTACATGTCCCATGAGGCATTGCTTTCCCACACATTCACAAGCTCTCAGGCACTTACTGACATACATAGGTGTGCGCAGCCTATTGCATTAGGGCAGGGGTCTCAAACTCAAATTACCTGAGGGCCGCAAGACAAGTTTTCATATCCCATGCATGCAAACTTTCAAACTTCAAAAACAGTACAGTACGTATTATTAACCCCCAGCACTGGTGTCAGCAGACGCATTATTAACCCTGACCACTGCACTGTACACGACCACTGCACACGGACCACGCAGACAGACCACTACACTGCCGACAGACCACTACACTGCCGACAGACCACTACACTGCCGACAGACCACTACACTGCCGACAGACCACTACACTGCCGACAGACCACTACACTGCCGACAGACCACTCACCATCAAGGCTCAGAGCCCAGCACATCAGGGCACAGCACATCAGGGCACATCAAGGCACAGAGCCCACCAAATCAGGGCACATGGCACAGCACACCAGGGCACATGGCACAGCACACCAGGGCACAGCACATCAGGGCAAAGGTCAGCTTTACTTGTTTTCTTCAGATGCAGAGCAGTTCAGGAAGCGTCTGTCAGAGGTTTACTTCTCTCTCATGTCACGCTGCTACTCCCCAGCGGCCCTTCCTCTCTTCTCGTCCATCCCAGATGATGTCACAAGCAAATAGGGATGGAAGAGAAGAGAGGAGAGGAGGGGCCGCCGGGGAGTAGCAGCGTGACATGAGAGAGAAGGGAACCTCTGACAGACGCTTCCTGCGCTACTCTTCATGCACCTCGATCTACACTTCCGCAGCACCCGCCCTGCGGGCCATTTATTAACGGTCCGCGGGCCGGTACTTTGAGACCCCTGCATTAGGGTGTGCACTCCAAAGCTCAAACACACACTACCGATCACTCACCATGTTCAGAAAGGGAAGGGGCCGATAAATACATATTTACCGGTTCCTTCCCTCACTCATCCTAAAACATCTCTGCAGCAACAAACAGCAGGAGATGAGAGAAGGGAAGCCAGAGGTGCTGCAGAGGGAAGGAGTGGGGAGCCAGGACGGTAGGGGGAATCTATGCTGCACAGAATGATTAGGGTGTGCCTGGGCACATCCGACACACCCTGTGCACACGCCTATGCTGACATATAAGAACAGCTTACTGAGCTCTATGTGCGTTTAAGGGTCCTTTCACACGAGCGGTCCGTTTTTCGGTCCGCTCCGTGTGTGCGTCGGCTCAGCGGGGGGGTCTCCGCTGAGCTGTCGGGCGGACAGGGCGGTCCCCGCACACTGTGCAGGGACCGCCCTGTCTCTCCTCCGCTATCCCCTATGGGGAGTCGGATGGAAACGGACCGTCTGTCCGTTTGCATCCGATCCGTTTGGCCAGACGGAAGAAAAATAGGACATTCTTCCGTCCGAAAAAACGGATGTGGATCTGGCGGACGTTAGCGGATGCATCATCTGCTATCGGATCCGCTCCCATAGGGAAGCATTGAGGTCCGTTACCGGACGTCCAAAAAACGGACGAACGGAACGGACGTGTGAAAGAGCCCTTACTGTATATTTTCTGATATGTAAACAAATAATGCATTTTGTAAGCAGGCCAACTAATCAATTATGAAAATAGTTGACAACTCTTTTTTATAATTAGGTTGATTGGTAGTTTCAGACCCAAATTGGAATATGTGGTTAAGACTACAATAAATATTCCTATACTGCATCAAAAAAAGTGCTATAAAAGGTTATCCAATAAATAATTCCTGCACCCCGATATGTACTGCCTGCAATGATGCGTCTCACAATTTGGGAAACTCAGGAGTATGTTTTGCACTAAGTGTAGTTGTAAAGCCACGGTAGAACACATTTAAAGTGGTTGTAAACCCTTACATACAGTATACCCATGGAAGTGACTGGCCTCAGGTGATATAAAAAGGAGGCAATACATGATTGATATAGGATACAAACGCCCTGGGTAACCTCTGTCACCACTGCGCCAATAAAAATATATAAAAGGAGGATCTGTGTAAGTTGTACCTGTTTATTTGCTGCTTCTTCTTTACTACAGCCCTCTAAAAGCACACAGATCAAAGGCTAGTTCACAGCTCCAGCAGGGGTGGGGATCCGACATCACACACTGCACAGCATAGAGAAGGACAGCCGAGTGTAATCTGAGACCTGAGTGGAGGAAATTGACCCACAGCTTCTAAACAGTCTCATAGAGAAACATGCATAGCAGAGGCTATGTGTGCTGGGGAACAAGGGGGGTGCAGTTTCCAGAAATTCTGTGGTGTCGGCATGACCTGCCAGAAGTGACTTATGCACAGAGGAGACAGTAAGCATATAAGTGCTTTGGACTGAGGCAAGCACACATTATAGGAGGATATGCCCTGTTCATCTTTTATGTCAGAGGTTTACAAACATTTTGAATGTGTGGCCATAGCCAGAGCATAGTCTAGTTACCGGCCCTGTCACAGTCTACTGGCTGTTCTGTCTACTATAATAATTAGAAAAAAAATCCATGATGGTGAATGAACGTCAGCAACCAAACGAGATACGGGACAAATCCCCACCAGTGTTGCCCAGGTGATTAAATTCATAACATTTAGTACCATCAATGGGATTAATAAAGAAATATATGAAGGTGGTTGTTGATTTTCTGCTGTTGCTTGGCTGTTAAATTCATGTATAAGCTTTAGTTTAGGGATCCTCAAACTACGGCCCTCCAGCTGTTGCAGAACTACAAATCCCATGAGGCATTGCAAAACTCTGACATTCACAGACATGACTAGGCATGATGGGAATTGTAGTTCCTGAACACCTGGAGGGCCATAGTTTGAAGACCGCTGCTTTAGTTTGCCTGAGTCATCGATCCGGTGTGAATACAAAGAATTCTGTGTTTTGACACTCCTACCCGACTTGTGGCAAACGGTGATCTAAAGTACCGAAACCAGGGACAGTCATTTGGCATTTTCACTTGCAAAGTCAATCGCAGTCCTTATTTGTTTTTCATGACAGGTGCTAAAGGGCATCTTGATTAAAGTGCAACTCCACTTTTGTTGAGCAAAAAAAAAAAAAACACACACGCCCCTCTGAAGGATCTATGTACATTGCAAGGATTTTAACAAACTTTGTTGCTACCTTTTGTCATTCTGAAGAAATTACAGTTTGTTCCCATGTGCTGAGCGAGTCTAATGAGCACGATTTCATGATTCTCAACTAGCTGCTGCAACTGTAGGGCTCTAATGAGAAAAACTGCAGGGTCTGCATCCCTTTAGATGCCATTTCCTATTGGGAGTATATTAACAAAAATTACATTTTTGTTGCAGGGGGATGCCAAAAATCTGACTTGTATCTTCGTGCAGTCTTCTGTGAAAATCAGTGAGCCGAACACACATTGATGTTTCTGGGGGGCGTTCTGTACACAATGCAATTTTTTATAACATAAATGACTTGTGTCGCAATTGAGATAAATAAATCTATTTTTTTTTATTTGTCATTCCCCGCCCCCCCCCCCCCCCATAAAAGGTGGAGTTACCCTTTAACCACCTCAATACAGGGCACTTTCACCCCATTCCTGCCCAAGCCATTTTTAAGCTTTCAGCGCTGTCACACTTTGAAATGACAATTGCGCAGTCATGCAACACTACCCATTTTTTCCCCCACAAATAGAGCTTTTTTTTACTTTTTGCTATAATAATAATAATAATATCCCCCAAAAAAATTAAATAAAAAAGAGAAGAACACAAACATTTTTTCCTCAGTTTAGGCCGATACGTATTCTTCTACATAATTTTCGGTAAAAAAATAAAAATAAATAACCAAAATCGCAATAAGAGAATATTGGTTTGTGCAAAAGTTATAGCGGCTACAAAATAAGGGATAGATTTATAGCATTTAAATTTTTTTTTTTTTTTTTTTACTAGTGACTGCCATATTGTGGTGGACACTTTTGACACTATTTTGGGACCATTCACATTTATACAGCGAACAGTGCTATAAATATGCACGGATTACTGTATAAATGTGACTGGCAGGAAAGGGGTTAACAGTAGGGGGGGGGGGATCAAGGGGGTTAGATGCGTACCCTAGTGAGTGATTCCAAGTGTAGGGGGAGGGGGACTGACTGGGGGAGGTGACCGCTAGGTGTCCCTATGTACAAGGGACACACCATCAGTCTCCTCTCCCTGACAGGACGTGGATCTCTTTGTTTACACACAGAGATCCACGGTCCTGTTCAGTTACTGGGCAATCGCGAGTACCTGGCGGACATTAGGCCGCCGGGCACGCGCATCGGGTTCCGAGTGACATGGGGGGGGGGTGCGTGCGTGCCCCCTAGTGACTCAGGAAGGAGTCCTCCCACGAACGAGAGGCTTATCGTCCCGCCATCATTTGACAATAGCCTAGTGGTGAGCCATGACTAAGCACTGATCGAGTGCGAAACGCGTCGGCTGTCCTGTTTTCTGTGATTGCTGTGACTGTACATGTTTTTGGATTTACAATAAAGACAACTTTTTTCGTTTGAAAATCCTTGGAGTGCGGCCGTCCTTCCCTCTTTTCTTCATCATCATAGCCTAGTGGTTAACCTCTTGCCGACCACCCGCCGTCATATTACTGCGGGACGGTGGCACGCCTGGGCGAGAGCCCGTAGCTATACGTCCGCTCTAAAGAGTCCCCGCTCGCCCCCGAGTCCCGTGCGTGTGCCCGGCGGGTACGATCGCCGCCAGGCACCCGCGATTGCTCGTTACAGAGCGGGGAAAACGCTGATCTCCTGTTCATACAATGTATGAACAGAAGATCAGTAATTTCCCCTAGTGAGGCCACCCCCCCATACAGTTAGAACACACCCAGGAACACACTTAGCCCCTTTCCTGCCCCCTAGTGTTAACCCATTCACTGCCAATGCCATTTTTATAGTAATACAATGCATTTTTATAGCATTGATCGCTATAAAAATGCCAATGGCCCCAAAAATGTGTCAAAAGTGTCCGAAGTGCCCACCATAATGTGGCAGTACTGAAAAAAAATGCTGATCGCCGCCATTACTAGTAAAAAAAAAAAAATATTAATGAAAATGCCATAAAACGACCCCCTATTTTGTAAATGCTATAACTGTTGCGCAAACCAATCAAATGCTTATTGCGATTTTTTTTAAGAAAAAATATGTAGAAGAATACGTATCGACATAAACTGAGGAAAAAAAAAAAATATGTTATATATTTTTGGGGGATATTTATTATAGCAAAAAGTAAAAAATATTGCATTTTTTTCAAAATTGTCGCTCTATTTTTGTTTATAGCGCAAAAAATAAAAACCGCAGAGATGATCAAATACCACCAAAAGAAAGCTCTATTTGTGGGAAAAAAAGGACGCCAATTTTGTTTGAGAGCCACGTCGCACGACCGCGCAATTGTCAGTTAAAGCGACGCAGTGCCGAATCACAAAAAGTGCTCTGGTCATTGGACAGCAATATGGTCCGGGGGTTAAGTGGTTAAACAAAAATTATACATCCGGTTTTCTTTACTGAGAAGTTCTCATTGTAAGATATCCGTGTAAAGCAGGCCATACATTTTCTTTTCAAAATCAGAATTTTTTTTTTTTTGTGATCCGATGATGCCACCATTGATTTTTTGAAATTCGGCCGACCAAGCCTTCATGTTGCCGGGAATATTATTTTCTCTACGGCAATATTCTTTTCTTGCACATGTGCATTTTTTTTTTTTATTACATTTCTCGCACGATTCTCCCATCAATGATCAGAAAATTATTTGTTTTTCAAAAAATGTCCAACATGTCGGATTCCTCAAATTTAATTGCCGCACGAAAATCGGCTGTTGCTTCAGCCCACTAACTGTGCGAAATTCGTACGAAAATTCTTTAATACAATTTTCGAAATTAAGAAGCTTCACCGTCACATAGCCATCAACCCCCTGGAAGCCGGAGAATGGCAGCTCCCATCTGAGGATTCTAACACAGCTACAGGGCCGCCATCAGGGGGGGTACAGGCAGTACACATGTAAGGGGCCCGGGGGTCCCCAGGGGCCCAGATGGGAACCCCCCTCTTTTTTTATTTATTTGTTTATAAAAATATATATATTTTTATTTTATTTTTTATTAAAGGGCCAATTTTTTTCTTTTCTTTTTAGAGGCCCGGAGGTCCACAGGGGCCCGGAGGCCCCAGATGGCAACCCCTCTTTTTTTTTTATAAAAAAAAAATATATTTTTTTTAATATATTTTTATTTATTTATTTTTATTAAAGGGCCATTTTTTTTTTAGGGGTCCGGAGGCCACCATGGCCCCAGATGGCAACCCCCTCTTTTTTTTTTTTTTTTTTATAAAAAAATATTAATATATTTTCTTTTATTTTTTATTAAAAAAAGGCCAATTTTTTTTCAAAGGTCCGGAGGTCCACAGGGGCCCGGAGGCCCCGGATGACAACCCACTTTTTTTTAATAAATATATATTTTTTAATATACATCTTTTTATTTAAGGGCCATTTTTTTTTAGGGGTCTGGAGATCCCCAGATGACAACCCCCATATATATATATATATATATATATATATATTTTATTATTATTATTATTATTATAGGGCCCAGAGGTGGCTACCCCCCCTTTGTTCTATATATTTTTCTTTATTTCTTCTTTATGTAAAGGCCCCCCCCCCCCCGCTTCTGAATTTCATGCATCCAGGGGGCCCATGCCTAAAGCTGTGTAAGGGGCCCCCAAATTCCTGATGGCGGCCCTGCATAGCTATACCATTACATTACAAGTACCCTTTAATCAAGTAAGCCACTGTGATCCCCCCCTTATTAAAAATCCTACTTCTCATGGTCTGAACAAGTATGCAGATAAAAGGCTTCTGACGTCTTAAATTTCCTCATCCACATTTTTTAAAAGATAATGTCTCAATGTATGGAATCCAGGACGTCACAGTAACAGCCAGGGCACAAACTATCACAGACTATGGGCCAGATTCATGAAAGGTTACGCTGGCGGATCGAGTGATCCGCCAGCGTAACAGTGGCTTTGAGCCGGCGTTTCTGTTTTCTGTAACCAGAAAACAAGAAACGCCGGGTTGAAGTTCCGATGCGATGAGCGTAACTGAGTTTCGCCATCGCATCGTTACTTCAACTTAAAAATGGCGCCGGGGGCGTTCCCGCCGATTTACGCTCAAAAAATATGTTAATGAGCGGAAATCGGCAATTCACGATCGAATTCCGGCGCGACGCAATGACGGTACGACGTTTCCGGACGGGATAACGCGGCGCATAGATATACCTACATGGGGCTGGAGTATCCTATGTTAGGTATAGGCGTCGTCATCGCGTCGGGAAAAAAAAAAAAAAACGTCGCTTGCGTAAAACGGTCATGAATGGGAATGTGACGTCATTGACGTTCATTCACAGATTTTGGAGCATGCGCACGGGGATGTTTTGACACTCGACGCATGCGCAGTACGTCGGCGGCGGGATCGCGCGTAGTTAGCATACTACACGCCCCGTACCCGCGACATTTGAATTCCGCCGGCTCATTTGCGATGCGCTGCCGCAACTTTAGGAGCAAGTGCTTCGTGAATGACAGCACTTGCTCCTAAAAATTCGGCAGCGCAACGCAAATGAGAAGCGTTACTCCAGAGCAAAGATGCTCTGGAATACGTGAATCTGGCCCTTTGTGGGCAGAGTTATCTTCTAAGTAATTTCCTAGCAAATAATGCTGACTTTGGCACATGTACAAAATTAAAAAAAAAGGGGGGGGGGGGAGTAAACAATTGCCCAGGACAGCCAATGGATAAAATAAATATTAAATAATATTCTTATAGGTTCTATTACACATATCCTAGGTGCATTTAAAATGTACTCTGCAGCGGTGTATGCTATATTTGCCATCCACTATACTCCCATGGTATACTGGTGAATGACACCCTAATATTGTGAATATGTACTGTAAAGTTAAATAATCCCAAATGGTCAATTTTGACCTATTCTTGTGCCGCTGTCATTTGGATGCCAGGAATGCATGCCCTAATGTTGGCTCTACTCAAACTACCAGGATGCAGCTTGAAAATTAGATATCCACATTCCCAACAGGAAAACCACAATGACTCGAGTAGATATTAGAAGCAAGAATGATGATATTACTTCAAGTGGACCTATAAAATAATGACCTAGTCACTCTGCGGGAAACGCAGGTCATATAAGAAACGTACTATAAAATTATTATTATACTGACCTTGTGAAACACTATTAAAAATAATAGACAAAGCATATTTGTATATCCCCCTGAGGAAGCAAGGGGATATACGAAACATGTCGGGATAATATGCGAAGGCTCAATTAAACTGCTGTAAATTGATACCCGCCTTATACGACCATCTAGCATTTGAATTGTTATCCATGCCAATCAATTTGTATGCTTTTTAATCTTTGATCTTCATTAAAATTTGTTATATCCTTTGTTTAAATAATTGTTTCTCATTATTATTTGCAATGCACTGTAAAAATTCCCCTTATCTCAATTTCACACAGTGATCTCCAAACTGCAACCCTTCACTTACTTTTACCAGTGAAGCGCACAATTTCTCCCAATGACACCAACAACTGAGCTAATTCCTAACAATGACACCAACAATGGGTCCCAATGACACCAATGATGGGGCACAATTCCTCCCAATGACCCCAGTGGTGGGGGTCATTCACCCAAACTGATGCTGGGTCATTCTTTACTCCTGATGGCCACAATCTGTAGGACAGTAATCTGTCCCTTTTTTTGGAAAGTTTGGAAACCACTAGGGCTGCAACTAACGATTATTTTCATAATCGATTAGTTGGCCGATTAATTGGTTAATCGGATAATAGCCTTAACCACTTGAGGACCACCTCGTGCACATTTACATTGGCAGAATGGCACGGCTGGGCACAGGCACGTACCTGTACGTCCCCTTTAAGTGCCCAGCCGTGGGGCGCGGGCCCCGGTCTAAAGCTCTGTGACCGCGGCCCCCGATCACCGCCGCCGTCTCGCGATCGATCACAGGAGCTGAAGAAGGGGGAGAGGTGTGTGTAAACACAACTTCCCCGTTCTTCACAGTGGCAATGTTACTGATTGCCTTTCCCTATATCAGGGAACAGACAATCAGTGACGTCACACGTCCAGCCCCGCCCCCCTAGTTAGAAACACATATGAGGTCACACAACCCCCTACAGCGCCCCCTAGTGGTTAACTCCTAAAAACTGCAATTGTCATTTTCACAGTAAACATTGCATTTTTATAGCATTTTTTTCTGTGAAAATGACAATGGTACCAAAAAACGTGTCAAATTTGTCCGAAGTGTCCGCCATAATGTCGCAGTCACAAAAAAAAAAAAAAAAAAAAAAAAAAGCCGATCGCCGCCACTAAAATATTTTTTTAATAAAAATGAAAATAAAACTATCCCCTATTTTGTAAACGCTATAAATTTTGCGCAAACCAACCGATAAACGCTTATTGCGATTTTTTTTTACCAAAAATATGTAGAAAAATACCTATCGGCCTAAACTGAGTAAAAAACATTTTTTATATATATATTTTTGGGGGATATTTATTATAGCAAAAAATATTGCATTTTTTTTCAAAATTGTCGCTCTATTTTTGTTTATAGCGCAAAAAAAAAAAAAAAAAAAACTGCAGAGGTAAGCAAATACCACCAAAAGAAAGCTATTTGTGGGGGGAAAAAAAAAGGACACCAATTTTGTTTGGGAGCCACATCGCACGACCGCGCAATTGTCAGTTAAAGCGACGCAGTGCCGAATCGCAAAACCTGGCTGGGTCCTTTAGCTGCCTAAAGGTCCGGGTCTTAAGAGGTTAATGAATTCAAATAAAAACACATAACCAGTAAAGTTAGCCCAAATTTATTTGTATAATGTGATAGAATTTACGCCGCGAGAATCGTGATCTCTATTCTAAGCAAAGAATAAATAAATAAAGTTGTGATTCTCATTTTGGCCGGAATCGTGCAGCTATACTTGGGGTGCAGAGGAATCAACCTATCACAGAGCCGACTTAAAAAATTAACTAAACGCCTGTAAATGTGACCGTACCACATCAGAAAAGATGATTCTATTTGTGTATCGTACTGTCATTTTATTTTGTAGTCACGTGAGCGTGCCGACTTTCTTAGGCCTCTTCCACACAGGAGGACTCCGTCTCTACGCTACTGCTCCCGCCAGCTCAGCGAGAAATCCATTCACTGATCTCCGCTAAGCCGGCAGATGACAAGTCCCTCTCTGCTTACTGAGCGGGGAGGGGTTTGTGCAGTGCCGCGGTCTCCTATGGGGAGATCTGATGAAATCAGACAGCATGTCCGTTTTCATCAGATCTCACCCGATCCGCCATGGACGGATGGGGACGTATCGCCATCTGTCCGATTTTGGCAGATCGGGTCGGATGTCAGCGGACATGTCCCTGCTGACATCCGACGCTTCATAGGACTTCATGGAGCGACTGTTCAGGTCCGCTGTCAAAACTGACAGACGGACCCAAACGGTCCGATCGTGTGAAAGGGGCCCCAAAAAGGTCCCACTTCCACACAGCAGAGGGCATTCTACTTTCCATGTAGGGCTGCAAGTGGACCAGCAGTTTATGGAATGCATATACTGCGATCCAGCGGCAGTTTGACAGCGAGGCTCCTAATGGAAATCATTGTCAATGGTTTCCATTAGGCAGGGCTGGGTGGGAGCCATGGTGACAAAGACTTAGGCCCCTTTCACATTGAGGCGTTTTTCATGCGGTACAGCGCTAAAAATAGCGCTGCTATACCGCATGAAAAATCATGCCCTGTAGTGTTCAATGTGAAAGCCCGAAGGCTTTCACACTGAAGCGGTGCGCTAGCAGGAACGCTCCAAAAGTCCTGCTAGCCGCATCTTTACCGCGGTATAGGAGCGGTGTGTTCACCGCTCCTATAGCGCGCCTTCCCATTGGAATCAATGGGAAACCGCGGTAATAGCGCGGTAATACCGCCCGCAAAACCTCACCGCTAGCGCCCGAATATCGCGGTAAACACGACGGTATAGCGGCGCTACAAATAGCGCCACTATACCGTCACCGCGGCTTCACGCCTCAATGTGAAAGGGGCCTTACTCCAAAAAAAAAAACACAACAGATATGCAAATGGACCACGTGCACAAATTTGTTTCTGCTTGGGTGGGCGAGATTACGAGAGGGAAGGAGGACTGGCAGGATCACCAGGTATTGCCCATGAAACCAATAAATGAGCAGCTAACAGATTACATTTATAAACATCCACATGGACATACAGACCCAGAGATTAAAAGAATATATTTTAGGATGACAAACTTATAATTAAACAATAAATGTACCTCTCACCCTTACCCTAGGTTCACATCGATGCGTTTCTGTGGGCCGCGTTTGTGCGGGCACGGCAGCCTATTCATTTCAATGGGCTGCCATCCCCGAGTTTCCTGTAGAAAAAGGTGCATGCACCTTTTTTTCAAAAAGCAGCCCACAAGGAAATTGCATGGTCCCTGCTATTTTACATAAACAGGGGGTGCCATTCAGAATGCGTTCCCACTGTGGGTGGTTGCAGGTGTCTGAGATACCTGCATAAGTGAACCTCGCCTTCATCAACCTCTAGACAGAACGCAAAAGTGTTGCGCATAAGAACTACCCGATATTGTCAGAAACAAGAAAACTGTAGCACGGCTTTCATACATTTGGTGTGGGATTTCCAATATGGCCACGATGCTTAAAAGTATCACAAATACTTGAATGAATCACCCCAAGGTTTCTGGTTTATACTTGCAGAGTGTTTAAAAAAGGGATACAACATAGGGAAATGTGCGTGAATTGAATATTGTGAAAAGGTGCAATATTCTAGGCTCAAAGTGTCCCCCTCTAATCAGCGAATTAAGCCATAACACTTGCAAAGGGTTCCTGAGCCTTTAAATGGTCTCTCAGTCTGGTTCAGTAGGAATCACAATTATGGGAAAGACTGCTGACCTGACAGTTGTGCAGAACTCTACTGTGGATGTAGCTGTGTTCAGAATTAAGCAATCACATTCCAACTCTTGTTAAATAGGAGTCAGAACACACCTGCCATCATTTAAAGTGTCTCTGATTAACCACATATAAAGTTTAGCTGTTCTAGTAGGTCTTTCCTGACATTTTCTTAGTCACATCCTACAGAAAAAGCCATGGTCTGCGGAGAGCTTCCAACGCATTAGAGGAATCTCATTGTTAAAAAAAGAAAAAAAAAGTATCAGTTTTCTAGGTAACATTAAAAGGTGGAAAAAGTTCTGAATTGATTGCTCTTTGTCTCATTTTTTTTTACATCAAAGAAACCTGACATTTTAACAGGGGTGTGTATACCTTTTATATCCACTTTACCCGTCAGAAGCAATGAACCTTTTAGATGGAGGCCGGACTCAACAACCTACCAAGCCACTGTACTTATCACACAGACAGGTGCCAGGCCAAGGGATTTTGCTGTGGGGTGGGCTAAAACTGATGGGGAATAGTTCTATAGCAGGTGCACCTCCCTTTTGAGTGACAGCCGACAGCAGGGTGTATTCCATAGTTGCTGTTCAGCCCAATAGTGGCTATGGAATCCACCCCACATCTGTCAATCAAGGGTGGTGGACCTGATGGGGAACTAGACTCATAACTTCCCCATTAGGCTCCACCCACCCAATAGGTGCAGTGGCATGGAGCAGAGTAGATGAATGGGTGGAGCCTGAAAAAAAAATGCTGAGAAATTAGTTCTCCATGAGGTCCACCTCCCATGTGATTCCTGTCATCCATCAGTAGTTTATGTCTGGCAGCCATCAGAGGTCCTGTATAGGACATGTAGGATATGTCTGGTGGCCATCAGAGGTCCTGTATAGGACATGTAGGATGTAGGTTATGTCTGGTGGCCATCAGAGGTCCTGTATAGGACATGTAGGATGTAGTTTATGCCTGGCAGCCATCAGAGGTCCTGTATAGGACATGTAGGATGTAGTTTATGTCTGGCAGCCATCAGAGGTCCTGTATAGGACATGTAGGATGTAGTTTATGTCTGGCAGCCATCAGAGGTCCTGTATAGGGTATGAAGGGTGTAGTTTATGCCTGGCAGCCATCAGAGGTCCTGTATAGGGTATGTAGGGTGTAGTTTATGCCTGGAAGCCATCAGAGTTCCTGTATAGGGCATGTAGGATGTAGTTTATGCCTGGCAGCCATCAGAGTTCCTGTATAGGGCATGAAGGATGTAGTTTATGCCTGGCAGCCATCAGAGGTCCTGTATAGGGCATGACGGATGTAGTTTATGCCTGGCAGCCATCAGAGGTCCTGTATAGGACATGTAGGATGTAGGTTATGTCTGGCAGCCATCAGAGGTCCTGTATAGGACATGAAGGATGTAGGATGTGTCTGGCAGCCATCAGAGGTCCTGTATAGGGCATGTAGGATGTAGTTTATGCCTGGCAGCCATCAGAGGTCCTGTATAGGGCATGTAGGATGTAGTTTATGTCTGGCAGCCATCAGAGATCCTGTATAGGGCATGTAGGATGTAGTTTATGCCTGGCAGCCATCAGAGGTCCTGTATAGGGCATGTCGTTTATGCCTGGCAGCCATCAGAGGTCCTGTATAGGGCATGTAGGATGTAGTTTATGCCTGGCAGCCATCAGAGGTCCTGTATAGGGCATGTAGGATGTAGTTTATGCCTGGCAGCCATCAGAGGTCCTGTATAGGGCATGTAGGATGTAGTTTATGCCTGGCAGCCATCAGAGGACCTGTATAGGGCATGAAGGATGTAGTTTATGCCTGGCAGCCATCAGAGGTCCTGTATAGGACATGTAGGATGTAGTTTATGCCTGGCAGCCATCAGAGTTCCTGTATAGGGCATGAAGGATGTAGTTTATGCCTGGCAGCCATCAGAGGTCCTGTATAGGGCATGAAGGATGTAGTTTATGCCTGGCAGCCATCAGAGGTCCTGTATAGGACATGAAGGATGTAGGATGTGTCTGGCAGCCATCAGAGGTCCTGTATAGGACATGTAGGATGTAGGATGTGTCTGGCAGCCATCAGAGGTCCTGTATAGGGCATGTAGGATGTAGTTTATGTCTGGCAGCCATCAGAGATCCTGTATAGGGCATGTAGGATGTAGTTTATGTCTGGTGGCCATCAGAGGTCCTGTATAGGGCATAGAGGATGTAGGTTGTGTCTGGTGGCCATCAGAGGTCCTGTATAGGGCATAGAGGTTGTAGTTTATGCCTGGCAGCCATCAGAGGTCCTCTATAGGGCATGTAGGATGTAGTTTATGCCTGGCAGCCATCAGAGGTCCTGTATAGGGTATGAAGGATGTAGTTTATGTCTGGTGGCCATCAGAGGTCCTGTATAGGACATGTAGGATGTAGTTTATGTCTGGTGGCCATCAGAGGACCTGTATAGGGCATGTAGGATGTAGTTTATGTCTGGCAGCCATCAGAGATCCTGTATAGGGCATGTAGGATGTAGTTTATGTCTGGTGGCCATCAGAGGTCCTGTATAGGGCATGTAGGATGTAGTTTATGTCTGGCAGCCATCAGAGATCCTGTATAGGGCATGTAGGATGTAGTTTATGTCTGGCAGCCATCAGAGATCCTGTATAGGGCATGTAGGATGTAGTTTATGTCTGGTGGCCATCAGAGGTCCTGTATAGGGCATAGAGGATGTAGGTTGTGTCTGGTGGCCATCAGAGGTCCTGTATAGGGCATAGAGGTTGTAGTTTATGCCTGGCAGCCATCAGAGGTCCTCTATAGGGCATGTAGGATGTAGTTTATGCCTGGCAGCCATCAGAGGTCCTGTATAGGGTATGAAGGATGTAGTTTATGTCTGGTGGCCATCAGAGGTCCTGTATAGGGCATAGAGGATGTAGGTTGTGTCTGGTGGCCATCAGAGGTCCTGTATAGGACATGAAGGATGTAGGATGTGTCTGGCAGCCATCAGAGGTCCTGTATAGGACATGTAGGATGTAGGTTATGTCTGGCAGCCATCAGAGGTCCTGTATAGGGCATGTAGGATGTAGTTTATGTCTGGCAGCCATCAGAGATCCTGTATAGGGCATGTAGGATGTAGTTTATGCCTGGCAGCCATCAGAGGTCCTGTATAGGACATGAAGGATGTAGGATGTGTCTGGCAGCCATCAGAGGTCCTGTATAGGGCATGTAGGATGTAGTTTATGTCTGGCAGCCATCAGAGATCCTGTATAGGGCATGTAGGATGTAGTTTATGTCTGGTGGCCATCAGAGGTCCTGTATAGGGCATAGAGGTTGTAGTTTATGCCTGGCAGCCATCAGAGGTCCTCTATAGGGCATGTAGGATGTAGTTTATGCCTGGCAGCCATCAGAGGTCCTGTATAGGGTATGAAGGATGTAGTTTATGCCTGGCAGCCATCAGAGGACCTGTATAGGGCATGTAGGATGTAGTTTATGCCTGGCAGCCATCAGAGGTCCTGTATAGGACATGAAGGATGTAGGTTATGCCTGGCAGCCATCAGAGGTCCTGTATAGGGCATGTAGGATGTAGTTTATGTCTGGTGGCCATCAGAGGTCCTGTATAGGGCATAGAGGATGTAGGTTGTGTCTGGTGGCCATCAGAGGTCCTGTATAGGGCATAGAGGTTGTAGTTTATGCCTGGCAGCCATCAGAGGTCCTCTATAGGGCATGTAGGATGTAGTTTATGCCTGGCAGCCATCAGAGGTCCTGTATAGGGTATGAAGGATGTAGTTTATGCCTGGCAGCCATCAGAGGACCTGTATAGGGCATGTAGGATGTAGTTTATGCCTGGCAGCCATCAGAGGTCCTGTATAGGACATGAAGGATGTAGGTTATGCCTGGCAGCCATCAGAGGTCCTGTATAGGGCATGAAGGATGTAGGTTATGCCTGGCAGCCATCAGAGGTCCTGTATAGGGCATGTAGGATGTAGTTTATGCCTGGCAGCCATCAGAGGACCTGTATAGGGCAACGAAGGATGTAGTTTATGTCTGGTGGCCATCAGAGGACCTGTATAGGGCAACGAAGGATGGATCTGCCAACACGTCAGCGAACCATAGAGCAGCCCCGAGCACACACGTCCCCATGTTCCTATCACATCACACAGGACATTCCCTTCCATGTCACTGACCGTCCCCATCACCCTCCTCCATACACACACCACACGTCCACACTACGTGATCAAAAGCCCCATTACCTGTACACACCTCGGCCCCGCCTCCTCTGCTCCCATTTGTCGCTGGGGCCCGGCAGCTATAGAGCATTCCCACCAATCACAAAGCATTCCTGTTCTGCGCCTGCGCAGCCGGCTTGTGGGTGACATCTGAGGAGATGGTGAGCTGCGTTTGTTAGTAAACATCAGCGAGGATGAGGGAGTGTGCCCGGTGTATGGAGGGGCTCCAGTGTGCTGTATGGAGGTGGGAAGAAGTCGTGGTGGTGATACGGATTGTAGACAGGGAAGAGACATCTCCCAAAAACAGAGGTCACTGTTCCAGCCAATCACATTAAAACAGAGGCTTAGTAAGGGGAGTGAAGCGCCAATCATTTTTCACCTTGTTAGTGTGCTGGTAGTGACTGACCAATGGCGGGGGGAGATGTGTTATTGAGCGATGTCCCCATGGTGGTGTGTTATGACCGCCGGAATCCAGCCCTCTCCCCTGGGCTGTGTACAGAGATTGCAGCACACAGACACGGCGCCCGAGTCACTTCCGCTCTGCAGTTATATAATATCTGTACTTTATATCCTCAGCCATTTACCAGAATGGAAGTGGAACTAAACTTTTATTGTTAGTATTGGATGGAGTGGAGAGGGGTTAGAACCCCTGTCAGTTGTTATTGCTCTCTGTGCCCCCATTAGGGAGACTCTCCCTCTCCATAAGTCCTGGTGACATTTATAACCTAAAGTGGAAGAAAGTCCCACATTTCAAGTGGTCACCAGAACAGGAAGAGAGGGAATCTTCCAATGGGGACACTAGTTCTGGTGACACCCAGAGATTCCTTTACTTTGGAGAGATTTCCTCTCACTTCCTGTTTCAATGGGACAGGAAGTGATGAGAAATCTCATTGATGGGACACAGATGGCAAAAACTGGGTACCTAGAGTAAAAGTTAATGCTCACAAGCAAACAGAGCAAGGGCCTTTCCCCTGCAGTGCCCCCTAGTGGTAGAATATTTTTTCCCGTTTGAGAAATGCATTGAGAATTACAGTGTTACTTGAATTGTATTCCAGCATTTGCTTATCTTCATCTGAGAGTACTTGCAATAATTTAAGACTTTAGGTAAAGTTTTAGAAATCCTATCATTAACCAATTCAGCCCTGGACCATATTGCTGGCAAAAGACCAGAGCACTTGCAATTCGGCACTGCGTCGCTTTAACTGACAATTGCGCGGTCGTGCGACGTGGCTCCCAAACAAAATTGGCGTCCTTTTTTCCCCACAAATAGAGCTTTCTTTTGGTGGTATTTGATCACCTCTGCGGTTTTTAGTTTTTGCACTATAAACAAAAATAGAGCGACAATTTTGAAAACTAATTATATTTTTTACTTTTTACCATAATAAATATCCCCCAAAAATATATAAAAAAAAATGTTTCCCTCAGTTTAGGGCGATACGTATTCTACATATTTTTCGTAAAAAAAATTGCAATTAGCGTTTATTGATTGGTTTGCGCAAAAGTTGTAGCGTTTACAAAATAGGAGGTAGTTTTATGGCATTTTTATTAATATTTTTTTGTAATGGCGGCGATCAGTGATTTTTATCAGTACTGCGACATTATGGCGGGCACTTCGGACACTTTTGACACATTTTTGGGACCATTGGCATTTTTATAGTGATCAGTGCTATAAAAATGCATTGATTACTATAAAAATGCCACTGACAGGGAAGGGGTTAACACTAGGGGGTGAGGAAGGGGTTAACACTAAGGGGCGGGGAAGGGGTTAAGTATGTTCCCTGGGTGTGTTCTAACTGTAGGCAGGGGGTGTGGCCTCACTAGGGGAAATGACTGATCGCTGTTCATACATTGTATGACGGTCAGGCATTTCTCCGCTGACAGGACAGGGAGCTGTGTGTTAACACACACAGCTCCCGGTCCTCGCTCTGTAACGAGCAATCACAGGTGCCCGGCGGCGATTGCCTCCGCTGGGCACGGGAGTCAGGGACGAGCGGGGGGCGCACGTGCACCCCTATTGGCTGCTGGGCGAGGTGACGTATAGCTACGTGCTCTCGCCCAGCAGAGCCGACCTGCTCCGTAAAACTGCGGCGGCTGGTCGGCAAGCAGTTAAGGAGGAGCTCCAGTCATATTTTCGAAAATTAAAAGTCAGCATCTACAAAAACTGTCCCAGTATCTGGTCCTGTGCTCCCCCGATGGGGGGCACCGGGGACTCTCTTTGGCATCTTAACTGTGGGCACCTGGCTGTGACGGCTTAACAGCCAGCTGCCCACTGTGCATGTGCGTGGTCCAGCAGTGTTCTGGGACCCGTGACGTGTCCTGAGGAGACTTTGGGGAGGGAGAACTTCCTCTGGAAATTGCCTAGGTCAGTGATGGCGAACCTTGGCACCCCAGATGTTTTGGAACTACATTTCCCATGATGCTCAACACTGCAGAGTTCATGAGCATCATGGGAAATGTAGTTACAAAACATATGGGGTGCCAAGGTTCGCCATTACTGGCCTAGGCCATGGGTGCTCAACCTGTGGCTCTCCAGCTGATGTGGAACTACAAGTCCCATCATGCCTCTGCCTTTTAGGAGTCATGGGTTTTCCATTTTTTCCAATGGGTCTGTAAGACCCCTTTCACACTGAAGTGTTTTTACAGCATTTTAGCGTTAAAAATAGCGCTATTAAAACGCTCATAAAAAGCTCTCCATGCATCTCAATGGACCCTTTCACACTGAGTCCTGCAAGCAGCCTCTTTGGAGCAGCTTTTGGGCGCTGAAAAAAACGCTCCAAAAACGCCCCTCTCTATTGAAAGCGCTGTAAAAACGCCTTACCCTTTCACACGAGGCACTGCAAAAACGCCCTAAAACGTTAGGGTCTTAGCGGTGCTTTACCAGCACATTGGGATTGCAGATGAGGCTTCGTTTGAAAATAAATTTGAACTGCAGCCAACATTTTATATGCATATAAGTTACTCAAACTGTTTTTTTTTGTCTGTGATAAAGATTTTTACATAAATGTATAAAAGCTGATCAATTCTAAGCACCCCTATCAGTATTAGATGGTTTATCCCAACTCTCTTACTGTCACGTTTGCTGGAGAGCTTAGTCTATTGAGGCTCGGTTCACACCTAAACCAATAATTCACTTCCTGTCTTGCGGTGACAGCGCTCAGTCCTCAGTTTATTGAAGTTTCACATTCCATTAGTTTCTATTGCTGGCAGGGTAGTGCGGGGCAGTGGGCATGCCACTCTGAAAAAGGTACTGCAGGTAAAGCAGGGGTAGAATTGGCCTCCCTGGTCTTCGTTCTAGGATCACTGACTCTGGCCCTGATTAAGTCACTCCTGCACATATGCATGTGAGTAACTTCATGACAGCACAGAGCGGTGCCATAAATGTGGTCTGAGCTGTGCATGCATGGCTCAGACTACATTACTGCTGACAGGATGGGAGAGAGACCCCTAGAGTCTAGACCAGTGGTCTCCCAACTGTAGCCCGGGGGCTGGATGTGGCCCTTTATCCAGCCCTTGAGGCACTATTCCTTCAACTGATACCAACAATGAGGCACTATCTATACCATTGATACCAACAATGGGGCACAATTTCTACCACTGATACAAACAATTTGCACTAATTCTACCACTAAAACTAACAATAAGGCACTATTTCTACCATTGATACCAACAATGGGGCGCCATTTCTACTACTGATACCAACAATTTGCACTATTTGCACAACTAATAAATACCAACAATGAGGCACTATTTCTACCATTGATACCAACAATAAGGCACTATTTATATCATTGATCCCAACAATAGGGCACCATTTCTACCACTGATACAAACAATTTTCACTATTTCTACCACTAAAACTAACAATGAGGCACTATTTCTACCACTAAAACAATTTATGGTGCTTTGTTTACCCCCCAAAACATTGGGGAATTTTCTAATGCCACTGGTCACAGTTTTCCCCCTTAAAGCCTAAAAGACAGTAAACTAGCCCTTTGTTTGGAGACCCCTGGTCTGGACCACTGGAACCTGTCAGTGTTTTATTCTGACTTTAATACAGTGTGAATAAAAATAGTTGGAAGTACATTAAAGGGAACCTTTAAGTTGCTTGGAATCTAGGAGCCAGCTAAAAAAAGTTAGGAGCCAGGAACGCACCCTGTCCTGCCGAGCTCGCATACGTGAGTAGCGCCCGCATATGAAAGCGGTGTTCAAACCACAATGGGCACAGTGGCTGCATTTGATGGGCACAGTGACTGCATTTAATGGGACATGGTGGCTGCATTTGATGGCACAGTGACTGCAATTTATGGGCACAGTGAGGCTGCACAAAGATGCCGCAAAAAAAAAAAATTATAATAAAAATGCCATAAAACTACCCACTAGTAGGCGATTGCATGTTTTGTAATTTGGGCACGCTAGTCGAAATCCTCAAACCATGAAAAGACACCTGCGTGCTAAATTTCGACTTTATTATTTAGTACGCCTTGGGACGCTGCCATGCGGTGGCTGCATTTGATGGCAAAACAGCTCTTGATCTCTTGCAGTCATTTACCAGCTTTTTGCTGGGACAGCCCATGTGTAGGCGTCGAATTTCAACGTTTTTTTGATTTCTTTTATTATTTTTAACGTAAGTCGTCCAAAGGAATGTTCGTAAACGCCGCTACTCAAACAACGAATGACGTCAACGTGATTTCGCGCAAAAAAAGAAAAACGCGCTTAATTTAAATGCTTCACGCCCCCTACTCACGTATTTCGATTGCGCGGCGGAAAAAAAATACGATACAATAGCGTACCCTGAATTCGGCGTAGAGTCTTTTGTACGCACGCTATGTAACTTTTGCGCAAACCAATTAATATGCGCTAATTGTGTTTTTTTTTTTTTTTTTTTTTTTACCAAAAATATGTAGAAGAATACGTATCGGCCTAAACTGAGGGAAACAAATGTTTTTTTTATATCTTTTTTTGGGGGATATTTATTATAGCAAAAAGTAAAAAATATTGCTTTTTTTTTTTAAATTGTCGCTCTATTTTTGTTTATAGCGCACAGAATAAAAACCGCAGAGGTATTTAAATACCACCAAAAGAAAGCTCTATTTGTGGGAAAAAAAGGACGTCAATTTTGTTTGGGAGCCACGTCGCACGACCGCGCAATTGTCAGTTAAAGCGACGCAGTGCCGTATCGCAAAAAGTGCTCTGGTCAGGAAGGGGGTTAATCCTTCCGGGGCTGAAGTGGTTAATAGGGTACTTTAGTAATATGGCATCTGCATGTGGTGTACCACGCTATACAAAACTACCACAATCATATGTATACTTTAACACACTAGAGCAGTGGAAAGCGCGCTAGTATTTGTGATACATTTTATATAAGAAAACTAGAAAAGATACAATTTCTGGGGAAATTGTGTGACGTGTTCTTGCCTCCACCAATACTCCTGACTGGAGACAGTGCCCCTGGAGATTGTATTTTAAAAGCCAGAATCCCCTTACAGCTGTGTGGGAGGAGCTATAGTAACTCCTTATAGCTGTGTGTGAGCAGTTATTTACTTCAGCGTCTCCTAGGAAACCAATGTAAACATATGCAAGCTCTCTAAGCACAGAGAATACTTGCTTGCTGTTTTTGAAAACGTGTCCTTCTTCAAATGATTGTATTTTAAAAACTATAAATCGTACAGTGAATATCTTTATATTTTACGTATCACAAGGCCCAGACCTACATTTTGATGTATAATATGTCTCTGATTTATTAAAATTGAAGGCACAGTCGCAGTTTACAAATTGCCCAGCAAATTTTAGTTTTCTAGACTTTGACCTCCATTGACTTCCATTGAAATAATGGATGGCTTGTGTTGAAAACAAATGGCCGTACTGTGAAAACGCTTAGGACGATCGCTTAGCAGTGGACACGTGTAGTGGCAGCAGGGACAGCTGAACGTTTTGATATAAGATACGTGTAGGTCGGCTTTAAATGAGGGAGTGGTCACAGTTTAGAAATCATGTAAGTATTTTTCAGTTTTTGACATTCCTCTCACCATTCATTCGTATGGGAAAATTTTGCCGCAAAAATGACGATATTTTGCGAACGATTTCGATATATCACTCGTCTATGTAGTGTAAAAACTGTGGGAGGAGATACCGATCAAAATTTGTCTATAATAATAAGAATAATAATATATATGTGAGAGAACAATAATATGCAAGAACACTTAGAGCAAATACAGTAAGTGTCCCTTATGTGGGAAGCACTTTTGTGCTGCTTGGTGCTCTTTTCACCCCATTTGCGTGATTTGCGGTACCTCTGCCCTGAATGCAATCTGCCACATGTAATTGTTTTCCTCCTTGTCTGTTCACATCCCTTTTATGTTTGATTTCTAGAAATTGACTCTCGCAGAGTGCCCGGTAATGGATGTATGCCATAATTGCTACATATTATAACGTACATCTAACCGAAAGCCAAAAATTCCTTGGCACTAGCAGATGATTACACGGTTATCTGGATTGGAACTATGATGACATTTATTGAATGATAATTACATCCTTCATTTTAATTAGAAATGTAAACGGGAGCCTTATAGTATAGAAATGGATTACTCTGTAGATCAAAACATTTCCAAAAACAATGCCAGCATTATTATGTAATATTTGATCTTAATTAAAAAGCTATATTGTAATTATAATGATTATGAAATCAAAACAGTAGCTGCAAAATGTTGTGCAAAACATTTCTTAAGCTGCGTGCACACGATCGGTTCAAACCGATTGAAAACGGACTGAGGTTCGTTTTAATTGGTCCAAACCGATCGTGTGTAGGCCCCATCGGTCCGTTAACCTTCGGTCCAAAAACAGAGGGCTTGCGTTAAAATTGAACCGATGGACGGCTAACTAATAGGTCAAAACCGACCGTTAGTACGCATGAGCTTCGGTTAAAAATCCACACATGTTCAGAATCAAGTCGACGCATGCTTGGAAGCATTCAACTTAGTTTTTTTCATCACGTCGCTGTGTTTGACGTCACCACGTTCTGACGCGATCATGAACCCAGGGTGTGTAGGCACATCAGTCAGCTTCATCGGTGAACCGATGAAAACGGTCCGTCGGACCGTTCTCATCGGATGGACCGATCGTGTGTACAAGGCTTTAAAGGGTCACTAAAGGAAAATTTTTTTTTTTGCTGAAATGACTGTTTACAGGGTATAGAGACATACAAGTTAAATGATTCCTTTTCAAAATGAATAAAAATAGATAAAAATCAATCATATAATGTGCCTGCAGGTTAGTTTCACTTTTGAACTGGCTTCATGTTTCTGTGAAATAGAAATAGACACACAGGAGAAAAACAAACAAATCCAGGGCAGTGTTTTGTTTTTAAAATGAATCTGATTGGTTCTGGGAAGTTTTAGACACACAGTAATGACAGCTTAGAACACCGTGAGAAAGCTCCCAGCACTGTGGTTATAAGGAAACAGACAAGCAGGAAGTGTGGAGATCAGAGCAGGATTACAGCAACTTCAAAGCAAAAACGAACAATAAGGACATGAAACCAGTACTGCAGTAGGGTAAAGGAAGCTATTTAGCTAAAAAAAAAAATTCCTTTAGTGACCCTTTAAGTGTCCTTCGTGGGTGAAATACAGTCTACAGCAGGGGTGGGCAACCTTTGAAAGTGGGAGATCTATCTGGACAACATAGAAGAGATCAAAGATCATCTGGGTGCGGCATCCTTTTAATTTTTTAAGAAATTAATTAGCAAACCCCCAATAAAAAGATATAACGATAGGAAGAAAATCTGATAAAACAAATGTCACTGTAAAAGTATAAACTTAGCATGCCTTTAAGGCTCCTTTCACACGGAGCGGACCGTTTTTCGGTCCGCTCCGTGTGTCCGTCAGCTCAGCGGGGGGTCTCCGCTGAGCTGTCGGACGGACGGGGCGGTCCCCGCACACTGTGCAGGGACCGCCCCTCTCTCCTCCGCTCTCCCCTATGGGGAGTCGGATGGAAACGGACCGTCTGTCCGTTTCTATCCGATCCGTTTGGCTGGACGGAAGAAAAATAGGACATTCTTCCGTCCGCAAAAACGGATGCGGATCGAGCGGACGTTAGCGGATGCATCATCCGCTAACGGATCCGCTCCCATAGGGACCCATTACAAGTCCGTAAACTGACTTGTAATGAGCGGACCGTTCGTCCGCTCGTGTGAAAGGGCCCTAAAAGTTAGCTTCAATGAGAAACTCGGCACTCCCTTTCATTCACGATTTATTTATTTTTTTCACGCCTGGCAAGTAATTGGTCACCCAAACAAGCCTGATGCTGGAGTCCACCATGCTGGAGAACCACTCGGACTGCAGGATGACTTGTTTGACTAGGTTTAGGCTTGGCTGTCCTCAATACTAACCTGGCTGTCTGGCAGTGTCCAGGAGTCAGTAGTAGGCCGGGCAGTATACAGAGGTCAGTAGTAGGCCGGGCAGTGTGCAGAGGTCAGTAGTAGGCCGGGCAGTATACAGAGGTCAGTAGTAGGCCGGGCAGTGTGCAGAGGTCAGTAGTAGGCCGGGCAGTATGCAGAGGTCAGTAGTAGGCCGGGCAGTATACAGAGGTCAGTAGTAGGCCGGGCAGTGTGCAGAGGTCAGTAGTAGGCCGGGCAGTGTGCAGAGGTCAGTAGTAGGCCGGGCAGTGTGCAGAGGTCAGTAGTAGGCCGGGCAGTGTGCAGAGGTCAGTAGTAGGCCGGGCAGTGTGCAGAGGTCAGTAGTAGGCCGGGCAGTGTGCAGAGGTCAGTAGTAGGCCGGGCAGTGTGCAGAGGTCAGTAGTAGGCCGGGCAGTGTGCAGAGGTCAGTAGTTGGCCGGGCAGTGTGCAGAGGTCAGTAGTAGGTAGGGCAATGTAAAGAGGTGTCCAGGAGTCAGTAGTAGGTAGGACAATGCACAGAGATCATTGGTATGTAGGGCAGTGTACAGAGGTTAGCAGTATGTAGGGCCGTGTTCAGGGGTCACGAGTATGTAGAGAAGTGTACAGAGGTTAGTAGTAGGTAGGGAAATGTACAGAGGTGTCCAAGAGTCAGCCCTACATACTGCTGAACTTTGTACACTGCCCTATCTACATAGGGCAGTTTTACAGAGTTCAGCAGTATGTAGGGCAGTGTGCAGAGATCATTAGTAGGTAGAGCAGGATGCAGAGGTCAGTAGTAGTTAGGGCAGGGTGCAGAGGTCAGTAGTAGGTAGGGCAATGTGCAGAGGTGTTCAAGAGTCAGTAGTAGGTAGGGCAATTTACAGAGGTCAGTAGTAGATAGGGCAGCATGGAGTGTGGCCTCACCCACAGCATCCAGCCATTGCCTCTTGATGAAGGGTGCTGTCACTTAATCTTGAGAAGGCTGTACTAGTTGGCGTGTTGACCTATGATGTCACAGAGAGACTGCAGGCTCCTCGTGCTAATGCACATCGTCCTGTACAAACTGTACATGATTGTCAGTGCTACCAGGATTCTGATACTGTGGATAGTATTAACAGGATAGAAGGTGAAGCAGAACTAATGACACTGCCACAATCACCAGCAAATTGGTGATTACAGAACATTAAAAAACATCCCCCCCCCCATCAACACAGTCAGTGGGGGGAGCCAATCCGAGCTGGGAGAACACACATTGATTATTGCTAGCGGCTGTAGCTGCTGGCAATAATCGTATGAAAAATCTGACATGCTGGTTGTACCCAAGATGATCGATCAATCGACTTGGGTACAATTGGCCTTTCCATGCATGGCTCGAATCTCGGACACTCCCTGCTGAACCAGAGGAGATTTGAACCGTCTAAGGCAGGGGTGTCAAACTGGCGGCCCTCCAGCTGTTCCGAAACGACAAGTCCCATCATGCCTCTGCCTGTGGGAGTCATGCTTGTAACTGTTAGCCTTGCAATGCCTCATGGGACTTGTAGTTTTGCAACAGCTGGAGGGCCGCCAGTTTGACACCCCTGGTCTAAGGTCACCTTTATACTGAATATAAAAAATGAATTTACTGTAAGTGTGTGTGTGTGTGTGTGTATATATATATATATATATATAATATAAAAACATTTTCATAATTTATTATTGTATTTTTTCATACACTTTAGGTAACCAAATCAGGGTTTGTGACCCTTATCTCATTGAACTACTGAATGAGGTTTCTGTGAATCATTCCAAAAATGCACCTTTTTCCCCTATAGGTTTCTGCAGGACTTTTTTTCTCAGAGAATAGGCACAAGAACTCACGCTCCCCCGCCAACTCTCCACCCCAATTCTGTGCTTCCATTGGGGGGGAAAAGTAAAGCGCCACCAAATCTGCATGGGCCCAAAAGGCGCAGAGTGCCGCACTTAGGAGCGCATAGCACACAGGGCTCAGAAAAGTGTAATCGGCAGTGATGAGGTGTGTGCATCACACAGGGCACAGAAAAAAAAATCAGCACAATGACACTTGCCTATCTCCCCAATGTAATCATTTATTGCTCACCTCCATAGGTGTGCACAGCCTATTGCATTAGGGTGTGCACCCCAAATCCCAAACACACACTACCAATCACTCACAATGTTCATTCAGAAAGGGAAGGGGCCGGTAAATTACATATTTACTGTTCCCTTCCACACTCCTAAAACATCCCAGCAGCAACAGCCAAAAGGAGAGGAGGGAAGCTGGAAGCACTGAAGGGGGAAAGATGGGAGCCAGGGCGGTAGAGGGAATCTGTGCTGCACAGGGTGATTAGGGTACACTAGGCACACCTGGCAGGCCTATGCTCACCTCTGTGCCCACCATTCAAACCTTACCTCTGCAACCCTTGTCCACAGCTCACCTATGCCCCCACATCCACAGATTACCTAGCCTTCCCCCTGCCTGCAGCTCACCTCCCCCCCCGCAGCTCTCCTCCTCTTCCCCCCATCCGCAGCTCTCTTCTGCCCCCCCCCCCCCCCCCCGTTCGCAGTTTACCTCTTCTTCCCCCCCATTCGCTGCTCACCTCTTCCCCGCCCCCATCTGCAGCTCACACCTCCCCCCCCCCCCCCCCCCCGCGTCCACAGCTCACCTCTTCTCCCTCCACCATCCACAGCTCCCCTCCTTCTTCCACCCCATCTGCAGCTCACCTCGTTCTTCCTCCCATCTGCAGCTCACCTCGTTCTTCCCCCCCATCTGCAGCTCACCTCCTTCTTCCCCCCCCCCATCTGCAGCTCACCTCCTTCTTCCCCCCCCCCATCTGCAGCTCACCTCCTTCTTCCCCCCCCCCATCTGCAGCTCACCTCCTTCCCCCCCCCCCCATCTGCAGCTCACCTCCTTCTTCCCCCCCATCTGCAGCTCACCTCCTTTTCCCCCCCCATCTGCAGCTCACCTCCTTTTTACCCCCCATCTGCAGCTCACCTCCCTTTTCCCCCCCATCTGCAGCTCACCTCTTCTCCCCCCCATCTGCAGCTCACCTCTTCCCCCCTCCCCGTCCGCAGCTCACCTCTTCTCTCGCCCCGTCCGCAGCTCACCTCCCCCCCCCCCCCCCCATTCACAGCTAGCCTCCTCTTCCCACAGTTCACTACTTCTCCCCATTGTCTGCAGCTCACCACTCTCACCCCCCCCCCCCCTTCAACGTCCTCTACCACCTTCTGTGTTCAGTGACAGGATGGAGAGGACAGGGCTGCCAGAGGTGGCGGAACGCTGTTCCGGCAGAAAAAAAAGCCTGGGGTTTCTGAATACAGATGATTATTATTGCGACTCTCTCTTTTATTGTGTATGAATATTGAATTACATTTCAGGAGCATTTTATGCTGACATCCAAAGTATTCCTAAAATTCACAAACTTTTTTTAATAACTGTAATTGCAGTGTATGGTTTAGACATGATTGGCATTCATTAATCACATGTTCTTTTAGTCAACAGCTATTATCGTTACTCAATGATGTCATGGCGTGGGTTTTGTAGAGGAGGTATACAGATATGCCCATCAGGGGCTCAGCGCTCTGCTGGAACGTCTTCACGGTGAGATGCTTGCACTTCACTACAGCTTTGAATTCTACGCATATCCTGGTAACTCTGGTCCCATATACAGCAGTTTGAAGGTCGCATGACAAGTCAAAACACATTAATTGCAATGGGGCCGTCTTAATTGCTGCAACTCAAGTCGCAGCAACAAAAAAAGTTCCTATATTACTTTTTTGCGTCTTCCTTAGTGCGTCTAGTGCCATAGACTGCAGTGTTAAAATCACCAAAATCACAAGGAGGTTGTTTTTTTTCCTTATCTTTATGAATTTTTTGATACTAACAAGGTCTCTTGTTAAGTGATAGAGTCTCTGTAAAAATATTTAAAACATATTAGACTAAACCAAGCTGAAGTAATGGACTTTGCCTGGTTTCAGGGCTGGACTGGGACAAAAATTTGGCTCTGGACTTCATCCAGACTGGCCCACTTTGACAGGTCTCTCCCATGGCGGCCTGACAACTGCAGCGCCCCCTTTCCCCCTTCACTAGCCACTAGCTGGTACTCTTATAGCCAGTACCAGTGGGGAAGCTAGACATTATTTTACCCGGGGGAAAGGAATCAGTTTGGTTCTCCTGTTATGGGACAAGATTAGGCAGAAGTGAGAAACTCCCAGGCCATAGCTGTTGAGTCTGCTGTCTGTCCCCTTCCCCATGCTCCTCTGTCCTCCCCCCTGCTTCTCTTTTCCCCCCAGATGAGCGCTGCAGAGAGGGAGAGGAGGTGAGCGCTGCGGGAAGGGAGAGACAGAGGAGCGAAGGGGGGCAGCGATCCGCTGTCACTGAAGCCGGCCCACTGAGCCATCGGCCCACCGGGAAACTCCCTGTAGTCCTAATGGCCAGTCCATCCCTGCCTGGTATATTCAGAAGTTATTATTTTGGGAGCTAAAAATTGTTTTAGCATAGCTACATGTCAGTGATCTCTAGTCCCCGTAAATGCCCAGACTGTGCTTGAATTGGGTATGGGAACACAGGTTACCGTGATTCTAATATCACACCAATTCTTTTCTTTTAGTTCTGTTTTGAGGGATCATTATCAGGTGCTGGGTGTGGGAAGAGAAGCATCAAAGAGCGAAATTAAGGATGCCTTTTTCGCCCTATCAAAGAAGGTAATTCTTTCAATATCCTCTTCTTTTTATTCTATATTATGTGTATGGAAAATGCATTTACAGCATGTTTCAGTAGAGTATAGTTATTTCTTATGAGATCAGGTTATGGATGAAGATATTCCATAATAAGAAAAGCCGACCACCCGGTGAACTCCCCGGTGCAAATCTTTATTGGCTACATTACAATAGACACATGGGAGGAAGGCAGTTGTGGCCGAAACGTCTTAGCAGTCTGTACACTGTGTCTTTTAATATATACAATACAGATTTTCACCGGGAAGTACAGAGAGTGGTTGGATATTCTTATTATGGAATAATTGCGTCGGGGATGGAACATCCCAGCCAGAGCATTGGTGTAGAACATTGAATGAAACAGTCGACCTGGGGTATTGTGTTTTTTTTTTGTTTTTTTTATGGATGCAGAAGTTGGTAATTAGTGTGGCTAATGCAGTCCCAGCATTATAAACAGCTTTACATACAAAGGAATAGGTTTCGATCATGTGTTTTGCCTATGTTAGGCCCCTTTTACACGGTGGCGGTATAGCGCCGCTAAAAATAGCGGCGCTATACCGTCGGATTTGCCGCGAGATTCGGACGCTAGCAGTGCGGTATTAACCCCGGATCGCGGTCGATAAAGGGGCACATTGCAGGCGGTATTGCCACAGTTTCCCATTGTTTTAAATGGAATGGAGCAGTATACACGCCGCTCCTCTCACCGCTCCAAAGATGCTGCTGCCAGGAGATTTTTTTTCCTCCCACCAGCGCATCGCCTCCGGCTTTCACATTGAGTATGCAGTGCATGAGTTTTTCAGGCGGTATAGCAGCGCTATTTTTTAGCGCTGTACCTCCTGAAAAACGCCTCAGTGTGAAAGGGGTCTTATACTAACTATAATATACCAGAGACAAATCAGCTGCAGATCTTTCATTATTGGATGATGTGTAGCTGCCTACAAAGCATCTTCCAATGATGGATAAAGTAGAACAGTGTTTCTCAACTCCAGTCCTCAAGGCGCCTCAACAGGTCATGCTTTCAGGCTTTTCATTATTTTGCACAGGGGATATAATCAGTTTCACTGCCTAAAGGCTCTTTCACACGGGCGTCCGTTCAGATCCGCCTGCCAGTTTTTTTTGCGGACCTGAACGGACGCTCCGTGCTCCTCTATGGAGCCACGGATATCAGTGGAGACATGTCCGCTGACATCCGACCCGCTCCGATCCACCAAAGTATGCCGGAGGAAAAACCTACTTTTTCTTCCGTCTGGCGGATCGGATGAACATGGACAGACGGTCTGTGTTCATACGATTCCCCCCCATAGGGGAGAGCGGAGAAAAGACAGGGAGGTCCCTGCACAGTGTGTCATTACTGATTCGCCCCGTGTGAAAGGGAAATCCTGAAAACATGACCTGTTGGGGTGCCTTGAGGACTGGAGTTGAGAAACATTGAAGTAGAACCTACACTAGATAGTATGCAGGGCGGCTGTTATAAAACTTGGGGCCCCGTACAGACTAACTTGCCCCCCCGCCAGGTATAAGCATCAGAGGCATTCTCTGCTATGCAACCACACGTACTGTATATAAGAGGTGGCTGTATAGCAGGGAATACCTTGACCGCTAATAATTGTCAGTTCTCAGTGATAGCTTCCTGAAAGAATAGCCGAGGCACATTCAGACTAGAATCCAAACACACCTGAGCTCATCCCTGCTAATGAGAATGCTGCTGCTGACTTTTAGACAAGGTCTACATCTGTGCAGGGGAATGCCTCTGGAGGACCGGATCTGTACCCACAGCCACCCGCATAGAAAAACTAAGGACATGCATTAGGAACTTCACTGGACTTGCAGTTTCCATGCAGGCTGTGATTTAAAAAAATGGAGCAGGAACCTTTCCCTGCATTTCAGGAGGCATAGAAGCCCATTTCAATGAATGGAATTAAACTCTTTCAAAACGCAGCTTGCAGAGCCGCTATAGTGTGAATCTGATGGATATTCGGAATCTTCAGCCTTAAAATGTCATTGTACAGGCAAAATATTTTTGTAATTAAATTAAAAAAGGAGCGATCCATTACCTCCTCTTCAGGAGTCCCCTGCTGTCACTGCAAGCTGTGTGCTGAGCCCACCCCATCTGGGTTGTGCCACAGTGGCTTGGCCACTGAACTATCTGGAATCTATGGTTGTCACTGCTGTCTGTGTCTCCTGTGAGACCAGGAAGAGAGAGTAGCACGGTCATAGCTGGGATAGTTCTGGATCACGGGAGGAGCCAGGTAAATGTTTAAGGTTTGGGGGGAACCAAGTCGAGTGGAGTTTTTTTACCTTTATGCAAAAAAAACTTTGCACTGAAAAACTTTTTGACTCTTTCTGTCATGTTTACTGTGGGATCATGTGAGGTGGGGTGGAATTTCTGTTGAAAAGGGGAATTTTGGTAGCAGCAAGGGGTTAGAAGAGTTGACATGGCAGATATGTCAGTTGTGCTAGGAGGAGACTGTTTTTTTTTTGGGGGGGGGGGGGGGGTTTGTGTTAGCAGTAATGATTGGGGGGTATTTGTGCTAGGAGGGGAAATTAAGATGGGGGGGGGGATTTGTGCTGGAAGGGGGATTTGGAGTAAGGGGGAGAGCATGTGTATTCGGAGAGGAATTAGTATGTGTGCTAGAAGGTGATTTTATTTTTGGGGGGGGGGATTTGGGGGATGGGGAGGCAAAGATCTGTGCGGGAAGGGAGGATTTCATCAGGGGGCAGATTGGTAATTGGAACAGGGGGAACTTATGCTTATGTGGTAAGCATGCAGATTAGTGCTTAATGTTTGACACATGCTTATAAATCTTCGGGGGGGGGGGGGGTCACAATTTGGAATGTTCACCCTGTCCTCTAAATGACCTTATCCCAGCACTGTGTGTGTATGTGGGAATGGAGGGCTTCTAAATGCTTGGATGCAACCTTAATATATACTTTTTATCTTTTATTTTATTCCCCCTTTTTTTCATCACGTGGGACAGAATGTCTCCTATGTGATGCATTATTGGTGACAGGTTCTCTTAAATAAGACATCAATGGTCTAAAAGACCCCTGATGTCTAATATGCCCTCTACTGAAGCTAATGGAGTGCGGATCGCACAAACCAGGATGGGAAATTTACATGTTGCTTCTTGTTCATCAAAAAGGTAAGGGAGATCAGCAAACAGACGTTCGCTGATCTCCCTTCCCTCCCATGCCAGTCCCGGGTCTGTTGATGGGTGCACAGATCCCAGGAAATATGTCTCAGGCATGTGTATATATGTATGTGTGTAGCCTGCACTAACAGTTATGTGTGGAAGCGATCTGGTGGCTACACTGCTGCTAGATTGTTTCCATCTGACAGCCAACAGTTGGCTTGTCAGATTTGCACACACTGAGATACTTTCTTTTAGGGCTTGTTTCACGTATGTTTTTTGGGGCAGAAACTGAGAAACACACAACTGAGCCACGTTTGCCGCCACAAATCCACTTCCCCTTTATACTGCAAAGGCACTGCCACCATCATACGTAGTATTACACACTCCCAGTGGATGAAGCCATTGGGAGTGTGCGTAAAACCCCCCTTGGCACTAGTGTTTTACTGCGTATGATGTGCTCATCAGTCTACTGTTTTTCCGTATAGTGTCCAATCACAGGCTGTGGGAGGGACAAGACCTGCAAGTGCTACTTCACTGCTTCACTGCTGCAGACAATTATTGAAACTCCTGCCTTGTCAAACAGGGCTGTGTGGTGTGGCAGAGATGTGTAATCATAAAATGGGTTGGGCAGAAAAACAAATCCTTTGACAGGTAAAATCGTTCCTTAAACATGACAGGGATGGGCTTACTGGGACAACACAGAGATCGCTGTTCCTGATTAGCCGATCTCAGTATTGTCTCCTGTCAGAACGGGGATCCGCCTTGTTTACATAGGCAGATCCTCATTTTGCCTCTCTGTACCGTGATCACGGGTGACCTCTGGTGGCGCCGCCCACTGTATCTCATGCACAGACCGACGTACAAGTACAAGCTGCATTGCCGCAGTATGTATGCGGAAAGCAGTCGGCAAGTGGTTAAACAGGTAAAACTAAAAAAACAGGACTTTAAAGTAGGGCTGCGGAAATTACAATTAATTCCTCGATTAATCGTTAATATTTTTGATCGGTACCTGCAGGGTAATTCCGTCGGAGGTCCGGTGACGTCACGGACACTGGCGAGGCTTGCTGTGTCCATCTGAAGGGCTCTTTTGTTGTGCCTTTATATCTGCATGCCGGCGGGACCTTACTATCTGCCACATGCAAGGGCTGTTACACTTCCCTCTATCAACCTGGGATTCTACAGCCGTCCACTGGGAGTTGTGATAGTTCCCTTCACAAGACATCTACATGCCGACGGACTGATGTTAACCCCTCCTCATCTGGATTCAGCAGTGGTATCATTGTACACATTTTTATATCAGTATCATACTTGGCTACATGTTTTTATGACTGCTTTTGCTACCGTTTGGTATTACTCGCACCATTTTACAGTTTATGTAGCTACATCGATTTTATCTCCAGTGCAATATTTATTTTGTTACCTACTTGAAGACTATAAAAGTTTTAACGCTATTCCCATCAAGCGCCTTTGTGTGTTTTTTGTATCCTGCTATCCATTTTTCCAGTGGTTGGTAGCTGCACTGGGAATCGGCCTGCAAGGAGGAGATCGGCTAAAAGTAGTTGGATCTGTATGTGCATTATAATTAATCGAAATTAATCAATTCATCGATTTAAAAAAAAACGATTAATGGAACACGAAAATGTTAATCAGTAACAGCCCTACTTTAAAGGTACCACACCACTATGATATATGGATACAAATATTATACACTTTTATTTCATTTGAAAATATTAAAAATCACAAACAAAGGGAGATAATTTCACAAGTTGTTCCGACATCATAAGTATACTATTACTGCACAAAAAACAGGCTTCGTCTTGATACAAAACACATTTCACAGGTGCAAAGCTTGCTTCTTTTGGAAAATCAAGACTAAATAGTTATCTAACAGCACCAATGGAAAAGAAAAGAAGGCAGAAGAAAAAGAAGAAAGAATAAAGCAGTCATCCGGGAAAGGCGCCTGAAATTTTGATGGCATTCATTCCTGTAATATTCCTATTGTGAACATGTGTCACAATATCTAGTTCTGCTAACTTTTTGCCATCTGCCTGCTCCTATACTAAGGCAGGGTTTGACAAATTTTCTTGGAGTCTAGGAGCCAGCTAAAAAGGCTAGGAGCCAGAAAACGCGTCCCGTCCCGCCGAGCTTGCGTGAAGTGAACACATACGTGAGTAGCGCCCGCATATGTAAACGGTGTTCAAACCACACATGTGAGGTATCGCCGCAATTGGTAGAGCAAGAGCAATAATTCTAGCCCCAGACCTCCTCTGTAACTCAAAACATGCAACCTGTAGAATTTTTTAAACATCGCCTATGGAGATTTTAAAGGGTAAAAGTTTGTCGCCATTCCACGAGCGCACGCAATTTTAAAGCGTGACATGTTGAGTATCAATTTACTCGGCGTAACATTATCTTTCACAATCTAAAAAAAAAATTGTGCTTGTAAGACCGCTGCACAAATACGGTGTGACAGAAAGTATTGCAACTTTATTCTCTAGGGTGTTAGAATAAACAATATATATAAAAAGAGGTGAAAGAGGCCAAACAGGGAGATTACAAATAATAAAATCATTTTAATCAAGAAAAAAAGTAAAATAAAAAAACTATTAAAAAAAGGCTATATGAAGCTATTTAAACCAGCTCCTCCTCCCCCCAAACTCTCACTATTAGGCAAAAGGCACCAGATGATGGCCACAATCACTTCCTGCTCTTCTCCACTTTGGGAAGGAGATGGGCGGGCAGTAAATACAGGCAGGAATCCCCATTAGTATTGCTGGTTGTCTCTTGTCATACCAGTGGCGACCACAAGATGGCGCCAAACTACAGTAGGAATTATAGGCCTGCAGTAGGCCGCAAAGCCGCGGCCTCAATTACCGGCCGTAGCCACGCTCCCCGATCGTTTGGCGGGGGGAATGGAGACGCAGGATACCCCAGGCGCCAGGTCGCTAATTCTAGTCGCAATTGCAACCTGGAGCCTGGGAATTGTCGAACTCTGTAGTAAGGAATTACTTTTCTTTCCCATTGGGGCAGTTGATCTTGTGTCTGTCATCTATGGAGTCTGCTGTTGTGCCTGATGTTGATTTTATTTAGTTGCACATCAGATAACTATGAAGTCTTGTGTTTCCTGAAGAAGCAGGTGAAACGTGTTGTGTATTCAAGACTAAGATTGTTTTTAGTGCAACAATAGTATGCTTATGTACACTATTTATGATGTCTGAAAAATGTGTGCAATTATTTCCCTTCCTTTGGGATTTTTTTTATCTTTTGAAATGGAATAAAAGTGTTTGATATTTTTATATGTATATCATTAGTAGTGTGGTACCTTTTTCAAGTCCTGTTTAGGTTTTTTTTTTTTCTGTTAGTGTTTGCCAGAGTTCAGCTTTAGGCAAACACTTTGCTGCTTCTGAAGTTTAACAATGTGGAATCTTATCTGATTAATACAATAAGCAAGATGAGTGCTAACATGTTCGCTCACAATAACTGTACATGATAAGAAAATTAAAAACACTTTTACTGTGTTTTATATACATCCCCCATCATGGTGTCAGAAAGAATTCTGTTTTCATGCGACTATCAGTTGTCACAGATTTTGATAAGTAGTGTGTCTGTCTGTAAGGGCAGACGTCTTTTTCCTGTGCAAGCAAATTCATCAAGAATTTAGATTTGGCGTGTAGATACAAATATGTAACAAAGTTACAATAGATCTGGCTTTCCAACTTCATCTGACTGATTGGTTACCATTTAACTGTATCTCGTGTAGTGTTTTAAATATTTTTACTTTAACCTTTTACTGCCACAGAAATCATGATCTGCACTCTATTTTCTTCAGAGAACTTCTGGCATTTAACATGCAATTTTATTGGTCCTCTATGTGATAGAACTAAAGTTAAAGGGGTTGTAAAGGTACAAGTTTTTTTACCTTCATGCATCCTATGCATGAATGTAAAAAAACATCTAGCAGCACCGCCCCCCCCGAGCCCCCGTTGTACTTACCTGACCGTTCGAATCTCCCGGGCGCGTCCACGTCGTCCTCTTCGGTTCCCAGCCTGGCCGTTGATTGGCTAGGCTGGGCGGATTGATAGCAGCGCAGCCATTGGCTAGCGCTGCTGTCAATCAGGGCGGATGACGCGGCACGCTGGGGGGCGGAGGCGAGTGATACAGTCGGTGGCTATGGCCGCCGCTGTATCACGGGAGCACGCTCGCAAAAGCTTTCCTCCATGCGAGCGCCCTCGCATGAAGAAGGAAAGCTTTTGCGAGGAGGAGCCCAGACAGCCGCCGAGGGACCCCAGAAGACAGGTTTACGGGCCACTCTGTGCAAAACGAACTGCACAGTGGAGGTAAGTATCACATGTTTGTTTTTTTTGTTTTTTTAAATCCCTGACTTTAGTGACCCTTAAAGTGTAAAAAGGGTCAAAAATGTAAAGTACACAGGGAAACCTTGCATTAAAGTGATACTAAACACACAGTTTAATTTACACTGTCCCTTCCGTTTCTGTATGGGAATAATGGCATTGTAATTGTTTTAATTAAAAAAAAAAAACATCTAAGTACCTTCTTCCTAATCGATATACCGCTGTCACATGACCCAGATCTTTCCCACCCTGTCTTCAGAGAAACATAAGCAGGAGGAGCCTCTAGTCCAGGGGTCTCCAAACATTCTAATTAAAGGTCCGGTTTATTGTCCTTCAGACTCTTGGAGGGCCGGACTTTGGCCAGCGGGAGTAGAAATTTTCCTGGCATCATTGTTAGTAAACATCTGGTATTAGGGGGAGGAATAGTGCCCCGTTGCTGGTATCATAGGGAGTTATAGTGCTCTATTAGTTGTGTCAATGGGAGAAATGGTGCTCCATTATTGGTGTCAGGTGGCAGAATAGTGTCTCGTATTAGGGCCGGATAAAGGCAAGCAAAGGGCCGCAGTTTGAAGACCACTGCTCTAGTCCTCTGCTGCTGGTCACATGTGCAAAATAAAATGAGAAACAGCCTTTGGAATACAGAGTAAAAATAAATAACTAATATCATTAAACTGTTTTAAATGATCATACACATATTTATCTGAAATCAAAACTTTTTTTTTTTTTGTAAATACATGGCGTGGGCGGATTTCTGCCAGTCACAGGCTGTGTCATGCCCCTCTATCCTGTGTCCTAGAAAAATAGGGAAGCGAAGCCTCCATCAATCCGCATGTAATATCTCACCCCCATTGTGTCTAGAGGGTTAGCGGGCATGGAGGAGGGGAGGAGTGGGCTGTCATTTATCACTGTGTATGCGCCCACGTGTGTGATTCTATAGTCACATGGGCTGCTAAGATTTGATAGTGAGGATATGCGTAGCATAGAAACTTACTTAAAACTAAGCACGTGCAGCATTCAGAGTTCCACAGCTCTGTAAAATTCCTAGCTGAATTGGGGACACGGACAGAAGGTGGAGATAGAGGATCAACCAGTTTTTTTGAAGGATTCATAAAACAAATCTAATAGTGACTGAGTGAGTATGAACAGCATGAAATACAGCATTTATTGATAACTTTTTATGATGTTGGTTTGGTGAAGCTTTCAGGTAAAAAAAAGTTTTGTCATTTGCTTCACCAAACTAAATACTTATCTGCTGGTCTTCTCTGCTCTCTCAAGATTGGCTGAGAGGAGCAGGAGCCTGTTGCTGTCAGTCATATCCTGTGAAAAGAGAGTGGTGGGCAGGGTCAAGCCACACTTTGTGTGTCAATGGACAAACGCAACCCTGCTTGGGATCGAGTCAGCACACCTGCCCCCTAGAGCTGCACGATTAATTGTTAAAGAATCGAGAATTATACCCCCTCGTGATCTTAACGCAGAATTTCCTTGATTCAGCATAGAGAGTTCTCTGCACAAGCCGACAGCTGTAAAAAAAACAAAAAACAAACAGGCAGCCTGCCAAGTTTATCACAACATTTTAGGCGGATCTTTTTAGATCAAGGAATGAACTTCTGGCTGTAGATGTGAGCAGTATCACCACTTAAAGACTAAACTTTTTTCTGACACTTGTTGCTGGCACTTGCTATATACCGTGCGCAGCTCTCCTCCATTTCTTTGTGTGTGTGTGTATATATATATATATATATATATATATATATATAAAAATGCTCTTGTCCCTTTAATGCAGGAGGTATAGCACAGTGCTTTTGCCATGACAATTGTCGCCTTCTATGTTGTAAAATACCTGGTTGATTCTGCCTATTCCTGTCTTCCCCTCTATAAATTGATCAAGTTTATCATGGCTGTTGATCTCTGATAGTGTGGTCAAATTAAGTGCCTCTGTCATCCAGCTCTCTTTTCAGTGTCTCTGCATCTCCCCTCCCTCTATCCCTGTCAGTTCAGTAGTCTGTGGGAGAGCCCATCTTCTCCCCTCTCTGTCCCACCCCTCTCCTCTCCCCTCATGCCTATGTAATTCTATTCCCTGCAGCTGCTCCAGTGCTTGTAAAGAAACATGCATTAATTACTTTAATCCTCCCTGTTTTAAGTCCCTGTTTAGTACCGTGTGCGTGTGTTTTCTTAAAATTAAATGCTAAATACCTTTTTTTTGCAGAGCACTGCTGTACAAACATGTGACGTTTCTCTGCTAGCTTGCATTCATCACAGGCCAATCTCTGCCCCTCCCACTGTACTCACTTACACAGAAAGGGAAGCAGAGGGAGGTCACATGACTGCACAGCAGGGCTCTGCAAAGGTATTTAGCATTATACTTTTAGGAAAACACACACACTGTACTGAACAGGGACCTAAAACATAGAGAATCAAAGTAATTAATACTTGTAACGTTACAGCCACTTTAACTTGCTTAGTAATGACTTTTAGTTGGTAAACATGAATTCCAGGAATTTAGCAACTTTGCATAAAGTGCAGGCACACCATGCATTAAGTCCAATTAGATGCTTGTCACCTCTGGGAATTAGCGCTATTTCTTATAGCTTTGCTGATCCCTGGCTCAGTAGTAACCCCCTTCTCTGCTGATCTACTCAGTAGTAACCCCCTTCTCTGCTGATCCCCTACTCAGTAGTAACCCCCTTCTCTGCTGATCCCCTACTCAGTAGTAACCCCCTTCTCTGCTAATCCCCTACTCAGTAGTACCCCTTTCTCTGCTGATCCCCTACTCAGTAGTAACCCCCACCTCTGGTGTGCTGATCCTCCATTCTCTCTGGTCACCACTCACCTCCCGCTATATTGCTCCTGTACTGCACACCACGTGTGGTATTGCTAGTTTCTCCTGCTCTAGTCTGCCAGCTCTGCTGATCCATCGCTGCTCAGTCCTCTCTCTGGTCCCCGCTATAGCACTCCCATGTTGTACACTACGCCATCTACTGGTTGCTCTGCTCCGGTCCAGACCTTGTTCAGCTTCATGCTGCACACCCACTGTCACAGGAAGGGGGGGGGGATCAGGGGGTCTAAATCTCTAAATACAGGTGGAACTCTTACCAAAGGTGAACTTGGCCTTTAAAATCAGCAAAACCCTGTTACCTAAGAACAATATTACATCTGAAAAACAAATGCAACATGACCAGCTTGTATTCGAAAAGCTCACATCTAATGAGTATATTTCCTGTCACAGGAACTCCGCTTCTGACACTTGTCCTTTATTGAGTAATATGATCAAATCAACATCGATGTGTAATCCTTCCAGCTAATCAGAAATAGTCTTTTCCTTCTAAACTAACCTGCTAAAAATCTCTGATTAGAAGTAAACAAATATATCACATGTTTGCTTTAAATATAACTACGATCTTGCATAATGTCAGGAGTGATGACTGGATAGGGTTGGCCATAGATGGGCTGATATCTCTTGAAGAACATCTGCACATCCTTAATTGACCCAAGACCCATCACAATATCATGTGACTTTACTTACACCACTCAGGTGATGCATTGCTTCCTTCCCTATTCTCACTGAAAAGAGAGAAGGAATGTCGCTGTTGTACAGGGAAGTTATAAAATATCTGACAGCATCCTTGGGATAGCCTTAAAGTGATATTAAAGCTTTTATTTTATTTATTTTTGTAAATAACAAACATGTCATACTTGCCTCCACAAAAGCCACGCCTCCTCCTCCAGGCTGTTCCGTGATAGGCGGAACACTTGTTTTCCCAGCAGAGCCTCTGTTCAGTGTTCCGCCTATCACGGATGACTTCTCATCCTCATCCTCGGCCTCGGACGAGAGGACATCCGTGATAGGCGTCTTATACGCCGGCAAATACGGTACGTCCTTTTGTCTGCCCGTGCCTTTCTGCCAACGTATATATCTGCGTGCGGCAGTCGGCATGTGGTTAAACAGCCTGATCCATGACATAGAGCTGTCAAGATGGTAAAAATTGGGCAGTTTAGGGCCACCTTTAGCCATCTAACAGGCCCTTTTTTATTGCAAGCACTGCATTCCAGTAGTCTACTGCTGCAGCATATTTAGTTGCTTGTTTTCGTTTATTTATTACAATTACTTTATATAGTGTTGTCAATTTACACAGAGCTTTACTATATTGCCCTCAAGGACCTTACAATCTAAGTTTCCTAACTCGCATGCATACATATAAAAACTCGCATGCATACATATACATACTAGGGCCAATTAAGACAGGAACCAATTAACCTACCAGCATGTGTGGGAGTGTAGGAGGAAACCGGAGTACCCCAAGGAAACCCAATCAGGGAGAACATGCAAACTCAGTGCAGGTAGCGTCGTAGTTTGTATGGAAATTCCTTTTTCCTTCCGTGTCCTGAGATGCATAATTAGTAATTACACACAAAGGCAATCTATCCTAAAGTATAGGACCCATGTGGGAAGCCTCACATTTTAAGCTATAGTCTAGTTCTGGGATTGTGAAGATAAATCTTTTATTATTTAGTCTGCGTAATGTCCGTTTGGTAAAACTTGCATGCAGCTGACAGTGTCCATCTGAAACTTTTTACATCAGAGAAATGCTGCACACTGAGCAACAGTGAGATATGAGCCTTGCCACAGATTGCCTCTAAATCAGTCATGTCCAAAGTCCGGCACGCGTTCCGTTTTCGAACGGCCCGCCTGGTATTTTGGACATATATATTTTTTGTGTACGAGCGATGGGGCCACAAAAGATATATATTCTGGCTGCCTTGGAGGAGACAGGAAGGGTGCGGAACAAGTTCTGTACGTACGGGACTTTGTATTAAAAAGGCCACTGAGAAAACAGGAGTTTCTCCTATATGTAATCTGTTGGCACTCGTCCCACCCCCCAGTCTCCTCAGAGTCTACAGATGGGCATGGATCACCCTGCACTGATGGCAATGGTGGGGGGGCTGCATTCATGGCAGTGGTGGGGCTGCATTCATGACAGTGGTGGGGCTGCATTCATGACAGTGGTGGGGCTGCAGATGGGCACTGATTAGGCTGCATTGATGGGCACTGGCCCTTATTTTACTTCACAGTTCTTTATTTAAAATGTAAAAAAAAATCCTGAAACTTCCCTCTTAAAATAATGGTGCGTGCTATACGCTGATAAATACAGTATATACAAATAACATGCCTGAGATCATCTCTTCACCACACACAGCCACAAAGACAAGAGAATTCTTGTTGGGCGGTGTATTGTTGCTTGGATGAACACACTTAGACCAAATCTCAATGGCTCAAAAAATGTCAGGCAAAATGGTCGGTCCTCACGCATGTTCACTTCATCAAATCTGACCCTCTGAAAAAAGTTTGGACACCCCAGCTCTAAATTGTATTATGTTTAAAATATACAGTAAATACATTTTGTTTTGTATTTATTTTGTGTACCTCTTCATGCCACTGCTATTGTATTTATCTGGTTTATTCTTTTTTTTAGTGCCATCCTGACAGTGATCCATCAAATCCTCTCCTCCATGGCCAGTTCGTACGCATCAATGATGCATATAAGGTGCTGAGCAAACCGTCTTCCCGCAAAGAATATGATCAGCTCTTAGAAGCGTTACGGAGAAATGGTCCGGTTTATAGAGCCCAAAGTCCTTATACGAGCTCCAGCAGAGCGGACAGCACAACATACACTTATAAAAAAGAAGAGCCTTATAACGGGTAATATGTCCTCCTTCCAATTCCCATTTATGTCACCTTGTAATTATAGCAAACCTGTGAAGGTAGCCATATGGGGTGTACCATTGGTGTAAGCCCTAGGGCTGACATTCTGATCATGGAATCGTTCCCTAGGCCCCTTTCACACGGGGCGGATCAGTGATGATCCGCCCCTTGAACCTCTGCTTGCTCAGCGGAGATCGCTCCGTTGATCCCCGCTGAGTCGACGGATGACAGGGCGGTCCCTGCACACTGTGCAGGGACCGCCCTGTCTTTTCTCTGCTCTCTCCTATGGGGGGGATGGGATGAACACGGACCGTCTGTCCGTATTCACCCGATCCAACCTGCCAGATGGATGGAAAAGTAGGTTTTTCCTCTGTCACACTTTGGCGGGTCGGAATTTAGCGGGCATGTCACCGCTGACATCCGCGGCTCCATAGAGGAGCATGGAGCGCCCGTTCAGGTCCACCTAAAAAACTGGCAGGCGGATCTGAACGGGCCACCCGTGTGAAAAGGCCCCAAGTCCAGGGGTCAAGTCCTGGGGAAAAAAGTGTGGGAACTCCCTAGATCCACTCCCCCACCAAAAAAAATAAAATGATACGCTCATATGCATAATTACTAAACCGCATGTTTTTTACCCGATGATTCCATATACAGGAAGCGGCCAGTAACATAAAGGATTACTAAGGTTCCCCTACCCCTGACAGTGACTCCGCTTAGTAAAGGATTGGCTTGGGCTGCTCGGCTGCTCTAGCCCTGCAAAGGGAACTGCTTTCCTGCTGTGAAAAAAGTGCAGGAACTCCGTTCCCGCAGGACTTAACCCCTGCCTAAGTCATCAATCTGGAACATGCCAGGATCAGGATGACATCCACAGAATTGCACATTTAAAGCAAGTCGGCAATGACAGCTGTCTTTGACCTGCAGTTTTGCTCCTTCACTCTCTATTTCAACTTTCTCTAATTTGACTCTCATTCTTTCCGTGTGCTGTTAATGCTCCTTACTATGTTGTTCCTTATCTGTAAGATGCTGTGATACCAGGAAATTCCTTGTCTCTTTGATATTGACACATAGGGGCAGAGAGAGGAATGCAGTGTTATGCATAATGAGACTGGAGACAAGCTGTTAGCAGTCATTTAATATAAAAATGCTGATTCCAGCTGCTCACTCTTTCCCGCTTTTATCGTTTTTTTTATTGTTTATTTCTGCCAATTTTTTTTAATTTTTTTGTGTGTTGTATGCATCGTTGCTAATGGTCATCCTCTTTGTCTGTTCAAAACCTATTCAGGTCCACTACAAACAGTGACAGTTGGTATTGGTCGCAGTTTACTCAACAGTCGGATTTCGATGACGCTGCAAATCAGCGACAAGACCGCAATAAAACTATTGTTTGGGGTTGTATAATGTTGGTTTTCTCAAGCATCTACGTACACTTCTTTGTTTTTCGGTAACTACATATTTATTTTAAATGTTTCTATTTTCCAGTGACATTTTATTTTATTTTATTTTACAATAAAGCAGCGCCCCAACCTTTTTAACACCAGGGCCTGTTTTTATGGAAGAAAATGTTGCCAAGGACACGGGGTCCAGACCTACCACCAGATACAGCATGTTACTTGACACCGTCACCTACCACCAGATGGAACATATCACTTGCCACTGTCGTCTGCCACTAGATGCAGTGTGTCACTCGCCTACTTTGCCTGTCACCAGATGCAGCGTATCACTTGCCACCGTTGCTCTGACACCAGATGCAGCGTATCACTTGCCACCGTTGCCCTGACACCAGATGCAGCGTGTCACTTGCCACCGCTGCCTGTCACCAGATGCAGCGTGTCACATTTGCCATTGTTGCCTGCCACCAGATGCAGCGTGTCACATTTGCCATTGTTGCCTGCCACCAGATGCAGCGTGTCACTTGCCACAGTTGCCTGCCACTCGATGCAGTGTGTCACTCGCCACCGTTGCCTGCCACTCGATGCAGTGTGTCACTCGCCACCGTTGCCTGCCACCAGATGCAGTGTGTCACTCGCCACCGTTGCCTGCCACCAGATGCAGTGTGTCACTCGCCACTGTTGCCTGCCACCAGATGCAGCGTTTCACTTGCCACCTTTGCCTGCCACCAGATGCAGCGTTTCACTTGCCACCTTTGCCTGCCACCAGATGCAGCGTGTCACTTGCCACCTTTGCCTGCCACCAGATGCAGCGTGTCACTTGCCACCTTTGCCTGCCACCAGATGCAGCGTGTCACTTGCCACCGTTGCCTGCCACCAGATGCAGCGTGTCACTTGCCACCGTTGCCTGCCACCAGATGCAGCGTGTCACTTGCCACCTTTGCCTGCCACCAGATGCAGCGTGTCACTTGCCACCTTTGCCTGCCACCAGATGCAGCGTGTCACTTGCTACTGTCATCAGATGCAGCGTGTCACTTGCCACCGTCATCTGCTATCAGATGCAGCGTGTCACTTGCCACCTTTGCCTGCCACCAGATGCAGCTTTTTACTTGCCACCTTTGCCTGCCACCAGATGCAGCGTGTCACTTGCCACCGTTGCCTGGCACCAGATGCAGCGTGTCTCTTGCCACCGTTGCCTGGCACCAGATGCAGCGTGTCTCTTGCCACCGTTGCCTGGCACCAGATGCAGCGTGTCTCTTGCCACCGTTGCCTGGCACCAGATGCAGCGTGTCTCTTGCCACCGTTGCCTGGCACCAGATGCAGCGTGTCTCTTGCCACCGTTGCCCTGACACCAGATGCAGCGTGTCACTTGCCACCGCTGCCTGCCACCAGATGCAGCGTGTCACATTTGCCATTGTTGCCTGCCACCAGATGCAGCGTGTCACATTTGCCATTGTTGCCTGCCACCAGATGCAGCGTGTCACTTGCCACAGTTGCCTGCCACTCGATGCAGTGTGTCACTCGCCACCGTTGCCTGCCACCAGATGCAGTGTGTCACTCGCCACCGTTGCCTGCCACCAGATGCAGTGTGTCACTCGCCACTGTTGCCTGCCACCAGATGCAGCGTTTCACTTGCCACCTTTGCCTGCCACCAGATGCAGCGTTTCACTTGCCACCTTTGCCTGCCACCAGATGCAGCGTGTCACTTGCCACCTTTGCCTGCCACCAGATGCAGCGTGTCACTTGCCACCTTTGCCTGCCACCAGATGCAGCGTGTCACTTGCCACCGTTGCCTGCCACCAGATGCAGCGTGTCACTTGCCACCGTTGCCTGCCACCAGATGCAGCGTGTCACTTGCCACCTTTGCCTGCCACCAGATGCAGCGTGTCACTTGCCACCTTTGCCTGCCACCAGATGCAGCGTGTCACTTGCTACTGTCATCAGATGCAGCGTGTCACTTGCCACCGTCATCTGCTATCAGATGCAGCGTGTCACTTGCCACCTTTGCCTGCCACCAGATGCAGCTTTTTACTTGCCACCTTTGCCTGCCACCAGATGCAGCGTGTCACTTGCCACCGTTGCCTGGCACCAGATGCAGCGTGTCTCTTGCCACCGTTGCCTGGCACCAGATGCAGCGTGTCTCTTGCCACCGTTGCCTGGCACCAGATGCAGCGTGTCTCTTGCCACTGTTGCCTGGCACCAGATGCAGCGTGTCTCTTGCCACCGTTGCCTGGCACCAGATGCAGCGTGTCTCTTGCCACCGTTGCCCTGACACCAGATGCAGCGTGTCACTTGCCACCGCTGCCTGCCACCAGATGCAGCGTGTCACATTTGCCATTGTTGCCTGCCACCAGATGCAGCGTGTCACATTTGCCATTGTTGCCTGCCACCAGATGCAGCGTGTCACATTTGCCATTGTTGCCTGCCACCAAATGCAGCGTGTCACTTGCCACAGTTGCCTGCCACTCGATGCAGTGTGTCACTCGCCACCGTTGCCTGCCACCAGATGCAGTGTGTCACTCGCCACCGTTGCCTGCCACCAGATGCAGTGTGTCACTCGCCACTGTTGCCTGCCACCAGATGCAGCGTTTCACTTGCCACCTTTGCCTGCCACCAGATGCAGCGTTTCACTTGCCACCTTTGCCTGCCACCAGATGCAGCGTGTCACTTGCCACCTTTGCCTGCCACCAGATGCAGCGTGTCACTTGCCACCTTTGCCTGCCACCAGATGCAGCGTGTCACTTGCCACCTTTGCCTGCCACCAGATGCAGCGTGTCACTTGCCACCGTTGCCTGCCACCAGATGCAGCGTGTCACTTGCCACCGTTGCCTGCCACCAGATGCAGCGTGTCACTTGCCACCGTTGCCTGCCACCAGATGCAGCGTGTCACTTGCCACCTTTGCCTGCCACCAGATGCAGCGTGTCACTTGCTACTGTCATCAGATGCAGCGTGTCACTTGCCACCGTCATCTGCTATCAGATGCAGCGTGTCACTTGCCACCGTTGCCTGCCACCAGATGCAGCGTGTCACTTGCCACCTTTGCCTGCCACCAGATGCAGCTTTTTACTTGCCACCTTTGCCTGCCACCAGATGCAGCGTGTCACTTGCCACCGTTGCCTGCCACCAGATGCAGCGTGTCTCTTGCCACCGTTGCCTGCCACCAGATGCAGCGTGTCTCTTGCCACCGTTGCCTGGCACCAGATGCAGCGTGTCTCTTGCCACCGTTGCCTGGCACCAGATGCAGAGTGTCTCTTGCCACCGTTGCCTGGCACCAGATGCAGCGTGTCTCTTGCCACCGTTGCCTGGCACCAGATGCAGCGTGTCTCTTGCCACCGTTGCCTGGCACCAGATGCAGCGTGTCTCTTGCCACCGTTGCCTGGCACCAGATGCAGCGTGTTTCTTGCCACCGTTGCCTGGCACCAGATGCAGCGTGTCTCTTGCCACCGTTGCCTGGCACCAGATGCAGCGTATCTCTTGCCAGCGTTGCCTGGCACCAGATGCAGCGTGTCTCTTGCCACCGTTGCCTGGCACCAGATGCAGCGTGTCTTTTGCCACCGTTGCCTGCCACCAGATGCAGGGTGACACTTGCTACTGGTGCCTGCCAGCAGTTGCAGCGTGTCATTTGCCACCTTTGCCTGCCACCAGATGCTGCAGTGTATGAACAGTCCCCCCTCCCCTGTGCATTCCTAGGGATCAGCACTGTCCCACCCATGAAACACATGCATGCATCCAAAACATGTATGCAGCCCTGAACAGCTGCACGTTTTTCATTAGGTAGACAGGGGTAATAAAACCACGGCTTGATGGCCTGTTTTTACCACCCCCTATTGCCCTGTGTGTACAGGGCTTTAATGTGTACTGAACTAAAATGTTAAATAATGTTATCTTTCAAAGCTATCCCCTGGGAATTGTGCAACCTTGATTTTTATTTTTCTTCCCCTAAATTTCACCAAGAGAGGACCACAACACACAATGCGTTGCCCTGCATTTATGTTTTCTGCTACCATATAGTGGTTGTTGTGCCATTCATAATGATGTACAAGTACGTGTTTTGTAGTAACATGCAGTGAAAACGTATTTTATAATGCATTACTGCAACAATCAAGTCTGAATAGGTCCTCCAAATTTTCTTGCGTGCCATTTTGAAATGGCACCTTCAACTGATGCAGCTCCATGCTTATTTATTTAATCTGAAAGAGACTGGAAATTGTTCCCCTACTTTTGTTAAGGCAGTGATTTGAAGGTTAGGGTTCTGGTGGGTGGTATGTGCAGGATAGTGGCAGTAGTTTTTTGTTATTTTATATTATTTAAAAAAAATTACGGTGCTTCTGGGGGAGGGGCACACGGTAGTGCCAGTAGAGCAGTGGACAGTGTCAGGAGTATTTTTTTTATTTTTTTTAGCATTTTTTAAAAAAATATATATATTTTTTTTACAATTACATTTTTAAATATTTTTTACAATTCTTTTTTTTTTTTATCAGCCCTATTGGGGGGCTTAGGTGACATACTAGACCCCTAACATCTTCCATTTGAGACAGAGAGAGGGACACAGATTCCCCAGTCCCTTTCCCTGCAGCCTCAGCTGCACTAAAGATGAATGAACTGGAGACCTGTTCATTCATAAACGGAAGCTCATTAAGAAAAGGGAAGGGCCGATAAATTACATATTTACTGGCCCCTTCCTCCGCTCTGCATCCTGACAGATCTCCCGTAGCAGCCGGCGGGAAAGGAGAGGAGGGAAGCTGGCAGAAATTCAGAGGGAGGAGGAGCACACAGAGGGCCCCAGAAAGGAAGGGCAATCCAACAGACAGTCGGGGATGATCGATGTGGCGGTGGGGACAGTTGCAAGCACCGATCTCTCTGTAGCCTTCTGTGTGCAGCAGCCCCCCTAACACTTACCAGGGATCCCTCTCTGTTCAGCAATGTCCATGAATGTCTCAGCCATCTGAGATTCTCCTTCCTGATTGGCTGAGAAACAGCAGCGGCACCATTGGCTCAGGGAAGAGAGGGGATGGGACCAGGTTGGGGCTCCATGTCTGAATGGACACAGGGAACTGTGACTCAGCTTGAGTGCCCCTATTGCAAGCTGCTTGCATTGGGGGCACTCAACAGGAGGGAGGTGCCAGGGGAGCTGAAGAGGGACCCTTGAAGAGGAGGATCCGGAGTGCTCTCTGCAAATCCATTGCGACAGAGCAGATAAGTATAACACGTTTGTTTATTTATAGATCTATCCTGAAATGATAACATAAAACTATGTTAACAATTTTGCTAAGATAGACAATTAAAGAGTAAAAGAGGGGCGGAAATACATTCTGGAAGAAAATTGTGTTTCATGTTTTCACCAGTAAACAGTAATATGATTAGTGCATAAACCATTCAAATGAATGGGGGATCATCAGTATTTATTCAAGGCTGCTGATTTGCCAAAAGTGCCCAAATGTCCTTTTGGCAGAAACCTTGTGAATAATAAACTTCCTCAGTCTTCACAAGCTTCAGAGTTGGATTCTTTAGTTTCATCCGCCAACTTCTATGAGGACTTTAAAGGTACCACGTTATATATAAAAAGTAGGGCTGTTACTGATTACAATTTTCATGTTGGATTTTATTTTATTTTATTTTTATCGACTAATTATGATTAATTATAACGCATATTTTTTTGGATCACCACCATATATAGTCCCCACTGTAATATCCAAAGACTTCTCCCCCACTGTAATATTCACAGACATCTCCCCCACTGTAATATCCACAGACATCTCCCCCACCGTAATATCCACAGACATCTCCCCCCACTGCAATATCCACAGACATCTCCCCCCACTGCAATATCCACAGACATTTCCCCCCACTGTAATATCCGCAGACATCTCCCCCCACTGTAATATCCGCAGACATCTCCCCCCACTGTAATATCCGCAGACATCTCCCCCCACTGTAATATCCGCAGACATCTCCCCCCACTGTAATATCCGCAGACATCTCCCCCCACTGTAATATCCGCAGACATCTCCCCCCACTGTAATATCCGCAGACATCTCCCCCCACTGTAATATCCGCAGACATCTCCCCCCACTGTAGAAGTTGAAGCCGGGTGATGACGTCAGCACGCTGCTCTAGGCTCACCTAGGCCGCCGCCGGGTGGACCAAGATGGCACCCGCTCGGGAGCTAGGCCGAAGCCACGGCCGTTCCTATGGCCGAGGCAGCAGCAAAGCTCAGTGGATCACGTGGTATGCCGATCCACATATGGTGACCCATTCAGATCACGGATTATTTACGATTAATCGTTTTCGCCTCACTGGGCGTTTAATTGCATAAAATGCATTAAGATAGAAAAACCTCTGCCTTTACAACTCCTTTCAGTTTATTCAATTAAACTTTGGCAAAATAACCTGGAAGCCAATTGGTTTCTATGCAGAGCTGCACCAGATTTTGCACACTCGTTTTAGAAACTCAACTCCTATTTGAGAAGTGTTTGAGAAGAACAGGAAAAGTACCCCTTGGGGCTTTGAGTTGCAGAGACAAAAATGAAGTAGTAATAAAAAGTAAAAATTAGATGAAATACAATTTATTTAGGGGGAAATAAGTTACAAGATAAAGGGTAAAAAAGGTCCTCCCATGAGAGCAAGACATAAACAGAGAAAACATTGATATATTGTCACATATTATAAATTCATGAATGACTTATGCGCAAAGACCCCGACGCGTTTCGACCCTTGAGTTGATGTGGGTCATCTTCAGGGGGAACTGAGTGAGCAGGCATAAGTTCTATAAAACAAATATAAAATAGATAAATATGTACAGTGATGAAGTCTGTTAGGTTGCACAAACAAGAAACAGACTACAGCATGATCGTATAAAACTAGAGTATCCCAAACAAAGTCAAGAAATGAACAATGCATAGAAAACACATAGGTATATAAGTGTATAATTACCAGGGTCCATGTCTTGCTCCAGAGGCGGCAGACAGCGAATGGGTCCCGCCGCCGGGAGCTGGGAGATGTAGGGTACCACCCACAACGGGGGGACCGGCCTAGGTGGAGAAAGAGGCAGATGGAAGGGGGTGGATGAACCAAAACCAGGCCTACGGGAAATCGCAGAATGGGGGACCCACATCCAACCGGAGAACAGGCGGGGGCGGGGATGGAGGGGACAGGAGAGGGGACGGTCAGAATCGAGACCAGGCGAGATAGTAGAACGTCGTCCTATGTGTTATACCACATTCACACTGCGTTATTAAATCAAGGCAAAGTTTATTTTTGGAATTTAATGGGTTTCTCTATGTAAGATTTCTGGAACAATATGTGACGCACAGTGTCAAGTTGAGCCATATTAAAATAAAATTTTGAATTTCTGTGTTGTAGCACATTAAGAGACATTCGTAATAAGGAAATGGAAGAACAGCAGAAGAAGATTTTGGATTTCTATAATAAAACAAAGGATGCTGCCCAGTAAGTATGAAGTGACTGATGGTCTTGAAGGCCCCAACCCAGTTTAGGTATGGTTGTTCCAGTATGATGTAAATTGCCTTTTTTTTAATGAACTAGTTGTCCTCTCTAGCCAAAATATGCACCTCACTGTCCTCGAAACGGTGTTTGTTTAGGTTGCATTAAGACCGTTGAATACTGACCTGCATAGTTTGTCATCCCTGTTTTTAAAAGAGAGGTTTTTTTTTTTTTTTGTTTTTTTTTAAATCGTACTTACCTAGGTGGATGCAGCATTGGTCCAATGCTGTATCTGTCCCCCGCCAGCTCTAAGACTGAAGACTGAGCGATCAAAGACCGCTGATCATTCAGTTCTCAGTGCCGTGAGCAGAGTTGGCGACTGTCAGTCACTGCTGTTGGCTCTGTCCCCCCCCCCCCCCTCAACACCCTGGAGTGCAGGGGGTGGGAGTTGCTGGCTCAGGCTCTCTTTGGCCTCGTACACACGATGAGATATGTCCGCTCAAACTTGTCCGACGGACAGTTTAGAGCGGACATGTCTCATCGGATTTCGGTCCGATGGCGTGTACACACCATCGGATCAAAATCCCCGCCGGCAGACAGCGTGGTGACGCGGCGGTGACGTTGACGCCGCCACGTCACCGCTACGTCACCGCACCAGGAAGTAAACACTTCCGCGCGCATGCGTCGGATCCATTCACAGGATACGACGCATGTGCGGGAAGATATGTCCGCTGGTTTGCCGTACTAACCAGCGGACATATCCGACGGACAGGTTTGTAGAGGACAAATTTCAAAGCATGCTTTGAAATTTGTCCGATGGACAAACCTGTCCGCTAGCCCGTACACACGATCGGATTTGTCTGCTGAAACGGTCCATCGGACCGTTTTCAGCGGACAAATTTGATCGTGTCTACGCGGCCTTTGGCTTTCGATGAGCCTAGGCCAGTGATGGCGAACCTTGGCACTCCAGATGTTTTGAAACTACATTTCCCATGATGCTCATCTACACTGCAGAGTGCATGAGCATCATGGGAAATGTAGTTCAAAAACATCTGGAGTGCCGAGGTTCGCCATCACTGGCCTAGGCATTTGGGTGGATCCCGACAATATGGTCACAATCTTTCCCCAGCCTGGACCGGCTCTGTGATGTCAGCCAACAGCAGGCTTCTGTCATTTTTTTCTTTTGCAGGGCTTTGCATCCCTTACTACCTTGGACTGCATATACAAAATTACTTCACTTGTGTTACAGTGTTTTGTCTTTTGAATGTAAAAGCTCATATGCATTTTTTGAAAGACCCATGGATGTAATGATTGTTAGAATCACTTTTCTTTTTTTTTTACACCCCAGCCACATCTTGGATAATTCTATTGCTTCATGGGCTTTGCTTCTCTCTGTTGTTCAGGGGTCCCATGTTTTTGCTTGGCCTTGTGAATATTTTAACCAAAGCCCAATCTGGGTAGCCAAACACCTTTTCATGCATTCCTGCCTGTGGGCTTTGTCTTATAGACTCTGGCCTCGTACACACAATAGGTTAACCAGAGGACACCGGTCTGATGGACCGTTTTCATCGGTCAAAACCGATCGTGTGTGGGCCCCATAGGTTATTTAACCAAAGCCAACTTGTTTTAAATTTAACCAATTGATTCCTAACCGATAGGTCAAAACGTTCGTAGGCACGACCATCGGTTAAAAATCCACGCATGCTCAGAATCAAGTCGACACATGCTTGGAAGCATTGAACTTCATTTTTTTCAGCACGTCGTTGTGTTTCACATCACCACGTTCTAACACTATAGTTTTTTTAACCGATGGTGTGTAGGCACATCAGACCATCAGTCAGCTTCATCGGTTAACCGATGACAACGGTCCTTCAGACCGTTCTCATCGGATGGACTGATCGCGTGTACGTGGCTTCTGTGTTTAACTTGTGTTTATACTTTAGGTCTGTGTGGGCAGATTTCCTGTGGACTTCAATGTCCAAGTAATCTGACTGACTGATGATGTGAAACCCACAGTCCAAAAAGGCATATTTGTTTTTCTGCGTGTCTTTGCATATACGATTTTTTTTTTTTTTTTTCACTAAGTTTCACCAAAGCTCGGTCACCAAAAGCTTGTAATTCAGAAATGTTTATCTTCATCCGTGTACTATCCACATACTTAAACAAAAGGCACAGTGTTGTTCTGCTTACAGAATTTAAAGGATCACTAAAGAATTTTTTTTTTTTTTTTAGCTAAATAGCTTCCTTTACCTTACGGCAGTCCTGGTTTTATGTCCTCATTGTTTGTTTTTGCTTTGAAGTTGCTGTAATTCTGCTCTGATCTCCACACTTCCTGCTTGTCTGGCTCCTTATGAAAAATCTCGTGGCAGCTTTTCACTGTGGTCCAAGCTGTCATTACTGTGTGTCTAAAACTTCTCAGAACCAATCAGATTAATTTTAAAAACACAACACTGCCCTGTATTTGTTTGTTTTTGTTCTGTGTGTCTCTTTACTTCACAGAAACATGAAACCAGTTTAAAAATTAAACTAAACTGCAGGCACATTATATGATTGATTTTTATCTGTTTTTAATCCTTTTTAAAAGGAATCAGTTAAAGGGGTGTTCCAGTCTTGTTTTATGTTTATTAAAAGTCAGCAGCTACAAAAAGTGTAGCTGCTGGCTTTTAACCACTTCCTTACTGGGCACTTATACCCCTTCCTGACCAGGTGAAATTTCAGCTTCTGGCACTGCGTCGCTTTAACTGACAATTGCGCGGTCGTGCGACGTGGCTCCCAAACAAAATTGGCGTCCTTTTTTCCCCACAAATAGAGCTTTCTTTTGGTGGTATTTGATCACCTCTGCGGTTTTTATTTTTTGCGCTATAAACAAAAAAAGAGCGACAATTTTGAAAAAAAGTCAATATTTTTTACTTGTTACTATAATAAATAGCCAATTTTTGCGACTGGTTTGCGCAAAAGTTATAGCGCTTACAAAATAGGGGACAGAATTATTATTAATTTTTATTATTAATTTTTTTTACTAGTAATGGCCGCGATCTGCGATTTTTATTGGGACTGCGACGTTATGGCGGACACATCGGACACTTTTGACACATTTTTGGCGCCATTCACATTTATACTGCGATCAGTGCTATAAAAATGCACCGATTGCTGTATAAATGTGACTGGCAGTGAAGAGGTTAACACTAGGGGGCATGGAAGGGGTTAAATGTGTATCCTGGGTGTGTTCTAACTTTGTGGGGGGAGGGGGGTGACTGGGGGAGGTGAACGATGCTGTGTCCCTATGTACAAGGGACACAGATCGCTCTCCTCTCTCCCTGACAGGACGTGGAGCTCTGTGTTTACACACAGAGCTCCACGTCTTGTCCCTGTAGCCGACGATTGCGAGTGCCTGGCGGACATCGCGGCCGCCAGGCACGCGCATCGGTATCTCAGGGATGCAGCGGGCACGCGCGCCGCCGTCGGCCACGCGCGCGCCTTCTAGTGGCTAGGAATAGCACAGGGCGCATATATGCGCCCTGTCAGAGATTCAGAACCACCCGACGGCCGCATATATTCGTACGGCCGTCGGGAAGTGGTTAACAATCAATCACTTACCTGCTCCAGCGTTCCAGCGACGCGCCGGCCGGGGCTCCGCTCCTCTCCCCCCCTCCCCGGCGTCCTCATCGTAACTGTGGGCACCCGGCCGTGACAGCCTTCGGCTTCGCGGCCGGGCACCCACTGCGCATGCGCGAACGGCACTGCGCATGCGCAAGCGGCGTGGCTCGCCGCTGATTGGACAGGCGATTGCATGGGACCTGTCGTGTCCCAGGCGATCGCTTACAGGGAGGGGCTGCTGTAGGTGATTAAGCCTAATCGCCTAACCAGCCCCTCGGCGGAAGCAGGAAGTGGGACAGGAAGTCCCACTCCTCCTGAAGCCCCCACTTCCCCCCCCCCTCAAAAAAATGACATGCCAAATGTGGCATGTAAGGGGTGAGGAGTGGGATAAGCGGAAGTTTCATTTTTGGGTGGAACTCTGCTTTAACTATTATGTCTCTATACCCTGTAAACAGTCATTTCAGCAAAAAAATATTTTTCTTTTAGTGACCCTTTAAGGCTCACCTCTCTATGTAGATGTTATCAAGAATAGGAGACCATGGTGTTCCCATTGCACAGCCATGTTTTGATCTGTAGACCTTATTCTGGTTTTTGAAATAGGTGGTTTTGGGGAAAAGGTCCAACAAGAAATATACTTGGTCTGGCTTAAGTTTCATTTGACTGTTGAGGGTGTGATGGTATGCAAGATGAGATACACGATAATAGGTACATTTGGTAAAAAGAATCGCAAAAAGCGTTTATCGGTTGGTTTGCGCAAAATTTGTAGCGTTTACAAAATAGGGGATAGTTTTATTGCATTTTTATAAAAAAAATGTTTTATTGAATTTTGAAAAAAAAATCGTGACTGCGACATTATGGCAGACACTTCGGACAATTTTGACACATTTTTGGGACCATTGTCATCTTCACAGCAAAAAATGCATTACAAATGCATTGTTTACTGTGAAAATGACAATTGCAGTTTAGGAGCTAACCACAAGGGGGCGCTGAAGGGGTTATATGTGACCTCATGTCTGTTTCTAACTGTAGGGGGGTGTGGCTGTAGGTGTGACATCATCGATTGTGTTTCCCTATAAAATAGATCACACGATCGATGATGGTGCCACAGTGAAGAACAGGGAAGCTGTGTTTACACACCGCGCTCCCCGTTCTTCAGCCCTGGGGAACCGATCGCGGGACTCCAGCGGCGATCGGGTCCCGGAGCTTCGGACCAGGTCGCGTGCACACGCCGGCGGGACACGCGTGCAACCCTGCGGCTGGGCTTAAAGAGCCACGTACCTGTACCTGTACCTGTACGTGGATGTGCCCAGTCGTGCCATTCTGCCGACGTATATCGGCGTGAATGGGTCCTTAAGCGGTTAAAGTGGTTGTAAACTCAGAAAAAAAACCCTGCAAGACAAAGGCATAATGAGCTAGGTGTTTTTTGGTTCTGGTTCTAATATCTAGATGTTTTTTGGTTCCGGTTCTCTCCTTCACCCCAAAGACATGCTGGTTCCTGTCCAAACTGATGACTCTTGTTTTTGTGTGTATATGCATGTGAGATAGGGACCTTTTAGATAGTAAGCTCCTTGAGGGCAGGAACTGAGGGGAATGTACAGTATGTACAGTGCTGTGTAAATTGTCGGTGCTATACAATCGCCCATAGTATGGCAGTACTTGTTACTTTTTTTGGTCCAGGCAGCACTCGTGCAAGTTAACGTGTTTTGAGGGGCGAGCCCTCTTCTATGGTCTGAGTAAGAGGATCTGTCTTATGTTTATGAGATCAAGGGCCTCTTCCTCACAACCCTGGGGGGCGGGATGTTTGTGGGGATCTGCGAGGGGGCTTATCAGAATATGGAAGACCCTTTAACAATAAGAGGGCCCCCCAGGTACCAGCCCCCTCCCACTGTGAATGGCCGGGTCATGTAATCTGCAGCGTTCGCATTTGGCACACATAGAGTGGTTAGGCACAGATGTCTGGACAGTTACAGTATCTCACCGATTTTGTTCTCACCAGTGTTTGCGCCAGGGAAGTAAGTTAGCTCATTCAATGTATTCGATCGTTGTACGATTACATGGTGCATTTAACTACTGGGGCATGCCATTTTTCTTCTAATAAAGCATAACATTTGCCTGTGGATAAAACAGCCAGATAATAACACATGTTCCTCAATGTACTGCAGGATGAATGGGATTAGCAAGCAACAAGAACTTCTAATACAGAGGCATGAAGAAAGGCTGAGGAAATTATATGGATTCGATGTTGAAGCTAAGAAATAAGGGAGAACCAAAATGATCAACCTTTAACCTTTTTCTCAAAACATAATATATTTTGAGAGCTTGTGGTGTAAATAAAAACACTAAAACAAAGGCTGCTTTATTTTTTTAATTGTCTTGATTAAAAATGTACAATAACTGGCCTACAAATGTTTGGTTGCAGCCGTCTAACAAATGTCGTCCATTTTGTCCTTTTGAATCATGTTCATCACACTTGAATTTCAGCAAGGGCTGTCATCTGCCTCCTGAGCTTCCCCCTTGTCACGTGTCATTTCTATCCAGAGGCCTATCTAGTAAAGATGGCGCCTATGGCAAGCACTGAAACTGCGCCCCTGTCAAAATATTTAAAACTCGTCTCTTATGTAGCGCCCCCTTGCTTTCAGCATGGGCACTACGCTAAAGTTAATTGGACTGGGAGAGTTACATTGCTCTCAGTCATGATTTATTCTAGGGATGTGGTGTCATCTCTGGCCAGCAGCTGGCGCCAGAGGGGTTTCCGGCAGAGCAAGTCTTCCCCAGCAGCCAATTGGAGGAGTTCCTCCCTCGCAGGGCATGCTGGAGAAGTGTATATCTGTGGCAGGTGTCATGTGTTCTAAAATCTTCACCTGGCCAAGCTTACAGGCTTCACCGAGCCTCAACCGGAGGTGAAAGGGGACCCCTGTGACTTACTGGGTTCCCAGTCCTATTGAATGGATCCCAGACTGGATGCCGTGCAATTGGGGAGTCGGCTCGAGGGGAACCCGGAGGCCGGTTGTCCACAGGGCCCGGACGAACCAATCAGGGATCTGGTGACTGGGATGCTGACAGGTACGCTCTACTGTCTCCCGGTGACCTGTACTAGAATTTACTGGGAGGATTCGCTCTGTTCATTCACCTATCTCATCTAAAGCAAATTGGCCTGTCTCATGGGCACTAGAGCCAGGTCTGTGTGAAAGACCTGTTCCTCCCAGACATCCAAAGTGACACCTCGGCTGCCAGGTTAGTGAAAGAAAACCTGTCCGTGGGCACTTCACCCACTCAAGCAGGAGTGGCGACGAGTTTACAATTTGGTACTACTAAGGGCAGGCTTGCCCGTTCATATCTAGGCCTGACACCGCAAGTTCTCCTCTCTTTTCATCAACCTGTCTTTCCTTCCTAACTGAAGTTGGTGTTGGCCTGAAAATAAAGCATTGGAAAAACCTTTGACTGTCTGGACCTTCGCTCACTACTTTGTTCCTGCATCACACCCCTAGACAACGATAGGGTAACTTAATTTGCCGATCCCAACAAATCAACCAGCGGCTCCTTCGGGGGTAGCGCTACACTTAGATAACCTAAAGGGGCTGTCATTAGAGTCTGAGATGAAAGAGGGAAAGAAAGAATGATTGAAGGACAGTGGGCCCAGATCTTACACCACAATAGCAATATGTGTATTCTAGAAAGTTTAAAGAGGAAGCAAACCTGGATGGCGGCCATATCTCTTGTCATGTGACTGCAATCAGCTGACACCTGTGAGGGGGGGGGGCCTTCTGTACCACAGACAGTGATTGGCTAGGACACTGTGCAGCCCCTGCTATCTCTGTAGCTGGCTGTTACATCAGGACAAATTCCGACCGTCCAAAAAGCGGTGACGTAACACGCTACGACGAGCCGAGAAAAATTAAGTTCAATGCTTTAAGTATGCGTCGACTTGATTCTGAGCATGTGTGTTTTTTTCTCCATCGGAGTTCCACACAGACGAACGGAATTTCCAATAGGATTTTTTTCCATCGGAAAAAAATAAAACATGTTCTATTTCTAAACTCCGACAGGAAAAAAGTCAGATTGGGGCCCCCCAATTCTGTCTGACTTTTTTCATCTGAAATTCCGATCGTGTGTACAAGGCATTCGTTGTTTTACTGAAGGAAGATGCAGAGAATGAAAACTTGTAGGTCACCCTAACCTTATTGCTTCAATGCTTTGTTATGGCTACACTGGCGATGAAATATCTTTGCTACTGAGAGATTTAATTACTCTCATCTCATTACAAACTAAATTTACTGTACTGGACATGAGGCTACTGCCAGTGAGTAATAGATCTACACTGGCAATTTTGTTCTCTTGCTATTAAGAGTCCTAACTATATACTTGCATTCACCTGAATAAGTTAGAGCTACGCAGGAGATTTTTAATATCTTAATCCCAAAATTCTTAGTGAATTACAGTTGAACCACAGATTACGAGCATAATCCGTTCCAGGTGAATGCTCGTAATCCAAAGTACTCGCATATCAAAGCAAGTTTTCCCATTAAAGGCAATGGAAACTAAAATAATTTGTTCCGCGTTGACTTCACTGTGATGCAATACCGAATGCGGCCAAAAGTAGGCGGGGGGGCGCCAGAGAGCGCCAAAAAGGCCCATGGACACTTTGGCTCGTTTCCTGTGCCCCCGTACCTCAGGCAAATGAGGTACTGCAGACCAATGTTTGGTTTTTCTCGGCTTCTGCGCCCCCGTACCTCAGGCTAAATAAGGTACTGCAGGCCTATTTTCGGCTCTGCTTGGCTTCTGTGCCCCTGTACCTCAGGCCAAATGAGGCATATTTAGCTTGAATTCTGCTCGTCTTGCGAGTCAACACTCGCAAACTGAGTCAGAATTAAAAGAAAAAAGTTGCTCGCTAATCAAAACGCTCTCAAACAAGTTACTCTTAAACCGAGGTTCCACTGTATTTTCTAGATGTAGCAAGTGATCACATAAGTAGCATCTTGTAGCAATCAATGGCAAGTGTATGGAGCATTGTGCAATCATACAAAACTGATCACTGCTACATGCTATTTGTGTAGCTAGCTTTATTAAGAAGTATTTGTTTAGGGATCAATTGTTACACTTAGAGATTAATTTCCTAGTAACTTTGGTAGCACAACAGATAAACAAAAAAAAATCCTGTTTAGATATAACCTATTTAGGTGACTGCCAGCAAATAGTTACATCTAAATTTTGGCCTGTACTGTAGAAACTGGTCTCAATTGGCTTGACAAAAGTTGATAGTTTGATCAACTTTTGTTTAAAGGGTTTGTAAACGATTTTTTTTTTAATCTTAATAGCTTCCTTTACCTTAATGCAGTGCTGTTTTCATGTCCTCATTGTTCGTTTTTGCTCTCAAGTTGCTGTAATTCTCCTCTGATCTCCACACTTCCTGGTTGTCTGTTTCCTGATCACCACAGTCCTGGGAGCTTTCTCTCTGTGGTCACTAATCAAGGAGGTGTGATTCTCGTGTGTCTAAAACCCCTCAGCACCAATCAGTTTCGTTTTCCAAACCATCACTGCCCTGAATTGGCTCTGTGGCTCTGTACAGCAGAGAAGCAGGAAACACGCAAAAACAAAACTAGAAACTACAGGTACATTTATATGATTGATTCTTATCTATTTGTAATTTTTTTTAAAAGGAATCAGTTAACTATTATGTCTCTGTACCCTGTAAACAGTCATTTCAGCAAAAAAATTTTTTTTCTATTTACAATTCCTCTGAGGCCTCGTACACACGATGGGATTTTTCCGCTGGAAATGGTCCAACGGACCATTTCTGCAGAGAAATCTGCTCGTCTGTAGGGGCCGGCGGACAGATTTGGACGGATTTCCCCGGTGGAAAAGTTTCAAAGCATGCTTTGAAACTTTTCCGCCGGAGAGCTGCCCGTCGGATATGTCCGCTGGTCAGTACACTCACCAGCGGACATATCCTCCCGCGCAAGCGTCGTTTGGATGCGACGCATGCGTGGAAGTTGTTTTCTTCCTGGTGCGGTGACGTGGCGGCGTCAACGTCACCGCGCTGTCTGCCGGCGGGGATTTTTATCCGATGGTGTGTACACGCCATCGGACCAAAATAGCCCGGCAGACATATCCGATGAAAACGGTCCGAGGACCGTTTGCATCAGATATGTCCGTCCGTGTGTACGAGGCCTTAGGATCCTGCTGGAAAATTCTCAGCTGAACCAATCAAAAGCAGCCACAGTTCTGGTATTTTGACAGCCAGCAGGCAAGCTGTCAAGATACAATTTCCTGACAGCTCCATGTCAGCCACCTCCGGGTAAGGCCCCGCCCACCCCCATTATATCGGGACCTAACTCACAAATTTGACCCCCTTACTTTATTTGCAAAGTGCATGAAAAAAAAATACAAATAACACATGCTTCAAAAAGTTTCAATGCATGTTGGTGTGCCTTAGTGCATTGGCATTCTGTGACATGTTAGTTTTCTTCCACAAAAGCGGCTGGGGGGTGGTAATTATAGGTGGTTGAGCTGTGGTTTGACTGCCCACTTAGACCCCATACACACTATTAGATTTTCTGCAGATTTTTGTCTTCAGATTTACCAAAACCATATAATATGAGATCAAACTTTAAAGCCTCGTACACACGATCCGATTTTACGACGGGAAAAGGGTGATTGCAGGATGTTGTCGGATAATCCAACCATTTGTACGCTCCATCGGAAAATTGTTGTCGGAATTTCCGACAACAAATGTGGGATAGCATGAAGAAGTGGTAATGTGATCTTGCGCTACCAAGAACCAAACAACCAGTGACCTAAAACAAATATATAAATGAATCAGTATAAACATAAATGTAAATAAAGGTCCATAAGTGAGCACACACGTGCAATCAGTTCACTTATTGCACGTGTGTTCTCACTTATGGACCTTTATTTACATTTACATTCATTTACATTTATGTTTATACTGATTCATTTATATATTTGTTTTAGGTCACTGGTTGTTTTGATCACATTACCACTTCTTTATTTGTCACTTGTGTATTGTAAACACTATTCAATTTTACTGCTACCATTCATTCATTTATTTATTTATATATTCATGTATATATATTTACACTGTGGGATTTGATTTCACAAGTTTACTCATAGCGCAAAGGCTTTCTTTTATACATTTGTGGGATAGCATGCTTTAAAATTTCCCGACAACAAATGTGTGATGTTGGATTATTATCCGATCGTGTGTACACAAGTCCGTTGGGAAAAAAATCCAAAGTACAATCACACATGCTCAGAAGCTAACCATAACCAGGGGCGGACTGACCATTGAGGAACTCGGGCACTACCCGAGGGCTCCATGCCACTAGGGGCCCCATCAGGGTTGCCAGGCTCAGTAAAACCAGAGACAGTATGTGAAAATCGATGTTTTTTTTACATCTGTCCCTGATATGTCCAAAACCGACATGCTTTTGATGTAAAAATCCTGAGATTTTAGCTGCCCCGCCTCTGTACTGCCACCTGGCTTGGTGGCCATCTGTAAGCCCGGGGGCCCCATAATCTTCTATTGCCCGAGGGCCCCATGAGTTGTCAGTCCGCCCCTGACCATAACACAACAATAGCAGAAGTTGCCCAAAGGGTGTCGCTAAAGAGCTGAAAAACAAGTTGTTTCGTATTTGTTGGCCAACAATTATTTGCTGTTTGTATACAATACAAGTTCACGGCCAAAAGTTTGAGGCTATGTTTATCTATTCACCTTTAGCCCTGGTTCACACAAGTCAAATCAGTGGCAATTGCCGCAATGGCACCGTCCTAATTGGGGCGATGCCGCATCAGTGTCGCTGCACCGTTTTCAAAAAGTCGTTTCTGTACTACTTTTTGCGATTTCAGCCCGCGGTTTACATTGACATTTATGCAGAAACTGCACAGATGTCTCTGTAATCGCGGCCGAAATCGGGACTGACAGCGGGAGTGAAATTGTGCGAGTTCAGCTGAACTCACACTTCTTCATTCCCGCAGCTCAGTGTGAACCTGGGCTTAGCAACATTTCCAAAAAGAGCATCCAACGCAACATTCGTATATAAGATCTAAACCCGAGTGTAGTGTTGTTACTCGTATTGCTGACTCATCACATTTTCTGGACTAGCTATCCAATTTATTTATAATGAGGATTTGGATTTGCTTCACTGAACTTGTGTAATTTTTAATTGTTGCAGTCATCGTACTGAACATAATTATTACACATGACTTGCATTTGCATGCATTACACTGGTCCTTAACATACTCTAGGGATCTCATTTCAGTTTATACCAAGGGAAATAACCGAGAGAACTTTTATGGCAAACATACAGGCTGTTTAAAAAAAAATATACTCAATTTAACAGAGTTTTCTGTGGAAGCTCTTATGTAAATTAAGATTAATTCTTTTAAAGCCTTTCAAGTATAACTGTAGAAAATTAAGATTATCTGATATTTTTTTTTCTTTTATGTGCTCATCAATTTTTTTTATGTACTTGATTTTTTTTAAGTTACTCGGCTTTGTTTATTTTGTGACTATAGGGGATGAATATTAATCAAAATAACCTCTGCGCAATTACCTAAAACAAAGAATGTGAACATTAATGTATGAATATTATTGGGCTGCTTCCTGCACTGAAGTGTTCCCACAACTACATAGAATATCAATTTTATTTTAAGTGCTGTGCAGCTATATAAAACTATTGTGCACCCAAAATTGACTTAACCGCTAGAGGCCCGCGCTATAGTCAAATGACGGCTACAGCGTGGGCCTGAAAATCCGGGAGGACGTCAATAGGCGTCCTCCCCTTCGCGCGCGCAATGTGCACCCCCTGTAGGGCGCATGCTGTGATCACCGAGTCACTGAGACTCATTGATTCACAGATCTGTGTAAGGGGCCGGTCCTGGCCCCTTACCATGTGATCAGCTGTCAGCCAATGACAGCTGATCACATGATGTAAACAAAGGTTTGGTAATCGTTTTTTTTTTCTCCTCACGCTGACAGCGGTCCCGAAGAGGAAGGAGGCACATCTGCCTCCTCTGTGCCCAAAAATAGCGCCTGCCATTGCCCCCTGCCAGTGCCCACAGTGCCACCTATCAGGGCTCACAGTGCCACCTATCAATGCCCATCTGTGTAACCGATCAGTGCCTATTATTGCCACTCATCAGTGTAACCGATCAGTGCCCATTATTGCCACTCATTTGTGCCCATCACTACCACTCAGTGCCCATCACTGCCACCTATCAGTCCCCATCACTGCCACCTATCAGTGCCACCTATCACTGCCACCTATTAGTGCCACTTGTCAGTGCCCACCAGTGCCACCTATCAATGCCCTTTAGTGCCACCCATCAATGGCCACCAGTGCCACCTATCAGTGCCCACCAGTGCCGCCTTATCGGTGCCCATCAATGTTGCCCATCAGTGCCCATCAGTGCAGCTCATTAGTGCCCATTAGTACAGCCTCATCACCAGCATACATCAATGAAGGAGAAAAATTACCCGTTTGCAAAATTTTATAACAAAATATAAAAATATATATATATATTTTTAAATCTGTCTTTTTAATTTTTGTTAACATAAAAGAAAAACTGCAGATAATACCACCAAAATAAAGCTCTATTTGTGGGGGAAAAAATGATAAAACTTTCAATTGGGTACAGTGTTGCATGTCCGTGCAATTGTCATTCAAAGTGCGACAGCACTGAAAGCTGAAAACTCGTCTGGGCAGGAGGGGGGTTTAAGTGCTCAGTAAGCAAGTGGTTAATACACATTTAAAAAAAAAAACTATGTGCTAGAAGTTTTATATGGCATAACTGTGTATAATAAAAGCAATAAGTGAAATAAATTAACAATAAAAGTCCAACGTGTTTTTTTTTTTTTTAATAATCCAAAATTCTTTTATTAATTTTTCCAACATTACAATAAATTCATAACCACGATAACCATACATACATACAACATAAATAGTCTCAATATATACTCCCTGGTGTTCTACAGTTACTAATAAGGGAAAACTTATATCAAATACTTACCGTAATTTTCCTTTCCTGATGGACTCCATGGCAGCCTACTTGTGGGTTAATCCCGCCTCTCATACCTCATAGGACCCTACTCCCATAAAGCTTTGCGTCTCCCCATAGACTGTGTTCCGTAATTTAGCCTACTCCAGCAATGGGAGGGAAACTCCGGCTGCCATGGAGTCCATCAGGAAAGGAAAATTACGGTAAGTATTTGATATAAATTTTCCCTTTTCCTGACAGACTCCATGGCAGCCTACTTGTGGGAAATAACTAGCCGACACACCCGGGTGGGAAATTGCTGATTAAAGAAAAAAAGGTTTAATTGACATTGTCAACAGATAAAACGTGTAAACCAAAATCGACCGACGACAAACAGGCCGGTTCTACGCAGTAATGCGTCATGAATGTGTTTAATGACGACCAGGAGGCCGCCCTACAGATTACTTCCGGGGAAACATGCCGGGCGGCTGCCCACGATGTGGAGATGCTCCTAGTCGAGTGCGCTGTCACCGCTTCAGGAGGAGCCAACCCTTTTGCTTTGTATGCCCCTTGAATTACTTGAACTATCCATGCAGCGATGGTTCTGGGAGAAGCACGCATTCCCCTGCTTTTTACATGGAAGGAAACGAACAGATGGTCAGATTGACGGAAGGCTGCTGTGGCTTCCAGATATTGTCTTAATACATGTCCGACGTCTAGAGGATGGACATTAGAGCTCTCAGGAGATTGAAAAGTGGGGAGGACAATTTCTTGATTTTCGTGAAAGACCGATGTTACCTTAGGATTGGATCCCAACATGGGAACCAGTACGACCCGATCAGGGAAAAAAGTAAGAAACGGTTCTTTGGATCCTAGAGAACCTATTTCTGAGACTCTTCTGGCCGATGTTATGGCCACAAGGAAGACAGCTTTTGAGGACAGATCTTTGATGGATAAGTTATCCGAGTGCGTAGTTTCTGAAAGGAAGTCCAAAACCAAGGGAAGGTTCCATTTTGAGAACCTTGGTTTCCTCTGTGGCCTAAGCCTCACGGCACCTTTGAAAAATTGCTTGACAAGGGTGTGTTTGGCCCATGAAAATCCAGTGAAGGCCGAAATGGCCGAAACTTGGACTCTCAGAGAGCTGACTGATAAAGACAGATCCAGCCCTGTCTGAAGGAAGCCAAAAACATCCTGAATCCTAGGATTACCAGGGGACCCATCCATGGAAGAGACGAAATCTGCAAATTTTGACCATATTCTCTGGTAGACCTTGTTGGTGCTTGTTCTCCTCGCACTTAACAGAGTGGAGATGGCTTGACTTGGACAGCCTAGTGCAATAAGCCTTTCCCTTTCAAAAACCAGACCATCAGACGAAGATGGGACGGACATGGATGAGTGGTTACCCCTTGTAACAGGAGATCTGCCCTGTTCGGAAGCGGGACTGAAGCCTGGAAGCTCAGATGAAGCAGCAACGGGAACCATGGTCTGTTGGGCCAATAAGGGACTATCGCCACCACCTCGACCGCTTCCCACCTGAGTCTTGCCAGGAACCGGAGGATGACCGGGACTGGAGGAAAAGCATAGGCTCTGTGAAAGTTCCACTGGTCTGTTAGAGCATCCACTCCGAACGCTTGGGGACAGCGACCCCTCGTATAGAATTTCTCTAGTTTGAAGTTGCATGGAGATGCAAATAGGTCCACTTCCGGCACAACTCCCAGGGATAGGACCCAGCTGAAGACTTCGCTGTGGAGAGACCATTCGTTGTTGTCGAGCGTCTTCCTCGAGAGGTAGTCTGCTTGGAGATTTTGAGATCCGGGGAGATACACAGCTGTCAAATCTGAGAGATGAACTTGTGCCCATGACATGATCGGATCTACTTCCCTCAGTAGGGACAAACTGCGGGTGCCACCCTGTCTCTTTATGTACGACACAGCTGTCGTGTTGTCTATTCTTAGCAGGACTGACGATCCTTTTATTAGATGAAGAAAGGATTGAAGAGCACAGTAAGCCGCACGGAGTTCCAGGGCATTGGAACTCACACTCCGAGATGGTAACGTCCACTTCCCTTGAGCAAATTCCTTCAAGCACAGAGCCCCCCAGCCTCTGTTGCTGGCATCTGATGTAATTGTGATCCAGGAGATCGGGGCTAACGAGTGGTAGTTGAGGAGATTTTTCCTTAGTAGCCACCAAAGGAGACTTTCTCGCATGGACGAAGTTATTCGAATGCGTTGATCCCGAGACTTCGGATCCCACTGTTGGCGAAACCCCTTCTGGAAGGGCCGCATCCTCCATTGTGCCCATCTCACCATGGGGACTGTGGACACCATGGTGCCCACTATCTTGAGGCATTGCAAGGCTTTTAGAAAGGGAGATTCCAATGCAAGCCGGATTCTGTCCCGGACTACCGGGATCTTTGTCAGGGGTAAGGAGATGGAACATTGAACCGTGTTGAACTGAGCTCCCAGAAAAACCAGAGATTGTGTGGGTTGCAAATCACTCTTTTCCCTGTTTATCAGCCAACCGAACTCCGTCAGGGTGGAAATGACCTGAACCTGGTGTGTCAACAGCTGTTCCTTGTCTTGCGAAAGTAACAGTAAGTCGTCGAGGTAGTGATGAAGTCGAATGCCCTTGGTTCTGATTAGGGCGACGACAGCCAATAGAAGTTTTGAAGACACCCGGGGCGATGTTGTGAGCCCGAACGGGAGACACGTAAATTGGAGGTGGACATTGTCTACTGAGAATCGAAGATATTTTTGGAACTCCGCTGCGACTGGGACATGGAAGTAGGCATCTTTCAGATCTATGGACATCAGCCAATCGCCTGGTTGAACTGTCTGACAAATAGTAAGCAAGGATTCCATCTTGAATTTTTCCTTTTTGATAAAGGTGTTTAGATGTGTCAGGTCTATTACCGGTCTCCAAGAACCTGTCTTCTTTAGAACCATAAACAGGGGCGAGTACATCCCTTGACCTCTTTCGGAAGATGGAACGTGTATAGCGGCGCCCAGAGCTAGGAGAGAGCTTGTGTATGACAGAAGAATTTCCCTTTTCTCTTCTGAGCCGGGTATTGTTGTGGGTACAAACTGTAGCACGGGTGGACTGATAAAGGTCCAGGTATGGCCTGTAGACACTGTTTTGACAGTCCAAAAATCTCTTATTGAGGCTGCCCAGACATGTCGGAACTGTAGTAGCCGAGCGCCTACTCTTTCCGTCTGGGCTGGCTTCACATCAAAAGGACTTAGTGGCATCACATCCAGCAGACGAGGGTCCCCTAGGGGGCTTCTGTCCAGAGGGCTGGACTCTCTTCCAGTTTTTCCGGAACTCGCGACCAGGTCTGTACCGGCGCGCATCTCTTGAACGGTCTTGATCTTGCCTAGGGAACGATCTCCTCTGACCGAACGGACGGCGATCCTGAGGAAGGAACCCAGACTTACCCCCAGTGGCACGGGTGATAGCGCTGTCCAGCTTGTTCCCAAACAGGGAAGACCCCTGAAAGGGGATTCTACACCATCCCTGTTTTGAAGCGGGATCAGCCGCCCAAGGGTGCAACCACAAAGCACGTTTTGCTGTGACAGAGGAGAGCATGATCCGTGCCACCAACCGGATAATGTCAAGGGAGGCCTCCCCCAAGAAGACAGACGCCATTCTCAGCTCATGAATCGGTGTGCTGCTGAGCACATCTTCGGAGACGTTCATTAAGGTAGAATCCACTTCATCCGTCCAGGATTCCATTGCCTTAGACAAGGCAGCTAGGGCTAGAGCCGGTTTGCAAGCCATGCCTGCTGTAATATATATTCGTTTCAGATCTGTGTCTATCTTTCTATCTAGACCGTCCTTAAAGGAGACGGTATCTTCCAGAGGGAGTGTGACATGTTTCACCAACCTCATCACAGCGGCATCAACCAAGGGAGCTGATTCTAAGTGTTTAACATCTTCACTTTTGAACGGGTACATCTTTGCTACTTTTGAAACCAAAGAATTCTTTCTGTCCGTGCTGGCCCATTCGTCAGTAATGATATCTCCAAGTTCACCTAGGAGGGGAAAACTAGGGCGCTCCTTTCTGAGTTGTTTGAAATATTTTCTCTGTTTGGAAGGAGATTCCACCGGATCTTCCCACTTTAAAGCGATTTTAACCGCTTTCACTAGACTTGGTACTAGGGAAAAATCAAATCCTGCAGGATTGACAACACTCTCTACTTCACTGACGGAAGACGCACTTGGACTGCGTACACGTTGAGAGGGACCAGGCGTTTCAGGGTTATCCTGTATAAGCGCTGGGACTGGGTCATCAGGAACAGCAACATCACACCTGGAACCAGATTTGTTAAGGGATTCCTGGACTACTCTCCTGACCAGAGCCTCCATCTGATGACCATCATTTCCTCTCTCCCTCACCGCCTTGGAATAACATAGTTCACAGAGGGATCTCCCTTCCGAGACCCGAGCTCTACATCCCCAGCAGACTCTTTTACTGGAGTGGCTGGAATGGCGGTGGGAATGGCTGCCAGATGAAGATCTGGAGCCCTCTTTACGGTGTCTAGAGGATGACCTGGGGCGTCTGGAATTTGATCTAGAATGACGATGCTGTGACCTGGATTTGTCAATAGCTTCACATGCTGAAGGTTGATGTTCAGACCTAGAGGGGCTGAGGGGAGGAAAGAGTTAATAGCCTTCTAAAACCCAAACAAGCCAGGCAGGGGAAAATAAAATTTCCATCCTACCTGCAGCGCAAGGGTTGGCCACTGGGGGGCGATGAGACATCCATAGTGGTAGATCGCAAGAGAAACACTGCAATTAACACACCATAGTGAAGACACAGCACAATACAAAGGATAGAGCTGTAAAAACAGAGAGAGAGAAATGGCCTCATACCTGTAGGAGAGAGCACTTCCAGCAATGGGGCAGTGAGACCAGCTAAAACGCAGCAGGATGTGTGTCCCAAAGATAGCTGTCTCTGACAGCTCTTTAAAACTGCCGCCCCGATGATGACGTCACCGCGCACGCCGCCCACGCTGCAACTTGCAACGTGACAGGAGTGATTCCCCAAACAGACCTCGCGCGCATGCGCGATCGCGGCGACCCGATCGTACTGCGCATGCGCTCCCAAGCCTCGATTGGGATTGACACTGGCGCATGCGCAGGAGGCCGGGACAGCGCCGAACTGGAACGCAGGTGCGCTCCAGCGGCCATGACCAGGAAGGCACCATTACAATGGGACAAACAACATACAAAAAAAACGGCTGCCATAATTTGATAAGAAACTTTATACTTTACCACCAAACCGGTCTGCGCTGACCCGTCCTGGAACTGAGAACTAGGAGTCTCAATCTGCACAACCCGGGCATTCTCAATGAAGCGAGGCCTCCAGCTAATAGCTAGGACGTTTGGCCATGTTGCTGCTTGCCTGCCAATGGCTGGTTAGTAAGCACCTGTTGATATTGCAACCGACGCCCATGTCTACCCTGCTAATAGCTGGGACTTGTTGGACACCAGAACGTGAGCTCTATGTGCAGGATCATCAGGACTGGAAAAAAAACAAAAAGGTATTTCTTCTTTATTCTGCTTTAACAGCATAGGTCCTAGGAGGAGGACAAAAAAGGAACACAGTCTATGGGGAGACGCAAAGCTTTATGGGAGTAGGGTCCTATGAGGTATGAGAGGCGGGATTAACCCACAAGTAGGCTGCCATGGAGTCTGTCAGGAAACTGGATTTTACCTCCACCCATCTTGGACCTAGTTGTCCAAGGCCTGTACTCCCTACATTTTCTTATCAGAGATATAGCCACAAGGGGAAGGGGGGAAGAGGGGGGGACAGAGAAAAGAAAAAAAAAGGAAATGGAAGGGGAATCAAGTTCCCATATATTGTGGAAATGATTAATCTACTGTTAAGAGGAAATTTTCCAATTTAGGTGTATACCTAATGTGTACCGAAGAAAAAAAAAAAAGGGAGAGAGTGAGGCCCCAACACTTAAAAACCTACCTATCCCATTGCGTTATCCCTAAGGTGCAAGTGCATACTACCACACATATATTAAAGGAGAAAAACGGAAAAAAATAAAAAAAACACCAATGCCAGTGAGTGAATGCAGAGCGGTCACCATACCTCCATCCTATATGGATCCTCAGGCCAGCTAAAGCAACCAACTTCCTCCCAGTGGTACACTCTCCAACATGTGGCTGATGATCTTGCCATAAAGGTCCTTGTTCAGGCATTTCCTATTATAGGGTAACACCTGTCTCCCAGTCGTGCTCCTGTGTTGAAAATGCCAAGCCAATTAGCAGGAACTTGGCCCTTTGTTTTTAAAATTAATCTGATTGGGTCTGAGGAGTTTTAGAGACACAGCTTGGACCACAGTGAAAAGCTGCCATGAGATTTTTCATAAGGAGCCAGACAAGCAGGAAGTGTGGAGATCAGAGAAGTATTACAGCTACTTCAAAGCAAAAACGAACAATGAGAACATAAAAACAGCACTGCATTAAGGTAAAGGAAGCTATTTAGCTAAAAAAAAAAAATTCCCTTAGTGATCCTTTAAGCAGCTTTTAAAATCTCACAATAAATCTCCTAACTGGGGACCCAGACAGCATTTAAAATCTAGTAGAAGCTCTAAACCTTCTCCGTTATCTACAACTTAAAAAAGTTTATGCTGGAGTTGGGATTAAAGTTGTTCTAATGCCGCGTACATACGACCATTTTTCGGGTTGTAAAAAATGTTTTTTTTTTTTTTTTTATGTCATTAAAAGCGATTGTGTGTGGGCTGCAGAGCATTTTTCACGATGTAAAAAATGGGCATTAAAAATCTCGAACATGCTCTTATTTTTCACGACATTTTTAACGTCGTAAAAAATGATCGTGTGTAGGCTTTAACGACGTGAAAAAAAACGTGCATGCTCCAGAAGCAAGTTATGAGACGGGAGCGCTCGTTCTGGTAAAACTAGTGTTCGTAATGGAGATAGCACATTCATCACGCTGTGACAGACTAAAAAACGCAAATCGACTTTTACTAACACAAAATTAGCAAAAGCAGCCCAAAGGGTGGCGTCACCCGACAACCCGAAAAAGGGTTAATGTTTTTGCGGCATAAGCGTTTTCTGTTTCAATATTTTTATTAAGATTTTCACAAAAGAGAATACAAGCTTGTTTACAAAGAACATGTATAGTATAAAATATATACTAAATCTGTGGATATGTGAACATTTTGTAAACATGTAGATACACCTAAAGTGTGTGTTGTTTCAAGTATAGGTCTTAAAGGAGTTGAAAAGGAAAACGTTTTTTCACCTTAATGCATTCTATGCATTAAGGTGAAAAAACGTCAGCATATACCGCCCCCCCCAGCCCCCCGTTATACTTACCTGACCCCTCGAAAGTCCCGCGCTCTGTCCCGAGATCCTTTTCGCCGCTTAGCCTGGCCGTTGATTGGCCAGAGTGGATGGATTGAGAGCAGCGCAGCCATTGGCTGGCGCTGCTGTCAATCACATCCAGTAATGCAGTGCGCCAAGGGGCGGGGCCGAGTGATACAGTGAGCGGCAATGGCCGCTCGCTGTATCACGGGATACAGAGAGGGAGGGTGGGAGAAGACATCGAGGGACCGTGGAAGGAGGATGGCTGACCCCAGAAAGGTAAGTGCCAGGCAGAGGGGCAATATGACGGGCAGCATTTTACAGGGCACAGTGGCGACAATTGATGTGGGCACAGTGGCGACAATTGATATGGACACAGTGGCTATAATTGATGTGGGCACATTGGGGACAATTTATGTGGGCACAGTGGCAACAATTTATGTGGGCACAGTGGCTACAATTTATGTGGGCACAGTGGCTACAATTTATGTGGGCACAGTGGCTACAATCGATGTGGTCACAGTGGCGACAATTGATGGCATGGCACAGTGGTAACAATTGATGGCATGGCACAGTGGTTGCATTTGATGGCACAGTGGCTGCATTTGGCATGGCACAGTGGTGACAATTGATGGCACAGTGGCTGCGTTTGATGGCATGGCACAGTGGCTGCGTTTGGCACAGTGGCGACAATTAATGGCATGGCACACTGGCTGCATTTGATGGGCACAGTGGCTGCATTTTATGGGCACAGTGGCTGCATTTGATGGGCACAGTGGCTGCCTTTGATGGGCACAGTGGCTGCCTTTTATGGGCACAGTGGCTGCCTTTGATGGGCACAGTGAGGCTGCAATTGTCTTTTGTTTTCCGTTTGTTTGCACCCCCCCCAAAAATTTTGCTAAAGTCCTTCCCATGCAAGTCAGTTTCTGAAGCCAAGCAAAATATATTTCCGGGTCAGCGATGGCCACCTCTACATATCCTTCTTAGTGCAGGGTTACTTTAATAAAGCACGTGATATAAAGGATAAACATGACTTTTTGTCCCTTTAGTGAGTTGAATTCATTCCAGGTTGAACACGGGTACAGAAGTATAGTGTTAGCACTGTTGTGTCAACAAACTTTTACTGTTGGTACTTGTTGAGAGGCAAGACAAGGTGGCACAGAAACTGAGGACATGAACATGTGTGGCAATAGCTCTGATTGAACAAGAAATAACATGGAATGGCACGACCAGGATAAACTAAAATAATGACTTTTGGCAGCAATTGAAATTAAAGTGGAACATGAAAAATCATTCTTTATTGTTTGCTGATATTAATTGTTTGGCCAGCGCGTTATGGTGCGAATGTTTGTACAGCATTAGTATACGTGCCTTTTTTTTTCTTTTCTAAGCATAGAGCAGGTGCTCAGAGCAATGGAGTAGTGTGCGTAAGTCTTCACATAAACAACGTATGCTTACAATTGTTGAAAAACATGACCTGTTCTCTTCCTTCCTTTATTGTATTGTCAGCTTCTGCCTCAGCTTCCACCATATCCTCTGTTGGTGGTGTCTCAGCACCTGTGACCAGCTGTGTTCTGGGAAATCCAGTATGGAAATAACACTCTAAGGACAGCCACAGTCCTGACATGGTCTCAGGGTGAAACATTGATCATTTAATAGATATCTGAGAACCTCGTCGGGCTAAACCCATCGTTCCGCCCGGCGAGGTTCCCGATGAGCGGTCGGAAAAGGTCGTCGAGCCAAAGTCCTCATTGAACAACGAAGAAAAAGAGAGCGTGCGGGACGCTCGTCGGAAGTGTACACACGATCGAGCTTCTCGCCAGAATATGTCTCCCAGCGAGCTTCTCGCTGGATTCTACCGAGAAGCTCGGTCGTGTGTACGGGGCCTAAGAATTGCTATTGCTACCCCCACTTAAGGGCATTGAAGTGTCTGCTTAGTTACAAAGCAGCAATCACATTTTCTGACCACCATGGCATGGCTAATTTACTTACCTAAGGTTTTTTCTGGTACCTACTTTTTTTTTACCAGCCTATGAACCAAATGCCTAGAACAGCCTTTCTCGAGCGGTTTGTCCCAAACGAACACTTGAAAAAAAATTCAGGTCTCGGGGAACCCCTGCTAAAAAACAATTAATCGAGGGTCAGTGATCCTGATCTATAGCGACTGCACTTCCAAGTGCTCTTTCAGTGCAATTTCTAGTTCACTTTGCACTTGTAGTTTTTCCCTGTAGTGCAAAGTGGATTTTCCTTTTGTAAATAACCCCCTAGTTCACAGAGCCCATCTACATCTCGCTTTCACATGAAAAATCAAGGACAGGTGAAAAGAGAACTGTCACCATAGCCTATAATCTACAAGTTAGAAGTCCTGTGCTGGGTGGTTAGTAGGCTTACGCAATATTCATGCGCAAAATTGCATACAATATATATTAGACTTATATAAGAAAGATTTTTATTTGACGATAATAGAGAAAGAGAAAGCGCCCTAAACCCATATACCTTTAGGCAGATGGACCTCTTGACCACATAAAAAACAATAATCATATACATTAAAACAAGTTACCGTATACAGGGAGTGCAGAATTATTAGGCAAGTTGTATTTTTGAGGATTAATTTTATTATTGAACAACAACCATGTTCTCAATGAACCCAAAAAACTCATTAATATCAAAGCTGAATATTTTTGGAAGTAGTTTTTAGTTTGTTTTTAGTTTTAGCTATTTTAGGGGGATATCTGTGTGTGCAGGTGACTATTACTGTGCATAATTATTAGGCAACTTAACAAAAAACAAATATATACTCATTTCAATTATTTATTTTTACCAGTGAAACCAATATAACATCTCAACATTCACAAATATACATTTTTGACATTCAAAAACCAAACAAAAACAAATCAGTGACCAATATAGCCACCTTTCTTTGCAAGGACACTCAAAAGCCTGCCATCCATGGATTCTGTGAGGCCTTGTACACACGAGGGAATTTATCCGATGGGAACGGTCCGACGGACCGTTCCCATCGGATCTGTCCGCCGGATTGCTTTGATCCGATGGCTGTACACACCATCGGATCAAATTCCCCGCCGGCGGACAGCGCGGTGACGCGGCGGTGACGTTGACGCCGCCACGTGGCCGCCACGTGACCGCACCAGGAAGTAAACACTTCCGCGCGCATGTGTCGGATCCATTCACAGGATACAACGCATGTGCGGGCAGATATGTCCGCTGGTTTGCCGTACTAACCAGCGGACATATCTGACAGACAGCTCTCCGGCGGAAAAATTCCAAAGCATGCTTTGGAATTTTTCCGCCGGAGGAATCCGGCCAGAACGCCGTTTGCCCCTACACACGAGCGGATTTTTCGGCTGAAATGGTCCGTCGGACCATGTTCAGCGGAAATATTCCCTTGTGTGTACAAGGCCTCAGTGTTTTAAACTGTTCACCATCAACATTGCGTGCAGCAGCAACCACAGCCTCCCAGACACTGTTCAGAGAGGTGTACTGTTTTTCCTCCTTGTAAATCTCACATTTGATGATGGACCACAGGTTCTCAATGGGGTTCAGATCAGGTGAACAAGGAGGCCATGTCATTAGTTTTTCTTCTTTTATACCCTTTCTTGCCAGCCACGCTGTGGAGTACTTGGACGCGTGTGATGGAGCATTGTCCTGCATGAAAATCATGTTTTTCTTGAAGGATGCAGACTTCTTCCTGTACCACTGCTTGAAGAAGGTGTCTTCCAGAAACTGGCAGTAGGACTGGGAGTTGAGCTTGACTCCATCCTCAACCCGAAAAGGCCCCACAAGCTCATCTTTGATGATACCATCCCAAACCAGTACTCCACCTCCACCTTGCTGGCGTCTGAGTCGGACTGGAGCTCTCTGCCCTTTACCAATCCAGCCACGGGCCCATCCATCTGGCCCATCAAGACTCACTCTCATTTCATCAGTCCATAAAACCTTAGAAAAATCAGTCTTGAGATATTTCTTGGCCCAGTCTTGACGTTTCAGCTTGTGTGTCTTGTTCAGTGGTGGTCGTCTTTCAGCCTTTCTTACCTTGGCCATGTCTCTGAGTATTGCCCACCTTGTGCTTTTGGGCACTCCAGTGATGTTGCAGCTCTGAAATATGGCCAAACTGGTGGCATCTTGGCAGCTGCACGCTTGACTTTTCTCAGTTCATGGGCAGTTATTTTGCGCCTTGGTTTTTCCACACGCTTCTTGCGACCCTGTTGACTATTTTGAATGAAACGCTTGATTGTTCGATGATCACGCTTCAGAAGCTTTGCAATTTTAAGAGTGCTGCATCCCTCTGCAAGATAGCTCACTATTTTTGACTTTTCTGAGCCTGTCAAGTCCTTCTTTTCATCCATTTTGCCAAAGGAAAGGAAGTTGCCTAATAATTATGCACACCTGATATAGGATGTTGATGTCATTAGACCACACCCCTTCTCATTACAGAGATGCACATCACCCAATATGCTTAATTGGTAGTAGGCTTTCGAGCCTATACAGCTTGGAATAAGACAACATGCATAAAGAGGATGATGTGGTCAAAATACTAATTTGCCTAATAATTCTGCACTCCCTGTATACTCGAGTATAAGCCAAATTTTTCAGCACATTTTTTTTTGTGCTGAAAAATGCCCTCCTCGGCTTATACTCGAGTCACATTTTTGCGCCTGATCTCCTGGACTTTGGGGACCCAGCCCCGGCCTTGGCACACATGTAACCACACATGTAACCCCACTCTTCCTCTACAAGTGTGCAAAGTTTGTTGTCTGGGGGCATCCCTTCTATAGACTCCCACGTTAAACGGTAATTTTTCCAGTAACTTTGGGGACCTGGTACTGGCCGGCCGTAAATCCCCTGGACCCGAAACCTGGCACACATGTAGCCTCCTCTACAAGTGTGCAAAGTTTGCTGTCTGGGGGACCTACGGCTGGGGAGCACCGATTGTTCAAAGCCGGGCACCCCTTCTATATACTCCCATGTTAAACGTAAGTCTAGTCATGCACACAGTGAGGCATGGGCACAGTGAGGCGTGGGCACAGTGAGGCATGTGCACAGTGAGGCATGGGCACAGTGAGGCATGCACATGGACACAGTGAGGCATGGACACAGTGAGGCATGCACATGGACACAGTGGGGCAAAGTGAGGCACAGTGAGGCATGCAGATGGAGACCCTATACTCGAGTCAATAATTTCCCCCAGTTTTTTGTGGTAAAATTAGGTGCCTCGGCTTATATTCAGGTCAGCTTATACTCGAGTATATACGATAATCATTTCAAATATTGAATTAGGTGACAGTTAGCAGTGTACATTTAGCTTTACAAGCGAGTGTATTTATCAGCTAGCTACTCAACAGCCATAATAATGTGCACAGCACTCCTCTCCTGATAAATGGATTCCAAGGCTATAATATAATAATGGTTTGGCATGGCTGAAGAAACTCTATGGGCCAGATTCTCGTATCTGGCCGTAAATGACAGCGGCGCATAGCGTATCGTATTTACGCTACCCTGCCGCAAGTTTGGACGTAAGTGCCGTATTCTCAAAGCACTTGCTCCGTAATTTGTGGCGGCGTAGTGTAATTGGCCCGGCGTATCCCTGCGTAATTCAAATTGGCAATGTAGGGGGAGTCTTGTATTTAAATTAAGCGCGCCGAACGAACTGCGCATGCGCCGGCCGTAAACGTAGCCCAGTGCGCATGCTCCAAATCACGTCGCAAAAAGTCAATGAAACCAACATGAACGTCACTTACGCAAAGCCTTATTCGAGAACGAGTTACGCAAACGACGGAAAAACACGACGTTGTCCCGACGTCCATACTTAACATGGCGTACGCCGAACCTACGCAAGGTTACCCGTCATATAGCAGGGGTAACCTTACGCTTAGGCAAACGGCGTAAACTACGACGACGGGGAGCAAATATGTTCGGGAATACGCGTATCTAGCTCATTTGCATATTCGACGCAGAAATCTACGGAAACGCCACCTATCGGCCAGCGTAAAATTTCAACTTATATACAACGGTGTAAGTGACTTACGCCAGTCGGATCTACGCCAAATCTATGCGGAATTGATTCTAAGAATTAGTCGCATAGATACGCCGCCTCAGAAACAGAGATACGCCGTCGTATCTCTTCTGAGAATCTGGCCCTATATGTTTTAATGGTCCTTTTCATGAATTAAAAGCTAACAAACAGCAAGTTCTGCCTTAGATGTACCTGCACTGGCGATGCCATCAATTTCCACAAAATCGTTTTTTGTAGCACAAAGACTTTACGCATCGTGGCGAAGTACTGTATGAGGGTATATAAAGGAATGCCACCAATGAGGTCTTATATCTTCTAAGATCTTCTCTTTGTAGGCCTGAGTTTAATTCAAGAACATCTTGGTCTTCTGTGCAACATTAAAGCACAAAACGACGTGCACGTATGTTATGAGAGTGCTTAGTGCTTTAATCTCAAGCACAAAGGAGCATCCTGTAACAATGACCGTGGACACAGATGTCAGACAGATGCTATTAATTGTATATGTGCTGACATGACCCTCTGCACAGACATCCGCTTCAGCTTGTTACAATTGTTTATTCTCTTTTTTGTGGCTGAAACCTGAAGGCAATTAAAATGTTCACCTGTGACAAATTACTCACTGTTTACTCAGGGTAACGCAGTTAGTGCGTGGCTACTTAAAGTTGTTTAGGATTAGGTGCTTGTGCTGCTGTGTGGTATGTTTGATAGGCGGCTATTGTCATAGGCTTAGGCCCTGTACACAAGATCGGAATGTCCGATGGGCTAAAATCTGATGGAATTTCCTGTCAGAATTCCGTTCAAGCTGTCTTCAATCAGTCTTGCATACACACTGTCATGCCCTGTACACACGACCGGTTTTCCTGACAGGCCAAAACCCAACGTTTTTCCCGACGTGATTCCTCTCAAGCCTGACACAAGTTCAGTCAAAAAAACGCTCGACCCAAGCGCGGAGATGTCCAACACGTACGACAGGACTATAAAGGGGACGTTCTATTCAAATGGCACCACCCTTTGGGCTGCTTTTGCTGATATTCATGTTAGTAAAAGTTTGGTGAGAGACGATTTGCGCTTTTCAGTCCGTTACAGCGTGACGAATGTGCTATCTCTATTACAAATGCTAGTCTTAGGCCGCGTACACACGATCAGACCGGTCCGATAAGAATGGTCCGACGGACACCATCAGTCCAAAATCCGATCGTGTCAGAACGACATGCTAAAAAAAAAACGAAGTTCAATGCTACCAAGCATGCATCGACTTGATTCTGAGCATGCACAGGTTTTTAGTCCGATGCTTTTGTGTACTAACCATCGTTTTGGTCCGATGGTCAGGCGTCCATCGGACCGATTTTAACTGCTTGCCGACCAGCCGCCGTCATTTTACTCTCCTGGGCGAGAGCCCATAGCTATACGTCGGCTCCTTTTGCGGCCACTAGGGGGCGCGCGCGCCCCCACTCGCCCCCGGTGGGCACGATCGCCGCAGGGCACGCGCGATTGCTCGTTACAGAGCGGGGACCGGGAGCTATGTGTGTAAACACAAAGCTCCCGGTCCTGTCAGCGGGGGAAATGTTGATCTTCCGTTCATACAATGTATGAACGGAAGATCAGTGATTTCCCCTAGTGAGTCCACCCCCCCCATACAGTTAGAACACACCCAGGAACATACTTAACGCCTTCCCCGCCCCCCTTCACTGCCAATGGCATTTTTATAGTAATCCAATGCATTTTTATAGCACTGATCGCTATAAAAATGCCAATGGTCCCAAAAATGTGTCAAAAGTGTCCGAAGTGTCCGCCATAATGTCGCAGTACTGAAAAAAAATCGCTGATCACTGCCATTACTAGTAAAAAAAAATATTAATAAAAATGCTATAAAACTACCCCCTATTTTGTAAACGCTATAACTTTTGGGCAAACCAATCAATAAACGCTAATTGCGATTTTTTTTTTACGAAAAATATGTAGAATAATACGTATCGGCCTAAACTGAGGAAATAAAATTTTTTTATATATTTTTTGGGGATATTTATTATAGCAAAATGTAAAAAATAGAGCAGGTTCAAATGTTTTTGCGGGCAGTTTTCTCGTCGGGAAAACTGCTATGGAGCATACACACAGGGATGACACGATCGATGACACCGCCACAGTGAAGCACGGGGAAGCCGTGTTTACACAAGGCTCTCCCCGTTCTTCAGCTCCGGGGACCGATCGCCGCACTCCAGTAGCGATCGGGTCCGCGGGTCCCGCGGTCCTGGTCACAGAGCTTCGAGCCGGGTCGCGGGCGCGTGCCTGCGGGCGCGCGCCTGCGACCCACGGCTGGGCTTAAAGGACAACGTACCTATACGTTGGTTTGCCCAGCCATGCCTTTTTGCCGATGTAAATCGGCGTTAGGCGGTCCTTAAGTGGTTAAAGAATATGTAAACCTAACATTTCATATTCCTGATATGTGTCCGCTGTACTATGTACTATGTATGAGAATGTATGCTGTTCTCTTTGTATTGCTTCCTTTGTGTGAAATCTCTGATGTTCCTGCAAGTCCCTCTGCTTTCCTTTATAAAAACTGACCACTCTATGCATGGGAGCGCAGTGTGGTCATCTTTCTAGCTGTGCTGAGGACCCAGCCTGCTCTCCTTCAATGATCAGACTTGTGTTGACATCCTGCCCTGCACAGCCATTCACTGGGAAGACCGGTGTGCTTCTGTTTCTTTTCCCTTAGCTCCCCAAGTTCCTTAGGCAGCTGACAACAGAGATTATGTGATCACTGTTTAACCACTTGAGGCCCAGAGGACGTCATATGACGTCCTGAGCTTTGTGGGGCTATATCTGAATGATGCCTGCAGCTACAGGTATCATTCAGATATCAGCATTTTCAGCTGGCAATTCCCTACACCAGGGGTCTCAAACTCAAATTACCTGAGGGCCGCAAGACAAGTTTTCATATCCCATTGGGGGCTGCATGCAAACTTTCAAACTTCAAAAACAGTACTGGTGTCAGCGAACGTATTATTAACCCCCAGCTCTGTGTCAGCGGACACATTATTAACCCCCAGCACTGGTGTCAGCAGAAGCATTATTAACTCCTAGTATTGGTGCACTGCACACGGACCACTGCACACGGACCACTGCACTGCACACGGACCACTGCACATGGACCACTGCACTACACACGGACCACTACACTGCAGACTGCCGACAGACCACTACACTACACTACACTACACACTGACCACTTACCATCATGGCACAGCACATCAAGGCTCAGAGCCCAGCAAATCAGGGCACAGCACATCAGGGAAAAGGGCACAGCACATCAGGGTACAGCACATTAGGGTACAGCACATCAAGGCACATGGCACAGCACATCAGGGCACATGGCACAGCACATCAGGGCACATGGCACAGCACATCAGGGTACAGGGCACAGCGCACATCAGGGCACAGCGCACATCAGGGCACAACGCACAGCACATCAGGGTACAGGGCACAGCACATAAGGGTACATGGCACAGCACATCAGGGTACATGGCACAGCACATCAGAGCACAACAGGGTACAGGGCACATCAGAGCACAGCACATAGGGGTACAGCACAACAGGCCACATCAGGGTACAGGGCAAGGCACATCAGGACAGGACATATCAGGACAAGGCACATGGCACATCAGGGTACAGGACATGGCACATCAGGGTACAGGGCACATGAAACAGCACATCAGGGTACAAAGCCCAACAAATCAGGAGCACAATCAGAGCACAATCAGGGCACATGGGGCATATCAGGGCACATGAGAGCACACCAGGGCACATCAGGCACAGCACATCAGTACAGGGCACATGGCACAGAGTACCCTGATGTACAGAGCCCAGCACATCAGGGTACATGAGGCACATCAGGGTACATGGGGCACATCAGACACATCAGGGTACATGAGGGTACATGGGGCACATGGGGCACAATCAGAGCACATCAGGGCAAAGGTCAGCGTTTACTTGTTGTTGTTTTCTTCAGATGCAGAGCAGTGTAGAAAGCGTCTGTCAGAAGTTTACTTCTCTCTCATGTCACGCTGCTACTCCCCGGCGGCCCCTCCTCTCTTCTCGTCCATCCCTGATGATTTCACAAGCAAATGGGGATGGACGAGAAGAGAGGAGGGGTCGCCGGGGAGTAGCAGCGTGACATGAGAGAGAAGTGAACCTCTGACAGACGCTTCCTGCCCTACTCTTCATGCACCTCGATTTACACTTCCGCGGCACCCGCCCTGCCTGCGGGCCATTTTTTACCAGTCCGCGGGCCGTAAATGGCCCACGGGCCGGTGCTTTGAGACCCTTGCCCTACACCATAGGGAGGATCATAGCGGCTGTTCTGCCACTTTATGGCTCCTACGGGCGGCGAAAGGGGACTTACCCCCTTTCCCGCCGCCCTCTGGTGCTTCCCTACTTGCTTCTACCGAATCACCTGTGCGATCGGTGAGTCGTGACAGGATTTTCCGGCCCCAGATGCTAATCATAAAGATTTCCAGATAGTCGCTGGAGTCTCTATGATTGTCAGAGGCCGGACGCAATGTTATGACGATACCTCCTGGCCTCTGCAAAAAAAAAAAACGGCGAACAAGCTCTCTATGCAGACCCAGGGTAAGCACCCCTACATGCTCCGCTGGGAGAGGGAATTGGGAGAGGAGATCCCAGAGGAGGCGTGGGAGGTGATCTGGAGTCGGGCGGCCAAGAGTTCCATGTGTACCCTCTATATGGAAAACTTTTACAAGATCCTCTTCTTCTGGTACCTGACTACGCCCTCCACAAAATTTACCCCTCCGCCTCTGATCGTTGCTGGCAGTGCCAGCAAGCTAAGGGCACACTCTCTGACATTTATTGGACGTGTCCCTTAATAGCCCCGTTTTGGACCTCAACTCAACAATTATTGACTCGACTCTTCGAGGTACCCATACCCTGGACCCCGAAACACTTTCTCCCAGCCAAAGCTAACCAAACCCTATAGGAAACTACTTGGGCATGTTCTCACAGCGGCAAGGTGCCTAGTGGCCCTCTACTGGAAAAGGACTGCACCCCCATCACAGGAAGCCCTTTACACCAGGGTCAGAGAGGTTGAGATAATGGAGAGAATGACGGCCAGACTGAGAGACAGACTTGACGGCCACGACAGTGTCTGGGAGCTGTGGCGCTCTCGGGAGGACCCACCTTGATCCGGCGGTCGACACCAGAAGGTACTTCTCCCCCTTATATAGATGCTTATTTGGTCCCCCTCCCTCTCTTTTTTCTCTCTTCTTTCTCTCTCCCCTTTCCCACCCCCTTTTCTCTCTCACTTCTTTAAGTATATTTAAAGTTTGTTACGAAAAGTTGAACGAGGCTTAGGCCCCGAAGCACGGTACACTATATATACCTCTAGAGACATGGTTACTATTGTTAATCTGTGTGATGCCATGGTTTACAGAAGGATCCCTTTTTTCAGGGTTCCGACATTTGCACACTAGACAAAACCCTCGTTTTAATTCTGCCTTTGTCTACTTGCCATTTTTGTACCACTGTTCTGCTGTTTTATCTTTCTAAACAATCAATAAAACTGTTATTTGAAAAAAAAAAACGGCGCCGCTTTGGCTGTGAAGCGGTGATCTTTTTTATATAGGCTTCCCAGCCTAGATTGAGATGTGGGGTCTTATTGACCCCATATTTTAATGTAAAGAGGACCTGTCATGCCATATTCCTATTGCAAGGGATGTTTACATTCCCTTTAATAGGAATAGAAGTGATCAATTTTTTTAAAGTGTCATAATAAAAAATAAAAAAAGTAAAATTAACAATATATATATTTTTTTTAAAGTGCCCCTGTCCCTGTGTGCCCACGCACAGAAGCGAGCGCATATGTAAGACCGCCCACATATGAAAACGGTGTTTAAACCACACATGTGAGAAGCCCTATCTCTATGTATAGTATGATGGTGGTATATAACAGGTATGGCAGGGATAGGAACAAAACAAAAAAAGTTATTAAAGCTTATCTTATACCTACCTGCTCTTCTGACAGAGGTACTGACGCACTGTGGAAGACACTGTGGTGACCACTGGACACACCTAAACTAATACCTAAATTATATTTCACCACGAATGCCACAAATCACTTTTAGTCAAAAGTTGTTACTGAACCCTGGCATCTTCCTATACCATAGAAAGTAAAGTACATACAAGTGGAACCTTGGATTATGAGCATAATCCATTCAAGGAGAATGCTCATAATCTAAAGCACTCGCATATAAAAGCAAGTTTCCCCATAGAAGTCAATGGAAACTAAAATCATTTGTTCCGCATTGACTTCTATGGCATGCAATACCGCATGTGACCAGAGGTGGGGGGCGCCAGAGAGCCTTGGACATACTCAGAAAGGCACGGGGATAGCTCGGCTGAACTTGGAAAACCTCAGGCTCAGATAAGGGATGCTTCCGAGTATTTCTGAACAGCTCTGATTGGCTACGACACCCCCGTACTTCAGACCGAATGCGGTAATGCACACTGCTGTGTCTTGAATCCTGCTAATTTTGTAAGACAACACTCGCAAACCGAGTCAGGATTTTCAAAAAAAAATTGCTCATATTGCGAAACGATCGTTAATCGTGTTACTCGCAATCCGAGGTTTCACTGTATACTTCAGCCACTTTCACCCCCTTTCACCCCCTTCCTGCCCAGGCTAATTTTCAACTTTCAGTGCTGTCACACTATGGATGACATTTTCTGTGAGTCAGGTGGAGCTTTCTTTTAGTGGTATTTAACTCCTTCCCGCCTGCGCTATAGCTGACAGACACCTACAGTGCAGGCTTACTTTGCCAGAAGGGTGTCCATGGACCTCCTACCCTGCTCATGCTGTCAGCGTGCACCGTGCGGCATGCTCTGTGATCCCTGAGTCCTTCATATACCACAGGATCAGCTGTCAGCCGGCTTCTGTTACAGGACCATCGGTCCCTATATCGCTGTCTAGTGCTGCTAATCCATGCCCACAAGTGCTACCTATTAGTGCCCATCAGTACTGCTAATCAGTGCCTATCAGTGCCACCTATCAGTGCCAATCGGTGCTACCTATCACTGTTGTAACAGCAGGCAGGTAAAATCGCCTAGTTGTGTCCAGGATGGCAGGTATGTATGTCCTAGATTCAGGCTCTATACAGATTTGTTCCACTAGGGGGAAGTGCTGAGAGTCCTGCAGTGGTGAGGTAATGAGCCCAGCTGAAGTAAGTTGGCTCATTCAGGCCTCTACTAAATTCCCAGCATGCTTAGGGTCCTTTCACACGTGCGTTCCGTTTTTCGGTCCGCTCCGTATGTCCGTCGGCTCAGCGGGGGGGTCTCCGCTGAGCTGTCGGGCGGACAGGGTGGTCCCCGCACACTGTGCAGGGACCGCCCTGTCTCTCCTCCGCTATCCCCTATGGGGAATCGGATGGAAACGGACCGTCTGTCCGTTTGCATCCGATCCGTTTGGCCAGACCGAAGAAAAATAGGACATTCTTCCGTCCGAAAAAACGGATGCGGATCTGGCGGACGTTAGCGGATGCATCATCCGCTAACGGATCCGCTCCCATAGGGAAGCATTGAGGTCCGTTACCGGACGTCCAAAAAACGGACGAACGGAACGGACGTGTGAAAGAGCCCTTAGAGAGTGTGTGCCATCCTGGAACCAGTTTTGTGTCTGTGTAGACTGAGGAGCTTGATACCTCCCTGTGTTGTGAGACAAAGCCTGTGTGGCAAACCTATAAAACAGGGAGATAGGTGCTGGGGGCAGCACAAAGCTGCATCTAGTTGATAGATAGGGAACCTGCGTGTGTAGTAATGCCTCGTTTCCACTGAGCGGATCGGTTCGGTACGGTTCGGTACGGTACGCTATTTTGGGTGTTTCCATTATGAAAGCGTGCCGTAAAACCGAACCGTACCGCACCAGCAAGGGTCCTGCTTCAGATGAGAGACCAGAGAGAGTGGAACGGTTCGGTTAGGGCGGACCTACAAATACATCTCCCTGATTGGTGGACGCGCTAGGAATTTTTTCTAAACCCTGAATGGTCCCTCACGGTCCGATTTGCAGTGGAAACGCTCACGCGAATAGACCGGTCCCATTCTAACCGCTCCAAAATTACTGACCCGAACCGATCCGTGCAGTGGAAACAAGGCATAAGTGGCCAAGTAAACCGCACCTTTTTTGTTTTTTTCACCTACAATGCTGTTTGCTGTGCCTCCTTTTGTGTGGTGAACTCATCCAGGGGTAGCACATACCCGCTGCTGAGCTAACCCCCTCACATTGCCCATCAGTGCACGCTGATCAGTGCCCATCAGTCCTGCCTCAGTGCCCGAGTGCCCAAATGGTCAGTCTGCCCCTGGCGCCAACCGAACAAATTTTGGCTTATTCAGTGGGAATTGGACTTAATTCACTCTGTGTATGACCAGCCTAATTGTCTGCATTACGAGATATAAAAGAGATAAAGCTGTCACACTGGTTTTCACATTTTGGTGAAAAACCTTCCATCACAACTAGGGTTGTCCCGATACCACTTTTTTAGGACCGAGTACAAGTACCGATACTTTTTTTCAAGTAGTCGCTGACACCGAATACCGATACTTTTTTTAAACGCGTCCCCAAATGCAGCCATGTCCCCTACATATTGCAGCCATGTCCCCCCACATATTGCAGCCATGTCCCCCACATATTGCAGCCATGTCCCCCACATATTGCAGCCATGTCCCCCACATTGCAGCCATGTCCCCCACATTGCAGCCATGTCCCCCACATTGCAGCCATGTCCCCCACATACAGCAATGTCCCACACATTGCAGCCATGTCCCCCACATTGCAGCCATGTCCCCCACATGCAGCCATGTCCCCCACATTGCAGCCATGTCCCCCACATTGCAGCCATGTCCCCCACATACAGCAATGTCCCCCACATTGCAGCCATGTCCCCCACATTGCAGCTATGTCCCCCCATATACAGCCATGTCCCCCACATATTGCCATGTCCCCCACATATTGCCATGCACCCCCATATTGCAGCCATGTCCCCCACATTGCAGCCATGTCCCCTCATATACAGCCATGTCCCCCACATATTGCCATGTCCCCCCATATACAGCCATGTCCCCCACATATTGCCATGTCCCCCCCATATTGCAGCCATGCCCCCCCTACCTGATGATGATGCCGCCGCCGCCGTATATACAAAGCCGCCGCCGCGAACATTATAGGCAGTGTATAGGCAGTATTCTATTTGGGTATCGGAGGTATTTGCGGGAGTACAAGTACTCCCGCAAATACTTGGTATCGGTCCCGATACCGATACTAGTATCGGGACAACCCTAATCACAACCATAGGATCCAACACTCTTGGTACACAGCTGTAAGGCCCCATACACACGAGCGGACAGATTTGTTCAAATCTGTCCGTCCGACAGATTTGAACAAATCTGTCTGCTGGGATTTTGGTTTGCTCGCGTGTACAATCCCCGCCAGCAGACGGCGCGCTGACGTGTCGGTGACGTGGCGGTGACGTTGACGCCGCCACGTCACCGCACCAGGAAGTAAAACACTTCCGCGCATGCGCCGAATCCATTCGGCGGCGGTGCGGCGGCGGTGCGGGACGACATGTCTGCTGGTAAGTGTACTAACCAGCAGACATGTCGGGCGGACACATTCCCACCCGATAGATTTCAAAGCATGCTTTGAAATCTGTCGGGTGGACAAATCTGTCCGCTAGCCCATACACACGATCGGAGATGTCTGCTGAAACGGTCCATCGGACCGTTTTCAGCGGACAAATTCGATCGTGTGTACGCGGCCTAAGACTGCAGATAAATAAGATGCACTAGTAAGGGCAGGGTTAGTATTTCCCTTTCTAGGGCTGACGTTCGTTCTAGAGGTAAAGGACCTCTACTACACACAGTGCTGTCTTTGTGGAATGCCAGTAATTAAAGCAGGTTACAATGTCAGGTTATACACGCTATAGAAAGTCCTAACTGCAATGTAATAGTATGTGAAGAATGTGCTACCCTCTGTAAAGAATTTCTTGCGTATAGCTTTGTTTTCTGATGTGTGAATGATTTATACAGAAAAATTAATAGCGATGTACTAAAGATATGTATGTCTGCCCAAATTCTGTGGGAGTTACAAGACCTCTTGTTCTGTTATCTGCCAGTATTAAATTATAACCCCTTCAATAATTGCTTATGACAGATTGTAAATGATATGATGACCAGCCCATTCTGAAATATAACGTTGCAGTCTTTGCACAGTGTAGCGCTGGTCTCCCAACAAGTTGGGCGCTATTGTAAATTTAGGGGTGTCTGAGCTAATAATTGGGCTCAGACTCTGTTAATTATATTTAAATTATCCTTTGTTCTGGCTGTGGTTTTGCTCGGTAGAAGTTTTCCCTTGTTGCCTGTAGGTGGTGTTACCACTTCAGGCCCATGTTGGAACTCGGGCAAACCATAGTGTGTTGAGTGACCCTTCTCTGCAGCAGCCCAGTGGGAGTGGTGCCCCACGGTGCATGCTTGGAGGGGGTACTTAAGGGGCAGACGCCGTTTTCCGGGGGCCTTCGCCTCGTGGCCCTCCTGGCAACTTTGCTCCAACTAGAGGCTTGCCACGCACATTTTCTAAAAACCGGAAAAGTGTAAATTAGAACTTGTGCATCAAGTGCTCTGCAAGGGAACAAATTGCCAGTGAAAATGTGCAGCAAGTTAGCAGACTTACAATTCAACACTGCCCCAAATTTGTGGCAAGTTATCCTTGCTATATGGATGGCTCTAATACCTCCTGAGCAACTAACCATGACTGAGTATACAGATCAGCAATGTCGAAGATAAAACAGTAGTTCTCATTGGCATACTTGTTCTGGGCCAGTGATTCAAGGTAAAAGGCAAAGCAATTAGACCAACATGACAGCCAGGCAACTATCATTTTAGTGTTGTCAAGTTCCATATTAGACCCATATATAGCCATAGCCGCTGATAAGGCAGTACAACTGGTCTTCTTGTACTGGGCCCAGGCCTCATCAGCTTAACAGGGGGGCAGCTTTATTGCTCATTTCTGCCTAAATGAATACTTTGAGCCAGATTCATAACGTATTTACGTTGGCGTATCTAGAGATACGCCGCGTAAATACTAAGAATAGCCGGCGTATCTTTTTTTGGTATTCAGAAAAGAAGATACCCCGGAATTCTGCTAATATATGAGCGGCGTAAGTCTGTTACACCGTCGTATATAAGTTGCAGTTTTACGCTGGCCGCTAGGTGGCGCTTCCGTTGTTTTACGTGTCGAATATGTAAATTAGGGAGTTACACGATTCCCGAACGCCAGGCATCGTAGTTTACGTCGTTTGCGTAAGCGTTATTCTGGCGTAAAGTTACCCCTGCTATAGGAGGCATAGCTAATGTTAAGTATGGACGTCGGGACAGCGTCGAATTGTACGTCGTTTACGTAAATCGTTCGGGAATGGGGCTGTACGTAAGTTACGTTCACGTCGTTTACATTGACTGCTAGTGACGTGATTTCACGCATGCGCACTGGGATACGTCCACGGACGGCACATGCGGCGTTCAGAAAATACGTAAATTGCGTGGGGGCATGATTCATTTACATGAATCAGGCCCCCACATTAATAATTTGAATTAGGTGCCCTTACGCTGGACACTTTACGCTACGCCGCCGCAACTTATGGAGCAAGTGCTTTCTGAATAAGGCACTTGCCCATAAAATGTGTGGAGGCACAGCGTAAAGAGCATACGCTACGCCCGCAGATATTTACGCAGTTTTCTCTGAATCTGACCCATTGATTTTACTAGACCACACCGCGACTCCTACTTACTTACCAGGGCCAAAATTCAACTTCCCTGGGCCCTATCACATCAACTGTGGGGGCTGGAAGGTGGGAGAAGGGGAGGGACCTTCTTTCTCAAATTCGGGGCATAGGCAGATAAAGTTAGTGCCGCTGTTTCGCTGAAAAATGACTGTCTCCTATTCGCAAATTCAAGATCAAATAATCAAAAATCGAAGATGTACAGGTAATTTTACTGAAATTAAGGGATATATTACATTGCAATGACACTATATTGTGAAGGAAAGGGCATAGAGAAATATAAAAAGAGCATTATGATTTTTTTTAAAGAGGAATATGCCAAGGGGATCACAAGCTGTCATATATAACCAATGTCAATGGACATAAAGGATGAACACACTGCCTCTGAACAATATATGACTTTGGATCGTCAGGGAAATAAGGTCTCGTAGGAGAGGATGGCTCTTGCCAAGAATCTCGTCAGGAAAAACTACACACGAGATTCTTTTATAAAGATACTAAAAGACTAAAGATACTAAAATAACATTTCTGGTGGAAAAACTTTTAGAACTGAACAATGAAGCTGTTCCCAAAAAGGCAAGCAGAGGCCGGAGAACTCATGACCAGCATTGCCTGTGGTCTCCCTGCCTCAGGCTAGCAGTTAAAGACACCAGCACCTAAGATCGCAGACTTAAGATATTCAGCTATGAGGCAGTAGGCCTACTTTAATGCACAGCTAACAAAACAAAAAAATGGAACATTCATATATAAACATCAATTTAAAAAAAACATTGCAAAGGGGACAAATGAATAATGAAAACGAATTAGAGAGAAAGCAGCATTAAACCCAAAAGCAAATGCTTAAAAAATAAAACTCATGCAGCCACCACATCGAATGATTGGTAAGTTACAATATAATACATTTTGGGCTTTGGGTTTAATACTGCTATAAAACTAACTATGGGCTAATAAGGTAATGCATATATTTAAAAAAATAAGTTTTTCTTTTAACAGTTTACACATAGCACTAGTTTATGAATAAAGACTGCAACCACAACTTTCATTTACAGTGGAACCTTGGATTACGCGCATAATTTGTTCCAGGAGAATGCTCGTAATCCAAAGTACTTGCATATCAAAGCGAGTTTCCCCATAGAAGTCAATGAAAACGAAAATAATTTGTTCTGTATTGACTTCAATGGAATGCAATACCGTATGCGGCCAGAGGCGGGGGGCGCCGGAGAGCCTCGTAAACACTCGGAAAGGGCCAAGGACCATGGGCGTCCGCTCCATAGGGCAAGGGGGGTCGTTTGCCCCCCCCTGGAATCACCAGGGAGAGCCAGATGTGTAATGTAAAGAGGTCCAAAGCTGTGGGGTGCTGTGTAATGTAAAGGGGTCCAGAGGTGCAGTTGTGGAGAGGGGGTACACAGTAGTGACAAAGACATATTGAAAGATGCAGGGGGCACAGTGGGATGTTTTAACATTTTAACGTGGGGGGGGCGCTTTTAACCCCCGCCAGCAGTGGAAGAAAGGATAAAATGCGACTGTGTATCGCCACTGCCGAAGCGTGCCCCCCCCCCTGAAAAAATTTCAGCGGACGCCCATGCCAAGGACACAACATTTCCGAGATTTTTCGAGCATTTACCAACCGCGCAGATCGGTGCCGTTCGGCTCTGCTTGGCTCCGGTGCTCCCCCACCTCAGGCCAAACGCGGTATTGCACTCTGCTTTGACTTGAACCCTGCTCATTTTGCGAGACAACACTGAGTCAGGTTTTTTAAAATACAGTGCTCGTATTGCAAAACGCTCGTTAACCGCCCTACTTGCAATCTGAGCTTCCACTGTATATTGCATAAAAAAGGAGGCCTTAGCTGTCACATGGACAGCCCAACCCTGCAGATTGCACATACTCCGCTCTGAAGGCGCCCCTGATATATAAAGCTTCATGTTATCTGCAGGACTGAGCTCTCAGTATGATGACCATGTCCTGCAAAGTGCTGGAGATGATTGGAGTGTTGCAGAACCTCAGCCCAAGCTAAGGATGGAGAGGTCTAAGGACAACACTGCCGTGGTCCAAGCTACATCATCTCCTACTACTGTATAGCACTCTGCCTTGGCCACGCTCTGAATAGACATCTACTTGTTCCTCTTTTATGATGTGGGATTAGTAACAAATAACAGGGATCTTAGAATAACTGTCCAAGTACACGCCGAGACAGGTACAGATAGGTATGTCCATAGGCAAACATTTCCCACCTACTGGATTCTTTCAAATATTAAGACGATCATCCCTCACAGGCTGCATCCAAAGTAAACACAAAAGTTCCCACATACAAGCATTGCGAAGATGTGTTGCCTCTATCAATGCAGTCAGATTTTTCATTGACTCCCTGAGATGCTGAGAGGCCTCATCTGCAGTCAAAGACTTGTGACCTCCTAGTCAGTCATCCCGAGAGGGCATCCTGTAGCTCAGGAAGCGCCATATCCTCAGAGCAATATAAATCTATCAACTTTGTCACATCAATCAGGTGGAAATGCAGGAAATCCCCAAGTTACATACATCAGACTTACATCCGACTCCTACTTACAAATGGAGGGAGACAACAGGAAGTGAGAGGAAATCTACCCCAAGGAAGGGGAATTCCCTCCTATAAAGGCCCGTACACAAAATTGGATATTCTGACTAATGGATGTGTTTTGTTGGATAATCCGACAGTCTGTATGCTTCATCGGACAATAGTTGTCGGAATTTTCCGACAACAAATGTTGGACGGTCATGCTCTTAAATTGTCTGACAACAAATGTGTTCCATCAGATTATCCGATCACATGCATGTACACAAATCCGTCGGACTAAAATCCAGTACAAACAGGCATGCTCCGAACCAAAGCTAACCATAAGACAACATTAGCAGATGTTTTCCAAAGGGTGGCGCTATAGAGCAGGAAAGTCGTTTTGTGAATGTTGGCTGAAAAAGTTCTGCCCTCTGTATGCAGAACAAGTTCACGGCCAATGCCCTTCAGACAAAAATCCATGGATTTGTCTGATGGAAGTCCGATCGTGTGTACGAGGTTCTCATGGGAAAAAGGTGTCTCCACTGAAACTTTATCACCAATCGTTGTTTCCACAACAACCCAAAATTTTCTAAATCCAGTTGTTACAGGGACAGAAAGTGAGGTGAAATCTTCTGAACAGGGGTACAGACAGCAAAACAAATGTTACAGGGGTGTTTTAATCCTTCCCTATGCTATCCAAAAAAGAGTAAAAAAAATGTTGTTGGGCTGGAGTTACACTTAAAAAATTTCCCTGTTCCCACTTACATAAAAATGCAATTTAAGAACAAACCTACAGTGATTAATAGAACGCATTCTGTGAAAGAGATAAAGTATAAAACTATATGTCCTATTATGTCCTGTCACAGGGCCATGGTTCAGCCACAAGGCAAGGTGAATACTCCATGTGCTCCTGACCAGGGGCAGCCCGTCCATTAAGGGCGCATGGACACGGCCCCCTCTATTACTCTACCCCTTATATGTAGAAAAGATAGATTCATGCTCAGCATGAATCTATCCATGGCCACTGTGGCCACCCCCTATTTAGGCGTCCGGCCCCTTTTTGGACACCGGGCGCCTGAATTACATCGGCGGGGGTGTTTTTTTAACCACCTGATAGTCTTAAAAAAGGTGGATTTTAGCACAGAGCATTGCCCTCTGGACCCAACCAGGTGTGTTAGAAAAGCAAATGAATATTTGTTTTTCGAACACTGAACTGCCGCTCCACCAACCAGGAAGTGCGGGTCTAATACCCGTCACCTGAATGGCTGAGGGCACAGGCCATCCTTTTGGATGCCTAGCAGAAAGGAAGAAGAGACACACGGGAGTCAGGCAGCCATCGGTTGAGCGGGCAGTTGGGGGGTGGGGCCACAGTGAGCCTGCATTTAATGGGGCACAGTGGCTGCATTTGATGGGCACAGTGGCTGCATTTGATAGGCACAGTGACTCCAATTGATGGGCACAGTGACTCCAATTGATGGGCACAATGGCTGCAATTGATTGGCACAATGGCTACATTTAATGGCACAGTATCTGCATCTGATGGGCACAGTGGCTGCATTTGATGGGCACAGTGGCTGCATTTGATAGGCACAGTGACTCCAATTGATGGGCACAATGGCTGCAATTGATTGGCACAATGGCTACATTTAATGGCACAGTATCTGCATCTGATGGGCACAGTGGCTGCATTTGATTGCACAGTGAGGCTGCAATTGATGCTTTTTTTTCAGTATCTTTCAGAATTTTTCAGTTTGTTTGTGCTCCCCCAAAAAATAGTTTTGAGCACCAGCCACCATTGCTCCTGACGGGTGCCCACAGAGCAAGGAGCACTCATGCGCACTCACTCTAGAGCTGCCTATATGTGTCTGGAAAACACACACAGCATGGCTTGACCCCACCCGTTCCCCCCTCACTGGCTGTGATTGATACCAACAGGAGCCAATGGTTCCTGCTTCTGTCTCAGCCAATGAGGAAGGAGAGACCCGGTAGAGCTGAGGCTCCCATGCACAGACGTTTTTTAGCATGCATAGAATGCATAATGGTAGAAAAAAAACCTTGAGCCTTTACAACTGCTTTTAAATAATTATGGGTTTAAAATCATTTAAAGTAGTAAACGCATTTGGATTATTTTTGGGAGAAAAGGGATATTGTTTTGTGCCACTTTGTGGATATATATATATATATATATATATATTTGGGCAGTACACAGGAGTGGCTCTATGGAAGACGGTCCCCCTCGTTCTTCTCCTCTCTCACTTTTGTGGTTTTATACATTGACTGGCAAGACAACAGCCAGGTTAACCCCCCCTTTTCTTGGATGAACCCTGGGGCAGAGACGGCTATCTCTTCTCTCTTGCCCAGTCCTTGGTGGTGATTTATGTTTAGCCGTATAGGGGGCACAGAGAGACCTGACCATTTCGGAGGGACTCTTCCTTTTTCCACTCTCTTTCTGCTTACCAGCAGACTGTGTTAAGGTTTAACCTACAATTGCCATATATAACGAGTGCCAAAATAATACCCAGCTGCCTGGCTGCTTCATCTATACACATACAGCCTTAATGGTGGTAGTCGAGTCTGTTTTTCATCCCCTAAACACGATTTGCCTACTTTCATGCTCCTGATGAAGCGTTTTGACGTGAAACATGTTGAGCAAAGCAAGAACTAATATCCTGCATACCGGACCCAGTTTCAAGGACACAAATCCTACATGTACTGTTTGATGATTTATTCTCATGATGTGAGCGTACTTGCATTATTACAAGGTTTTGGAAGTGTTATTGAATACCCACTGGGTACTCATGCTGATGTAATACTGTATTATAAGTCTATATACTTTTTTATACATATTTTCTACAATAAATATCTATAGATTTTTATATTCATTACTCGTGTACCGCCAAAAGTCATTTTTTTCTAGTTTGGATCAGTTTCCTTTTTCACTTTGTGGATATTGACTAGAAGCGGTGAGGAAAGAGGAGCAGTCTGACAGCCAGGCAACAAGCATTTCGAAAAGAAAAAGTCACCAGTTGCAGATGCAATGGGGGTTATTTACGAAATAATAGTATAATAGTTCTCTGATTGTTATTACCATCTTTTTATAATGTCTTTATTAAAATAAATTTTAACTTTAATTTCACCATTTTAATTTCCCCACCAATGTCTTTTAGTTATTCATCATATATTCATATAGTTTTGGGGGTTGCACTATTTTTTAACTATTTATAATGGTTATTTACGAAAGGCAAATCCACTTTGCACTACAAGTGCAAACTACAAGTGCAAAGTGCACTTAAAATTGCACTGAAAGTACACTTGGAAGTGCAGTCGCTGTAAATCTGAGGGGTAGATCTGAAATGAGGGGAAGCTCTGCTGATTTCATTATCCAATTATGTGCAAGCTAAAATGCTGTTTTTTATTTTCCTTGCATGTCCCCCTTGGATCTACAGTGACTGCACTTCCAAGTGCACTTTCAGTGCAATTTTAAGTGCACTTTGCACTTGTAGTGCAAAGTGGATTTGCCTTTAGTAAATAACCCCCAATCCTCCTTATGTGACAGGTTCTCTTTCATGTAGTTTTCATCTCCCTAAGGACTGCAAGTCTTTCACAAGTAGCAACTGAGTCATAGAGAGACATCAAGTGAGTCACAAGTAGCACCTACAGCACATAATTCATTGCACAGGCAGTGTGACAGTGCTGAGTATTCCTGAGCTGTGGATGGGGGTGAGTGCACAGGCAGTGTGACAGTGCTGAGTGTTCCTGAGCTGTGGATGGGGGTGAGTGCACAGGCAGTGTGACAGTGCTGAGTGTTCCTGAGCTGTGGATGGGGGTGAGTGCACAGGCAGTGTGACAGTGCTGAGTATTCCTGAGCTGTGGATGGGGGTGAGTGCACAGGCAGTGTGACAGTGCTGAGTATTCCTGAGCTGTGGATGGGGGTGAGTGCACAGGCAGTGTGACAGTGCTGAGTATTCCTGAGCTGTGGATGGGGGTGAGTGCACAGGCAGTGTGACAGTGCTGAGTATTCCTGAGCTGTGGATGGGGGTGAGTGCACAGGCAGTGTGACAGTGCTGAGTGTTCCTGAGCTGTGGATGGGGGTGAGTGCACAGGCAGTGTGACAGTGCTGAGTATTCCTGAGCTGTGGATGGGGGTGAGTGCACAGGCAGTGTGACAGTGCTGAGTATTCCTGAGCAGTGCACAGGCAGTGTGACAGTGCTGAGTTTTCCTGAGCTGTGGATGGGGGTGAGTGCACAGGCAGTGTGACAGTGCTGAGTGTTCCTGAGCTGTGGATGGGGGTGAGTGCACAGGCAGTGTGACAGTGCTGAGTGTTCCTGAGCTGTGGATGGGGGTGAGTGCACAGGCAGTGTGACAGTGCTGAGTATTCCTGAGCTGTGGATGGGGGTGAGTGCACATGCAGTGTGACAGTGCTGAGTATTCCTGAGCTGTGGATGGGGGTGAGTGCACAGGCAGTGTGACAGTGCTGAGTGTTCCTGAGCTGTGGATGGGGGTGAGTGCACAGGCAGTGTGACAGTGCTGAGTATTCCTGAGCTGTGGATGGGGGTGAGTGCACAGGCAGTGTGACAGTGCTGAGTGTTCCTGAGCTGTGGATGGGGGTGAGTGCACAGGCAGTGTGACAGTGCTGAGTATTCCTGAGCTGTGGATGGGGGTGAGTGCACAGGCAGTGTGACAGTGCTGAGTATTCCTGAGCTGTGGATGGGGGTGAGTGCACAGGCAGTGTGACAGTGCTGAGTGTTCCTGAGCTGTGGATGGGGGTGAGTGCACAGGCAGTGTGACAGTGCTGAGTATTCCTGAGCTGTGGATGGGGGTGAGTGCACAGGCAGTGTGACAGTGCTGAGTGTTCCTGAGCTGTGGATGGGGGTGAGTGCACAGGCAGTGTGACAGTGCTGAGTATTCCTGAGCTGTGGATGGGGGTGAGTGCACAGGCAGTGTGACAGTGCTGAGTATTCCTGAGCTGTGGATGGGGGTGAGTGCACAGGCAGTGTGACAGTGCTGAGTGTTCCTGAGCTGTGGATGGGGGTGAGTGCACAGGCAGTGTGACAGTGCTGAGTGTTCCTGAGCTGTGGATGGGGGTGAGTGCACAGGCAGTGTGACAGTGCTGAGTATTCCTGAGCTGTGGATGGGGGTGAGTGCACAGGCAGTGTGACAGTGCTGAGTATTCCTGAGGTGTGGATGGGGGTGAGTGCACAGGCAGTGTGACAGTGCTGAGTGTTCCTGAGCTGTGGATGGGGGTGAGTGCACAGGCAGTGTGACAGTGCTGAGTATTCCTGAGCTGTGGATGGGGGTGAGTGCACAGGCAGTGTGACAGTGCTGAGTGTTCCTGAGCTGTGGATGGGGGTGAGTGCACAGGCAGTGTGACAGTGCTGAGTGTTCCTGAGCTGTGGATGGGGGTGAGTGCACAGGCAGTGTGACAGTGCTGAGTATTCCTGAGCTGTGGATGGGGGTGAGTGCACAGGCAGTGTGACAGTGCTGAGTATTCCTGAGCTGTGGATGGGGGTGAGTGCACAGGCAGTGTGACAGTGCTGAGTATTCCTGAGCTGTGGATGGGGGTGAGTGCTCTCTTCTTCCAGCATGTCCAGCACCTAACCTCCCTCTAATCCCATTTGCCTCTTTCCCTCCCATCCACCATCCCATTCTCAGCGTATCTGTGTATCTGTACCTTTCTGTGAAGGAGTCAGGGTCCTCTGCTGTGTGCAGACCTAGTACAGATCACAGAGAGGGAAGGGAGGATATCCCAGACAAAAGGAGAGAAAGAAAAGAGAGGGATCCAGCCAGGGGCACATAATGAGACAGACAGGGGAGGTCAATGCACACACATTCTCCTGTGACACCAGCAAATCCTGGTAAATTTCACTATTTTCTTTCTTTTTTGGGGGAAAGAATGTTCTGTTTGCTTTGTAAGAGTTTACTTAGGCTGGGGGGTGGCTGGATAGCAGTAACCTTTTGGAACTAAACTCTGTCCCTGTTTCCCAGTGTATGCCAGCCTCTCATCTGACTCTATTACCTTCTCCCTACTGAACAGACTGTGCATATGAATGAATCTGCATATAAAATCCCCTGCAGGACCTCCACAATTGGTTCATCAGATTTAGGACTGGCTTCAAAGGACAACCTCCAGGACAAGGGACCTCTGTACAAGATGGATTGTGTGCTGCCCAGTTCCCTGGTGTGGCTATGTGTTTTACTCCAGTGCACCCTGACACCGGTAAGTGCTCTGATCTCTGGCCATGGAAGTAGCCTGCATTGCCATAAGGGACAGTGGTGGGAGTAGGAGACTGAAATTAGTACTGGACCTTTGACTTGGAACTAAGAGAGGAATTAGAGCTAGAAATCAGAAGGGGAAGGGGGGAAAACATAAAGGCACTCACATATGCCAACATCCCTAATATTCAATAGAAAGAGTTTTGGACTGCCAAAAGGCAGTGACAAGGCGGACTTTTAAAGGCAAGGACCGGAAAAGTGATATAAGAAAAAATATACTTTAATACAAAAAATACATTAAAACCATACAATGTATACATTAAATTTCAAAATATCCTCTCGTCAAAATGAATTAGATCTAGATATACAGGAATGGAGATCCTTAATACAGATCATTTGGAGTAGTGTTTCTCAACTCCAATCCTCAAAGACCCCAACAGGTCATGTTTTCAGGCTTTACATTACTTTGCACAGGTGATTTGATCAGTTTCACTGCCTTAGGAAATCCTGAAAACATGACCTGTTGGGGCGCCTTGAGGACTGGAGTTGAGAAACACTGAGGGTCAGTCCTCTTTATCAGCCAAAGCCTGCCTGGGTACATTACATATAAAATAATATTTATCCTTTGCTATTGGTTACAATTCCCTTTTTTTTTTTTTAATTGGTTGAGCTAGATGTACTAGTGTCTTTTTGTCAACCTGAATAATGGCCCGTACACGCGATCCGAATATCGGACGACGGATCGTACGACTTTTTTCACTTAATAGTCGCAAGTAAAATAAAATAGGTTATTAAAGTCACGAAAATTCTCGTACAACAGAAAAAAATAATCGGAAGTGATGTCATGTGCTGTAATGTATTTGTATTGTATTTTCGGACGACAACTATACTGACTAAACGAAAATCGTACGATCTGAAATTTTCGCGCTTGTCCGATCGAATAATATCGGATGAACGGTCGTGATCGGCTCTCGAAAGTAGTGTACACACAATCCGAAAATCATACGATCCATCATCGTACGATCGTTTTCGTCCGATATTCGGATCGTGTGTACGGGCCATAACTATGTAATACCGTTTCCTTATTTATTAATATTGTTCCAACGTGAATTGTCCAACATTTGGCATTTGGCATTTGGTTACAATACAGGTTATCACAAAATGTTATATATATATATATATATATATATATATATATATATATATATATTTAAATAAATAAGGTTCCACAGTGAATAGGCTGACATGCACTGCCTATTGGTTACAATGCACAATATCATAATATAATATTTGTCCTTATTTGTTAATAAATAAGGTTACAAAGTGAATAGTCTGGACATGCAGTAGGTTAAAGTGTGGGTTATCAGAAAAAAAAATATTTATCTTGTTTATTTATGAACAGGGTGCCAAAGTAAATTGTCTGATATATAATAGAAATTGGTTATAATACAGGTTATCATAAAATAATGTTTCTTACTTTTTTGTTTATAAATGTCCCAAATAGGTAGTAAAACAGTACATTGTAGGTTATTGTTAAATAATATGTTTTCCTATAATAATATTATTATTATTCTTTTTTTATATAAAATAAATAAGGTTCTAAAGTGAATAGTCTGACATTCAGTGGCAATTTATTAGAATGCAGGTTATTATACTGATACGTTGTAATCTAAAAGGGAATGGCAATTAGTTACAAGGCTATCATAATATAATATTTTCCTTATTTATCTATGAATAGGGTTGTCTGACATATAATAGCAATTGGTTATAATACAGGTTATTATAAAATAATAATTTTCTTACTTTTTTTTTATAAATATTGTTCAAAATAGGTAGTACAATGGTACAATAGTATATTGTAGGTTATCGTTTAAATAATACTTTTTCCTATTATTATCATTTTTATAAAAAAAAACATTATTATACAAATAAGGTTCTAAATTGAATAGTCTGACATTCAGTGGCAATTTATTAGAATGCAGGTTATTATACTGATACATTGTAGTCTTACATGTACTGGCAATTGGTTACAATGCAAGCTATCATAAAATAACATTTTCCTTATTTACTTATAAATACGGTTCCAAAGTGAATAGTTTGACATGCAATAGCAATTAGTTACAATTCAGGTTATCTTACTGATACATTGTAGTCTGCCGTAAATTGGCAATTGGATACAATACAGATCTGATACATTGTATTCTGACATGTACTGCCAATTGGTTACAATGCAGACTATCATAAAATACAATTTTCCTTATTAACTTAGAAATACAAATATATATGAATATTAATAAATGAATAGTCTGATATGCAATGGCAATTGGCTACAATTATGGTTTTGATCACTTGTATGGCATTCTTCATGTAGAGAAGAGGTTTTTTTTCTCTTTGTATTACTGATTGCTTTAAAACAGGGATCTCCAAACTTTCTAAAGAAAGGACCAGACTTTGGGGGGCTAGACTCTGCCCAGTGGGAGTAAACAATGCTGAACTTTGGTATTAGGGGGAGAAATATTTGGTGTGGTTGGAAAGGAATATTGCCTATTTTTTGTTGTGAGCGGAAGGAATAGTGCTCCATTATTGGTGTCAGTGGAAGGAATAGTGCCCCATTGTTGGCGTCAGTGGAAGGAATAGTGCCCCATTGTTGGTGTCAGTGGAAGGAATAGTGCTCCATTGTTGGTGTCAGTGGAAGGAATAGTGCCCCATTGTTGATATCAGTGGCGGGGATTATGGCCCACTGTTTGGTGTCAGTGACAGGAATAATGTTCCGGATAAAGTTTGGAGACCACTGCATTAAAGGATATCCAAGTCCAAGAACAGACATTTTATACACTGCAGTTTACCAAGATGTGGTCGCTGCATTTGTTTTCTTTATTCCAGCCAACATTTTCTGCAATATAGAAAAATGTCTGTTGATCCTATCGAACTGATATGTCAAACAATGCTATTGGTTTTGAACTACAAAGCACCACCTCTCTATATAATATAGATAAGGAGAGGGGCAGGTGTTGGTGGCTTAACTCAGCAGACTAGGGTGCCAAAGCTGCTCCTCCATAGATCCAGTGCTGTGAGTCATCCTTGAATGGAAAGGAGTGCTTTGTCACCCTAGGGCGAAATGTGTGTGTTACTGGAAGAGTCACCAGGTCAAAGTAAAGGGGGAAAAATAAAAATAAAATTAATGCTACCTCATCTAAGGACTTTTGATCTACATAATGTGCCATATTTGCTCTCGGGTTTAGGCACATTTGAACCATTTAAAACAGGGGTCTTCAAACTACGGCGCTCCAGTTGTTCAGGAACTACAATTCCCATCATGCCTAGTCTTGTCTGTAAATGTCAGCCGCCGTACACACGGCCGAGGTTCTCGCTGAAAACCAGCGAGAACCTCGCTGGAATGTGCATTCCAGCGAGGACCTCGGCCGTGTGTACGGTCTCGGCGAGCTTCCCGTCGGGAAGCCCGTCGAGCCGAAATAGAGAGCACGCTCTCTATTTCCTCGACGGCCCGCCTGGAAGAATGGCTGGTTGCCATTCTCGACGGGCGGGTCGCCGATTTCGACGGCCGGCAGGGAACCTCGACGGGCGGAACGATGTGTTCTGCCCGTCGAGATTCCCTGCCGTGTGTACGCGGCCTCAGTGTGTTACAATGCATCATGGGATGTGTAGTTCTAAAACAGCTGGAAGGCTGTAGTTTGAGGATTCCTGCTTTAAAATATAGTACAGTTAACAGGGAATGAATAAATAGGAAAGATGAGAGGAAGGCCTCGTACACACGGGCAAGAATCTCGCCAGGAAAAAAACGTAGTTTTTCCCAACGAGATTCTTGGCAAGAATCTCTTGCCGTCCGAGTGTACACACTGACCTTTCAATAGAAACGCGATTCTCTTGAAAGGCAAAAGACGCGGTGACGTCATCGCGTATGACGTCACATTCGATTCACTTTGCTTCAACCTACCTATGCCGTGGAAGCTACCGCGCATGCGTCAAAGTCATTTTCAGCATGCGCAGGTTTCCACAGTGACAGGTAAGTATACACACTCTTGGGTTTCTCGTCGGGAAACAGGCCGACAAGGCTCTCTTTTTTTTTTGTCGAGATTCTGGCCAGATTTCCGGAAAACCTGAAAGCCTCGTGCACACGAACGATTTTCTCGCAAGAGAGCTCTGCCAGCAGTTTTCTTGCTGTTTTTGCTGAGAAAACCAGAGGTGTGTATGATACTGAAGAGATAAAAAGGTTTGCTGACCCTTTTATTTGAATATTTTGAGGCATTGACCTAGGTCACAGTGATGGCCAACCTTGACACCCCAGATGTTTTGGAACTACATTTCCCATGATGCTCAACTACACTGCAGAGTGCATCAGCATCATGGGAAATGTAGTTCCAAAACATCTGGGGGGCCCAGGTTGGCCATCACTGACCTAGGAGAAGGATTCTGGTAAGGACATCTTAGTTTTCTGGGTTACACAAAAGTACTGAAACCATAAGACCTTTTATAACAGCCAGTCCGATGCAAGTGATTGTTTTGATAGTAGTCAATAATTGCTGGCTCTGTATTTATCTTATGCAATAGTTACTCGGAGTGATTGACCAAGTGGTGTAGGTGGATATGCAAATGTATATATTTTTTTGTGGTGGTGGTAAAGTTCTCAGTTGAGATATAAGACCACAGGGTACCAGCCAGGTATAAGTAGTGTCCTCTGCATTGCCATTCTGAATTCAGAAAAAAATTGGCATTCGTTGCATTTTCAGCACTGGCCGCCATTACTGAAATGTAGCCAAGAGCAATGCCATTTGGTCTTTGGCCAATCACACGCTTCAAACTACCTTGGCTCAAGGGAAGCTGAGGCACTAGAAGGGAGATTTGTATCAGGTGCTTCCAGTACATGTCGGCACTAGTATATACCGTGCTGGCTCTTCTTGTAGCTGGCAAAATGACTGCTGGTAGTAAGTCAGATATGTATTTAAAGTACCCATACACTGAGGGAAGGGATCCCTTGTTATGTGCCGATCAGACAGTCTTATGACGTTTCTGTATCCTTATCCAGGAGAGCAACAGTTGTCTGTTTTTGACAAATGCAAGATGATAATCAACCAACTTACATTCTCTCCCTTGTTCTTACACCAATTTTCACTGAAATGCATTTTTCAATTAACCTAATACAGGGGTCTCCAAACTTTCTAAACAAAGGGCTGGTTTACTGTCCTTCAGACTTTAGAGGGGGCCGAACTGTGACCATCAGGGATAGAAAAAGTCCTGACATCAGTGGGGGGGTGGGGGTATGCCCTATCATTTTGTTTTAGTGGAAGTAATTGTACCTCATTGTTAGTCTCATTGGGAGGAATTGTGCCCCATTTTTGAGTGTCATTGGGCCCCATTGGGAGGAATTGTACCCCATTATTGGGTGTCATTTGGCCCCATCGTTGGTCTCATTGGGAGGAATTGTGCCCCATTATTGGGTGTCATTGGGCCCTATTGTTGGTCTCATTGGGAGGAATTGCGCCCCATTATTTTGTGTCATTGGGCTCCATTGTTGGTCTTATTGAGAGGAATAGTGCCCCATTATTGGATGTCATTGGGCTTCATTGTTGGTCTTTTTGGGATGAATGGTGTCCCATTAATGAGTCTTATTGTGAGGAATAGTGCCCCATTATTGGGTGTCACTAGGCTCCATTGTTGGCCTTATTGGGAGGAATAGTGCCCCATTATTGGGTGTCATTGAGTTACATTGTTGGTCTCATTGGGAGAAATTGTGCCCCATTATTGGGTGTCATTGGGCCCCATCGTTGGTCTTATAGGGAGGGAATTATGGCCCCAAGGCCCGGGTAAAAGCAAGTAGAGGGCCACATCTGGCCCCCTGGCCATAGTTTGGAGACCACTGACCAAATACATTGTTAATACATACAGAGGCCGCCCTAGGCAAAACTTATGCCGCTTACACACGACCGTTTTTCATGTCATGGAAAAAACAACGTTTTTCTCGACGTGATTCTTTAAAGCCTGCCTTGCTCGAGCAAAGCGCAGTAACGTACAACGGCACTATAAAGGGGAAGTTCCATGCAAATGGCGCCACCCTTTGGGCTGATAATGCAAATTTCCCCTCTCATAACACCTCCGGCCACATGCGGTATTGCATGCAAAAGAAGTCAATGCAGAACAAATTATCTTAGTTTCCATTGATTTCTATAGGGAAACTCGTTTTGATATGCGAGTGCTTTGGATTACAAGCATTTTCCTGAAATGGATTATGCTCGTAATTCAAGGATCCACTGTACATCCATCCTTGGGTGTAGGTTACGTTCACGTCGTAGGCAGTGATTCGATGTATCTTAGCCAGTTTCGACGTGATTGTGAGCATGCGCGCTGGGATGCGTCGAAGGTACGACACATGCGCAGTTCATTTTAAGTACTTGTCTGAAGCTTAGCCCATCATTTGCATGGGGTCATGCTTCATTTAAATGGATCATGCCCACTTCCACTTACGCTGCCTTACGCCTACGACTATACGCTACGCCGGCGCAACGTTGGGAGCATTTTGCTTTGTGAATTCCATGCTTGCCTCTCCGCAATGCGCCGACGTAGCGTAAAAGAGATACGCTACGGCGGCATAAATATGCGCCGATGTATGTGAATCTACCCCAAACAGTCTTAAAATCTTGAAGGTTCCATGGGTCTCATCTTTGAACTCTGATCTTTAGTTCTTTCCATAGATTTCCTATTGGATTCAAGTCAGGTGATTGGCTGGGCCATTCTAGCAGCTTTATTTTCTTTCTTGGAAACCAATTGAGAGTTTCCTTGGCTTTGTGTTTGGGATCGTTGTCTTGCTGAAATGTCCTCCCTCCTTTCACCTTCATCATCCAGGCAACAGAATTTTATCAAGAATTTCATGGTACATTTTTTCCCATCCATCCTTCCTTCAATGATATGAAGTTTGCCAGTATCATATGCTGAAAAACAGTCCCACACAATGATGTTCCCACCTCCAAGCTTCACTGTTGGTATTTGGGGTGTTTTTGGGGTGATTTGCAGTGCCATTTGACCTCCCAACATGGTGTGTAATATGGCATCCAAAGAGTTACATTTTGGCCCCACCTGACCAGACTATATTCTCTCTTTATTTCACAGGCTTGTCTAATTTTTGTGCAGCACACTTTAAACGAGCTTCAATATGCGTTTTCTTCAGCGATGGAGTCTTGCGTGGTGAGCGTGCATACAGGCCATGGCGGTTGAATGCATTACTTATTGTTTTCTTTGAAACAATTTTACCTTCTACTTCCGGGTCTTTCTGAAGCTCTCCACAAGTAGTCCTTGGCTCTTGGACAACTCGTCTGATAATCCTTTTAACTCCTCTGTCAGAAATCGTGTGAGAAGCACCTGGTCGTGGCTGGTTTATCGTGAAAAATGTTCTTTCCACTTCCAGATTATGGCCCCAACAGTGCTCACTGGAACATTCAGAAGTTTAGAAATCCTCCTGTAATCAATGCTGTCAGTATGTTTTGCAACAGAAATGTTGCAACGGTCTTGAGAGATCTCTTTGCTTTTACCCATCATGAGATGTTTCTTATGTGACACCTTGGTAATGAGACACCTTTTTATAGGTCATCAGTTGAGACTGAACCAGCTGCTATTAATTTGCACTGACAAGTGGCAGGATTGCTTTCTAAATACTGATAGATTTCAGCTGTTGTCTTAGCTTTCCGTTCATTTTTGCACCTCCCTTTCTACATGTGTTCAATACTTTTTTCCCTGTGTCATTCCATTTTATTATGCATTACTTAAAGGGTCACTAAAGGAAAAACATATTTTTGCTGAAATGACTGTTTACAGGGTATAGAGACATACAAGTTAACCGATTCCTTTTCAAAATGATTAAAAATAGATAAAAATCAATCATATAATGTGCCTGCTGGTTAGTTTCACTTGTGAACTGGCTTCATGTTTCTGCAAAGTAGAAATAGACACACAGAACAAAAACAAACAAATCCAGGGCAGTGTTTTGTTTTTAAAATGAATCTGATTGGTTCTGGGAAGTTTTAGACACACAGTAATGACAGCTTAGACCACCGTGAGAAAGCTTCCAGTATGGTGGTTTTAAGGAAACAGACAAGCATGGAGTGTGGAGAACAGAGCAGGATTACAGCAACTTCAAAGCAAAAACAAACAATAAGGACATTAAACCAGTACTGCAGTAAGGTAAAGGAAGCTATTTAGCTAAAAAAAATTTTTCCTTTAGTGACCCTTTAATTTCTGAACATATTTTTTTTTGTTTGTTTGTATGTTTGGAATGCCAATCAGTGCCCACCCACAATGCCTACCATGGGATGAATATCAGTGCTGCATATCAGTCCCCATCAGTGCCCAGCAGTCCCGCCTATCAGTGCCACCCATAAGTAACCATCATTGCAACCTTTCAGTGCCCATCAGTGTTGCCTATTAGTCCCCACCAGTGCCGCTTATAAATGCCCATCAGTGCTGAATATTATTGCCACCCATCAGTGCCACCTATCAGTGCCCATCAGTGCCACCTACCAATGCCCATCATTAGTGCTTGTCAGTGCCCATCGGTGCCACCTCATTGGCGCTGCCTCATCGGTGCTGCTTTATCAGTGCCCATCAGTGCCCATCGGTAAAGGAGAAAACGTACTTATTTACAACATTTTATAACAGAAACAAAAGAAAAACTTTTTTTTTTTTTTTTTTAATCTTCACCATTTTTTTATTTGTTTAGCAAAAAATAAAAATCGCAGAGGTGATCAAATACCACCAAAAGAAAGCTCTATTTGTGGGAACAAAATGATAAAAATGATGTTTGGGTACAGTGTAGAATGACCGCGCAATTGTAATTTAAACAGCGACAAAATTGGCTTGAGCAGGAAGGGGGTGTAAGTGCCTGGTATTGAAGTGGTTAAATAGGAAAGTAAATTATATTTACTTGTGGTAAAAAATATATATATATATTTTAATCTTTTATTTCTTCAGTAACATCCTGGTTTCTTGCCTAAGAATATCATGTCACACATCCAAGGATTCTTTGGAGGGGAGGAGGGGTTTTCTCAGCTAAGCACATGCTGCTTGAGTTAAGGGCAGATGGATTCCAGGAAGTAAATGCTACATAAATAATTTGCCCTTCCTCAAGATGGCCATGGCCAGAAAAGCTAGGTGGTGTTTTCTCAACAAAATAAAACATGGAGACATGGATGGACGGGGGAGTTTGCTTTAAATATTAAAAATTAATTAAAGGGGTTGTAAAGGAACATTTTTTTCCCCCTAAATAGCTTCCTTTACCTCAGTGCAGTCCCCCTTCACTTACCTCATCCTTGTATTTTGCTTTTAAATGTCCTTATTTCTTCTGAGAAATCCTCACTTCCTGTTCTTCTGTCTGTAACTCCACACAGTAATGCAAGGCTTTTTCCCTGGTGTGGAGTGTCGTGCTCTCCCCTCCCTTGGTCTACAGGAAAGTCAGGAAGCCCACTAACACACAGCTCCTTTCTCTATCTGCAACGTAGAGTGCGTCCTGACTCTCCTGTAGTTCAAGGGAGGGGGCAAGCACAGAACTCCACACCAGGGAGAAAGCCTTGCATTACTGTGTTCTGTGCATTCAAATTGAATGGGCTGCCATGCCTGCATTTCTGCAAAAAAACTGTGAATGTGCCTTTTCAAAGATGCAGCCGCAGGGAAATCGCATTGGTCTTTTTGGTTCCTGCATACACACTTTGATTTTTCAAGCATACGGTGCCATTCAGAATGAAAGGCAGCCCTGCACGTTTATGCAGAGCAGTGCGTTTTCACTGCAGGTGGTCACAGCGACTCTGGCACCCACATTCACTCACAGAGATGTGAACATAGGGCAACAGAGGCAGTTTATGCATTGTGTGTGTGTGTGTGTGTGGGGGGGGGTATACCAATGAAGCATGCAGCAAGAGTACACAAACTGCAATGAAGAACAATTTGTACCCCCCCCCCCCCCAGCCAGTGGCGGTGCATCTATCCCCTCGATCACCAATAAATCCATGCATTGCACAAATCTATCTATGGTCGCCGCTGCCACCCCCTATTCAGGCACTGGGAGCCTGAATTACAGCGGCAGGGTATTTTTTTGAAGCCCCTGATTAGAGCCGTAGGGTGAACAGGTGAACAGTGAGCGCCATGCTGGGTGCTTGTGGTTCACTCAGTTGTGTGTTAGGAAAGCGAATGTTTATTCGCTTTCCTTACACTGAACCGCCTCTCTCCGCCAATCAGGTGCTCAGGTCTGTTACCTGTCACCTGATTGGCTGAAATGACAGGAGCTATGATTGGACGCCTATCAAGCACCCATTCATAGCACAGGATGGAAAGAGAGGATGGGAGAAGACATTGAGGAGCGTTGAGGACAGCGCCGCCGTGACCCGCTGCCCCACTTGAGACACAGTCAGTTCCCAGTGTGCGGGGAATGCACACTGGCAGCATTTGATGGTCACGGGCGGCAATTGATGGGCACAGTGGCACAAGGGCGGATCCAGAGTCTAGTCTCGGGGGGGGCACTGCCAGAAAATAAGGTGTTGCTTACAGAACTCAATTAGGTGTCCGATGTGTCCGCTGCAATGTTGCAGTACTGCTAAAAAATCAATGATCCCCGCCATTACTAGTAAGACATATTTAAATATGAATGCCATAAATCTATCCCATGGTTTGTAGACGATTGTCAGGGACTGCAGACGTGGTACAAGAGATGGTCAGAGACTGCAGACGTGGTACAAGGGATGGTCAGAGACTGCAGACGTGGTACAAGGGATGGTCAGAGACTGCAGACGTGGTACAAGAGATGGTCAGAGACTGCAGACGTGGTACAAGGGATGGTCAGAGACTGCAGACGTGGTACAAGAGATGGCCAGAGACTGCAGACGTGGTACAAGGGATGGTCAGAGACTGAAGACATGGTACAAGAGATCATTGCAGCCTCACTGTGCATATGAACGCAGCCCCACCTTTGTATATCAATGCAGTCCCACTTTTGTATATCAATGCAACCCCACTTTTGCATATCAATGCATCCCCACTTTTGCATATCAATGCAATCCCACTTTTGTCTATCAATGCACCCCCGCTTTTGTCTATGAATGCAGCCACACTGTGCACGGCACTCACCATGGCATTGCCTCGATCACACACAGCAGGCATCTCCTCTCCCGACGTGTGTCATGGAACAAACAGGAGCTGAAGGTCTGTGTTCGGTAGGCCAGTGTGCTCTAGCAAGGTCCCCCCCTAGACAGGCTTGTGTGATAGACAAAACACTGATTGTCAGGAAAGGTCCCCCCGCTGGTGATTTTGCCTGTTATTTGGGCTGCAGTACTGGCCTCCACCAGCGGGGAGTTATTGGCAGTATGGAGCACACAGCCCTTCCTGCGTTCAGGTGTGACCTAAATGCAATCAGCACGCCTCTATAATACCCGGCGTGTGTAATCACTCCTCGCCCTGGTATCTGTCTACTAACCTGATCCTGAGCCTGATATCTGACCCTGAGCTTGCTGTCCCCTTTCTTGACTTCTGATCTGATCCGACCTGACCTGATCCCTCTCCTGGACATTCCCTTCCTGCCCATTCCCTGTCTGCAGCTTCTTCTGTGATCTCCTGGTATATGACCTCGGCTTGGCTTTTGGTTTATGATTACGGCATTTCCCCTTCACTTATATATGCTTTGTTGTTATTTGTGCACTGTTTGTCTTCACCTGTTTTGTTCACCTTGTAAATAAACACCTTTTATTTCACTGCATACAGTGTTGGTCTCCTCTGTGTAGGCACACAGTACTGGTCTATTTAGAATCCCTGACACTGATTCAATCAGTGTTCCATCTCCATCTACTATCACACGAGCAGGTCTAGCACAGGCAGCACAGCCGAACACAGATCCAGCTCACACACACAGCCAGAGATGCCCGATGTCAGCAGGAGAGAGGGGAGTGCTGCAGTCAGCTACAGCTCAAAGCAGCCTCAGGACAGGCAGCCTACCAGCCCTGGTGATGAGAGAGAGAGAGAGAGAGTGACAGACTCGGCAGCAGCAGCTGCAGCTGCAGGCACCGCAAAGCAGTTTAAAAAAATGATAAAAAAAAGTTATAAAACATAAATAAAACAATATATAAAAAAATATAAAAAAAAACATTTATTAAAAAAAGGGGGTTTGACACATGGGGCCCTGGGGACCTCTGAGCCCTTTAATAAAAATATATCTATATATAAAAAAAGAGAAAAAAATAAATAAAATATAAAAAATTTATAAAAAAAAGGAGGGTTGTCCTCCGGGGGCCCTGGGGACCTCTTTGCCCTTTAATAATAATACTAACAATAATAATAATAATAATAATAATTTATATATATATATATATATATATATATATATATATATATATATATATATATATATATATATATACATTTAATAAAAAAAGGGGGGTGGTCATCTGGGGCCCTGGGGATCTTTGGGCCCCTGGGGACCTCCAGACCCCTAAAAAAAAGGGGGGGTTGCCATACGGGGCCCTGGCGGCCTCTGGCACCATGGGGACCTCCGGACTTCTAATAAAAAAATATGTTAAAAAAATATTTTTTTTTATAAAAAAATAAATGAAAAAAGAGGGGTTTGCCATCTGGGGCCCTGGTGGCCTCCGGGCCCCTGGGGACCTCCGGACCCCTAAAAAAAAAAAAAAAAAAAAAAAAAAAAAAATTTTTTTTTTTTTTTTTTTTAAAGCCAATGTGACATGATTGCCTCGGGGGGGGCAATTTCCCCGTTGCCCCCCCCCTGGATCCGCCGTTGCAGTGGCAGCGTTTGATGGGGACAGTGGCAGCGTTTGATGGGCACAGCGGCGGCAATTGATGGGTACAGTAGCTGCGTTTGATGGTACAGTGGCTGCGTTTGATGGGCACAGTGGCTGCGTTTGATGGGCACAGTGGCTGCGTTTGATGGGCACAATGGCAGCATTTGATGGGTATAGTGGCAGCAATTGATGGGTACAGTGGCGGCAATTGATGGGTACAGTGGCAGCAATTGATGGGTACAGTGGCGGAAATTGATGGGCACAGTGGCGGTAATTGATGGGTACAGTGGCTGCGTTTGATGGTACATTGGCAGCAATTTATGGTTACAGTGGCTGCGTTTGATAGGCACAGTGGCAGCATTTGATGGGGACAGTGGCTACGTTTGATGGGGACAGTGGCTGAGTTTTATGGGCACAGTGGCTGTGTTTTATGGGCACAGTGGCTGCGTTTTTATGGGCACAGTGGCTGTGTTTTATGGGCACAGTGGCTGCGTTTTATGGGCACAGTGGCTGCGTTTATGGGTATATTGGCTGCGTTTGATGGGCACAGTGGCAGCATTTGATAGGGACAGTGGCTACGTTTGATGGGACAGTGGCTGCGTTTTATGGGCACAGTGGCTGCGTTTTTATGGGCACAGTGGCTGCGTTTTTATGGGCACAGTGGCTGCGTTTATGGGTATATTGGCTGCGTTTGATGGGCACAGTGGCAGCATTTGATAGGGACAGTGGCTACGTTTGATGGGGACAGTGGCTGCGTTTTATGGGCACAGTGGCTGCGTTTTTATGGGCACAGTGGCTGCGTTTTTATGGGCACAGTGGCTGCGTTTCTGGGTATATTGGCTGCGTTTGATGGCACAGTGGCGGCAATTAATGTTTCTTTTTTTTTTCAGTTTGTTTTCACTCCCCCAAAAAATTTTGAGCACCAGCCAACACTGCCCCCAGCCATACATGTAGCAACAGACAATAAATCTGTTCTAGAAGTGATCATTTGAAATGCACAACACCGTACGTTTTTATTTTGCTTAATGAAATCCGTTAAAAGTAATAAAACATAATGCTAATGATGATGAAGCAATTATGGACCTTCTGATTAATTCAGTACATGATTTTAATGGGTGGCCCTTTGGGAATATTTTTGCAGTAGGTATTAATGACTCGTGTCTAGGGTGACCACATTTCCAAACTACCATTCAGGGACCCCCCCCCCCCCCCTTCCCAAAAATCAGCTTGTGCTGTAACGAATGACAGCACAGTCATTGGACACAAGAGGCGGGATTTATGATTTCTCCAATCACAAGCAGGGGGCGGGGAGTGTGCTCCTCCAGGAATTCCCGGCCAGGACAAGTACTGTCAGTGAGTAAAGCAGTGATGTGGCGGCCTTCTTTGGGGGAATCAGATTGGCCCGGGGGGTGGCTCTGTCAGTTTCATTCTGGGACACTGTATTGTCCTGGAATAAAGGTGCCGGGACAGACCTGCAAAATCTGGGACTGTCCCGGGCAATCCGGGACACGTGGTCACCCTACTCGTGTCATGCAGCTCTTATGGATATTGCTCCTTGATGCAGCAATAAATCACTGAACCCAAAAGTTTTTAGCATGCTGGAACTTGTAGTTCTATAAGCACCACCAGAGGAACATACCTGTATTAGGAGTCTGATGTCACAATAACATCACCAACAATCCCTAAAAAATGTCAACATGCAACCAAGGATTATAGATAGTGATTGACGCATCTCACTGCAGATTTGTTGTAGCAAAAAGAAAAGCAAGTGTTGCAGACAGTCTGGCTACTGTGCTAAGATCATATCTGTTATAGGGGAAAAGTTGTGAGCTCTTTATAGAGGAAAGGGTAGCAGAATAAGGGAAGACGCTGTGGGGGAGGGGAAGTGACAACAATGTGGGAAGTGAAAACAGGCAACAAAAATGCAAAAAAAAAAAACATTATTAAATATAATGAATGGAAATTATAAATCAATTGAGCAACACAGGAATGTAACCATAGTAGTGCGATAACTCCTCCAGGTCCGCTCTCTCCAAATATCATCCCCCAGTCTTACATAAACATTAAGTATGGTGACACTCAGGTCATTATTGAGTAGGCATATTCTCAACAATCAAGGAAGTTGTAGGCTGGCATAGCTGCCCTTCTTTCTTGTCCTTCTGTTATGTTGATCCTCTTGCTTCAAAGGGCTCTGTAAGTAACTGATCTAAAAAATAAGCATTCCTATTAAAGTCACAGAAAAATCACATCTGCACACATTTGTTCCTGGTCAATGACCTAGAAAGTATGGAAGGCATTAGATCAGCAAGTCCTCCTGCACACTGGATGGTAAAATAACATTATAGGGATCACTAAAGGATTTTTTTTTTTTTAGCTAAATAGCTTCCTTTACCTTACGGCAGTACTGGTTTCATGTCCTTATTGTTCGTTTTTGCTTTGAAGTCGCTGTAATCCTGCTCTGATCTCCACACTTCCTGCTTGTCTGTTTCCTTATAACCACAGTGCTGGGAGCTTTCTCACGGTGGTCTAAGCTGTCATTACTGTGTGTCTAAAACTTCCCAGAACCAATCAGATTCATTTTAAAAACAAAACACTGCCCTGGATTTGTTTGTTTTTGTTCTGTGTGTCTATTTCTACTTCACAGAAACATGAAGCCAGTTCAAAAGTGAAACTAACCTGCAGGCACATTAAGGGCCAGATTCATGAAGAGTTAGGCTGGCGTATCCAGTGATCCGCCAGCCTAACTGTCACTTTAAGCCGGCGTTTTTGGTTTCTGTAACCAGAAAATAAGAAACGCCGGGTTGGAGTTCCGATGCGATCGGCGCAATTGAATTTTGCCATCGCATCGTTACTTCAACTTAAAAATGGCGCCGGGGGCGTTCCCGCCGATTTACGCTCCAAAAATATGTTAATGAGCGGGAATCGGCAATTCACGATCTTTTTCGGGCGCGACGCAGTGACTTTACGACGTTTCCGGAAGTGGAGTATCTTATGTTAGGTATAGGCGTCGTCATCGAAAAAAACAAAACGCGTCGCTTGCGTAAAACGTCCATGAATGGGGATGTGACGTCATTGACGTTCACTGACAGAATTTGGAGCATGCGCACTGGGATGCATTGACACTCGACGCATGCGCAGAACGTTCGCCGCGGGATCGCGCTTAGTTTAAATAATACACGCCCCGTACCCGCCCAATTTGAATTCCGCCGGCTCATTTTCGATACGCTGCCGCAACTTTAGGAGCAAGTGCTTCTTGAATAACAGCACTTGCTCCTAAAATTTCGGCAGAGTAACGTAAATGAGATGCGTTACTCTGGAGTAAAGAAACTCCCATCTACCTGAATCTGGCCCTATATGATTGATTTTTATCTATTTTTAATCATTTTGAAAAAGAATCAACTTTTATGTCTCTATACCCTGTCTTTATGTCTCTATACCCTGTAAACAGTCATTTCAGAAACATTGTTTTCCTTTAGTTACCCTTTATAAAAACGCCAGTAGCTTTGCAGAGTTTTTCATATTTTTTTCAGCCTCTTGCAACTCTTTTTAGCGTTTTTCCGCGTTAGCGTTAATTTTTTATATCAAAAACCTTAAAACATGATGGTTGGTGACGTTTTGAGCGTTTATCGCCGTTTATCAGCGTTTGAGCGTTTTAACAGCTGAAAAACATCTCTCAGAACACACTAGTTTTGGGTTTTTTTTACTGCTCAAAAACGCCACTGCCTAAAACTGCTGATAACAGCCTATGTGTGCATGGACACATAGGATAACATGATGGAGCGTTTAATGAGGAGGTTTACACGAAAAGTAAACCTCCGCTTTTTGGATCCCTCCCCCCCCTCCGGTGTCACATTTGGCATCTTTCAGGGGGGAGGGGGGTGCAGAGAATCACAGGGATGCATTAAAGGGTCACTAAAGGATTTTTTATTTTTTTTGCTGAAAAGAGAGGCCCGGAGCAACAAAACAACAACAAAAAATAGGCGCAGGGCCAGCATGACAGGGTTAACAGTAAACCCTTACAAGCCAGGGGGGAGTGGTTAGGGGAGAGGACAGTGGGGAGGGGAGGAGAGGCTATAAATTCCTCCTTCCTCCTTTCTTGGGAACACAGCTTGGGGAGAAAAGTTCCCACCCTCCCTTTTTGTTATGGGCTTGCTGATAGTGGTGAGAATGGTTGAGAGAATTGTTGTTTTGGGTGCTTTCCTTGTGTTTTGTTTCTCCTTATGCAGGTACGAGGTGCATGCTGTCGTGGCAGTGGCGGGTGTTTGGACTTTGCAGGAGAAGAAATTACCCCAAATATGGATGCCATTACCCAGAGGTGGTATGGGTTCTGAAGGGGTGTTAGTTGCCAGTCTACCAAGGTGTAGCTGGAATGTTGGTTAATGGGGGCACTGCGGTCAGTGGTCGTCTCTGAGCCAGCTTGTCGGCTTGAGGCCTATGACCAGAGGTGAGGTAGTGCCAAATATGTCATAATGTTAAAAGGCTTTACAAGTCAGTGTTAGTGGTGCCTGCAAAGTCCAGCACCAGTATGAGAAGAACTGTTTTTCTCAGGAATTATATGGTTTATATATGTTATTTATTATTGGAAGTTATCTAAAATAAAAGAAGGCTGCTACGGCCAGTTTTTACTCCAAGTTACAGTCAGTGTTGGTCTCATTATTATTAAAGGTTTAAGGGGGAGTATAAACAGTGGGTCTTAGCAGTAAAGGTTATATCTGGGATACCATAGTCATGACTGTTTACAGGGTATAGAGACATAAAAGTTAACTGATTCCTTTTCAAAATGATTAAAAATAGATAAAAATAAATCATATAATGTGCCTGCAGGTTAGTTTCACTTTTGAACTGGCTTCTGTGAAGTAGAAATAGACACACAGAACAAAAACAAACAAATCCAGGGCAGTGTTTTGTTTTTAAAATGAATCTGATTGGTTCTGGGAAGTTTTAGACACACAGTAATGACAGCTTAGACCACCGTGAGAAAGCTCCCAGCACTGTGGTTATAAGGAAACAGACAAGCAGGAAGTGTGGAGATCAGAGCAGGATTACAGCAACTTCAAAGCAAAAACTAACAATAAGGACATGAAACCAGGACTGCAGTAAGGTAAAGGAAGCTATTTAGATAAAAAAAAAATTCCTTTAGTGATCATTTGCAGCCCCCCCTCTTACTTACCTGAGCCCCGGAAGTCCCGCGTTGCAAACGCGCTCTTCCTCTGCCCGATCTTCTCGGCTTTTCTTGACTCTCCATTAGATAGACAGATAGCAGCACAGTGTGTATGTGTCTTTGGTAAGCTGTAAATTAGGTAGGCTATATACTTGGTTAGTGGACATGCAGCTAATAAGTTATGAGGCATTATGCCTATATAAGCCCATATTTATGGATGCAGTATACACATAAGGGCCACTGGATTTTCAGGTTTTCCCTTAGGCCGCGTACACACGATCGAATTTGTCCGCTGAAAACGGTCCGATGTGTACGGGCTAGCGGACAGGTTTGTCCATCGGACAAATTTCAAAGCATGCTTTGAAATTTGTCAGCTACAAACCTGTCCTTCGGATATGTCCGCTGGTTAGTACGGGAAACCAGCGGACATATCCTCCCGCACATGCGTCGTATCCTGTGAATGGATCCGACGCATGCGCGCGGAAGTGTTTACTTCCTGGTGCGTGACGTAGCGGTGACGTGGCGGCGTCAACGTCACCGCCACGTCACCACGCTGTCTGCCGGCGGGGATTTTGATCCGATGGTGTGTACACGCCATCGGACCGAAATCCGATGAGACATGTCCGCTCTAAACTGTCCGTCGGACAAGTTTGAGCGGACATATCTCATCGTGTGTACGAGGCCTTATGCCCCGTACACACCATCACTTTTTGTGATGAAAAAAAATGACATTTTTAAAAATGTCATTTAAAATGATGGTGTGTGGGCAAAATGTCATTTTATGTGTTCTGAAAAATGACCAAAAAAAAATTCGAACATGCTCGAATTTTTTATGTCATTTTTCAAAATGTCATTTTTTGTGTCATAAAAAATGATCGTGTGTGGGCAAAACTACGTAAAAAATGACGTTTTAAACCCGCACATGCCCAGAAGCAAGTTAGGAGACGGGAGGTAAAACTACCATTCATAATGGAGTAAGCACATTCATCACGCTGTAACAGACAAAAAAGCTGGAATCGTCTTTTACTAACAAGTAACCAGCTAAAAGCAGCCTCAAGGCAAATAGAACTTCCCCTTTAGAGTGCCGTCACTTTTTTCATCATTTTCCAAAAATGATGGTGTGTACGCAACGTCATTTTTTAAAATGAAGTTTGAAAAATGTCATTTTTTTTCATTAAGAAAAATGACATTTTTTTTCATCACAAAAAGTGATCGTGTGTACGGGGCATTAGTCATGCAGCCAGGCAACAGGAATTTTTCACAGACTTCATAATCAGTTCAGGGCACTTTGCTTTTTATTTATTTTTTATTTAGGGGATAAACTTGGATGGGGGGAGGCATGGGATGTCCAGAACTGCAGAACCTAAATGAAAGCTTGAGGACTTGCTAATCTCTCTAACTGCTAGGTATTAACATCAATAAAGCTGTTCACCAGTAGGGTTGTTGGCACAGCAAGAACAGTGACAAAACGTTCCAACTGAAGAATGCAGGTGCCCACGCACCTGGCTGCTACAGACCCAAGCTAGAGGTGTGGGATAGCTTCTGACGGCTTTATGTTATGGCCAAGCAAAGTATTGCACCGCGCTGTCCTCTCTATCAAAGCTTGGGGTATGGTGAAAAAACAGACGTTTTTTACTCAGTCCCTCTTTCGCAAATCCTGAGACTGTTCTACCAGCTTTTTGCTACATAGACCTGATCTTGTATGCTAGCTAAGCCTAGCTGAGGCTGGTAAAGTGGTGAGAGTTCCAGCTGCTCTCTCTCTCTTTCACCCGCTCTCTCCTTCCCCGGTCCTTCCTTCTGCAGGGGCAGCAGGAGAAATCTGCGCTGCATGGGGTTATTATGGTGTGACCATTCATATCCGGCACACCCTGTGCGCACACCTATGATGGTGATAGATTTGGCTGAATAGAGCTAACTATTAGGGTTGAGTGAACCCGAACTGTAAAGTTCAGGTTTGTACTGGACTTTTGGATTTTTTGTACCCGGACCCGAACCCGAGTCAGACTTTCCTGCTTCAGAAATCACATTACTCAGCGATCTACATAGCATTAGATAGTTACTTTAGGGGAAGGTTCCTGCTTGTGCTTGTAGGGATAGAAATATATAGAAGTCTGTCCTGCTTCTAAAATCTAATTACACCAGCACTGCATATGTTACTGTGAGATACTCTGCAAGATACTTTTCTTCTATTGTGCTATTCAAAAAACACCCATTTAGGGCAAAAAAAAAATAAATATTGTGCATTGTTTCCTCCAGTGTTTCCTCCAGTGCTTGCAGCGTTTACTCCATATCTGTACGTGTGAGATAAACACTTTAGCTAGTGTTCTTCTATTGTTCTATTCAAAAAACACCCAGTTTGGTGCAAAAAATATATTTTTTAGGGGGCGTTATCACAGATAAGCGCAGCCGCTTGTCCAGAGCCAATGTGGACAAGCTCACGTTCATTAAAATGAACCAGGCATGGATCCCACAAGACTTGTCTGTACCCTGTGCAGAATAGACATGTATACCGGCCTTACCCAGCCATTCTTTCTCACTCTTTTTGTGTGTACCCTAATTAAAAAAAAAAAAAAAATTAAAAACAAAAACCTGTGTTGGCTACCTCGTCCTCCTCCACCGCCGCTTCCATCTCCACCGCCACCTCAACCTCCCACTCCATAAGGACCTCGTCCTCCTAGGTCAAGATTTTTTTTATGTATTTTATGTTATTTTAAGTTATTTCCCTATCCATATTTGTTTGCAGAGTACTTGCCATGCTCTTACCAACATTTTGCTGCCATTTGCAGCCCTCTAGCCCTTTCCATTACTTTTTTTAGAGACATTTTAGTAGTCAAAAATTCGGGTCCTCATTGACTTCAATGGGGTTCGGGTTCGGGGTCAAGTTCGGGTCCCGAAGTTCACGAAGTTCGGCCGAACCCGTCGAACCCGAACATCCAGGTGTCCGCTCAACTCTACTAACTATAGTAAGTCATGATGTATTTATATTTCTTGGGTTTGTAAGTGTATTAGCTTGGGATATTTCCAAACAAGGTATATATACAGTGGGGATCGAAAGTTTGGGCACCCCAGGTAAAAATTTGAATTAATGTGCATAACAAAGCCAAGGGAAGATGGAAAAATCTCCAAAAGGCATCAAATTACAGATTAGACATTCTTATAATATGTCAAAAAAAGTTAGATTTTATTTCCATCATTTACACTTTCAAATTTACAGAAACAAAAAAATTGCGTCTGCAAAAGTTTGGGGACCCTACAGAGTTAATATCTTGTACTGCCCCCTTTGGCAAGTATCACAGCTTGTAAACGCTTTTTGTAGCCAGCCAAGAGTATTTCAATTCTTGTTTGAGGTATCTTTGCCAATTCTTCCTTACAAAAGTCTTCCAGTTCTTTGAGATTTCTGGGCTGTCTGTCACGCACTGCTCTTTTAAGGTCTATCCATAGATTTTCAATTATGTTGAGGTCAGGAGATTGTGAAGGCCATGGCAAAACCTTCAGTTTACGCCTCTTGAAGTAATCCCCTGTGGATTTTGAGGTGTGTTTAGGATCATTATCCATTTGTAGAAGTCATCCTCTTTAACTTCAGCTTTTTCACAGATGGCATCAAGTTACCATCCAAAATTTGCTGAAATTTTATTGAATCCATTTTTCCTTCTACTCGTGAAATGTCCACTGGCTGCAATACAACCCCAAAGCATGATTGATCCACCCCCATGCTTAACAGTTGGACAGAGGTTCTTTTCATTAAATTCTGTGCCCTTTCTTCTCCAAACGTACCTTTTGCTCATTCTGGCCAAAAAGTTCTATTTTAACCTCATCGGTCCACAGAACTTGTTTCCAAAATGCATCAGGCTTGTCTATATGTTCATTTGCAAAGTTCAAATGCTGATTTTTGTGGTAAGGACGTAGAAGAGGTTTTCTTCTGATGACTCTTCCATGAAGACCATATTTGTACGAGTATCTCTTTATAGTGGAATAGTGTACCACAACTCCAGTGTCTGCCAGATCTTTCTGGAGGGATCTTGCAGTCAAACGTGGGTTTTGAATTGCTTTTCTCACAATCCTGCAAGCTGTTCTGTCTGATATTTTTCTTGGTCTTCCAAATTTTGCTTTAACTTCCACTGTTCCTGATGACTGCCATTTCTTAATTACATTCCGAACAGAGGATGTTGACATCTGAAAACGCTTTGCTATCTTCTTATAGCCTTCTCCAGCTTTGTGAGCGTCAACTTTTTTCAGTTTCAGTTTTCTAGACAATTGCTTAGAAAACCCATGGTGCTGATTGTTGGGGCAAGGTCAGATGAGTCTGGGCATTTAAAACCTTTGAGATTGACATTACCTGGTCTTCCCAGACGATGATTGAGAACAATCCATGACACTGGCAGGTCTCAGCTTTGCAAAGGGGGCAGTGCATGCTATAAATTCTGCAGGGTGCCCAAACTTTTGCAGACGCCATTTTTTTGTTTTCTGTAATTTTGAAAGTGTAAATGATGAAAATAAAATCTAACTTTTTTTTTACATATTATAAGAATGTCTAATCTGTAATTTGATGCCTTTTGGAGATTTTTCCGTCTTTCCTTGGCTTCGTTATGCACATTAATACAAATTTTTACCTGCGGTGCCCAAACTTTCGATCCCCACTGTCCCGCTGTGTATATATATATATATATATATATATATATATATATATATATATATATATATATAACAGCATTTTGTTATAGTCTTTACTAGGCTAGTGGCTTCCCAGGTTTCTTTTTTTTTTTTAAATGTACCCTTATTGATGTAACTGGGAATTTTGGGTGTCATTCTTTTATTTCAACAATAATTTATTTTCCGCCTTCTGCAGATTTCGATGTGCCAAACCCAAGAGAACCAGACATTAGAAGGTATTATTTGAATTTCTACTTAATAACATGCTTCAAAATTAAACTGGTGCAGCAAGCAGAGTTTCATAAAAGACAAATGCAGCAGATAAGGACAATTGTGTGTGTTTGGTTATCTGTGCTGCCATAAGCCTTGTACACACAATCGGATTTTCCGCGGACAAAGCGTAGGACTTTTGTCCGAAAGGGCGTTGGCCGTGAACTTGTATTGCATACAAACGGCAAAGAATTGTCAGCCAACAAACGCAAAACAACGTGTTTTTTTCAGCTCATTAGCGCCATACTTTGAGCAACTTCTGCTAATGTTGTGTTATAGTGAGCATTGCTTCTGAGCATGCGTGTTTGTACTTTGGTGTTTTGTCCGACAACAATTGTCCGATGGCCCATACAAACGGTTGGATTTTCCGACAACAGCCTGTCATCACACAATTCCTGTTGCAGAGGCGCATTGCGGGCGGTATTTCTGCGATTTCCCATTGTTTTAAATGGGAAGGAGCGGTATACATACCACTCCTCTCACCTCTCATCGCTCCAAAGATGCTGCTTGTAGGAGATTTTTTTTCTCTTCTGCCAGCGCATCGCCTCAGTGTGAAACCCCTTTGGGCTTTTACATTGAGAAAGCTGGGGCAGGAGTTTTTCAGGCGGTATTTAGGCGCTATTTTTAGCACTGTACCGCCTGAAGAACTCTTCAGTGTGAAAGGGGTCTTAGGATCCCTAAGCCATAAAGTCTGTGAAGCTATAAAAAGCTCCCAAGTTTTCTCTTTGAATGCACATCGTTTTAGTTTAATTTACACTGGGGGTTATTTACTAAAACAGGAGCATGCTAAATCTCATGCAGCTCTGCATAGAAACCAATAAGCTTTCAGGCTGTATTGCTGAAGTTTAATTGAATAAGCTAGAAGCTAATTGGTTGCCATGCACAGCTGCACCAGATTCTGAGTGCTCCAGTTTTAATAAATCTCCCCCATTGTGTCACCTCCTTTAGGCCCCTTTCACACTGAGGCGGTTTGCAGGCGCTATTTCTTCCCATTGAAAGCAATGGGAAACCACAGCTATACCGCCAGCAATGCGCCTCTGCAGAGGAGCATTGCCGGCAGTATTAACCCTTTTTCGACCGCTAGCGGGGGTTAAAACGGCACCACTATCGACCAAATACCGCCGTAAGTTCCGATGGTATAGTGCCGCTAAAAAAAGCGCTCCTATACCGCCGCCGCACCTCCCTTCCCAGTGTGAAAGGGGCCTTATCTTTGCACAGGATAGTGGACTCTTATCTCCTGAAAGAGCCTGTTGTTTTTTAGTGCATGTAAAGGCAAATACTTCTTTCCCTTTTAGATGGAAAGTTGAAGGATTAGACCCTTTTGTTGACTTTTTGTTTTTGTCTCTGTCCCCATTTTTTTGTTCCTATGACAATTTTGTAAGATGAGAATTCTGTTTACTTTGGAGAGATTTCCACTAATTTCCTGTAAGATTTTTCTCATTGCTGTGTCCCTTTTAAGGTAAATTTCCACTTTTTTATAGTTCTGTTGGCCATTCCTCATACACTATATTACCAAAAGTATTGGGACACTTCCTCTTAAACGTACATGAACTCTAATGACATCCCAGTCTTAGTCCGTAGGGTTCAATATTGAGTTGGCTCACCCTTTGCAGCTATAACAGCTTCAACTCTTCTCAGAAAGACTGTCCACATGGTTTAGGAGTGTGTCTATGGGAATGTTTGACCATTTTTCCAGAAGTGCATTTGTGAGGTCGAACACTGATGTGAACAAGAAGGCCTGGCTCACAGTCTCTGCTCTAATTCATCCCAAAGGTGTTCTATTGGGTTGAGATCAGGACTCTGTGCAGGCCAGTCAAGTTTCTCCACCCCAAACTCGTTCATCGTTACTTTGTGCACTGGTGTGCTGTCATGTTGAAACAGGAAAGAGCCACCCCCAAGCTGTTCCCATAAAATGTGCTTCTGGAAGAATGGCCAAACATTTCCATAGACACACTCCTAAACCTTGTGGACAGCCTTATTTCCCAGAATAGTTGAAGCTGTTATAGCTGCAAAGGGTGGGCCAACTCAATATTGAACCCTACGAACTAAGGCTGGGATGCCAGTAAAGTTAATGTGCGTGTAAACGCAGGTGTCCCAATTCTTTTGGTATGTGTAGGTCACAGAGCTTGTAACTCTTTTTCACTCTAGTCATAACTAAAAACAATTTTTAGCTGGAGTCCTAGGGAAGATCTGCTAAAAATGTAACTTCACTCTTCTTATTACTGTTAAACACATTCGGTGCACTTGGGCTTAAAAACGCAGTAATCATATAACCATGTAGATCATAAAATGCATCAGATAGCACTAATGGGAATAGGCATATATTTGTTATGATTAGTAGACATGTGCAGACTGGAATATTTCATTTCATTTTTTCGTTTTCGTTTGGAAAATACATTTATTTAGTTACTCCCGAAAATTGTTTTGATTTACTTCGTTTTTCGTTGGGGAATAGCTTTCGTCCGAAAATCCAATAATACTTGGTTTCCGTCGAATGATCAAAAGAATATTCGACGGAACGTCAAATCTTTACGTCGAATCGTACATTTCCGTTCGAATATTCCGCCTACAAGAATTCTAATGTTGTATGACTAGTAATAATGTCGAATCTATTCTCTATAATGTCTAATCTATTTTCTCATAAATCGAAATCTATTCTCTGTAATGTCGAATCCATTATTTCTATAGTGTCGAATCTTTTCTCTATGATGTTGAATCTTTTCCCTATAATGTCGAATCTCTCTATATCGAATTTTTACCGCAACGAAAACGAAAATAAAGCATTTTTCATGTCGGATCTTTCGGTTTTCGTTTCTTGCACTTTTGTTATCGTTTGTTAAAACGATTACGAAAAAAACGGATATTCGGACGAAAATGCATTCTAACGAAAACGAATGCACATGTCTAATGATTAGCTCATAGTACATGTGTAATGCATTAAATGCTTAAAATATGAGCTTTTTAATACAAAGAATATTTCCTATAATAATAAGGCAGTTGTGTTTATTTGTGTTTCTTAGGCCGGTCCTGGTCGGACATCTATAACCGTAGTAAGTGCCAGCCTCGATGGGTCCTCCTGAATCTCCTCCGTGAGTTTCCTCAGTTTTCAGAATTCCTGTTCAAGCCGGCATGTGTGTCAGTCCAGCGCTGCGCCGGATGCTGTTTGGATGAAGCTCAGAGCTGCTTTCCCTTGCAGTCACACATTGTAAAAATGGAGGTGATTATTACTAATCAGGTATAGAGGTCTCATACAAATAGAGATGATACCATACAATAGAGCTGAGTAAAATGTTTTCATTGCTTTGCAAAAGGGGCCCATATTTGGCTTCCATTACCCCCACTAATCTAATAAATGTTTTATCAGGCATTTACACCCTAAATTCCCATTAGGCTAGTAAGGCAAGTGGACCATCATATTTATACAAAAGTGGAATCACCTTTTAAAATATATCTAAAGCCAAAATCTTTTTCTTCTTTTACAAGAAGTTTATTATTTTAAAAGGAGAAAATATGAGAATACAAAGCGGAGGTTCACCCAAAACTGAACCTCCACTTTTCGGAACCCTCCCCCCCTCCCGTGTCACATTTGACACCTTTCAGGGGGGAGGGGGTGCAAATACCTGTATAAAACAGGTATTTGCACCACTTTCGGGTATAGACTCCTGTGGGAGTCCGGCCCCTCCGCGTCACCTCCCCCGTTGTGTTCTGGGAAACACTCGGCTCCCAGAACACAACGGGAACCATTGGGAACTGCACAGCGCGGCTCAATGGGAATGAGCGGTGGAGGAGTGGTAAACCCACCGCTCCTCAACGATCCAAAGATGCTGCTAGCAGGACTTTTGGAGCGGGCCCTCTGGCTTTCACACTGGAGAAACAGCATCCACTGTTTAAGGTCGGTTTGCAGGCGTTTTTTTTAGCGCAATAGCGCCTGAAAACCGCCCCAGTGTGAAAGGGGCCTAAGAAGATTTATATTCACTTATGCCTCGTACACACGAGCGAAAATTCAACCATTCAAGTTTTTTTCCGACTGAATTCCGCTCAAGCTTGGCTTGCATACACACGGTCACACAAAAGTTCTCTGAACTTTAGAGCGTTAAGAACGCGGTGTACAACAACACTACGACAAGGCGAGAAAAGGAAGTTCAATGCTTCCGAGCTTGCGTCAAATTGGATTTTTTCGTTAGTAATGTTTTCCGACTAAAAAAATTGAGATCCTGCTCTCAAACTTTGCTATTCAGAATAAAACATATGAAATTCTGAACCATTTAATTTCATTGTTGGCCCATGACTAGTTCTTAAATCACTTAACCCCCTCAGCGGTATTCCCAAGTCGGCTCGGGGGGGAATTTTAGAACCAAAAGCGGTAACCCCGAGCCAAACTCGGGATCACCTCGCAATGTCCACAGTCAGGGAATTACTTACCTTGTCCCTGGATCCTGCGATATGTCTGACCGCTGTGTGATCGAGCTGTGTCCTCGCTCGATTCACACAGTGCCTGTGTGCCGCCGAGCTCCGTTCCCTGCAATGTTACGGCGCACAGGGATGGAGATCGGTGCAAAAAAAAAAAAAAAGTAAATACACACAATACATACAGTATACTGTATGTAAAAAATACACACCCCCTTTGTTCCTAGTGGTCTGCCCAGTGTCCTGCATGTCATTTTATATAATAAAAACTATTCTTTCTGCGTGGAAACTGGAGATTGTCAATAGCAACCAAAAAGTGTCCCTTTTCATCAAAAGTGGTTTTATACCAGCTAGAAAACAGCGATAATAAATTAGAATCACTTGCAGAATTGAGCGATAGCGATTTGTGGGGAAATTCGTAATCAAACACTAAAAACAACGACAGCGTCAATTCTGCAATTGAGCAAATTTCAGTGTTTTTTATTTGATTACATTATTGAATAATTTTTATTATAATTACATTATTATTTGTTATAATTATTTATAGTTATTTATAGGGTTGTCTCGATACCGATACCAGTATCGGGACCGATACTGAGCATTTGCGGGAGTACTTGTACTCCCGCAAATGCCCCCGATACCAGATCCGATACATGGCTGCATATATAGGGGACATGGCTGCATCTGTGGGGGGACATGGCTGTATCTGTGGGGGGACATGGCTGCATCTGTGGGGAGACATGGCTGTATATGTGGGGGACATGGCTGCATATGTGGGGGACATGGCTGCATCTGTGGGGGGACATGGCTGCATATGTGGGGGACATGGCTGCATCTGTGGGGGGACATGGCTGCATATGTGGGGGACATGGCTGCATATGTGGGGGACATGGCTGCATATGTGGGGGACATGGCTGCATATGTGAGGGGACATGGCTGCATATGTGAGGGGACATGGCTGCATTTGGGGACACATTTAAAAAAAAGTATTGGTACTTGTACTCGGTCCTAAAAAAGTGGTATCGGGACAACCCTAGTTATTTATTATATTATAATTTTTGATTTTGTTTTTCAAACTTTATTATACCTGGGATGTCTACTAGACTCTTGTTTGGACAGATTTAAGTGAGTTATTCCTAAGAATTACAGGCCTACAATATAAAATGCCAAATTTCCATAATATTCCAAAATATTGGTACCGCTTTCATTCATGAAGAGTTAGGCTGGCGGATCCAGTGATCCGCCAGCCTAACTGTCACTTTAAGCCGGCGTTTCTGTTTTCTATAACCAGAAAACAAGAAACGCCGGGTTGGAGTTCCGATGCGATCGGCGTAATTGAATTTCGCCATCGCATCGTTACTTCAACTTAAAAATGGCGCCGGGGGCGTTCCCGCTGATTAACGCTGAAAAAATATGTCGGAAATTCACGATCGTTTTCGGGCGCGACGCAGTGACTTTACGACGTTTCCGGAAGCGATACGCGGCGTAAAGATAAAGCAGCCCCCTAGTGGAATATCCTATGTTAGGTATAGGCGTCGTCATCGCATCGGAAAAAAAACAAATCGCGTCGTTTGCGTAAAACATTCATGAATGGGGACGTGACATCATTGACGTTCACTGACAGAACTTGGAGCATGCGCACAGGGATGCATTGACACTCGACGCATGCGCAGTACGTTCGCCGCGGGATCGCGCATAGTTTGAATACTACACGCCCCGTACCCGCCCAATTTGAATTCCGCTGGCTCATTTGCGATGCGCTGCCGCAACTTTAGGAGCAAGTGCTTCATGAATAACAGCACTTGCTCCTAAAATTTCGTCAGAGTAACGTAAATGAGAAGCGTTACTCCAGAGCAAAGATGCTCTCATCTACCTGAATCTGGCCCTTATTTTTTTTACCAAAAATATGTAGAAGAATACGTATCCGCCTAAACTGAGGGAAAAAAAAAAGTTTTTTTATATATTTTTGGGGGATATTTATTATAGCAAAAAGTAAAAAATATTGAATTTTATTTCAAAATTGTCGCTCTATTTTAGTTTATAGCGCCAAAAATAAAAACCGCAGAGGTGATCAAATACCACTAAAAGAAAGCTATATTTGTGGGGAAAAAAGGGCGGCAATTTTGTTTGGGAGCCATGTCGCACGACCGCGCAATTGTCAGTTAAAGCGACGCATTCCCGAATCGCAAAAAGGGGCCTGGTCCTTTACCTGCATTTTGGTCCTGGTTTTAAGTGGTTAAATGACCATCCATACAAATAGGGCAGATGTTTATTATTGAATTATTTTACAAGCTTCAGTTGCCCATTAACATTACATACTGCATACTGGCCACAAATCAGCAGTATGGGCTTTTCTCATTGTGAGAGCAGCTGTTTCTGTACAGCGGTTCGATATGTCGGCACTACAGTGTTACAATCTGCAGTGCTTACTCTCTGTGAAAATTTTACCCAAACAAAAAAGGGAACGGTGTCCTTGTAAAATGATATACTAGGAAAAATATATATTTTATGGCATAAAATTGTGCTACATGTAGACATTGGCTGGGTAACAGTTTGGAAACATCTTTCTTTTTTGAGTGGCTGTTTTATTTTTCAGGCCTGTTTGCAAAATTCTATTGTGTGCTCGTATTCTCACATTTAACTAAACATACAGTATAAATCCATTAAACAACATTTCTAATATATTTTTTTTCAGGTTTTGAGGATTAGATCTCCCCATGAAGAATACACAAACATATCTGTTATTCAGAATACAGACTGTGAATGCAGGTAAGATGAACTGATACAATGTTGCCTTTCTCAGTCATTTTTACACACATTTTTGTTTCCTAAGATATACTGATACATTTATTTTTTGCCGCCGCAAAACGCCTACGCAAAGGTGTGAATGCAGCCTAAGGATGGAGGTACTGCAAGTTCCTTCTACTATAAGGCTGACAGGAGTAGTGACAGTGATGCCTTGTACACACGAGGGAATTTATCCGCTGAAAATTGTCCGACGGACCATTTCAGCCGAAAAATCCGCTCGTCTGTAGGGGCAAACGGACAGTTTTGGACAAATTCCTCTGGCGGAAAAGTTTCAAAGCATGCTTTGAAATTTTTCCGCCGGAGAGCTGCCCGTCGGATATGTCCGCTGGTTAGTACGCCTAACCAGCGGACATATCTGCTCGCACATGCGTCGTATCCTGTGAATAGATCCGACGCATGCGCGCGGAAGTGTTTTACTTCCTGGTGCGGTGACGTGGCGGCGTCAACGTCACCGCCACGTCACCACGCTGTTCTCCGGCGGGGAATTTGATCCGATGGTGTGTACAGCCATCGGATCAAAATAGCCTGGCGTAAATATGCGCTGTAAACGGTCCGGGGACCGTTTACAGCGGATAAATTACATTGTGTGTACAAGGCCTGACATCATTACTTCTGTCAGCCCAGCACTGGAAGCAGCAAGGAGAAAAGGAGATAAAAGGAGGTGCAGGCTGTGCTTTCTCTCCCCCTCCTCCTCATAAGCTTGTGCATAAAGAAGGGGGGTGCAATTTGCCATCTTTGCCTTGGGCACTGGATGATCTTATCCCAGCATTGCTGAAAGGTTCTGCTGTATGAACAACCTCTTGTTTTCAATTGCTTTTGGGGCCGAAAATCCCAACTCCCAACCTTTTTAGTTCTGGTCTCTTCCTTACATTTTTTGCCCTAGACAAATGATGTAGGATGTGGTAGTCTCATTAGTTCCTGGGATAAATTATCACAGATCCCAGGAGTCCTCAGGCTTTTCTTTTTTTTTTTTATTATTATCATGAGAGTTTGATGAGAGTGAAAAGCTGGAGGACAGCTGGGGGAGGGCTAGATGTTGGCTGGTTGGTGGCCTAATGGACAGCTGGGGACTGGCTAGAGGATGGCAGGGGGAGGGCTAGAGGACAGCTGGGAGTGGGCTAGAGGACAGCTGGGGTTGGGCTAATGACAGCTGGGGGTGGGCTAGAGGACAGCTGGGGTTGGGCTAATGACAGCTGGAGGAGGGCAGAGACAGGACCATATGGCTTTCCATCCCTTTGTCTACACATTCTCAAAGCAGTGGCAGCAACCTGCCGCTGCCATACTGTAGCTACATGTACACAAAGGACTTGAAGCGCTTTGTCTTTAGTGCAGTTGCTATAAAACTCAATAGACCTGGCGCTGGAGGACTAATGGGTTTAAAACTATTAGGAAGACTATCATAAAAGTTCATAAAAGTCCAAATGATGTCAAGTAATTGACATGTAGGTAGTAAACACTGAACACCCACAGCAGCACCCTTAAGAGTGACGCAGACTCTGCAAAAAACGAATAGAAGATCGAAGGGATGCCAGGCTGTGCAGTGGTTAAAAGTAGGAGTTTAATGAGACAGTAAAAATTGCCAACTCACATTTGAGTAGATAAAAAAAAAGTATATAGGTAGATAGCATGGCTTGAATCAGGAGTGTCCCTGGAAGATGGCATCGGTATCTTGTGGTAAAGTGGCCAGGACCGGAGGGGAAGCCACCAGCTGCAGTGGAGCCAGCGTGGAACGCAAATGGCGCTGATACCAGAAATGTCGCTAGCAGGAAACGTGATGTCATGGATGGGCTATAACGCGTTTCTGAGGACTTCAGACTTCTGAAGAGGAAACAGGAAGTTTCAAAATGTGTTACCGCTCATCCACTGCATCACGTTCGCTGCTGACGTCAGTTTTGGTATTGGCACCAACCCTCGCCAACAGAGTTTAGTCTTCTGTTGTATGTAAAGCCTTGCTTTTGATATATAGGGGAAGTTTACATCAGATTGTCATGAGTTTTTCTTCAGTTTTTCATTCATTTAGACATCAGTTTTTTATATCCACCTGCTAAAGTCCTTAACCGCTCCGGAGCCATGGACTGTTTGTCTATTTACATCATGTTTTTCATCCGATTCATTTTTTTTTAACTGATGAAAAATAGGGCTTTGATCCGTTCCAAAAAATGAATGTGGATGGAAGTGAATGTAAATGGATAATTATCCATCTACGGTACATGAATTTTTCCATTGAGATACATCAATGTCAGCTTTTCATCCATCAAGGGATGGATGAAAAACGGACAAATGGTCTGCATGTGTGAAAGGGGCCTTACCTGTCACAGCGTTATCCTGCTCATTGTGGCAGACTGATCTCAATTCTTCAGCTGTCCCAAAACATGTCCAGTAGGAATCTGAATGAGTGACAGGTGCTGAGCAGCTGGGTGCCCCCTTCTGAGTCAGCGAACAACTGGTCAGATTAGGTCACTTCAGGAAATAAATGGACCATGTTTGGCATACATGGGATGATAGAATAATATAGGCAAAACCAAGAACAAAACTAACAGGAAACAGTGTTTACCTTCATATTAGTTTCTTTTTTATGTGCCCACTTTGTATAAACAAAAACAAAAATGTATTTGGCCTTGCAAGTGCCGGTTCACACAGGGGCAACCCGACCTACAGCACGACTTTGCAAGTCGATTTGGAGGCGACTTCAGCGCGACTTGGAGCTTTGGATTCCACCCGCAATTTTTTTTTTTTAAAGTCGGCAGCTACTAACAGTGTAGCTGCTGACTTTGAAAAAATAAAACTTACCTGTCCTACTTGCCCGCGCTGATGGCCCCCCCGGTGCCGATCCTCGATCCAGGCGCCGCCATCCATAGTAAGGGTTTTCTACTGCGCATGTGCGAGCAGCGCGGCGCTTTGTGAATAGTTTGGCTGCTTTCTGGGATACACACAGTTCCTAGAATGCAGCGCGCCCCATTCACAAGAATACACCGAGTGTAGGAGGAGGAAGAGAATCCACCGCGGAAGATAAGGGGCAGATTCGGGACTTCCGCATAGCAATAGCAACAGATATTTAGGGTAAGTAAAAAAAAAATTGTTTTCATTTAATTTTTTTTATATTTTTTTATATTTTTGGAAGATTTTTTTTTCCAGGGTGGAACTCCACTTTAAAGTTGCCTCCAGGGCAGGCGACTTTGGCTGTGGCCAATCAGAGAATAATCAGCTCCGTGGGAGGGAGGGGTTTGCCTGAGTAAACTATTTTCATTTCCTGTAAAGTTGCTTCAGTTAAGATGGAGATCCGACTTTGGAGGCAACTTCCATTGAAATCTATGGGTACAAGTCGCCTAGAAGTAGTACAGGAAACTCGGAGCAACTTCAGTAGTATACATTAAGGCCGCGTACACACGATCAGTCCAAACTGATGAAAACGGACTGAAGTCCAGTTTCATCGGTTCACAGACTGATGGTCTGATGTGCGTACACACCTTCAGTTCAAAAACCGATCGTGTCAGTACGCGGTGACGTAAAACATGACGACGTGCTGAAAAACACGAAGTTCAATGCTTCCAAGCATGCGTCGACTTGATTCTGAGCATGCGCAGGTTTTTGAACCGATGCTTTTGCGTACTAATGATCGGTTTGGCCCGATGGTCAGGCGTCCATCAGTCTTATTTTAAAGCAAGTGTTAAAACTTTGGACTGAAGGACAACAGACTGATGGGCCGTACACACGGTCGGTCTGGACCGATGAAACTGGACTTAAGTCCGTTTTTATCAGTTTGGATTGATCGTGTGTATGCGGCCTAAGACGGCTCTCATTCACTGTAATGGAATTGCTTATGTCAAGCGACTTTGGGCGACTTGAGGTCTGCCAAGTCGGATCCCAAGTCGCTGTAGTGTGAACCGGCACTTAACATTGACAGCTATTAAAATGCAGAAGTTGTGCCCCAAGTGATGTGGGTGATTTAAGACACATGTTTTGGCGATGCCCAAAATGATTCAGATATTGGAAGGATATTATTATTACAATGTCATTGGTGTTTAATACTGTTATTCCACTAGACCCAGTGGAATGCCTTTTGAGTTCGGTAGACAGGGGATTATTTACTCCACCAAGTCATATTGCAGTGGCAAGGCTTCTTTACATTGCCCGAAAAATAATAGCTCGCTATTGGTTATCACCTCATACCCCAGTGCATTTATGAGGTCAGGCACTGTGGAAGTGGGCTGGAAGTGGGCGTGCTATATTAAAATGAAGCGTGACCCTATGCAAATGATGGGCTGAGCTTAAAAAAACTAACTGCGCATGCGTCGTCTCTTGGACGCATCCCAGTGTGCATGCTCACAGTCACGTTGAAATAGCTGCCTGAGATACGTCAATACACTGCCTACGACGTGAACGTAACCTATGCACAGCCCTATTCACGTAGTACTACGTAAACAACGTAAAATACGACAGCTGTTCCCTGGTCCATACCTTTAAATGGGTTGCGCCTCCTATATGGGGAATAACTTTACGCCGGACGTCAGGAGCTGTGGTGGCTCAACGTGATTGGCACTGCGCTGACAAGCCGTTCACCTCTGCAGCCAAGGGTTCGGATCCCGGTCTCGGCTACATGTGAATTGAGTTTGGTGGTCTCAGCCCGGCTCCCGGTGGGTGTGCTATGCAAGGTACGCCTGTGCTTAGTACGCCCACCCCCCCCCCCCCCACAAAAACCACCACACTTGCACGCACACAAAAAAAAAAATTGGTTTAATACGCACGCACTTTGGCCATGCGGTCTCCTAAAGAGAGGCGAAGGACCTACGGGGCTGGCTTGGTGGGTCAGGCCCCCTCACTCCCTCATAGGGGGAGTCCCTCTGCCCCGATGGGGTCCTGTTGGGCCCCAGTTGGGCTCCCAAGTGGAGCAGGTAGGGCGGGGTGAGTGGGAGGCCCCCCCTCACACCCGCCATTGCCACCGGGGGCATGGAGAAGGATGGCGATTGCCTCCGGGGGGAGGGTCTGCCTACTCCCAACTCCTGCAGTCCGGCTCCTCTCTCTCGAGTTCACGCACAAAATACACTTTAAAAAAAAAAAAAAAACTTTACACCGGACGTAAGCCTTTACGCAACCGCGTATCTTTTCTGCCTGGCACATCTACATTCGTGAATCGGCGTATCTTATTTATTTGCATTTTTAACATGGGTACGCCGAATGCGTCCAGCGTAACTATGTGCCCACGATACGCCGGCGTAGGCAAGTTACGTCGGGCGGCTAAAGCCTTGTTTTACGACACTTTGTGAATCGACGCAGAGATGCGACGGCGCACATTTGTACTTACGACGGCATATCTTTAGATACGTCGGCGTAAAAGTTACGTGAATCCAGGCCATTGTGTGACAAATTCCTTGCGTGTACATAGCCTGTTTGCCATGAAGTGAGAGGTTTCCTAAAAATATGAATTTAAGAATATACAGTAAATAACAATAAGGATTGTATTAATCTAAACGGTTAGACTATGAATGTTATACATTTATTACACAGTTTGGTTAAACTATCATACTCAGTTCCACTCTTTTTTGTTATAATACTTTGCAGGCCCCGTGACAGTGATATGCTGAGGCCTAGCAGGTACAGTTTTCCGTTATATCTCTTAAATCGTTTGTCATTGAATTTATTTTTCTGTGATATCTTACAGTTAAGCAAGCTGTACTGTGCTACATTTTGTCAGCTCTTCTGTAACAGATTCAGACTGGCTGTAAGCTCCGTAGTGATTAAATGCCGTGGTCATGACTGAATTTATGCCAGTGAAGATTGAACACATTAAAGTGTTGCTAAACCCACAACAGTAAAATCAGTCTGTATATACTGTAAAGCATGCTTGTTATACTTATTGTGGAACCAACGGGGTTAATCCCCTGCATTGTGTAAAACAGCTGTTTGATCCTATCTCCTCTGATCCTCCCCTCCTTCCACTGTCCCCTGATAATTTCCTGATAACACAGAATCTATGGAATCAGGCTGCACATGCTCAGTTTGGTGTGTATTATAATAGAGTTTTTTTTTTTTCTTTGGAGAGTGCATGTGATCAGCACAGGGCTAATCAACACTATCCAAAGGGTCAGGGGTCCTGCAGTCTCATAGGACAGGCAGAGAACTCCTCCTACAAGCTTTAACTAGTGCTTGGCTGGACACTAGGCTTGTCCCAATAATCAGTATCGGGACTGATACCAAGCATTTGTGCGAGTACTTGTGTATACCAGTGATGGCGAATCTTGGCACCCCAGATGTTTTGGAACTACATTTCCCATGATGCTCATACACACTGCAGTGTAGTTGAGCATCATGGGAAATGTAGTTCCAAAACATCTGGGGTGCAGAGGTTCGCCATCACTGGTATATACTATATGATAAATTGCATGAACGATGAGAGGAAAGGAAGGATTTTGCAATTCCCGGTTTGGGAGGAGTCAACCCAGTGATCAACTCCTCTCAAACAAGATAGTTGGAAAATGTATGTTCGATTAGTGCATGCAGCCAATAGACTGCAGCACTGATCAGTGTATTGGAGTATACAATAGAGCAGTGAGGAGGATTCCTCCATCTGTATTGAATATGAGGATGTTTCATCAGACGGCTGGCTGATCAAAAAAATCTAAAATTATCTATGGAGGTCAACAAAGATCACCATGATTACTAGTGAAAGTGGACCTATTGGGTGGACACTTGGCACTTGACACACCTATAGGCTTATAAGCAGGGATGTATTCTGGCCTAGGCCGACAAGGCCAAGGCCTAGCGCGGCACTTTGCGGGGGGCAGCAGAGGGGGAGCCGCACTGTACCCGCGCCACCAGAGAGGGAGCCACGCTGTAACCGTGCCACCAGAGAGGGAGCCATGCTGTAACCGTGCCACCAGAGAGGAAACCACGCTGTACCCGCGCCACCACAGAGGGAGCCACGCTGTACCCGCGCCACCACAGAGGGAGCCACGCTGTACCCGCGCCACCACAGAGGGAGCCACGCTGTACCCGCGCCACCACAGAGGGAGCCACGCTGTACCCGCACCACCAAAGAGGTAGCCACGCTGTAACCCAGGGCTCGACAAATCCCGGTCGCCATGGCGACTAGAAATAGCGTCCGGGCAAGTGGGGTCATGGCTGGGAAGGTAGACATTGGCAAAAAAAAAAATAGTTCCATAGGACAAGCGCTCTGAGGACTAGGTCGAAGCTGCGGCCTCGCCTAAAACATCCTGCCGCAGCTCGCGGCAATCCTGGAAAAAGGCCGCGAGCGGCATCTGTCCTCTGTCCGTCTCCCACGGCTCCCTCTGTCCGTCTCCCATGGCGTCCCTCTGTCCGTCTCCCACGACGTCCCTCTGTCCGTCTCCCACGGCGTCCCTGTGTCTGTCACCCACGGCGTCCCTCTGTACGTCTCCCACGGCGTCCCTCTGTCCGTCTCTCACGGCGTCCCTCTGTCCGTCTCCCACGGCGTCCCTCTGTCCGTCTCCCACGGCCTCCCTCTGTCCATCTCCCACGGCATCCCTCTGTCCGTCTCCCACGACGTCCCTCTGTCCGTCTCCCACGGCGTCCCTGTGTCTGTCACCCACGGCGTCCCTGTGTCTGTCACCCACGGCGTCCCTCTGTACGTCTCCCACGGCGTCCCTCTGTCCGTCTCTCACGGCGTCCCTCTGTCCGTCTCCCACGGCATCCCTCTGTCCATCTCCCACGGTGTCCCTCTGTCCGTCTCCCACGGCCTCCCTCTGTCCGTCTCCCACGGCCTCCCTCTGTCCGTCTCCCACGGCCTCCCTCTGTCCGTCTCCCACGGCCTCCCTCTGTCTGTCTCCCACGGCCTCCCTCTGTCCGTCTCCCACGGCCTTCCTCTGTCCGTCTCCCATGGCGTCCCTCTGTCCGTCTTCCATGGCGTCCCTCTGTCCGTCTCCCAGGGCGTCCCTCTGACCGTCTCCCACTGCCTCCCTCTGTCCGTCTCCCACGGCCTCCCTCTGTCCGTCTCCCACGGTGTCCCTCAGTCCCTCACCCACAGCGTCCCTCTGTCCGTCACCCACGGCGTCCCTCTGTCCGTCACCCACGGCGTCCCTCTGTCCGTCACCCACGGCGTCCCTCTGTCCGTCACCCACGGCGTCCCTCTGTCCGTCACCCACGGCGTCCCTCTGTCCGTCACCCACGGCGTCCCTCTGTCCGTCACCCACGGCATCCCTCTGTCCTCTTCCCATGAATATGACAGGGCAGGTCTTAAAGAAGAAGGGGTGTGGCTTTGACAGGAAGGAGTGGGCTATATTTAAATTAGGGGGTGCGCAAGTTTAGTCAGGCCTAGGGCAGCACAAAACCTAAGTGCACCTCTGCTTATAAGGACACCAAAATCCCTAGCTCTGCCTTCCAATGCACTCTTTCGTGCTTGGAGATCTTGAGAGGCCAGTGAAGCTCCTCTATATATTCCTTTTCTACAAAGAATTTGATTACTTGGCTCACCATGAAGGTGTCACTGTGCCCATCAAATGCCGCCACAGTGCCCATCAATTACTGTTACTGGGCCCATCAATTACTGTTACTGGGCCCATCAAATGCTTCCAGTGTGCATTCCCCGCCCGGCACTTACCTGTCTCAGTGGGGCAGGTCACGGCGGCGGTGTCCCCAACCCTCCTCTCTTCCCATCCTCTGCTATGATCACAATCACAGCGCCTGTCATTTCAGCCAATCAGGTGACAGGTAACAGACCCGAACATCTGATTGGCTGAGAGGCGGTTCAGTTTTAGGAAAGCGAATATTAATTCGCTTTCCTAACACAACACTGAATGAACTGCGAGCGCCTAGCATGGCGCCAGTTGTTCACCTTTTTGGATGCCTAATAAAGCCTATGGCTCTAATCGTGTGCTTCAATTCAGGCTCCCGGCACCCGAAAAGGAGCTGGGCACCTGAATATGGGGTGGAAGCCGTGATCCGTACGGATCAGCAACTTTGGGTCAGGACACACGGCGATCCACAGGCCTCCCGGTCCATAGGAAAGGCCACGGCTTCGGCCTAGCTCCCGAAGCGGCAGCCATCTTTGTCCACCCGGCGCCGGGGATGCAGACTGCTCCACGGAAGTTTGCGGGCACTTGAGCTCAATATGTCATTGACTCCTAACAGCCCAACGATGAGCTCCATGCTGCATCTTGAGGAATCCACACGAGGAGCGGCTGCCGCCGCCACACCGGACGTCCTGCTGCTGCCAGAGAAGAGAGGAGGCGATCAGGGGGATCTGTATGGACGTAGGGGGGATTTTGACTAGACACACAACACTCAGCCCGCCGATCAATGACACTAAGGGATCTGATGATTGGGACAGTTCAGGTCACAGGAGGGAACTGGTGACACCACTATCCTAAATGGGGCTGCGACTTCCACTTGGCTGCACATATAAGTATTGCGGGATGCAGTTATTTCAACACAAAACAGAGCTTATATGCTTAAATACAGTATTTGTAAATCCAATGGACTGTTTAAATGAAAATCAGTTCCCTGTTAAAAAAATAAAAAATATGTGAAAATCGGAGGTGTTCTGTCACATTAGCAATAAACAGTCCGTCGGATTTCCAAACACTGTATTTAGGCACATAAGCTCAGTTTTGTGTTGAGAATAACTGTGAAATCTAAAACTCTGGTGGGTGTAACAAGATTTGTCTTTTTTTTTTTGCTGATCCGAAAATTATTCGATCCGTGTCTCTAACCTGAGGATCGATCCGATCCGTGAGTTTTTTGATCCGTTGCACCCCTAGCTGTGACCATAGGTAAATTAATGCAATGAATCTTTGGTGATAGAGGGGTGGCAGGAGAGAGGGGGCGTCGCCCGTGTGCCCCTCATGGACACATCGCCACTGGAACAATGGTAGGAATGTAGCAAAAATAATTGCAAGTCAAAAGAAGCTAGTGAATCTTAAATACTAGTATACACCACCATTTTTTTGTTTTTTCCGTTCAACCCGCTGGCTAACAGCTCCGGGCAGAGCCAGTGTACTAATGATCAACGTTAGTGCAGTGATCTCCCCTGTTGTTGTTTTGTGCTCTAAAAGAGAGACAGCCCGCTCCAGAAAAATTTGGTTAGCGCTCTCTGCCATTGGCCATTGGAGCTGGTCGGCTGCTGGTTTTCCAGTATGCTCGTCCAATAGAAGCCGGCTAGTTGGCTGGCCTCTGCCAGACCGGCTGCCATACACACGGGCCAAATGTTGGCCATTTTTTACTGAACCGGCCGATGTCATCCAACATTCGGCCCGTGTGTACTGGGCTTAGTCACCTTACATCTAAATAAAATTAAACTAGGACTGAGTTAGGTCTAAAGCAGAATTGAACCCATCAATTTAACGGTTTCCCAAAACATTTACATTTTAGCGTGCCATGAATAATGATTTTTACAGTTGTGCTCTCAGCTGAACTGTCAAGCCATCAAATGGCTGGTGTCATAACTAATCACATGTGCAGCAAAGCTAACAGAGGCTAAGATGGCAATTTTCTTGGTTGTAAAGGATTGGAGGGTTGAGTTCTGCCTTAAAGCAGGGCCGATCCTAGGCAGGGTGCACAGGGTGCTTTGCAGAGGTGGGGGCGCTGAAGTGACAGAGTTTTCCCCTCCCTCCTTCTCTCCTTGTTTGTGTCCATCCAGAGCTAGTGTTCTGAGCATAGGTGTGTGTCCGTCCAGAACTGATGTGTCTCTGACCATCTCCTGTACTATGTCTGCAGTCTTTGACCAGCTCCTTTACTATGTCTGCAGTCTCTGACCATCTCCTTTACTATGTCTGCAGTCTCTGACCATCTCCTTTACTATGTCTGCAGTCTCTGACCATCTCCTGTATCATGTTTGCAGTCTTTGACCATCTCCTGTATCATGTCTGCAGTCTCTGACCATCTCCTGTACTATGTCTGCAGTCTCTGACCATCCCCTTAACATGTCTGCAGTCTCTGACCATCCCCTTAACATGTCTGCAGTCTCTGACCATCTCCTGTATTATGTTTGCAGTCTCTGACCATCTCCTGTATCATGTCTGCAGTCTCTGACCATCTCCAGTATCATGTCTGTAGTATGTTTGGGGTCTTTCTAACAGACTCTCTAACAGAAGCCCTCTCTGTGTCCATCAGAGAGGCCCCCCTCCAGGTCCCAATAAAGTACTCTGCTTCTCTTCCTGTATTTTGTTTATTGTTAAGAGATCATGTAAGGATCCCAGGGAAATGAAGACTTTGTGGGGGAGCATCTCTGTGGTTGAATCATTGCCATAGAAACATTTGTAAAGGGGAGGAGTTAGTAACATGACCACGCCAATGTGGGGCGCCAGAAATATTTCTGCACCCAGGCACCTGTGACCCTAGGATCGGCCCTGCTTTAAAGCATATGTAAACGATCACCTTGTAAAACAACCCTGTTTAAAATAGGAATGAAAGGTGAAACATTTGTCTATAGATGTATAGATGTATTATTTTATTGATAGGTAAGATAGAAAAAGGTTTTACAGTTACATATTAAACAAAAATGATCAAAGTATGAATGCTAAGTTCCCAACATAGCTAAAGAACTGACCATGGTGTGTTCTTCTGTTTAGTGTGGTCAGTTTTTTTTATAAGAAAGCAGAGGGACTGACAGAAACACCAGGGATTTCACACAAAGGAAGCAATACAAAGAGCACAGGATACATTCTTATACAAGTACAGCAGGCACATATCAGGACTATAAAATATTTGGGTAACCTATTCTTTAAGTCTTTTTACAGCTTAACACTGCTTGTGATCTTAGATTTAACAGAAATGGTGTTCTACAAACCCTTAAAGGGTCACTAAAGGAAAACAATTTTTTTGCTGAAATGACTGTTTACAGGGTATAGAGACATAAAAGTTAACTGATTCCTTTTAAAAATGATTAAAAATAGATAAAAATCAGTCATATAATGTGCCTGCAGGTTAGTTTCACTTTTGAACTGGCTTCATGTTTCTGTGAAGTAGAAATAGACACACAGAACAAAAACAAACAAATCCAGGGCAGTGTTATGTTTTTAAAATGAATCTGATTGGTTTTGGGAAGTTTTAGACACGCAGTAATGACAGCTTAGACCATCGTGAGAAAGCTCCCAGTATGGTGGTTATAAGGAAACAGACAAGCAGGCAGTGTTGAGAACAGAGCAGGATTACAGCAGGATTACAGCAACTTCAAAGCAAAAACGAACAATAAGGACATGAAACCAGTACTGCAGTAAGGTAAAGGAAGCTATTTAGCTAAAAAAAAAAATCCTTTAGTGATCCTTTAACTCTTTTTGGTATTAAAATGTCGGGCCTTTTAAGAAATGGACAACTTTTAAAGAGAAGTGTGGGAAGCTCCCGGGTCCCCTCCTCATTGGCTAGTGGGGAGGGAGCGAGAGGCGGGGCCAAGCCGTACTTTGTGTGTCTCTGTGATACACAGAGGTAGCTCGGGAGCAAGCATGCACAAGTGCCCCCAGAGCAAGCAGTATGATATGGGGGTACTCAACAGGGGGGAGGAGCCAAGAGCATCAGTAGGGGACCCGAGAAGAGGAGGATTGGGGCTGCTCTGTGTAAAACCACGGCACAGAGCAGGTAAGTATAACATGTTTGTTAATTTTTTAACTAAATCTGAACCTTTTCAAATGCTTTAACTTCTAAAATAAATCACTTGCCATGGATTTTCTTGTATGTATCAGTCCACTTTCATTTGCTTTGTCTATTTTTATATATTATAGCTCTCAAAAATGTTCTTTTTGTTTCTTACAGACTCTCTACAACCTTAGGATTAAAGAAACCAAAGAAACGGAGACGAAAGGGGAAGAAAGGCATGCACAACCCTAAAAATGCCAGGTTTGTAGATAAATGAGATTTGGAGACAGTAGCATTTGAAAACCATGCAGAACAAAGTTCTGGAAAAAGGGCAAAGGGTGCAGTGTCCCTAAAATGTACACTTTTGATATTTGGTTTGATTTTTGCCTCATTTAGACCCCCCGCTATAGCGTTAAAAATAGCGCCTGCAATCCGCTCTTAAACAGCTGCTCTATTCACTCCAGTGTGAAAACCTGCAGCTTCTTTGGAGCACATTAACAGCGGTGAACCCGCAGCTGCTAATGTGCTCCTGCCCATTGAAATCAATGGGCAGCGCTGCCATGCCGCCGGCAATACGCCACTGTAGCGGTGCATTGCGGGCGGTTAAAGTGGTAGTAAAGCCTTTACTACCACTTTTACCTACAGGTAAGCCTATAATAAGGCTTACCTGTAGGTATAACGAATATCTCCTAAACCTGTACGATTTAGCAGCCGCCGGACCTTGCCGGAATGAAGTCTCCCGCGCGCATGCGCGGGAGTGACGACATTGCCGCTCCAGCCAATCACAGCACTGGAGCGGCGATACCCGGAAGACACGCCGAGGCAAGATGACATCTCGCTCGGCGTGGACCAGGTAAGTTCTCCATACCTCGTTCCAAGGTAAGTATTTCATAATGAGCTAGTATGCAGTGCATACTAGCTCATTATGCCTTTTGCCTTTCAGGTGTAAAAGGTATACAACCGCATTAAATGCGCACCGCTAGCGGCGGAAATGTGCTGCAAATAGCAGTGTTTACCCCTATTTTACCGCCAACGCTATGGGCGGCACCAATGTGAAAGGGATCTTAGATTTATGTGTGTACTGTAGCATTAGGTCACTGTGTAGACATGCTTCATTGACCCTTGTTTCCAATGCATTTTTGAAACTAGGATTTGCAGTGGACGGCATTAAATGCCATTGATCGAGGCTTGGTAAAAAACAGTAAAGCGCATGTAACATGAATTTTGATGGGTTACCTTTGACTTCTTTGGACTCCCAACACACTAAAATGTAGAAAAAGATGGACATGTTGTAATTTTAAAAACTCACTGTGCTGTAACACTGAGATGGGAACAGTCACTAGTTTTATTATGGGGAAGTTGGACACATGTATTTGCATTGCAGCACGTGCACATAACATCATAAATGGGTCCTTTTTAAATAAAGTTGTTCTAAAGGCTGAAGTTTTTTATCTTCATGCATTCTATGGATGAAGGTAAAAAAACTTCAGTATGCAGCTCCAAATACAGCCCCCCCCCCCCCCAACACTTCCCCAAGCCTGATCGCGATCCAGCAATGTGCACAAAATCAGCTGCTCTCTTGGGTCTCTGCCATTGGCTCCTGCTGCTGCAATCACAGACAGTGAGGAGGGAGAGGGTGGCGGGGCTGATCCCCATTCTGTGTGACTTATGGACACACAGCTCAGGGCTCAGGAGCGGGCATGCACAAGTGCCCCATTGCAATCAGCCTCCTATGGGGGCAATTAGAGAACTGGAGAAACCAGGAGCGCCGACGGGGGACCCTAGAAGAGGAGGATCGTGGCTGTCTCGTACAAAACCATTAGGTAAGTATACATTTTTTTTTTTATGTAACTTCAATGTAGCAGAAATCAATTGATTTTCCTTTAAAACTATTCCTTTTCATGTAGGTCTGTCTGTCCACCTTGTGACCAGCGGAGGACATTAAATCCTGAAAATTGCGAATGTGTGTGCCAGAAAAATGAAAAAAAGTGCAACCAACGAGGACTGATATTTAACCCAGAGCGATGCAGGTGCCACACGCAAACTGAGTTTAAAGTCTTCCCCTTCCTGTGCAGGTTGATAGGGAAACTATGACAAGAATGCTTTAAAGCATCTTGTGATAGACGTATCCCAGACTGTTATTCCTATGGCACCGTTGGCATTAGGCAGAACCAACATTCACTAGACTTTTTGGGTTCATTTTTTTTTAACAGGTCCGCTCCAAACCACCAGCTTGGATTTTTTGTTTTTTTGCTAAAGGATGTGTTAGAACAAGAGTTCTTAATAGTGATAATCTATGCATAACATACTTGCCTTCACAGATAAATCAAGAAACTATAAACCTTGGCCCAGATTCACAGAGCGATTACGCCTGTCTAACTGGTGTTAGACAGGAGTAATTTCAAATTTCGCGCGCCGTATCACTAGTTTGAATCCTCAAACCATGATACGACGGCTTCGGGCTTCGATCCGAGAGGCTTACGTCTTCGTAAGCCTTCGGATCTACGCTGCGATATTTTTGCGGCCGCTGGGAGGAGTCTGCGTCGTTTTCAGCGTCGGGATATGCAAATGAGTTTTTACGGCGATCCACGAAGATACGAGTGGTCTTCGCAATCGCTTTCGTCTATTTTTTTCTACGTACTGTTAGACCAGCTTTTTGCTGGTCTAACGGTGCGTAGCCCATGTTAAGTATGGCCGTCGTTCCCGCGTCGAATTTAAATTTTTTTATTTTTTTTTACGTAACTCGTTCGGGAATAGGAATGTCCGTAAACGACGCTACTCAAAAAAAATGACGTAACGACGTGATTTCGCGCAATGCACGGCGGGAAATTTCTGAACGGAGCATGCGCAGTTCGATCGCCGCGGGAACGCGCCTATTTTAAATGCTTCACGCCCCCTACTTGCGTAGATGGCTTGCGCCGGGAGAAATACACTACGCCGCCATCGTTTACTGGACAAAATCTACCGGGATTCCACGTAGAGCCAGGTAAAATACGGCGGCGTAGAGAATTTCTGATACTCTACGCGAATCTAATTGTATGTGAATCTGGGCCCTTGGCTCCAATCTGTCACATTAACATTTTACATTTTCTTTACCCCAGTGTGGCATGCCCTCAGTCCTGGCTTGGCAAAGCACATTTTCCCTTTACAGCATGTAAAAAAAAACATAAAAGAAGGAGAATTTTTTTTTTTTTTACTAGGGTTGTCCCGATGCCTCTTTTTTAGGACCGGGTACAAGTACCGATACTTTTTTTTCATGTACTCGCCGATACCGAATACCGATACTTTTTTTACATGTGTCCCCAAATGCAGCCATGTTCCCAACATATGCAGCCATGTCCCCCCAGCCATGTCCCCCACATATTCAGCCATGTCCCTCCAGCCATGTCCCTCTAGCCATGTCCCTCACATATGCAGCCATGTCCCTTCAGCCATGTCCCTCACATATGCAGCCATGTCCCTCTAGCCATGTCCCTCACATATGCAGCCATGTCCGTTCAGCCATGTCCCTCACATATGCAGCCATGTCCCTTCAGCCATGTCCCTCACATATGCAGCGATGTCCCATGTCCCTCTAGCCATGTCCCTCACATATGCAGCAATATCCCATGTCCCTCTAGCCATGCCCCTCACATATGCAGCAATGTCCGTTCAGCCATGTCCCTCTAGTCATGTCCCTCACATATGCAGCAATGTCCCATGTCCCTCTAGCCATGTCCCTCACATATGCAGCAATGTCTGTTCAGCCATGTCCCTCTAGCCATGTCCCTCACATATGCAGCCATGTCCCTTCAGCCATGTCCCTCACATATGCAGCAATGTCCGTTCAGCCATGTCCCTCTAGCCATGTCCCTCACATATGCAGCCATGTCCCATTCAGCCATTTCCCCCATACGCAGCCATTTCCCTTACCTTTGCTGCCGAAGCCACATGGAGAGAAAACCACAGCATTCATTTGAATAGCCCGCCCGTATAGACACTCCCCCTTGCTCGCGATTGGACAGATCACGATCACCCATCCAATCGCGAGCAAGGGGGAGTGTCTATACGGGCGGGAACACTACAACTATTCAAATGAATGCTGGGATGTTCCCGCACAGCGTTTAACCCTTTGCAGCGGCGGCGCGATGCGACGGCTTTCGATTCGGCGGCGCGATGCGGCGGGGGGGGGGGGAAGTATTCTATTTAGGCATCGGGAGTATTTGCGCGAGTACAAGTACTCGCGCAAATACTCGGCATCGGTCCCGATACCGATACTAGTATCGGTATCGGGACAACCCTATTTTTTACAACTGGAGCAGCCAGAATCTGGAGCAGCTGTGCATGACGAATGCCTTGTACACGCGATCGGAATTTCCGATGGAAAAAGTCTGACAGACTTTTGCCATCGGATATTCCGATCACGTGTAGCCCCATCTGAGTTTTTTTATCGGGAATTCCGATGAATTTCATCAGAGTTTAGATTTATAACATGTTCTATTTTTCTCCGTTGGAATTCCGATGTGATTTGGCCGGGCAAAAGCCTGATCGTGTGTACAAGGCATAACAATAATATATCTTTAATTATCAAAGCTTAACTGAACAAGCTGAAGATAGAAGCTGATTGGTTGCCATGCACAGCTGCTCCAGATTTTGTCTGCTCCAATTTTTTATAAATTTCCACCAAAGAGTGCTAAACCGATAGTTAAAATTCCAATTATCGGTATATTTATTGAGCAGAATGTCCAAAAGCAACCTGTTTCAGGGGTTGGTTAATCTCAGATAAAAATGCCAGAAAAAGGAAAAATACCTAAACTATGAAGTATTGAGGAATAATTTTAGAGGGTACCGAAACGCACCGATAACACAACTAAAAGTCTATAAAGATCAGGAAGTATACATATGCAGCATTAGTGGCAGCTCCCCTGAGAGCGAAGCAGTTTCTGGAAGAACAATGGGAGAAAAACAAGGTGCGCCAAAAAGTACAGCAGAAGATGCAACGAATGGTATATTTATTTAAATCAGCCAAGTGGCTACTCACACTAATATAAAAATCAATAGGCATATAACAGGTTAATACTGTGGTCACTCAGTGGGTCCCCAGTGGATGGTGGTGTGTAGACAGGGCCGATCTTCCCTATAGGCTCACTATGCAAGCCGCTTAGGGCCCCCCAAACTACTAGAGGCCCCGTCTGGTGAGAAGCCATTTTCGCCCCCCCACCCCGATTCTCAACTGGCTGGCTGCATGGGAGAAGAGGTAAGAAGTCAGCACCCCCTGCTACTCAACTTTAATGTTACATGTCATTTTGCTTAGGGCCCCAGGGAGGTCAGGATCGGCACTGCGTGTAGATGTCAACACGAGAGGAGAGGAACAATCGGCCGGACATCCGTCTTGTCGTCTCTGAACCAGCATGGAACAAACTCGTTTCAAAGCATCCACTTCTTCGTCAGATCTAAATGGCTATTCATCTGCTGCACTTAGTTTTTGGCGCACCTTTTTCTTTTTTTCAATGATCACATGACTAGCTGGTTTTGCAGCTTTGCTTTGGACATTTTCATTAGTAAAAATACTTGGACTTTTATGATCGGTTTGATACTCTCTTTCTTTGATACCATATAAAATTGTCATAAATGTTACTTAAAAGCCTCTTGATCTTGAGCCATCTATCCAGAGCATCCTTTCTCAAACAGGGTACTCAGATAAGTTACCACTGAAACATACCTCCCAACTTTGTGAGACGGGAATGAGGGACACCTATCAGCAAAAGTATGCAGGCATAGGACACACCCCTTGCCACGCCCCCTTTAAGGAGAATTGTACTTGTGCTTTTTTTACCATTACTATTCCTTTATATTGGCTTCTGGAATTTACAAATGCAGAAATTTAGAAATTAGATGAAAGGTTTAGTGTTCGAAAACACTTTTTGATAGATAAAAAGTGCATTTTATATACAACTATATAGATCAGATCAAAATGAGGGACAAATGGGGAGGAATGAGGGACAGAGGGACATTGTTCCAAATCAGGGACAGTCCCTCAACATAAGGGACAGTTGGGAGCTATGCTGAAACCATGATCTTTTTAGCTATTTGTAAGGGAATGATTATTCCCACTGACCCCAAATGTAGGGAGCATTTTTCTCCTTGATCATCAAACTAATGTACAGTGAGCTGTAGATGCAGTAATTTTTTTATCAGGGGTTCCCTAAGACCAGAATCATATTTCAAGGGTTCCCCAATTTTAAAAGGGTTAAGAAAGGCTGCTCTAGAGTTACTACACTCCAATACAGGTATGTGTACTGTATAGAGCAATCAATAAGAGACTAAACATTTTGGGATCTAGTGTTCCTAAACAACATCAGTTATTAAATAAACATATTGGTAAGTTTGGGGATTGGTTCTTGGAGAAAAATGCCAGTGAAAAGAGACAGGATTTAAGGAAGCGTCAACGAAATGGCAAAGTAGCAGTGGCCAACATTAAGGGGGCTCTGGGGGGTTCTGGCCCAGATTTAAAAGTGTCTTTCACATTGTTTATGGCACTAAAAGCATTATCTTTGGGTTTTTAACAGTCAGGCAGCACTTTCAAGTTCACAAGTTTATAATATATCACCGTTTTTATTGCTGTCTGTGATCCCATTTGGGAGGTTTCAACTCACTTTGATGGTTGCCAGATAGAACAAGAAGTGAGTGAGTGGTGCTCCCCACTTCCAATCTGTTCAATAGATATCAGAGCATGAAGGATGGTCCCATTAATGAGGACACAGACATTGAAAGAAAATGCAATGAAGAAGGTTTTGAACCTCTGTTAAAGGTGTTGTAAAGGTAAAAAAAAATTCCCCTAAATAGCTTCCTTTACCTCAGTGCAGTCCTCCTTCACTTACCTCATCCTTCAATTTTGCTTTTAAATGTCTTTATTTCTTCTGAGAAATCCTCACTTCCTGTTCTTCTGTCTGTAATTTCACACAGTAATGCAAGGCTTTCTCCCTGGTGTGGAGAAAGCCTCTTGAGGGAGGAGGAGGCGAGCAGGAGTGTCAGGACACCCACTAACACACAGCTCCTTTCTCTATCTGCAAAGTAGAGAGCATCCTGACCCTCCTGCTCGCCCCCTCAAGAGGCTTTCTCCACACCAGGGAGAAAGCCTTGCATTACTGTGTGTAGTTACATATAGAAGAACAAGAAGTGAGGATTTCTCAGAAGAAATAAGGACATTTAAAAGCAAAATTGAAGGATGAGGTAAGTGAAGGAGGACTGCACTAAGGAAAAGGAAGCTATTTAGGGGATTTTTTTTTACCTTTACAAGATTTATGATGTCTGTTCTAATGAAGGAGATTTCCACTCACCGTCTGCCTAAGTGACTAGTGTCATATGGAACAGAGAGATAATAGTAATCTTCTCTCTGTGGACAAAGAAGGCATTTAATGGGTTCACAAAACACTGATTTGTAGAAGCCATGAAACTACCCCTATTTAATGCCACTGCAGAAAATAAAATGTCTCCTATGTTTTCTCCAAACAGGTGTGAAAAACCAAGAAGCTGACAGTCGCCTAGTAAACAAAAAGACTACAATTTAAATGGTTTCATATCCAGAGCCATATGACTTTGCACTTTACCACATCAGTCCTCAACCCCTCACTGCTAAAATGTGGATCACAGCTGAAAAACATCCACGGACGAATACCACGACTAACGTTAAAGTCAGAATTTGCAGTCGGGTTGGTGGCCTGGCCTACTTGGTTGACCGATATAAGGCAGATTTGCTGAAGAGTGAACTCAGGATTTTATGCAAACGGACAAAGACTTTTTTTATATACATTTTATTTTATGTTTTACTATAGACTTACTTAGTCCTTGTACACTGGGGATTCAGCTTATATTAGAGCAAAGTGTATACCAAGCTTTTGCTTTGTGAAAGCCTTTAAAGCACAATTTACCTCTACTACTGAGATGTGAAACAGCTATCTTTAACCACTTGCCGACCGCCGCACGCCGATTTACGGCAACAGAATGGCACGGGCAGGCAGATTGGCGTACAGGTACGTCCATTTGAATCTGCCGCCCAGCGGGCACTCGCCCGCCTCGTGCCTCTCGAGTGCGGCCGCGGGTCCCAGGAACCTCGATGTTCCCGGGAGTCCCGCGATTGCGGTCGGCAAGAGCAGAACGGGGGAATACCTTTGTAAACAAGGCATTCCACTATTCTGCCTAGTGACACCGTCACTGATGACCGTTCCCCGCGATCGGGAACGGTCATCAGTGACATGTCACGCGTAGCCACGCCCCCTAACAGTAAGAATCACTTCCTAGGGAACACTTAACCCCTTTAGTGCCACCTAGTGGTTAACCCCTTCACTGCCAGTGTAATTTTTACAGTAATCCGTGCATTTTTATAGCACTGATCGCTGTAAAAATGAAAATGGTCCCAAAATGGTGTCAAAAGTGTCCAATGTGTCCGCCATAATGTCGCAGTCATGATAAAAACCGATGATCGCCGCCATTACTAGTAAAAAAAAAATTATTGATAAAAATGCCATTAAAACAGTCCCCTATTTTGTAAAAGCTATAACTTTTGCGCAAACCAATCAATAAAAACTTATTGCGTTTTTTTTATACTAAAAATATGTAGAAGAATACGTATAGGCTTAAACTGTGGAAAAAAACGTTTTTTTTATATATTTTTTGGGGGATATTTATTATAGCAAAAAGTAAAATATATTGCATTTTTTTTTCAAAATTGTCCCTCTTTTTTAGTTTATAGCGCAAAAAATAAAAATCGCATTGGTGATCAAATACCACCAAAAGAAGCTCTATTTATGGGGGAAAAGGACATCAATTTTGTTTGGGAGCCACATCGCACAGCTCCGCAATTGTCAGTTAAAGCGACGCAGTGGCGAATCGCAAAAAGTGGCCCGGTCTTTAACCACCAAAATGGTCCGGGGCTTAAGCGGTTAAGAAAGTGTTGACTGTCACTTTAAACTTGGTGCTATCAGACTTCATTAGGGTAAGACCCCTTTCACACCGAGGCACTTTGCAGGCGCTATAATGCTAAAAATAAAAAAAAGCGCCCTGAAACAGCCGCTGGTTTCTCTCCAGTGTGAAAGTCCCGTGGGCTTTCACACTGGAGCGGTGCACTAGCAGGACGGTAAATAAAAGTCCTGCTAGCAGCATCTTTGGAGCAGTGTGTGTTTACCGATCCTGCCCACTGAAATCAGTGGCTATATGGCCGGCAAAGTGCTGCTGCAGCTTTGCGGGTGGTGTAACCTTTTTTTGGGCGCTAGTGGGGGTTAAAAGCACCCCGTTGGCAGCCGAATACCCCCGCAAAAAATGGCGGTAAAGCACCGCTAAAAATAGCGGCGCTTTACTGCCGACGCCACAGACACCCCAGTGTGAACAGGGGCCTTAGGCTTGTCTAAAATGACTGTAGGTACTCCCATTAAGATCCGTGTTTAACATTCAAATACAAGACTTGAAAATAACTGTCTATATCTTGCCAAAAGCTTGCTGTACACACTTTTCTTATACAAGCTGAAGCCTGTGTCGAGGTCAAAAACATCTATTAACCTTTTTCATTTGCATTTTTACTAAAAGACGACTAATATAAAGTGAATATAAGATACAAAATAATTGAAAACCCTATATCAGTGATGGCGAACCTTTTTGAGCCCGAGTGCCCAAACCGCAACGCAAAACTAACTTATTTCTTTCAAAGTGCCAACACAGAATTAAACCTACCAGCGGCTCGGTACTGAGGATGGGACTGATCATCCCTCTGAATGAGCCCTAAGTGACCAAAAATGTACGATTCTGCCAGATTCGCTCAGGATGCAGGGTTCAGGAATGCATAGTGCTCAGACCTACCTGACTATTACATTCACCTACCCAACACATGCACTCACCTACCTCCTCGATATCCCCGCTCCCGGGAGGTCAGCTACAAGCCATTGCACCGCTCCTCATGGCCCGCTCCTCCCCCTCTGCTTTTTCACAGGCTGCACTAGAAGGACAGACTGAACCAAAGTCGTCCTGGAGCAGGGGGAGCTGGAATATCATGCCTGCAGAAAGGAATGCCTGAATGCCTTACCAGAGGTGTAGGGATTCGGGGAGGCAATAAGCTGCCGAACAGAATCGGGATGGTGGAGGAATAATTTTACACACCCCCCCCTAAACAGCGCACATGATGACTGGCTGCCCACCCTCCTGCCGACGTCACTGGCACCTATGCAAAGAAGGGAGCCGGTGTCCTGTCGAGTCAGTGCAATTGACTGCCTGGCTGGGGCAATCCCCTGGTGTGCCAACAGAGAGGGCTTGGAGTGCCAGCTGTGGCACCCGTGCCATAGGTTCGCCATCACTGCCCTATATGATGTGAGATAAATCAGGAAAGAACGACTTGGCAGCAAAATCCCAAGAAGTTTCAGATATTTGAAATTCCTAAATTAACATTTAGAACACTAGAAACCTGGCACTGTGATAAAGTCACATTTTTTAAATATCAGCTACAGAAGTGTAAGCGTTGAAGTTAAATAATTGCTTTCAAACAACAAATTATGCAAAACTTGTCAGCCATTGGCTGAAATAATAATTTAAATTGGGAAGTTTTCATTATTGTATTGGTAATGCTAAATACGAACTCCTGTGAGTTACTAACAAGGACTTTATTTATTTGTCCATATATCATTTTATTTATCACTGTATACATCTGTGTTCTGTAGGTCTCTGTTACTTATAAGGAAATATACTGTATGTGCAAATGTATTTATAAATTTCTTTACCGCTATAAAACATTTTTTTTTTAAATCATGTAATCTCTGTTTTTTAACTTACAGATTACCCAGTGTGCTGAAAAAACATTCATATGTATTTCAGAAATGTGTCTCCCTATATCAGGGGTGTCCAAACTTTTTTCAAAGAGGGCCAGATTTGATGAAGTGAACATGCGTGAGGGCTGACCATTTTGCCTGACATTCTTTGAACCATTAAAATTCGGTCTAAATGTGTTCGTCTGAGCACTAATACACTGCACAACGAGAATTATCTTGCCTTTGTGGCTGTGTGTGGTAAAGAGATGAGCTTGGGCGTGTTATTTGGATATACCGTATGTATTTCTTTTGTGGCCCAAACAAATCCCAAAGCGCTGCTTAGGACTAAGGATGAGCTTGGGTGTTTGTTTTTGGATATACCGTATTTATCGGTGTATAACATGCACAGGCTTACCATTGCCATGAATGCAGCCTCACCATTGCCATGAATGCAGCCTCACCATTGCCATGAATGCAGCCTCACCATTGCAACAAATGCAGCCTCGCCATTGCAACAAATGCAGCCTTGCATGTGCCATAAATGCAGCCTTAATATTGCAATCAATGCAGCCTTACCATTGCAACCAATGCAGTTTTACCATTTCAACCAATGCAGCCTCACATGTGCCATGAATGCAGCCTCACATGTGCCATGAATGCAGCCTCACATGTGCCATGAATGCAGCCTTACCATTGCCATCAGTTCAGCCTGATTGATACCCATCTGCAGCCTAGAAGGCAGAGGGAGGGGGGCGGGACGAGTGTCGACAGATTACAAACAGGAGAATTTTGTTTCTCTTGTTTACTCTGTGGCCTCTTTAATACAAAGTCCCGCCTCCTATGATAGACAGAACAGTCCAATGGCATCCCAGGAGACCGGACTTCCAATAGAGACACTGCTGAGTAAACAGGAGATTCTCTTCATGTAATCTGACGGCGCTCATCCTGCCCCCTCCCCTCCCTGTCCCCTCCAAGGCAGCGCCAATAAATACAGTATATATCTTTTGTGGCCCTGGGGACCACAAACAATATATATTCGAATCCCCAGGGGGGCCATATTAAATCAACAGTGGGGCCGCATTTGGCCCCTGGGCCGGACTTTGGACATGCCTGCCTTACAGAGACACAACCAATCACAAACTACTAATACCTAGATAACATTGTGCTAATAATACATTTGCTCACCGCCTTAGTAGCTTATCTATAAAACCCCCATGTACCCGGAACTAATAAAGAGAGTATCATCAATCTGAGGACAGTCTCAGTGTGATATTTTCTCGTGCATGCACCAAGTCATATAGGTTTAATCAGGACAGGGCAGATACTCATCAGACGATTGGTCTGTTCCAACGTGGCACTGAGGCCTTATGCACACTGGAGGTTTAACCTCAGTGCATTAGACTTGGGCATATTATTCCTTTGTGCAGGGCGATTGCACCGTGACATTTTTATGTTTTAATGTGTACTTTTATAAAAATAAATGTTTTTTCTAATTAATGGAGGCCCTTTTTTCTTCTCAATGGCATACCAAGTATGATCTACAACTGAGCACTGTGGAGGAGGCTCTGAATGGTTTAATCTCTGGGGGAAACAAGCGCTTACTGACCCACTCTATACCAGTGGGTCAAGGAGGTCTGTTTTGTGTAGTTTACTTTCTAGCTATCTGAAATGACAGGACACATTCTTCAGAAATAGTATTTCATCTGTAGAAAGACTAATAATCACAAACTTTGAAGTGCACATAGGGGAGATTGTGTATTCATTTAAATAGCTGGAGGAAAATGTATGGTGACTGCTGCAGCTGTGATACGTTGGACCAGTGTACATATCCCGTTTTGACTCAGGCCCCGTACACACGACCAAGGAACTCGTCAGGGCAAAACACATCGTTTTCCTCGTCGAGTTCCTTGTTAGGCTTGTCGAGGAACACACGTTAAAGACACGTTGCGTACACACGTTAAAAATCAAATCTCCTCGTTCTCAAACGCGGTGACTTCAACACATACGACAGCAGGGGAAGTTAGATTCCACTGGCACAACCCTTGGGGCTGCTTTTGCTAATCTCATGTTACTGAAAAGTTTGGTAAGAGACATTTGCACTTTTCAGTCTGTTACAGCGTGACAAATGTGCTATTTCCATTACAAACGCTACTTTTACAGAAGGTGCGCATACACATGCTCGAGTTTCTCGTCGGAAACCAGCCTGACGAGGAACTCGACGAGCCAAATTCGACTCCCGTCGATGAAAAAGAGAACATGCTCTCTTTTTGGCTCGTCGAGTTTCTCGACAGTTTCCTCGTCGAAAAATGTACACACGTCCGGTTTCCTCGGCAAAACACGGCTCCCAACAAGTTTCTTGCTGGATTCTGCCGAGGAAACCGGTCGTGTGTACGCGGCCTCACTTGCTAAACACAAGGGGTCAAAACCATCTGGTGAGTTAGGTGTGAAATCCATGTGGTCTTTCTTGGAGGATCAATACTTTGGAACACTTTCTCTGAAGCACTATTTCTTTACATGTTTCTGAATTTCTTTATATGTTTTTGAATTAATTACCTGTTTGATTATATTATTGATACACATTGAAGAAGAAATGATAGAACTGTTACCCATAGGCCGGACTTAGGGTGGTGGGGGCCCCTAGGCTTGAGTCACTTTCGGGCCCTACTCATGTTAACCCACCTCCTAGGATCCTCCTACTCATGTTGACCCGCCTCCCAGGATCCTCCTACTCATGTTGACCCATCTCCCTGGATCCGGACATTAGAAAAAAAGAGGGGGATTGGGACTTTAAATGAGGTGCATGAGAGAACTCAAAAATAAGACAGTGTAATATGAATGCGTTTATTTGTCTAAAACACATAGCAGAGCATGTGATTTTGAATGTACTGTATACATAATAGTAAACATACATGGCAATGAGCATATAAAAAGCATGATGCAAAAACCATAAACATTGTATAACAACTTGTTCCTCGCATTATTAAAAAAATATAGAATCATTAAACCAAAGGTTGGTCCTAAAACTCATGTAGCATCTGTGTAAGCCCGAGACGCCTTTCATGGCATTATAGCCAATCTTCAGGGGCAGATGCGTAGTGGGGTAAGATCTGCAGAAGGACACAAGTATAATATGTAAGTTTTAGCATAACAGCCAAATAATAGGAAACAATAGGAGAGATGGAAAAAGAGCCATCTCCAAAAACCATACTAATTTCCAGCATGTGAGGAAGTGCGCCTCCCTGGATCAGGACATTATGGCTCTCCCACTTCTAAAGATTCACGCACTAACTGTTAAAAGGCCTCCTTTATTGAAAGATTCTATTTTTCTTACCACTGCTAACTCTTCTTCGCGCACTGTATGTCTCCAGGGCAGTCTAGGTGCTGCACACCGTGCAGCATCGATGGCGTCCGTGAATCGGAAGACATAGGCCGGAAGTGCGTTCCAAGGTGGAACGCAAACAGCACGGACCGGTAGTGACGTAGTGGCCAATGACATCCGCTGTTTCATCTGATCTAGCTGACCATTCACAATGTCAGATATATATACACACATGCATAAGGGTAGTGGCCGGATGTGCGGAAACAACCATATACACAGTAAACAATGTAATAATTAAAAACGAACCAAGAGATTAATAAAAGCAATACAAATGAATAAAATGATAATTACATTGTAACGAATATGAAGATATTTAAAATTTAAATGGGCGGTGCCCGCAGGGGCTCGTGGGCTTCAGCCCAGTCAAGACCAATTGTAAGTCCAGCCCTGCCCATAGGTATTTGGGGCACTCATATTTAACATTGTGGACATTACTTATCTGCAGGGGTACACAAGGAAGCATGCTACTCCATTCTCTACTTGGACTGCACGTGTCCAGTCCCTTAAAAATACACATGGAAAAAAGTTTGTGAACCCATGACAATCACAGCCCCACATTTTATGGTCATAAGTATGTTGTCACCTCTTTAAATTATTGAGTTTCGCTACAGGATACAAAGACATTTTAAACAACTTTGTGCCTGTAAGCTGGGGGCAGCACATTGGGGAAAGGCCCTTTTCTGTTCCAGTATGACCGTGCCCATATGCACAAAGCCAGCTCCCTAAAAACATGCTCTGAGTGTCCTGCACAAAGGCCTGACCTCAAAACTACTGAACACCTTTAAGATGAATTAGAATGTCAACTCAAGTTAGGTCTTCTCGTTCTGTACCTGACTTCACAAGTGCCATTTTGGGTGAATGGGCATAAATTCCCACAGACACACTCCAAAATCTTATGAAAAGGCTTCTAGAAATATAGGTTCTGTTTTAGCTGCAAAGCATATACTAATGCCTCGTACACACGACCAGTCACGTGTACGCTGCATAGCAGGTTTCCCAACAGGAAAACCGCCGGGAATCCTGGCAGGAAAAATGAGAACATGCTTTCTTTTTTCCTGCCGGGATTCCCGGCGATTTTTAAGCCGGAAGTTTTTCTATGGGGAAAGCCTGCGGTGGAGCATACACATGGTCGGGTTTCCAGACCAAAGCACTCATAGCAGTTTTCCTGCCAGGAAAACCAGGCGTGTGTAGGGGGAAATAGCTACCGAACAGGTTCTCGGTTTTCCCCTCGGTTTTACCAGCAGACTTTTTACCGCTGAGGAAAACCGATCGTGTGTACAAGGCATAACTCAATTATAATGCCAAAGGTTTTGGAAGTGGATGTCCAACAATCTCATACTGTAGGTGTGAAAGTTTGGCCATATAGTGTAGCACCAAATTGCCATATGGTTGGGTTATTTCAGTCTGCCATGGCTGTGACAAGACCAGGAATTTTCTTTGTGAAGCTCTGTTGGTCAGTTAGAAAACCAATCTCTTTCTTCAGGTTTCGCGCTCTAGGGCAGATCCCCTATCACACCAGGATGCTCCAGGGCAGTGTGAAAGTGCGACATGTTTCAAAATAGCCTCTTAGGGGTCCAAGTATAAAAAATTTGCTACGCAGCTGTCTTAAGCATTCGCACAGCCACACAGAATGATCCCCCAATTGTTTGTGATATGATCTCCTATGATAATCAGCTCCTTCTAGTGGCTTTTTCTGAGGTACCTCAATATATATAAAAAAAAACATTGTGACCACTAGATGGGGCTGATGATCATAGGAGATAATGGCATTATAAACAATACAGGCATCATTCGTTGTGTCTGTGCAAATGCCTAATGCTGATCTCTAGCTGTGAGGGAAATTTAAATTGTTAATTTTGACCAAGCTGGTATTCTATGAATGATTACAAAGCTTCCTCTGAATGGCGAGATCATGACGTAATTCATGTGCTTTTCGACCTCAGCCCTGTGAACGGCTAAACAGCACAAAGACCTACTCAATTTTGTTTCGGATGAAGAATAAGAAATTGCCAGTGCACCAGTCAGGTTTTTTTTTAGGCGGACCTTGCACTCTCCTATATGGAGTGGCGAGTGTAAGCGGTGACATGACTTCTAGCATCTGCCGCCATCCAATGTGATCCTGTCCGCAAAATCCAGATGGATGGTGGTCCTATTTTCTATCCGTCTGACGGATCAGATAGGATCGGATGAAAACAAACAGTCTGTTTAGACACGAGTTCCCCATCGAAGAGAGTCGGACTGTATCCGTCTCTGCTCTGCACAGTGAGCCGAGATGGACCAGTCATTCGCCTACTCAGTGGGGATGAATGGAGTGATCCTCCACTGCGCAAGTGGAGTCTGCCAAAGGGAGGTGCCTGTGGGAAAAGGGCCTTAGTGAAGTAAATAGCTTGTTTGGACCAGAAATATTTACACTTCAATAAAAGTTGGAGATCGGTTTTAAAGCCAAGGTTCAGCCGATCTATTTTTTTTTTTTTAAAAGCCAGAAGCTACATATCTGTATAGGTTGTGACCCTGGGGCATACACAAACGAGTCGTGCTGGCATGTTTTGCTGCTGATGCAGATCATATTATTGATTGAGTCATTTTTCAAATTATGTTTTGGACCTCCTTTCTTTGCCTGATCACTTGACTCTGGCCCCAGCCATAAACGCCACTACAAGATTATCCAGAAATAGGAGCCTTGCTTTTTATTTATTTTTTGCTACTTTAGTATTGTGGCCAAGCCCCTGGAATCTATCTTGACGACGTGATAGGAGTCATACTCTCTGACACTCTGGAACCATCTTTTTTGACGGTACTATGAGGACTACTGATCTTCTCTTATGCTACATCAAGTGAATATATTCATACCTGAACACAGTGGCAACTTATTGATGTCCGAAATCTTACAGATGAACACACTCATCGTGATACAATAAGATTATACAACAATATCTGTATTCTCTCAAAAAATCCTAAATTATTTCGTCCTGAGGAAGCCCAACGGCGAAACGCGTAGGCGACTTCAATAGGATTTGTTTCAACATCTATGAATTTATAATCAGTATATATTTTTATGTTATTTTTCCTACATTGTAAAATTGTATGTTATAGTTTTATATTAAAGTATAATTTTTAAACGTACTTCTGCACTGCCTCAAAGTCCGCCATTCTTTTTCACCTCGGTGATTAGGTACCTTTTCCCAATTATTCAATATACGGATGTGGCAAATGTGAGTGCTTTCCCTGTGTATCTTGCCCCACCTGCGCTTCTTCTTTCTTTCTTTTCTTTCTCTCTCCACTGCTTTCTTAGCCCCTTTCCCCTCCCTCTGTCCTTTCTCTTTCCCCTTCTTTTCCTTTTCTTTGTTTTTCCTTCTTTCTCCCTCTCCTTTACCCAATCCCCTTTCCCATTCTTTGCTACATACAGTGTGTTTCCCACAAGACAGTGGGGGCTCTGGGTAGAGGCGTGTCTGCCGCAGTCCCGTATTCCTGGAAGTGGGTGCAAATACCTGTCTTAGACAGGTATCTACACCCCCCTCCCACTGAAAGGTGCCACATGTGACATCAGAGATATCCACATTGCAGTTTTTTATACATAGACCTCTTAGTACAGCCCTCAAAATTTACACTCGCCTGCTCGCATTTTGCAAGTAAATTTGGAGGGCTGGCAAGTGTGAGCTGCCTGGCAACGGGGGGGGCGAGCAAGGAGAGGAGAGTCGCCGCTGCTGTCACCACCGCCGCCTGGTTGTTCAGAGCGCGGGAAACATAACAGCTTTCAATTCAATAGCTATTTTCCCTGCCGCGCGCCGTCATATACAGTCCCTCCCCCTTATCCGGGCACTTTGATCGATAGATTATCCATCCCAGGATTGGATGGGTTATCTGTCTATCAAAGTTTCCCGGACAAGGGGGGAGGGACTGTATATGATGGCTCCCGGCAGGGAACACAGCTATTAAATTGAAAGCTGTTATGTTCCCCGCGCTTTGAACAACCAGGCGGCGGTGGCTCCTCCGGCTCCTCTCCTCTCTCTTACCCAGCACTGGTAGGCTGCTATGGGGACACTGGCTGCTATGGGGACACTGGCTGCTATGGGGACACTGGCTGCAATGGGGACATTGGCTGCAATGGGGACACTGGCTGCAATGGGGACACTGGCTGCAATGGGGACACTGGCTCCACTGGGGACATTCTGCTGCACTGGGGATATTTTGCTGCACTGGGGATATTTTGCTGCATTAGTAGACATGGGCAGGCTGCATTTTTGGGCACGGATAAAGTTGTTGTTAATATTTATTTTTATAACTTAATTCTGCATAAAACATACAAGTGTAATTTCATGAGATAATTTATGAGGGTGTGTCTAGGGGGTGGGACATGGTAGGGGTTGGGCGGGACAACTGGTGGTGAGTACGTCTTGAGGCTAGTAGCTCAGGACTTGAAATTTTGAGCCCTGTCTTAGTATATACAGTGCATTTTCTCTTCTCCTTTCTCTCCATCACATTCTCCCTTTGCTTGGCAGTTTTTTTTTTTTGGGACAGTTTCCCTCAATACAAGCTCTCACTTTTTAAAAATAGCATGCTTTGCAAACAGCTCACTCATCAATTTAAACACAACTCTCCGCACTGGCATGGGTGGGCATCATAATTTTGGTCCCATGATTTGTAGTTATGCCCTTGGTTGTAATGATACATTCTAATCTTGTTATACGACTTTCTTAAAGCGGTATTTCACCCTAAACATAATATCTCCCATGCGATCCAGCATACTGGCGTCAGCGCCAGTATGCTGGGTTTTTTTTTTTTTAATAGCACACTTACTGTATTATTGTAGAATTCCTTTTCTGTCCCCCGTGGTGGACGGCGCCAGTATAGCGCGTCACATCTTCCTAAAATACCCGATATGGACTCGGGTAATCTCGGCGAAAATGCGGCGCCTGCGCACAGACCTAGGAGCTGACTGCGCAGGCGCCGTATTTCTCCGAGTCCTACGGCTATGGCGCGTCACGCCCTCCGAAATAGGACTCGGAGAAATACGGCGCCTGCGCAGTCAGCTCCTAGGTCTGTGCGCAGGCGCCGCATTTTCGCCGAGATTACCCGAGTCCATATCGGGTATTTTAGGAAGATGTGACGCGCTATACTACAGCCGTCCACCGCGGGGGACAGAAAAGGAATTCTACAATAATACAGTAAGTGTGCTATTAAAAAAAAAAAAACCCAGCATACTGGCGCTGACGCCAGTATGCTGGATCGCATGGGAGATATTATATTTAGGGTGAACCTCCGCTTTAAGACTCAAAGCTGAAGATTCCACAGATTTCTTACTTGGCCCAAAGAATACCTCTCCCAGTATGCATACAAATAGACACGACGAGCAAACAGTCTCTTGAAATCCGATGAGAAATGTGTGCACAACCTGCTCAATGGTTTAAAGTGCCTTTTTATTTGTTTAATAAAGTTGAGGATTTTGTGCTTATTTTGGTCAAAGTGTTATGATTACCAACCAAACCATGGTACACCCAGGCTTAGCTATTAACAGACTACTGCATTTTTGGCTTTGCATGCTCCTTTTTCTGTAGTGAATAAACACAGTGTTTGGTCTCACTGGGCTGAATTGTTGGTTTGATAAAGATAAATAGGAATGTGAAGACCGGTTGTATCTTCACATTCCTATCTAAAGGTCCTCTTAGGCCGCGTACACACGATCAAATCTATCTGCTTGAAACGGTCAGCCTGACCGTCCCAGCAGACAGATTCAATCGTGTGTACGGGCGAGCCGGCGGATTTGGCCAGCCGACAGATTTTAATGCATGCTTTAAAATCTGTCGGCTGGGAATCCGTCCGCCCGACATGTCTGCTGGTTAGTACGCTAACTAGCAGACATATCTTCTCGCACATGCGTCGAATGGATTCGACGCATGCACGGAAGTAATTCACTTCCTAGTGCGGTGACGTGGCGGCATCAACGTCACCGCCACGTCACCGACACGTCAGCGCGCCGTCCGCCGGCGGGGATTTTGGTTTGATCGTGTGTACACGATCAAACCAATACATTCCAGCAGACAGATTTGTTCAAATAGGTCTGTCCGACCGATTTGAACAAATCTGTCTGCTCGTATGTACGGGGCCTTAGTGTTACCAAACCCAGGACTCTGCATTCACTATATCTGCTCTCCCACAGTACACAGAACATGGAAATACGATCATTTTAGTAAATATAAACTGCTAAATACCTTTTCTCATCAGCAGTAATTGCAGTGTTGTGACTTCTATCAGTGACTGGCTAAGCACTGGTAAAGCTTATAGGAGGAGTTTTCATTCTCCTCTCACTGTCCTATGAGGCTGCATGACCCCTGAACCTCTGTTTGCAGGGCCGATCCTACCCGGGGTGCAGTGGGTGCCCCGCACCCAGCGCTGTCATGCGCGAGGCGCCGAGCAAGCCGCCGAGGAGGTTCTTTTTTTTTTTTTTTAAATGAGCCGCCGAGCCGCCGAGGAGGTTGTTTTTTTTTTTTTTTTTATTTCCGAGCGGCCGAGCCGCCGAGCCGCCGAGCCGCCGAAGCAATCCGAGACCCGAGCGGGATGCGACGACGTGACGTCACACGGCCGCTCGGCTCCACCCACCGTGACCTCTGCCACAGCCAACTTCAGACAGCGTGCGGGAGCGAGCGCCGAGCGGAGCTGCCGCCTGATTCAGCTGAGATTGAGCGCCTCAGCCTGCCATGTCCTGGGTGGGTCTGTACTAATGGGGGGTTATCCTAGGGGAGTCTGTACTAATGGGGGGTTGTCCTGGGTGGGTCTGTACTAATGGGGGGTTGTCCTAGGGGAGTATGTACTAATGGGGGGTTATCCTGGGGAAGTCTGTACTTATGGGGGGTTGTCCTGGGTGGGTCTGTACTAATGGGGGGTTGTCCTGGGGGAGTCTGTACTAATGGGGGGTTGTCCTGGGTGGGTCTGTACTAATGGGGGGTTGTCCTGGGGGAGTCTGTACTAATGGGGGGTTGTCCTAGGGGAGTATGTACTAATGGGGGGGTTGTCCTGGGGGGGTCTGTACTAATGGGGGGTTGTCCTGGGGGGGTCTGTACTAATGGGGGGTTGTCCTGGGGGGGTCTGTACTAATGGGGGGTTGTCCTGGGGGAGTATGTACTAATGGGGGGTTATCCTGGGGGAGTCTGTACTTATGGGGGGTTGTCCTGTGGGAGTCTGTACTAATGGGGGGTTTGTCCTGGGGGTGTCTGTACTCATGGGGGGTGGTTTGTCCTGGGGGGTCTGTTCTGAGGGAGGGGGTTTATACTTAGTTAGGAGTCTGCACTGACGGAGGGGGTCTATACTTAGTGGAGGGGGTCTGTAGGGGCGACTATAGGTGGAGGAAGGGGGGCAACACCATGTTTTACCTCAACTGGTGACAACAACCCTAGTGACGCCACTGCAGCTGCGGGCTCTTCATTCCTCCTCCCACTCTCTCTCCTCCTTCTCTTCACGCGCAATGCTGTACTAGCGATGCTTGCAGGGAAGAAATAGAATAGAAAAAGGAGCAGAGAAGAGGATTGTGGGACTTGTAGTTCGAGGACTGGCAGCCCCACTGTAAAAAAGAGACTGCAGCCCACACGGCATGTTCAGCTGAATGGGGGAGAGAGAGAGAGCCAGGACCCCAGGAAAGCTTTTAGGGAAGTGCACCCAGGACTCCAGAGGGAGAGGACAGTGCTGAGAGAACACCATCAGAGAAAGAACCCCGCTGCCGTGCGCCACCAGAGGGAAAGCCACACAGCCTAGTGCCATCCCTGGCGGAGAAAGGATTGGAGTCATTGCCAGAATACAGATCTGGGCTCTACCCAGTGGAGTATCCATGAGCAATTCAGATTGAGCTGACTCCTGATCAGAGGAACTGTTGTTGGTCAGGTGAGAGCCGATCGGCCATTATCTACTTATGTCAATAGGAACTGCAGTCTCTGACCATCTCCTGTATTATAGCTGCAGTCTCTGACTGTCTCCTGTATTATTCTTCCAGTCCCTGACCGTCTCCTGTATTATTTCTCCAGTCCCTGACCATCTCCTGTTGTATGTCTGCAGTCTCTGACCATCTCCTGTAGTATGTCTGCAGTCCCTGACCGTCTCCTGTAGTATGTCTGCAGTCCCTGACCGTCTCCTGTAGTATGTCTGCAGTCCCTGACCATCTCCTGTATTATATCTCCAGTCACCGACTGTCTCCTGTAATAGGTCTACACTCTCTGACCAGCTCCTGTACTATGATTGCAGTCTCTGACCATCTCTTGTATCATGTCTGCATTCTCTGACCATCTCCTGTACTATGATTGCAGTCTATGACCATCTCTTGTATTATATCTCCAGTCACTGACTGTCTCCATTAATATGTCTACACTCTCTGACCATCTCCTGTACTATGATTGCAGTCTATGACTATCTCTTGTATTATATCTCCAGTCACTGACCATCTCCTGTACTATGTTTTGGGGCACTTTCTAACAGTATCAGAGAGGTTCCCCTCCAGGTCTCATTAGTGTACGCTCTTCCAGTATTTTCTTTATTGTTAAAAGATCATGGGAGGATCCCTAGGCAACAAAGACTTCTTAGAGGAGCATCTTTGTGTTTGAGTCATTGCCACAGAAACATTTGTAAAGGGGAGGAGTTGGTAAGATGACCACGCCCCTTTGTGGGGGCGCCAGAAATATTTCTGCACCCAGGCGCCTGTGACCCTAGGATCGGCCCTGTCTGTTTGGACTGTGCCAAAACATCTGGGGTGCCAAGATTCGCCATCACTGGTATACACAAGTACTCGCCAGATGCTAGGTATCAGTCCCGATACTGATACTAGTATCGGTATTGGGACAAGCCTAGTGTCCAGCCAAGCACTAGTTAAAGCTTGTAGGAGGAGTTTTCTGCCTGTCCTATGAGACTGCAGGACCCCTGACCCTTTGGATAATGTTGATTAGCCCTGTGCCAATCACATGCACCATCCCATAAAAAAAAAACTCTCTAGCAATACACACCAAACTGAGCATGTGCAGAGTGCCCCAAAAGCTCTGTTCTATCAAGAGATAGATTGGGCACTGTGGGAGAATGGGGGGATCAAACAGCTGAATTGAGGGCACGGTGTTAACCACCAAAAATGTAATAATTTCATATACTGTATACAGGATATATACTGTATGTGCATGTGTGGTTATACATACATTTAGTCAGAGGCGCTCTCTAATTAGTCAAATAAGGTCTCGTACTCACAGGGGCCTCGCAGCCGTCTAATTTGCCTGTGATCAATACTAATGTCTGTGCCATCGGATCTCTCTATTGCCCCTTTCTCACCCTCCCTCTTGCATTGGCTGAATATGTCTGATGGGTGAGGAGGGTGTCCTGGAAGTGGTGCTGATCACCTGTGTACTAGATCCCTGCCTTTTTCTACAGACATTTTTCTTGCTTGAATTATTTTTACCATTATGGGCGTGAGTGGGGCCTCATGTCTAAGTTTTGCCTAAGGCTTCACAAAGCCTCTACATCTAGTGGGCGCTATCTCTCTTTTTTTTCAATTGTAACTATTCCCATCATGACCTCCTTGGTAGGTATCATCAGGTTATTCTTTCCCATCTCTTGGTTGAGAACCTGTGTTTTTTACAGTATATCTTCCTATCTGCTTATGCGCTGCTCAGCTTATAGTCCGGGATCGCTGTGAGCAGGCAGGTAAGTGTAGTTTGTTGCAGAATAGTCATTGCATAATTGTTTTTTCATCTGAAGACTATGCCATTTATAGTAAATGTTATTTAAAAAAATGTCACTACCGTACAGCTCAATGTTCTCCTTGCTGAAGAGTAAATTGCAGTGGAGGGATCCCCCTGATTCTGCTTTATTCATACTGCGGATGCTTTATACTAAAAAGTAAGATAGATATATGGGCCAGATTCAGGTAGAGTTAGGCTGGAGTATCAGTGATACTCCAGCCTAACTCTCACTTTGAGCCGGCGTTTCTGTTTTCAGTAAGCAGAAAACAAGAAACGTTGGAGTTCCTATACGAGCGGCGTAATTGTATTTCGCCGTCGTATCGGAACTGCAATTTTAAAAATGGCGCTCGGGGCGTTCCCGCTGATTAACGCCGAGAATATGTTAATCAGCGAGAATCGGCAATTCACGATCGTATTCGGGCCCGAGGCAGTGACTTTCCGACGTTTCCGTAAGAGATACGCGGCGTAAAGAAAAAACAGCCCCCTAGTGGAGTATCCTATGTTAAGTATGGCCGTCGTCATCGCGTCGAATTTAAAAATTTTTGCGTCGTTTGCGTAAAACGTCCGTGAATGGGGATTGATGTCATTGACGTTCACTGACAGAATTTGGAGAATGCGCACTGACAGTCGACGCATGCGCAGTACGTTCGCAGCGGGATCGCGCCTAGTTTAAATAATACACGCCCCCTACCCGCCCAATTTGAATTCCGCCGCCGCAACTTTAGGAGCAAGTGCTTTGTGAATACAGTACTTGCTCCTAAAGTTTCGGCGAAGTAACGTAAATGAGAAACGTTACTCCAAAATAAAGATTCGCCCATCTACCTGAATCTGGCCCATAGATAGATAGCCTTGTAGGCAGATACAGTTAGCCTTCCCACCTGTAGGCGGCCAAGTACCATCATTGGATGGGAAGAGCCATTAGAGATTCTATACAGGAAAATAATCTGATTGGGCACTGAACTCTTAAATAAGGACCCCCACATCATTCTGGCACACTTGTGGTGAGTGAACAGTCAGGGACAGGAACCTTCTTGTGAGTGACCGCCATAGGTGTGCGCAGCCTATTGCATTAGGGTGTGCACCATTAAGTTCAAACACACATGCATGTGTCTACATATATATATGACCCCCGACACATTGATCTCCCTGCTGGTACAGTGAAAGAGAAGAGCATAAGCACTTCTCTTATGGCAGAGCCAGTAAGAGGGCGATCTTTCCCATGCCTCTGCAGCTACACAGAGCAATAACAAAAATGTGCATGGGGTGATTAGGGTGTGCCTGGGCACACCCGGAACTCCCTGTGCACACGCCTATGATGACCACATGAAGCACCCCTGGGAAAAGTTCCAGGTGAGGAGGGCAGGCTCCTTGTTAATTTCTTACACTCCGGGGATTGGTACGGAGGCGTGGAGCCGGTTCAAGCTGCAGAATTATTTGGGTACACGCGCAGTGAAAGGACACTACCCCGCTAACTGAAGATGTTCTCTGGTTAACCACTTAAGGACCGCCGCATGTACATTTACGTCGGCAGAATGGCACCGACAGGCACATCGACGTATATATACGTTGGTGCCTTTGGGGGGTTCGGAGGTCCGATCGGACCCCCCCCCCCGGTACATGCGGCAGTCCGGTTACCTGGCCGAGCGATCCGTGCAGACGGTTGGTTTTTGTCCGCCCCCTCCGGATCGCTCTCAGCCAATGCGCGCGCTCCCCCTGCGTGTCATTTCCTCCTCCTGTGTAAATTCAGGAAGGAGGAAGTGATGTGATCGCTCCCTCGGCGGTTTTTTCGACCACCGCTGAGGAGAGATCACATCACATAGTAAGTCTGCACAACAGCACACTGACACACAGACACATAGGAACATTTAACCCCCCCGATCGCCCCCCCCCCTCCCCCCTGTCACAGTGTCACTGAATGCAGTGATTATATGTATGATCACTGCAGTTAGTGTCAGTGTGACAGGCAGTTAGTGTTAGGTTCAGGGTAGCCCCCTACCCCCCCTAATAAAGTTTTAACCCCTTGATCACCGCCCTAGTTAACCCTTTCACTCCCTATTGCCAGCGTCACTAAGCGATCATTTTTCTGATCGCTGTATTAGTGTCGCTGTTCCCGCTAGGTAGCTAATTTTTTTTTTATTGCGATTTTTTTTTTTTACTAAAGACATGTGGCTAAATAAATTTTGGCCTAAATGTTTGACTAAAATTTCGTTTATTTGATTTTTCTTATAACAAAAAGAAAAAAATATTGTTTTTTTTTTTCAAAAATGTCGCTCTATTTTTGTATATAGCGCAAAAACTAAAAATCGCAGAGGCGATCAAATACCACCAAGAGAAAGCTCTATTTGTGGGAAGAAAAGGACGCAAATTTTGTTTTGGGAGCCACGTCGCACGACCGCGCAATTGTCAGTTAAAGCGACGCAGTGCCGAATCGCAAAAAGGGACAAGGTCATTTGGCAGCATTTTGGTCCGGGTCTTAAGTGGTTAATACTGAGACTGTATTATTCTGCATCGCTATACATATATCAGTGCCACTGCCAACGACCAGTTTGTCTGTTTCTTTAAAAAAAAATCTCAAAACGTGTATAAATGATATTGGTGCATTATACATTGTGCGCAAGTAATAACTCCAAATTAAAGTACCTAAGATCGGCCCTGCCTACAGCCTGATATATACATACAGTAGATAAATAAATATACAAGTATTTTACTAAAACACAGAATCTGGTGCAGCTGTGCAAAGTAACCAATCAGCTTCTAACTTCAGATTGTTCAATTATGCCTTGACAATGAGCCTAGGTTCACATCGCTTCGGGTTAGAAATCATGTTCAGCTGAACTCCCACTATTTCAACCCAGGAATGCAGTCTGACTTTGGGGGGCGATTTGGCAGACATATGTAAGAGTTCCTGCACAGATGTCCATACAAATCGCTTCCCGAAGTCGCCAAACTTAGTCGCCAAACTACTTTTGGAAATCGGTGCGGCGCAGCAAAGTCAGCGTCGCACTGATTTCGGGCGGTGTCATTGCCGGCAATAGCCGCCAGTTTGGCATTTTATTTGACAAGTCAAATCACGTGACAAATCGTACAAATGTGAGCCTAGGCTGAAACCTAGAAGCTAATTGGTTACTAAGCTCAGCTGCACCAGATAGACATGTGCAGACTGGAATATTTTGTTTCGTTTTTTCGTTTTGGTTTGGAAAATAAATTTATTTAGTTACTCCTGAAAATCGTTTTGATATATTTAGTTTTTCGTTGGGGAATAGCGTTCGTCCGAAAATCCAATAATACTTGGTTTCTGTCAAATGGTCAAAAGAATATTCGACGGAACGTCGAATCTTTACGTTGAATCGTACATTTCCGTTCGAATATTCCGCCTACAAGAATTCTAATGTTGTATGACTAGTAATAATGTCGAATTTATTTTCTCATGAATCGAAATCTAATCTCTGTAATGTCGAATCTATTATTTCTATAGTGTCAAATCTTTTCTCTGTAATGTCGAATCTTTTCCCTATAATGTCGAATCTTTTCCCTATTATGTCGAATCTTTTCCCTATTATGTCAAATCTTTTCCCTATAATGTCGAATCTAAAACGATAACGAAAAAAAATGATTTTCGGATGAAAATGCATTCTAACGAAAACGAATGCACATGTCTAGCACCAGAGAAGCTGCATTCCAGCGAGGACCTCGGCCGTGTGTACGCTCTCGACGAGCTTCCCGTCGGGAAGCCCGTCGAGCAGAATTAGAGAGCACGTTCTCTATTTGCTCGACGGCCCGCCTGGATGAATGGCTGGTTGCCATTCCCGACGGGCGGGTCGCCGATTTCGACGGCCGGCAGAGAACCTCGACGGGCGGAACGATGTGTTCTGCCCGTCGAGGTTCTCTGCCGTGTGTACGCGGCTTTAGATTTGCATCAGCTTTTCCATGGATTTAGCGCTGATGATGCAGTTGTATGTCATAGCAGCTGCATAGCAACCCTTGATGTGGATCGCAGTCTCTGAGAGTTCTTTGCCATGTGACTAATTAGAAGTCTGTCAGACTTGGGGAAATGTCACATGACAGCTTTTCATTCCAGCGATTTCATGCCTGTGATCTTCCAAACAAAGCTGCATACATGACAGGATCAGAAATGTTTCTATTGTCTTCTTCAGTCAAACGATGCAGCTCTAATCCCGCATTCACGAGCAGGGCCCTGTGATTCCTACTGTATTAAACTGTATTGTAATTGTACTGTCTGCCTTTATGTTGTAAAGCACTGCATAAACTGTTGGCGCCAGTGCCAGGACAAGGTCATCTAGAGCCCAGGGCTCTACCTGACCGTGCCCCCCCCAAAATGTACAAGCATTATATGTCAGCAAAAATCCCCACTGTCAAAAACCTTTGCCCCCCCCCCCCCATCTCCCCTCCAAGCTCATATCTTCCCTCTCTCCAAATCCCCCTCCCCGCAAAAAAAAATCTAGAGCATAAGTCCTCTACCCCTCAAAATTCCCATCCCAGAATAAGTACCCCTCCTCATCATCCCAACTAGCACAACCCCCCCCCCCCCCAAAAAAAAAAATAATGCACTTTCCTAGTACAAATTACCTCCCCCTCTACCATATCCCCTCTTCTAGCACAAACCCCCAAAACCCCCCTCCTAGCACAAATCCTCTTCATGTCAACACATATTCTCCCAAATTACCATTCCGAACCCCCCCCTACTAATTTCTCATTCTAAACCGATTATTATTCCCTGCCACCCTCCAAATTCCCACTCCCAACACCATTCCTTTTAGATGGTGCCACCCTTGGGGCTGCTTTTGCTGATTTCGTGTTGGTAAAAGTTTGGTGAGAGACGATTCGCACTTTTCAGTCTGTTACAGCGTGACGAATGTGCTATCTCCATTACGAACACTAGTTTTACCAGAACGAGCGCTCCCGTCTCATAACTTGCTTCTGAGCATGGGCGTTTTTTTTTCTGTCGTTAAAGCCCACACACGACTGTTTTTCACAACGTGAAACACGAGGAGAAAAAATAAAGCATGTTCTAAATTTTTAATGCCCATTTTTCACGTCGAGAAAAATGCTCCGGAGCCTACACACAATCGTTTTTAATGACCAATTAAAAAAAGTGCATTTTTCACATCATGAAAAACGGTCGCGTGTACGCGGCATAAGAATTCATTGCCTGTAGAATGAGCACATGTGAGTACATCAGAATCAGGGCCGTTTGAAAAGCCTACGTTAGTGCTACACAATAATTTTTTTCTATTCTTACCCCTTCTTCTTCCCTGTAGGCTGCCGCTGTAGCGTGGCCGAGCTCCTCTTCCCCTGCCTCTTCCCCATTCCACTATCAGATAGTGCCCGGGCCGGGCGAGGTACCGTGCAGTACCGGAGATTCAGGAGATTCAGTTTCCTGTCTTCCTGGCCGGACTGACAGGAAGTGCACACACACAGTGACCAGGAACAGGAAACCAAATCTCCTGTACCCAGCCGGACTGACAGGACTCCAGGAGGAAGGAAGAGGAGCTCAGCCACGCTACATCCTGGAAAGTGGAAGTTGGGGGCCCCAGGTCAGCTCGGGGGCCCCAAGCAATTGTTTGTTTTGCCTGTCCTGTAGCGACGGGCCTGATCAGAATATGTTTTACATGTGTGCAGTGATTTTTGCACACTATAGGCTACAGTTCTAACAAGGAATAGTAAATGCAAATAATAAATGAAAAAATTACAAATGAAAAAAAATGTATGGATCTTTTTCAAATGAACAGATTCTTCAGTTTATAAATTTTCCTTTTTTTTTTTTTTAGATATACTCTTTTTGGCACACGGAACCAAGTTTTCATTTTCGCATTGATCAAAAATAAAAATAAACTTCTTATGCCCCGTACACACGATCGGAATTTCCGATGGCCTAAAATTTGATGGAATTTTTCGTCGGAATTCCGTTCAAGCTGTCTTGCATACACACAATCAGATCAAATTCTGACCGTCCAAAATGCGGTGACGTAAAACATGACGAGCCGAGAAAAATGAAGTTCAATGCTTCCGAGCATGCGTCGACTTGATTCTAAGCATGCGTGTTTTTTTCTCGGTCGGAGTTCCACACAGACGATCGGAAATTCAGATTTTTTCAGATTTTTTTCCATCGTGTTCTATTTCTAAACTGTGACAAAAAAAAGTCAGATGGGGCGCACACATGGTCGTGTGCACAGGGCATAAGAACAGGTCTCTTTTCATCAGCAAGCTATGTATGTTTATCCTGAAGCTTTATCACATGCAGCTGAGGGCTCAGCGGTTAAGGTATTCTGTGAGTTTGGTGGAGGAGGTTCCCTTGGAAATTTTCAGTCTGAAGAGAGAACATTTTGTGGTTGGGGTCAAAAAGTAAGGAGCAATGACCAGAAGTTCACAGCAAGCATCTCAAACTGAATTTTCCCCTCATTTCATTTAAAGACTTATCACAGTAGATTTAGACATAAGCAGGCAAAAAGTGAGAGAAGAAACAAAAAGATAAAGGCGGATAGATTTCAGCTAACAAAAGATGTAATACCCAAGGCTGGATTTTCATCACTGCTATCAGTAGGTACATCAACCCTCTGGTAGGATCAACTTTCTTCTCATCCGACTGGTCCTAACCTGACGTGTGACAATTTGTATATAAGTTAATGTGAAATGACTGTATTTTTACCGATAATTTGAATAAAAAGTATGCCCGACGTCTATACAGGGAAATACTTTATATTGCTAATGTTGCCTATAGGAACATGTCTTCTGTGTCTACTGCATAGGCGTGCGTAAGGGGTGTGCCAGGTGTGCCTGTGCATACCCTAATCCTGGGGTCAGCAATCTGTCAATGGTGGGGAGGTGACTGGTAAAGCACAATCCTTCTTTGCTGACCCTCAGAACCTGGACAGGAGGGGTGGTGGAATTTAGTGGAACCGATCTGTATTTTCCTCCTGCAGCAGCTGAAAGTAGGCTTCTCCTCCTCTCCCTGTTGTCAACATTCAGCTGCCACCGGAGGAATATATAGGGGGTTGGTGCTAATACATGCCACCCCCGCCACCCTCTCCTTACCCTGTTCCTCTTCATTCTGTTGCATGGGTCCCCCCTTCCTCCCATTGTTTTAGGATGGAGAGCAGGGAAGAGGCAGGTAAATATGTCAAATGCATATGTAGCACTACCCCCGGAGGAGCTGCTGGTTGTTTTGGGTGGCACATTTACCTCGTGGCTCTTTCGAATTCCTAGGGGTAAAAACAATGAACTGGTTGTGAAAGGGATAGAGTTTGCAAGCAGGAGAACAGCAGATTCAGGCTTGGTATTTGGAACAGTCCTGCTCCAATATGTACCACTTTCTGTACCACTCCTGCCTAAGTGGGTTTAGTGTACCCGGACAGGCCTCTCTCAATGACCTGGCAGCCAGAGTATCACTTAAACCTTAGTAGGATAAAGTCTCTGCCACAGACCCTCCTTGGTGAACATGAATGAATGAATGAATGAATGAAAACTTGTATAGCGCGGCACATGCGAACTGAATCGCCTCTGGGCGCTTGTTGTTCCTGTCTCCTTTGATATCAAAAGAGAAAAGTCTTGACCTTTTTCCTAAATGCTAGGTGGTTCTCCTCCAACCGAATGCTGGTTGGTAAAGCGTTCCATAGTCTGGGACCTTGGATCGCGAATCTCCTTTCTCCCTTGGACTTGAAGTTGGCTTTCGGAACCTGGAGCAGGTTCTGATTCGTGGATCGCAAAACGCGATTGGGATTATGCGCTTTTATTATTTCGCATAAATAAAGGGGGGCATTCCCATGGACACATCTATGTGTAAGACAGAGAGCTTTAAAAGCGATTCTGTCTTTGACTGGCAGCCAATGAAGTGCTCTCAGTGAAGGTGAGATGGATTCCCAGGGTTTTTTCCCAGTCACCAGTCTGGCGGCCGTATTCTGAACGACTTGCAGACGGGCGATTTGGTACTTGGGGAGGCCGAGGTAAAGGGCATTTGCATAATCCAGTCTGGAGTTAACAATTGCTCCCACCACGACCGCTAAATCTTCTTTAGGGATGAACGGAGTGAGTCTGCGTAGTAGGCGCAGCAGATGGTGAGATCCGCTGACTACTGACCCTATTTGTGCGTCCATTGTCATAAAGGAGTCAAAAATGACCCCTAGGCTTTTGACTTTGGCGCTAGGGGTGATGAGCTTGCCCAGAATGGGCGGGGGGGTCCATGCTGTTGAAAGTTGATTCATACGCTTGGCGTGAAACAGGAGAAGTTCTGTTTTCGCTCCATTGAGTTTAAGATAACTCTTTGTCATCCAGTCCTCTATCAAAGAGAGACATGTCTCTAGATTGAGGTGGTGATCCTGTCTGTTGCAGATGCGGAAATAGAGTTGTGTGTCATCTGCATATGAGTGGTAGAGCAGTTTTTGGCTGCTGATAATCTCAAAGAGAGGACGAAGATATATGTTAAACAGCACTGGTGACAGAGGCGATCCTTGAGGGACTCCGCATGTTACTGTGCGTTTGTCAGACGTGAAAGGTCCTAACTTCACTGTTTGCGATCGGTTTTCCAGAAAAGAGGAGAACCAAGATAGATCGCCTTCTGCGACTCTGGCTACTTCAGCAAGCCGAGTCAGTAACAGATTGTGGTCTACAGTGTCGAAAGCGGCACTAAGGTCCAACAGAACTAGAAGACAAGATTCTCCTTTGTCTGCGGTCTTAAGAACATCGTCCCATACTTTCAGTAATGCTGTTTCTGTCCCGTGTCCGGGACGGAAGCCTGATTGCAATGGGTCAAGTAGCTTGTGGGTATCTAGATGCTGTTGCAGCTGTTGTACCACTACTTTTTCCATTATCTTTGAGAGTACGTTGAGGCTAGTTATGGGACGGCGGTGGAGTGGATCCTTGGGGTCCAGGGAGGGTTTCTTCAGGATGGGTTGGATTACACCCTCTTTCAACTGTGAGGGCACTATGCCTTCCAAGAAAGACTGGTTGATAAGCTGCGTGATGGGAGGAGCCAGAATGTCGGCGCATTCCTTCAGCAGTTTAGTGGGGATAACGTCATTTGGCGCTGTGCTATTACGCAGAGTACAAATGACATTCTTAGTGGTCTCGATGGAGATGGGTTCCAGGGCGAACTTACCTGATATAGAAGAATTACTATGGGTGTTGTGTGAGAGGCTGCAGGGGGGGCTGAGGGGGGAATTGTTTTGCTGAATGCTTTCACGGATCACCTCGATTTTATTAATGAAGTAATCCGATAGTTCATTGCAAAATTCTTGTGTGTCCGAGCTGGGGGTTTCAATGCATCCTGGCTTCATGGTCTGGGTGACCATCTTGAAGAGTTCGCGGGGGCGGTTTTAGGGCGCCGTTGATAGCCTCCGAAAAATAATTTTTCTTGGCTTGGAAAATTCCTTTGTGGTATTTTCTTGTAGTCGCCTTGTAGATGGATAGGTTTAGCTCTGAAGAACATCTTTTCCAGGCAGATTCGGCCCTTCTGCGTTCTTGCTTCAGTAACGACAGTTGGTTGCTAAACCAGCTGCGGTTGGTTTTCCGGATGCGGGTTCGTCGCTTCGGCGCTACCAAGTCGGCTGACTGTAGCATGGCCGAGTTTATGGCTTCCAATGTTTCAACGGCCGTTTGATGCGGCGGAGTTGTTTCTATTTTTTTCCTTAAAGTGGTTTTGAAGAGTTCCGAGTGGAGCTTCTTCTGACATCTAGTCCAGTGTGTTGTCACTGGATTTGATGTTTTTGTTGCGGGGGGGATTGTGGAAATATTGAAGGTAATTGCATGGTGATCTGTCCATGGCAATTTTTCATTTTCCCAAATTTTTATTTCCAGAGCTTGTCTGAAAATAAGATCAAGTGTGTGACCTGAAGCATGTGTGGGCCCACATACTAGTTGCTGCAATCCTAATCCTTCCAGGTGGTCAATACAGGCGTCGGCAATGGGGTCCTGTGAGGAGTTGGCCCAGAGATTGAAATCCCCGAGCAGCAACAGGTGTTTGCTGTTGAGGGTATAAGTGGAGAAGAAATCCGTCCATGATGATAGCAGCTGCGATTTTGGGCCGGGCGGCCTATAGCAGAGCAGAATGTGGACGGTCTCCTTTGAACTTGCTTGAAGTTGTAGAGTAAGGGTTTCCATGAATGGAAGAGGGTTTTGGCGGACTGGTTTGGTGATCGTAAGATGAGTCTTGAGGATCACCGCCAGGCCGCCTCCTCTTTGCCCTATTCTGTTTTCCGTTATGATACGGTAATTTTCTGGCACCAGTTCTCCTAGAATGGTGTTACAGTCGGCTGTGAGCCAGCTCTCTGTAATAAAAAGACAGTCTAGATCCTTTTGTTGAATGAAGTCGCGGATTTCTAGTCGGTGTTTTACTGCCGATCTTGTGTTGATCAGAGCACATGATATGTGCTTGAGCTGGGGTAAATGGCTGAAATGACTGACCGTCGATCTATGATCGATTCTCAATAGTCGCTCAGTTCTTAGGGCCTTTTTGGTGATGGCTGGCAGTATTGCGGCGCATTGCCTCAAACTCCAAATGGTTTCGGCAGAATATTGCCTACGTGCCATGATCGTCAATACACGGGGGGGGGGATTTCGGGGCAGTGGGGAGAGGAATTGGCTAACTCCTCTCTCCAGGCTTGGTCCAGAGGAAGGCAAAAAACCCCGGCGGTGCTCGGCCAATATGCTCCAGCAGGGAAAAAATTCCTTCCTGACCCCTGTAAGAGGCGATCGGGTAACCCCTGGATCAGGCTTCTGTGCTTTGGAAAGACAGGGGGGGGGGGCTGGGGCTGTGAGGGGGATCCTGTTGCTGGTCAGGCGGGATGGCTGTTCAGGCAGTGGGAAGAGGGCTGACAGGGTGATTCTTTAATTGAACAGGGGGCTGAGGGGGTGAGAGACAGGCCGGGTAGCTGGCCTTCTGGGGTAGGGGAGGTTTCCTGGGGCTAGAAAGACACCAGGAAGACACCTCTGCCACAGGCCCTCTCTGATTGTAGTTACGGAGGCAATCCTCCTTAGATGAATTACGCCTGGATCTCCTTCTTTATGTTGCCCAGGTACTGACTGACTTGTGATCAATCCTTCAGTGTCCAGCTACCTTGATCCCTGGTGGTTTGTCGAAATCCTATTGGACCGTCAGCCTCTCAATGGCGCTCCTCAGATGGACTCCCCACCGAACAGCACTAATGCGTGGGTTTCTCAAAGGTATGAACCCAGTCACTCACCGAGTCCATGTCGCTGCTCAAATGCTCCAAGTCAACATGGCCCCGGAACGAGGAACACCGCGTGGCACACGTGCCCCAGCCAGGTAGGCCACAAAGCCGGGGCGCCGTGATGTGGCCATCCTAAAGGTGGGTGCCACACATGGCGAAGAAGACGACCCAGACTAATTGCGTCTGCCCCACAAATACCCTCCTCCAGCATGCACAGTGAGGCTAAACCCTCCTGATTGGCTGCTGCGGAAGAGCACTGCTGCTTCCTACTGCACAGGGGTTGGAAGAACACCCCAGCACAGCAGAATGAGCCCACAGTACAGCCAAGCTGAGACAGAGACCCTGTTTTGAACATAATAATTTGGATCAGAGTTTAACTACACTCTGATCTACCTCTAAATTTAAATAGCACCGATATCTAAAGTAACCAGGCGCTACACATATGTGTTGGAGCTTTGGGGTGCACACCCTAACGCAATAGGCTGCGCACACCTATGGTCTACTGGTAAATCAGGTACTGGTAACATATGGGGTAATAAGTAGTGAAGCAAGGACAACAATCTCTTCTAGGATAAACTACTTTTAAGCAATGTGTGGTTGATCAATGTTGGGAAACCCTAATGTGCTACTGAACAGGGCTCATAAACAGCAATTAACAGGGGTGGCATTTCTTTTTTTTACGATCGTGTGTGGGCAAGGCAGGCTTAACAAATATCAGGTTGAAAAAAACTTTGGGCCAGATTCACATACAATTAGATTATCGTAGCGTTTCCGAAATACACTACGCCGCCGTATTTTACCTGGCTCTACGTGGAATCCAGGTAGATTTTGTCCAGTAAACTACGGCGGCGTAGTGTATTTCTCCCGGCGCAATCCATCTACGCGATTAGGGGGCGTGAAGCATTTAAAATGGGCGCGTTCCCGCGGCGATCGAACTGCGCATGCTCCATTCCCAAATTTCCCGACGTGCATTGCGCGAAATCACGTCGTTACATCGTAGTAGCGTCGTTTACGTACATTCCTATTCCCGAACGAGTTACGTTAAAAAAATAAATAAATAAAAATTCGACGCGGGAACGACGGCCATACTTACCATGGGTTACGCACTGTTAGACCAGCAAAAAGCTGCTCTAACATTACGTAGCGAAAAAATGACGTAGGCGATTGCGAAGGACACTCGTACCTTCGTGGATCGCCGTAAAAACTCATTTGCATACCCCGACGGTGAAAACGACGCGGACTCCACCCAGCGGCCGCAAAAATATCGCAACGTAGATCCGAAGGCTTACGAAGACGTAAGCCTCTCGGATCGAAGCCCGAAGCAGCCGTATCATGGTTTGAGGATTCAAACTAGTGATACGGCGCGCGAAATTTGAAATTACTCCTGTCTAACACCAGTTAGACAGGCGTAATCGCTCTCTGAATCTGGGCCTTTGTTTTTTCCAGACCATTAAAAATGGTCATGAGTACGCGGCATTGAGGGGCAGGGAGGTCATTTATATTGTAAAATGAGATCTTGTAGTGGAGCAGTCTCATAAAATACTGCTCTGCTTATATGTAATACCGCTTTGCTGAGCAGTAAAAATGATAAGTCTCCCCCAAAGTGTACAGCCCAAGTAATATCAAAGCAGACTCTGCTGGAGTTAAGCAGCATATCTGTAGCTACAGGTTATGAAGAAATTGTCAAGTACTTGATAAAGTAAACATACTTTGTTTCCAAAAGCGTCCCATGCCAGTTTACTCACACCCTGTAACTGATAACATGGCTGGCATGGGACACTGGAAATCTATAGGTCTTGGAAGCTTGCGTGTCCATACATGATTTAAGCTTCTTCCAGAAGAACAAAAGTAATATTAAACCCTCAGTTTTTTTTAAAGAGGTTATTAAGTGAAAAGGTTTTTACCTTATGGTATTTACCTGAATTCAGGGCTATCAGCTGTCCAGACACCATCTGGGCACAACTCCCCAGGGATTGGCTAGGCCTGATCAATATTCAGGCTATTTATTTGAATTCTCCCTCCCAAGCTCTAGAAAGTTTTTCTAGAGGCAGGAGGAAACAATCAAACCCCAAACAGACCAGACTAAGCAATCTCTGCTCTCCTGACCACAGAGGCAGCCAGAAACCAAATTTACCTAGCAGTCCAACTAAGAGTGCGCTACGCAAATGTTTAGATTCAGCATCTGTAGTGCCATCATAACACATTGTTAGCATGCATTGTAGTTGTTTTACTTCTATCTTTCTTTCCAATGTGTGGTGCAGTGCTGTATATGCTGTATAAAAACTATTTCTACGGATTCCCCCAGTTATACCCCCCAGTATGTATGATGCATGCATATTCTTAGCCCCCAAGTGCATAACTTTACATTTATCAACATTTTTTTTTTTTTCTCAAACAAAGGTTTTTATTGAACAAAAATAACAATACAAGCGATGAGCTCCAGAGCAGACATATATCGTCAGGAGAGTGTGGCGCAGCACACCCGAAATCAGAAAAATAAGAAAAAAAACATGGTAAAACTTTACATACATATGTGTGTCCCCAACTCACCCCCCCGGCATCTCATATACAGTAACTCAAGCACAAGCCTCCACCCCCCTACGCCTAGATGTGATACCCCACACATTCAGCATTCCGTATAGTGTTATAGCCCAGGGGCCCACTCCCACCCCCCGACCCTAGAGTAGTCGATCATACACCAAATCTATCGGGGCCAGACCGGGGACGTCAAGCCAAGGGGCCCATACTTTTTCAAATTTAGAGTCAGTGCCTCTATGTTGAAATATTACTTTTTCCAGCCGTAATGTGACCCCCATCTGTTTGATCCATTCGTGCACAGTGGGGGGCTCGGTGTCCTTCCAGTGCCCTAGTATCATCAAGCGGGCCTGAAATAGGGCTCTACAGATCGCCTGCCCAGAACCATTCTCCACCGTCAAGGTGTCGCATATTCCCAGCAGGCAAATCTTGGGATCTAGCGGTATCTGTACCTGAAAAGCCCCGTTAAGGGTATCAATGACCTTCGTCCAGTAGAGATGCAGTTTCGGGCATCTCCATAGTAGGTGAATAAGATCACCATGATCTCTGCAGCACCTAACGCATATGGGGTCAACCCCCAGCCCCATTCGTGCCAGTCTAGCTGGTGTGTAGTGTACTCTCAGAAGAATGTAAAGTTGCGACAGTCTGTGTGCTACGTTCAAGGAGCACACAGGAACTGCCTGCATCGCCTCCTCCCACTGTCCCTCCTCAAATGCTCCCACATCTTGTTCCCACCAGGCCATTGCCCTCGAAGGGGCATCCGGTAGGAAGAGATTCAGAAGCATAGAGTAGCAACTTGATATAAAGCCCTTGTACGTGTCGACCCCAAATAAATAGTTGAAGACAGACGCTGGGTCCAGGGACCAGATATCTGCTTCTCCCTGAGCGTCCACTGCATGCTTAAGTTGAAGGTAATAAAATTGCATAGAGGCCGGCAAACGGAAGTCTGCACTAAGCTCCTGGAATGGCCTAAGCCTACCATCCCTAATCACATGGGTCATAAGGGTAATGCCATATCGTTTCCACTTAGAGCCATAAGGTATTTTAGCCAGTTCTCTGTAGTACCGATTGTCCCAAATAGGGTTGTACACATTTATCAACATTAAACCTCATCTGCCACATAGTCGCCCAATTAGACAGTGCATTGAGATAGGCTTGTAAATTGGCGACATCCTGTAAGGACGTTATTCCACTGCATAGCTTGGTGTCATCGGCAAAGACAGAAATGTTACCTTTGATCCCAGACCCAATATCTTTTATAAAGATATTAAAAAGTAAGGGTCCCGGCACTGAACCTTGGGGTACACCACTGATAACCTTGGACCATTCAGAGTAACAATCATTAACCACTACTCTCTGAATTCTGTCTTTTAGACAGTTTTATATCCATTTACAAACGGGTCATACTGAAAGGAATGCTCATAGACTTTAACAGGGAGATGGAATGCCCATAGAGAATAATGGAACAAAATGGAATTCCCATAGAGAATAATGTAAAAAAAAAAAAAAAAATCAATTATATAATGAGTCTTTAGATATTTCAAATTTATTTTTTGCAAACCTATTTTTAAATATCAGTGGCCATGTTCAATATTGAGATTAGGTGGGATTATTATTGTTTTTTATTGCATAACAAAGGTAAATGACAGAAGGGAATGTCCATAGAGTATAATGGGAAGCAAAATATAAACTAATTTGCAAGCAGATCTTGGAGACATAGCGACTTCACCTTTCCCACAGGTGTTCCTCATGTAGAGTAGCAGATTGTAAGATTGAGATTATTTGGGATTACAACTGTTTTCTATGGAATGACAGATAAATAAAAAAAAAGGAATGCCCAAAGTATATAATGGGAAGCAAGATGTGACCTGGAGTCAGACCATTGGTCACATCAGATTAATCTTTAGCAGACATACTCTCTATGTTCAGTGATGATGTCCAAATTAGACATTAAGCGGGATTATTATTGTTTTCTATGAAATGACAAATGTATGACAGGGGTGTGACAGTGTCACATTGCTCCCCTCTCACCTTTCACACTGCTCACCTATCCCTGTCACACTCTCTGCCCCCACCTGTCACACTGCTCCCCTATCTCTGTCACACTGCTCTGCCCCCACCTGTCACACTGCTCCCCTATCCCTGTCACACTGCTTCCCCCCCACCTGTCACACTGCTCCCCCTCTCACCTGTCACACGGCTCCCCTATCCCTGTCACACTGCTACCCCTCTCACCTGTCACACTGCTCTCCTATCTCTGTCACACTGTTCTGCCCCTACCTGTCACACTGCTCCCCTATCCCTGTCACACTGCTTCCCCCCCACCTGTCACACTGCTCCCCCTCTCACCTGTCACACGGCTCCCCTATCCCTGTCACACTGCTCCCCTATCCCTGTCACACTGCTTCCCTATCCCTGTCACACTGCTCCCCTATCCCTGTCACACTGCTCCCCCCACCTGTCACACTGTTCCCCTATCCCTGTCACACTGCTTCCCTATCCCTGTCACACTGCTTCCCTATCCCTGTCACACTGCTCCCCCCACCTGTCACACTGTTCCCCTATCCCTGTCACACTGCTCCCCTATCCCTGTCACACTGCTTCCCTATCCCTGTCACACTGCTCCCCTATCCCTGTCACACTACTGTCCTATCCCTGTCACACTGCTGCCCTATCCATGTCACACTGCTCCCCCCACCTGTCACACTACTCCCACCAACCTGTCACACTGCTCACCTATCCCTGTCACACTCTCTGCCCCCACCTGTCACACTGCTCCCCTATCTCTGTCACACTGCTCTGCCCCCACCTGTCACACTGCTCCCCTATCCCTGTCACACTGCTTCCCCCCCACCTGTCACACTGCTCCCCCTCTCACCAGTCACACGGCTCCCCTATCCCTGTCACACTGCTACCCCTCTCACCTGTCACACTGCTCTCCTATCTCTGTCACACTGTTCTGCCCCTACCTGTCACACTGCTCCCCTATCCCTGTCACACTGCTTCCCCCCCACCTGTCACACTGCTCCCCCTCTCACCTGTCACACGGCTCCCCTATCCCTGTCACACTGCTCCCCTATCCCTGTCACACTGCTCCCCCCACCTGTCACACTGTTCCCCTATCCCTGTCACACTGCTTCCCTATCCCTGTCACACTGCTTCCCTATCCCTGTCACACTGCTCCCCCCACCTGTCACACTGTTCCCCTATCCCTGTCACACTGCTCCCCTATCCCTGTCACACTGCTTCCCTATCCCTGTCACACTGCTCCCCTATCCCTGTCACACTACTGTCCTATCCCTGTCACACTGCTGCCCTATCCATGTCACACTGCTCCCCCCACCTGTCACACTACTCCCACCAACCTGTCACACTGCTCCCCTATACCTGTCACACTGCCTCACTGTGCCTGTTACATGCCTCACTGTGCTGTAACATGCCTCACTGTGCCTGTTACATGCCTCTTTGTGCCTGTAAGTAACATGCCTCACTGTGCTGTAACATGAAATTAGTATTCCGCCTATCACAGAACAACAGTCAGAGGAGGAGGCGTGCTTTTTTAATAATGGATGGCTAACGTCAGAGGAGGAGGCGCGACGGCTGAGCTGACAGTGAGGTACATGGATGTAATTGCGACGATGCCGCCCAAGTAATGGGGACTGCGTTACCACGAGGGGAAGAGTAATCTGGTAGATCACTCGTTACCCTCAAAAGGGGCATCGTTAGGTAACAACGTTTATTTTAACGCCCTTACTTACAAACTGGTCATGTCACAACTGAGTATAAAAAAGAAGAGAGGAGCCTCTAAGGCGGCGTACAGACGATCGGATATATCCGATGAAAACGGTCCGCGGACCATTTCCATCGGATATGTCCGATCGGGAGTTTGATCCGATGGCGTGTACACACCATCGGATCAAATTCCCCGCCGCCGGACGGCGCGGTGACGTAGTGGTGACGCGGCGGTGACGTTGACGCCGCCGCGTCACCGCCACGTCACCGCACCAGGAAGTAAAACACTTCCGCGCATGCGCCGAATCCATTCGGCAGCGGCGCGGCGGCGGTGGGGGCCGACATGTCTGCTGGTAAGTGTACTAACCAGCAGACATGTCGGGCGGACAGATTCCCACCGGATAGATTTCAAAGCATGCTTTGAAATCTGTCGGGTGAAGAAATCTGTCCGCTAGCCCATACACACGAGCGGAGATGTCTGCTGAAACGGTCCATCGGACCGTTTTCAGCGGACATATCCCCTCGTGTGTACGCGGCCTAAGTGTAGCAATATGGTTACATATAATGAAGGTACAACACTTAGCAACTTATTGCTACACTTAGAGGCGCCTCTCTTCTCTTTTATACTGTGTAAAAAAAAAAAAAAATTGATTGCTTTGAATTACAAGCATGTTTCTGGAACGAATTATGCTCACAAACCAAGGTTTTACTGTACTTTATAAAGTTGTCATGATGTACAGTATGTACAGTATGTGTTTTATACATTATGGAATAATGGTTGGCAATAGTATAAGCCACTTCTGTTGTGGATATTTCAATAAAGACGCTTTGCCTATACTGAGCAAGCATGCTTTTTAAAAATAAAATACAGACTCTTGAATTCTTTGCTTTCTGCTGGCTGTTTATTACTTCTAATGTGCAGACAAAAGCAGGTGCAGCCTGCTCTCCAAAACTACATTTCCCAGCATGCAACGAAACACTTCCTGGACCAGGAACCAGTCACAGCACAGCAGAAGAGCAGAGCAGACTCAAGCTCTTCCTGGTTATTGCAGACGCTTTACCAGTTACTGAGGTAAACAGTGGACTAATGCTGGGTTCATTTGTAAGGATTTACCTGAATTCCTGAGCCCCTCAGTCACCGATGCATTCTGGTAATTGTAATTGTGAGGCTGCTGACTGTAATTTTGTATTCCTGTTTTATGAACCCACCTTTATGCACAGCCTATTGCATTAGGGTGTGCACCCCAAAGCTCAAACACACGTGCGTCTGTGTAAATATATATATATATATATATATATATATATATATATATATATATGGCAATGGACAGTGTTGGTAGAGCAGTGGACGGTGTCAGTAGTTTATTTTTTTAAATATTTATTTTTTTAACTTTTTTTTTTTAGATATTTTTTATTTATTATTGTTTTTTACAAAACCAATTCGGAGCCCCAGATGTCTCACTTTTGAAACAGAGAAAGGGACTAAGGACAGAGATTCCCCAGTCATGTTCTCTGCAGTCAAGCAGTGGGGGGAATCTGCCCAGCACAGGGTTATTAGGGTGTGCCCAGGCCTATGATGCACACCTATAGCAGGTCATTTGGCCCCTTGGGGCACTTTGCAGCGTGGGTTCCAGGGTGAGAATCTGCAGTCATTGGGCATTATCTGGGTTCTGTCTTAGTTTCTGATGACGCTTTTCTAACATCTCTTTATTAAGGATGAGCTTCGGCATGTTCGCATGGAACACGTGCAGAGCCCACCAGGAAGTGTGCACGGCGCTGCGCTAATCACAGCCGGGGAGACATTGTCCCGATGCTCGGCTGCAGAGATCGGGAAATGTTTTCCTGGCTGTGATTAGCACAGCGTCGTGCACACTTCCTGGTGGGCTCTGCACGTGTTCCACGCGAACCCCCCCGAAGCTCATCCTTTCTCTTTATACCAACCAACTGTCTGCGATAGGAACCAAGTACATAGGCAGTGGGCGTACTCCTGCTATACATTTAGGTTTGTGGACAATTAACTGCTTGCCAACCAGCACACGACTATATACGTCGACAGTAAGGATGAGCTCTGGCGTGTTCGCATTGGTACACCTGCAGAGCCCGCCAGGAAGTGTCCACGGTGCTGCGCTAATCACAGCCAGGGAAACATTTCCCGATGTCTGCAGCCAAGCATCAGGAAATTTCTTCCTGGCTGTGATTAGGGCAGCGCCGTGCACACTTCCTGGCGGGCTCTGCACGTGTACCATGCGAACACGCCAGAGCTCATCCTTAGTCAACAGCATGGCTTGGACAGGCAGAAGGACGTACCTGTACGCCCCCTTTAAGATCGCGGCATTGTGGACGCGCGCGCCGTGAGCCCGACCGCGTGTCCTGCGGACTTGATCGCCACCTCATGGCAAAGAACCCTCTGAGGATCTGAAAAAAAGAATTGTTGCTCTACATAAAGATGACCTAGGCTATAAGAAGATTGCCAAGACCATGAAACCATACAGCGGTTTAACAGGACAGGTTCCACTCAGAACAGGCCTCGCTATGGTCGACCAAAGATGTTGAGTGCAGGTGCTCAGCGTCATATCCAGAGGTTGTTATTGGGAAATAGACGTGTAAGTGCTGCCAGCATTGCTGCAAAGGGTTGAAGGGGTGGGGGGGGGGGGGTTATCCTGTCCGTGCTTAGACCATACGCCGCACACTGCATCAAATTGGTCTGTATGGCTGTCATCCCAGAAGCAAGACTCTTCTAAAGATGATGCAAAAGAAAGCCTGCAAACATTTTGCTGAAGACAAGCAGACTAAGGACATGGATTACTGGAACCATGTCCTGTGGTCTGATGAGAGTGATCAGCGGTCACGTTACACCACCACCACACATATTATGTCCCCTCCACCGATTTCTCTTACTGAAAGAAGATTTCTAATCTCTGATTTTGCTGCTAACTGTCCAGTGAAATGTCTAATCTGTGGAATTCTGTGTTCTTTATTACAGGAAAAAGATTGTTCTGCCTGAAGGAATTTGACAGTTATGGAGAGATCACACTCCAGTCACAGAAGTAGAGGAGGAAGAAATCAGGTAAATAAAGGAAGCTGTAAAATGTCTCACTCAACGCTACCAATGAGGCATAAATAATGGCAGAAGTACAAGAGGTAAACAAGAATGCCATCCAGAAGAGGACACATGGTCCATTGTGTTAGTGATGCGTTGCTTTTACATTATATTGAATAGAATGTTATTTTACTTTAACAAGTGAAAATATATAATTAAGCTTCTGCATAGACACTGCCAGTTTGCTGAGGCTAAAGGTCTACAGACATTCCTGGTCCAGCCACTGTGTCTGGCACCATACCGATACCAAATGATATTTCTTGTAAACGGATGTGTGTGTTGTAGAAAGTGACAGCTCACTGCCCATCTTCTCCCCTTGGGTCAGAGATTGGCAAAACCAGGCTGGTCTTTTCACTTCCCCTCTAATTGGACTTAAAGAGGTTGTAAAGGTACCATTTTTTTTTTCCTAAATAGCTTCCTTTACCTTAGTGCAGTCTTCCTTCACTTACCTCATCCTTCCATTTTGCTTTTAAATGTCCTTATTTCTTCTGAGAAATCCTCACTTCCTGTTCTTCTGTCTGTAACTCACTATTGTAATACAAGGCTCGCGCCCTCCCTTGGACTACAGGTGAGTCAGGACGCTCTCTACGTTGCAGATAAAGAAAGGAGCTGTGTGTTAGTGGGCGTCCTGACTCTCTTGTAGTCCAAGGGAGGGGGCGAGCATGACACTCCACACCAGGGAGAAAGCCTTGCATTACTGTGTGGAGTTACAGACAGAAGAACAGGAAGTGAGGATTTCTCAGAAGAAATTAGGACATTTAAAAGCAAAATGGAAGGATGAAGTAAGTAAAGGAGGACTGCACTAAGGTAAAGGAAGCTATTTAGGGGAAAAAAATTACTTTTACAACCCCTTTAAGCTGAAGATGTCTGTTGCATCGTCATTTGGGTAGAATATACAAATATTCTCTGATGTCGGTATGCCCATTACTGGTAGACCAGTAAACCTTCCTGGGATGTTCTGGGCCAGTGATAACATACCAGTGCTTACTGAAAGCCTCTGAACCTCATCTGCACCCAGACCTAGAAATATACCTAGCATATGTAACTAGGGGTCCTAAGTAATAAGTAATGTGGTCATTTATACTCCTTGGTAGAGATTCAAGAGTTTGACATTTAACAGAAATAATTTCTATTGGATAGTTGTAAATTAGCTTGAACTACCAATCTGTCTCTCCCTGGCAGGATCCAGATGTGCGTTTATCAAAGCTTTTATCCTATGCATTGCGTCATGGAGCTGTGTCTATGGGCTTGAACATGGCATCAGGTAGGTGGTGCTGGCTATAGCCTACATTTTTGAGAACAAGGAACGCCTTTTGAGCGATTTTAAAGTTCTGTTAAACCTCTTCTTTTAAATAAAATCAGACTTTGCCATTGTTCATTAGAGCAGCCAATCCCTGACTCATGTGCCACAGTTCTGGGGCAGTAAAATAAAATCTGTTCATGACGTCACTGAATCACAGGAGCTGGGAGTGGCGGCTTACATAAGAGCTCAAATAGCAGTTTTGCAACAAAATCTTATTTTATCATTTAAAATATATGTTGTGCAGACAAAATGGATGCAAGCTTTAGGCAGATGTATCAGTATAGCATAGGAAACCGCTTTCAATTTAATGGGGAGGGGTTATATTATGGCAGAAAGTATACAGTAACTCAAGCCATAGTGATGTCCCTTTGTCCTAGTAAATAGACCTGTAGACTGGTACCACTAACAGAATGTAAGGTAGATGGCTACACTTTGGGGGTTATTTACAAAAGGCAAATCCACTTGAAGCATTTGAAATTGCACTGAAAGTGCACTTGGAAGTGCAGTCGCTGTAAATCTGAGGGGTAGATCTGAAATAAGGGGAAGCTCTGCTGATTTTATCGTCCAATCATGTGCAAGCTAAAATTCAGTTTTTTATTTTCCTTGCATGTCCCCTCAGATCTACAGCCACTGCACTTCCAAGTGCACTTTCAGTGCAAGTACACTTTGCATTTGTAGCTTGCACTTGTAGTGCGAAGTGGATTTGTCTTTAATAGCTAACACCCCCCCCTGTGTCACATACATTAATACCCCTAGAGCACAGGTGTCAAACACAAGGTCTGCAGGCCGAATCCGGCCCTCCAGGCCATTTCATGTGGCCCTCGCACCTCTCCTGCAGGAGAGCTCCAGTCCTCCTCCAGACCCTTACTTTCTGCTTACAAACAATGCATCCAGCTTCTTCCCAGCAGCAGCATAAGGAAAGGGGGGTGCACTCTGATGTAAGGGAGAGTGGGGGACTCAACTTCTGATGGTGGGGTGGCTCTTGACATCTAATGTAAGCAGAGGGGATGCGCTGGACATCTAATCTTACAGATACAACCAGCCCTTTTGAGGACAATCATAATGCTGATGCGGCCCACAATAAAATTGAGTTTGACACCCCTGCCCTAGAGGAAGACCTACTTTTTAAGTATTTAAAATGCATAACCTGGTAGCACATTTCTCTTACTTTAACATATACCATTCTCTTACTGAACACCTTCCAAAGTGTCTATAATGTCAATAATGACTTTAGCATGGCAGCATTCATAGTCCTATCTGTCAGGAGTTGGGGCATGCTCACAGTGGTGCTACCGGGGCAAATATTAAAGTAAGATCATTTTTCGGCTTGTAAAAAAACGTTGTTTTTCAGCCTCTAGAAAAAAACAATGTTTTTTCCAACTTCATCATTAAAATGACGTTGCCCACACACGATCGTTAAAAAAAAAATGCTCTAGCAAAGCGTGGTGACGTACAACGGAACTATAAAGGGAAAGTTCAATGCGGATGGCGCCACCCTTGGGGCTGCTTATGCTGATTTTGTGTTAGTAAAAGTTTGGTGAGAGACAATTCGCGCTTTTCAGTTTGTTACAGTGTAAAGAATGTGCTATCTCTATTACAAACGCTAGTTTTACCAGAACGAGCGCTCCCGTCTCAAAACTTGCTTCTGAGCATGCGCAGGTTTTTCACGTTGTTAAAGCCCACACACGATCATTTTTTACAATCCGAAAAACGACATAGTTTAAAACGTCGTAAAAAAATAGAGCATGTTCAAATTTTTATTTTTTTTGTCGTTTTTCAGAACCCGAAAAATGCTGTGAAGCCCACACACGATCATTTTACAAGCCGAACAATGATCGTGTGTACGCGGCATTAGTTTATAATTTGTAGTTTTAACATACAGTGCCTTGAAAAAGTATTCATGCCCCTTGACATTTTCCAAATTTTGTCATGTTATAATCAAAAATGTAAATGTATTTTTATTGGGAATTTATCGGATAGACCAACACAAAGTGGCACATAATTGTGAAGTGGAAGGAAAATTATAAATGATTTTCATTTATTTTTTTATTTTTTTTTTACAAATATCTGAAAAGTGTGTCATGAATTTGTATTCGGCCCCCTTTACGCTGATACCCCTAACCAAAATCTGGTGGAACCAATTGCCTTCAGAAGTCACCTAAATAGTTAATAGAGTGCACCTGAGTGTAGAAATACAGCTGTTCTGTGAAGCCCTCAGAGGTTTATCTGTCAAAGTAGGATGAACCGCTGGGTCTGCCTGCACAAAGGTGGCATTGCTGCTGGCAGCTTCAGCCACATAAACAAATTGTCAGTTCACAGTTAATGGGTCTCAGTACCCATGTGAATGAGGCCTCATTAACCACTTAAGGACCGCCGCATGTACATTTACGTCGGCAGAATGGCACCGACAGGCACATCAACGTAAATATACGTTGGTGCCTTGGGGGGGATCGGGGGTCCGATCGGACCCCCCCCCCCCCGTACATGCGGCGGTCCGCGCGGCTGCAGGAGCGATCCGACAAGTGGGGGCGGCTATCCGTTTTCATCCGCCCCCTCCGGATCGCTCCCAGCCAATGCGCGCGCCCGCCTGACCTGTCACTTCCTCCTCCTGTGTAAACACAGGAAGGAGGAAGCGACGTGATCTCTCCCTCGGCGTTTGTTTCAAGCGCCGCTGAGGAGAGATCACTACAAAACAAGTAAGTCCTGCACCAAACAGCACACTGACACACACATTTAACCCCCGCGATCGCCCCCCCCCCCTCCCCCCTGTCACAGTGTCACTGAATGCAGTAATCATGTATGATTACTGTATTTAGTGTCAGTGTGACAGACAGTGTGACAGTCAGACAGTCAGTAGTGTCAGGGTAGCCCCCCCCACCCCCCCAATAAAGTTTTAACCCCTTGATCACTGCCCTAGTTAACCCTTTCACTCCCTATTGCCAGCGTCACTAAGCGATCATTTTTCTGATCGCTGTATTAGTGTCGCTGTTCCCGCTAGGTAGCTATTTTTTTTTTAATGCGATTTTTTTTTTTTTACTAAAGACATGTGGCTAAATAAATTTTGGCCTAAATGTTTGACTAAAATTTAGTTTATTGGTTTTTTATTATAACAAAAAGTAAAAAATATTGATTTTTTTTCAAAAATGTCGCTCTATTTTTGTATATAGCGCAAAAAATAAAAATCGCAGAGGCGATCAAATACCACCAAAAGAAAGCTCTATTTGTGGGAAAAAAAGGACGCGAATTTTGTTTGGGAGCCACGTCGCACGACCGCGCAATTGTCTGTTAAAGCGACGCAGTGCCGAATCGCAAAAACCCCTTGGGTCATTTGCCAGCGTATTGGTCCGGGTCTTAAGTGGTTAATAACTGAATGTCAGTAGTCTGGCCACTGGCTTTAAAGTAGAACCCCATGCATTTTTTTTTCTTTTGAAAGTAAGGAAGGGATAGAACCCTTTTCCATTTCTATGTGTATCCCTGTCACTGTTTAACCAATAAACTTAGTAGTAGAAATTGTAAGATTGTCAGAAATATGCGTAAATTATCTTTATAGAAATAATCTAGAATTGTTTTAAATACACACAAACAACAATATTGCAAATGTATTCATACATCATTTTTATATATATATATATTTTTTTTCCCCTCCTTGTCACTCTTCCTAACACTTGTTGCTCCAATTGTCTCTCCCTTGTTCATTTCACACCCAAACCCCTTCACCACTAACCCCTTATTCACCATTCTGTCCTATTCTTGAGTTGCCATTATTTGTTGACTCTTCACCCAATAATGTGTCCCTATAGATGGCTTCGTCCCTGTCTCCACTCTCCTCTCCCTTCCTCAGTTTCGTCCCTTTTCTCACAATGACATTGAACGTATAGTTAGATCCAATGACAAGCAAAGATTCACGCTAAGAAGTTCAGATCCAGAAAGGAAGTTGGAAATTCGTGCAAATCAGGGGCACTCTTTACAGGTACTGGTAAAGAATTTCATTTTTTGGTGTCATTTAAAGGACCTGTCCACACATTTTAGTTAGATGTTGGTAGGATGATTCTGCACTATGTTTTGAATACTCCAACAGTGAGATCTCCCTGCCGTAATTCTTGTTATCCCCCTGGGAGTTTGGGGGTTCCTGCCTACCTTTTGTGTGTTTCATAACCTCTTGTTGCGTTTTCTATATTATGAAATAACTATAAAAAACATTAGTTAAAGTAGTAATGTCTTGTCACAGAAGGTGTACAGGGAGCTTAAAATGTTACTAAACCCAGTAATATGAAAATAGTTCACCCCCCCCCCCTCCACAGTGCCCACAGCTTATAAATATTATTTTTTACATTAAAATACTGCTACTATATATTTTTTTGGCTGATCTGTATACCACGGTCAGTGATAAACTACACAGTTTCTCCAGTGCTGAGAGTTCAGGTAGTAGGAGATTTCCACTACAGCCTGTATACACGCCCACATGTGTGATGTCAATATCATGTGACCTGGCTAGCTCTGAATAAATCTTCTCTCCGGCATAATAGACACAACTGAGCATGTGCAGCTCGGCTACCCTGTCTGTGTTAGCTGGTCTTCCCCAGATAGACAGGAGGATCTATGCATACAGGATAAAACAGCCTTTGTACACAGTGCAGAAGATCAACCCCCTTAAGTTCCACAGTGAGTATAACAAGCATCCTATGCTGCATATAAAGACTGATTTTACTGTTGTGGGATTAGTAACACTTTTACCACTTGCCCTCGATTGACGGTGGCAGAATGGCACTCCTGCGCAAATTGGTGTAGCTGTACGGCAGGCGATTTAAGGAGTATAGGGAAAGCACGTGCATGCCCACCGTGTCCCTAAGGAGTCGATGCTAGTGCCCAGCGGGCACCCGTAATTGCTCCTGACAGCGAGGATGGGGATTTGTGTATGTAAACACACAAATCCACATCCTGTCAGGGGAGAGGAGACATTGTGTGTTCCTAGTATATAGAAACAACGATCGATCTCCTCCCCACGTCAGTCTCACCCCCCCCCCCCACAGTTAGAACACACAGTGAGAGAACACATTTAACCCCTTGATCGCACCCTAGTGGTAACCCCTTCCCTGCCAGTGACATTTATACAGTAATCAGTTCATTTTTATAGCACTGATCGCTGTATAAATGGTCCCAAAAATGTGTCAAAAGTGTCCGCTCTGTCAGATGCAATGTCGCAGTCCCGATAAAAATCACAGATCGCCGCCATTACTAGTAAAAAAAAATTTTTTAATTAAAAGACATAATTCTATCCTCTATTTTGTGGGCGCTAAAACTTTTGCGCAAACCAATTAATATACGCTTATTGCGATAAGTGAAGCCGAAAGCTGTCACGACCGGGTACATCACTAGACTGTGGAACAGGTAAGTGTCTGTTTATTAAAAGTCAGCAGCTACACTTTTTGTAACTGCTGATTTTAATAAACATAAAAAGCCTGGAACTCCGCTTTTAAAGGGGTTGTAAAGGTATATATATGTTTTTTTTCCCTAAATAGCTTCCTTTACCTTGGTGCAGTCCGCCTTCACTTACCTCATCCTTCGATTTTTGCTTTTAAATGTCCTTATTTCTTCTGAGAAATCCTCACTTCCTGTTCTTCTGTCTGTAACTCCACACAGTAATGCAAGGCTTTTCTCCTGGTGTGGCGTGCCGTGCTCGCCCCCTCCCTTGGACTACGGGAAAGTCAGGACGCTCTCTACTTTGCAGATAGAGAAAGGAGCTGTGTGTTACTGGGCATCCTGACTCTGCATTACTGTGTGGAGTTACAGACAGAAGAACAGGAAGTGAGGATTTCTCAGTAAAAAATAAGGACATTTAAATGCAAAATCAAAAGATGAGGTAAGTGAAGGAGGACTGCACTAAGGTAAAGAAAGCTATTTAGGAAAACAAATTGTACCTTTACAACCCCCTTTTAAAGGGTCACTAAAGGAAAAAACATTTTTTGCTGAAATGACTGTTTACAGGGTATAGAGACATAAAAGTTAACTGATTCCTTTTCAAAATGATTAAAAATAGAAAAAAATAATAATGTGCCTGCAAGTTAGTTTCACTTTTGAACTGGCTTCATGTTTCTGTGAAGTAGAAATAGACACACAGAACAAAAACAAACAAATCCAGGGCAGTGTTTTGTTTTTAAAATGAATCTGATTGGTTCTGGGAAGTTTTAGACACACAGTAATGACATCTTAGACCACCGTGAGAAAGCTCCCAGCACTGTGGTTATAAGGAAACAGACAAGCAGGAAGTGTGGAGAACAGAGCAGGATTACAGCAACTTCAAAGCAAAAACAAACAATAAGGACATGAAACCAGTACTGCAGTAAGGTAAAGGAAGCTATTTAGCTAAAAAAAAAAATCCTTTAAGTCCATAGATCTGTCTTGATGTCATCTTCCTTTTGATCCCATACTCATTGGGAGAGGGAATGCTTCTATGTACAATCTTGAAGGCTCAGCATCACATGTGGGTGTTGCCTAGAGTGGTTTGCATGCCATTACAGCCTACATAGAAATGCCCACTTCTCCAGACTGACATCTACCCATACCCAAGGTATTTTGATACTTGCATAACTCCTATCAAGATCCAGCCTGCTGCTTTGATTAGGGCTGAGGGTTCTTAAAAGAAGTACTGAGGCAAGGCGCAGTGATGCTTACAGAAAGCTATGTACAGCATCCTGCTTTCCACTCACACCAGCCATGATCTGCCTGCATTGTATAGAGATTCCCAGGGACTAAAATATAGGGCGTAATGAAAATGAAAAGGTTTTATTTAAAAATGTCATTGGTATGTTGGTAAAGGAGGAACCAAGGAAGGCCAAATATAAGCAGACTAAACTTCAGCGTTAACTGATGGTACTTCTACTGTATTCTTTAAACATTCAAACTCTATACACATAAATATTTGCTATGTTGCCTTTTTTTAGGTGGAGGTGGAACTGAGCCCATTGGGACCAGAGCTTCCTCCACAAGCCATACATGGGACTTATGTCCGTCACTGGCCATCAATTCTTCACAGTGGACTCTCTCGTATGAGCCGGACACACATTCATCTGTCCACTGAGCTCCCAGGAGAAGGCAACAAAGTCATCAGTGGTGAGTGATATTTGGCAGCAGTTGTTGTCCTCGGTATGAAGTGAATCCCCCCCCCATGTGTGTGCATGCATATTTGACCAATCTAGCTGCCTTCAGGCACAGGAATCAGCCAGCGGCTCCATGAACAGCAGTGTTCTGCTTGGCAGAATATTGTTCTGCATGTGAACAGAAAAGCGAGGGGGTGCCAAGGAGTAATGCTGGCATATGCTGCCAAACAACTTATCTCATAGGGAAACATTGGTCATCAGTTCTAGCTTGCCTATCAATGTCTTCTGTGAGCTAAGCAGGATCAGGAACTCTGCAAAGGTAAAGCATAATGGGCTACTATGCATCGCATAGTAGCCCATTATGTGACACTTACCTGCAGGAGAAGCCCGCAATGTCCCCATCTTCCTCACGAGTAGCGAGCGGCCATTCTTCACCTCCTCTTCCTTCCGGGGCCGCGAACTCTGGCTCTGTGAGAGGCCGGAGTCGCGCGCAGGAGCGTCCACTCACGGCATGACCTGAGTTGGAAACGGCACAGCGTACCCTTTCTAACTCTGGCGCATGCACAGAACAAATCGCTGTATGGCGATTTGCAAATCTCTCCTAGACGTGCAGGTCTGGGAGATATTTGAGGCACCTACAGGTAAGCCTTAATCTATGCTTACCTGTAGGTTAAAGGGTTTACAACCTCTTTAAAGCCTATAGAAAGCAAGTATTGCCTGCCATTTTGGGACTGTATCCTGTATCCCTGCTCTCCATTGTCACCTTTTGTAAGGATATGTGTAGAGAAGGAGAAGCTGAGCCTAGAGTTTTTGGGCTCTTTGCTCATTCCCTCTGGTGACTTCTACCCAGGGACGGACTAACCATTGAGTCACTCGGGCACCATGCCACTAGGGGGCCCCATCAGGGTTGCCAGACCCAGTAAAACCAGGGAGAGTATGTATAAATCTATGTTTTTATTACATTTGTCCCTGATATGTCCGAAACCAACATGCTTTTGATGTGAAAATCCCGAGATTTTAGCTGCCCCGCCTCTGCACTGCCTCCTGGCCTGGTGGCCATCTGTAAGCCCAGGGGCCCCATAATCTTCTATTGCCCAGGGGCCCCATGAGTTGTCATTCCGCCCATGCTTCTACCCCAGTACAGGCTGGAGAGGCCAATCAGTCCTCTGGTCTCTGGGTGTTGTGCACATATTGTGTGTTCCGGTGGAAAGGGGTAAGAGTGTGTTCCGGGGGAAAGGGGGAAGAGTGTGTTCCGGGGGAAAGGGGGAAGAGTGTGTTCCGGGGGAAAGGGGGAAGAGTGTGTTCCGGGGGAAAGGGGGAAGAGTGTGTTCCGGGGGAAAGGGGGAAGAGTGTGTAGCCTAATTGTGACTTATTTGCTCTGAGTCTTTGATATATATTCAGAGTGCCAAGGGGTAATTGAAACTATATTATCACACTGCACATGTTATGGATCCCTGGTTTCTATGTAGAAGCTATTCTGGGTCTTACTGGTCTGGAAGTGTTAGAGACACTTCAGAAAGTGACACCATGAAAGTGGCTTCTGGTATTTCTGGTATTTGTTGAGAATTTACTGGTTCATGAATATAGTATGTAGTAAGAGTTGTAAATTGATGTAACCGTTGCTATGTGTCTTTACAGGAATGCGTAGGGACTGTGAAGTAGCAATATTTATAGACCTTCCAAAGGCAATCGCGGGTGAGTCTGCTTCTTCTCCTCTCACACAGGCACTGTTTTCTTTCATTTCGTCAGCTGCAAGGTTTTCCAGGCATTGAACATGCAGGCTAAGTCATGTGGAAATGAACAAGTTACTTGCTGAGATAGGAAATGAGCAGAAATCTCCCAACAGTGACACAAAACACAACTTTTGTTTTTTTTTTGTTTTCCCAGAAGGTTGTCCTACAGAAAAATCGCTGCTAGACAACGCTGCGTCTGCAACATACGATTTTCATGTGCCAGGAATCGCACCACATTTTCAGCATGTAGGGGTGGCCTTAAAGGGATTGTTAAGGTTCGTGTTTTTTCACCTTAATGCATTCTATGCATTTGGTGAAAAAACACCTGGCAATGATGGCCGTTTTCTTACATGAGCCCCCGTTCACCTGCTGTGCGTGTCCCCCGGTGTCCTCTTCTCCACTGCTTCCTGGTGTTAATTGGATAAATTGATAGCAGTGCAGCCATTGGCTCCCGCTGCTGTCAATCAAATCCAATGATGCGGCCGCCAGGGGGAAAGACCGAGACATACACTCTGTGCCTATGGACGCAAAGTGTATGAGACGGGAGCGTGCCCGCAAGGTTAGCTATTGCAGGGAGGAGCCGAGACAGCCTCCGAGGGACCCCAGAAGACGAGGATCACTCTGTGCAAAACGAACTGCACAGTGGAGGTATATATTGGTATGTTTGTTATTTAAAAAAAAAAATATTTAAACCTTTACAACCCCTTTAAGAGTTTTCTGTGCAGCACCACATTTTGTATGCGGCTGCATGAATTAGTGCAATTTACACACACTCATTCACCCACATATACAGTGGATATAAAAAGTCTACACACCCCTGGTCAGTTTTCTGTGATGTAAACAAATAAGACAAAGATAAATAATTTCAGAACTTTTTCCACCTTTAATGTGACCTAAAAACTGTACAACTCAATTGAACAACAAATAGATCTTTTAGGTGGAGGGAAGTAAAAATTGAAAATTAAAATATGGTTGCATAAGTGTGCACACCCTTCAACAAATACTTTTTTGAAGCACCTTTTGACTTTATCACAGCACTCAGTCTTTTTGGGTATGTGTCTATCAGCATGGCACATCTTGTCTTGGCAATATTTGCCACTCTTCTTCTTTACAAAAACACTCCAAATCTGTCAGCTTGCGAGGGCATCTCCTGTGCACAGCCTTCTTAGGATGACCCCACAGATTTTCAATCTGATTCAGGTCTGGGCTCTGGCTTGGCCATTCCAAAACTTTAATCTTCTTCTGGTGAAGCCAAATCTTTGTTGTTTTGGATGTATGCTTTGGGTTGTTGTCATGCTGAAAGCTTTCTAGCAGAAGCCTGAAGATTTTGTGATAAATTTGACTGGTATTCAGAACTGTTCATAATTCCCTCTATCTTGACTTAGACCCCTGTTCCAGCTGAGCCCCAAAGCATGATGCTGCCACCACCATGCTTCACTGTGGGTATGGTGTTCTTTTGGTGATGTGCAGTGTTATTTTTGGGCCAAAGATATCTTTTGAAAAATATGGCCAAAAACTTCAATCTTGGTTTCATCAGACCATAACATATTTTTGCAAGTGCTTCAGATGTGTTTTTTCAATTTAGCCAGGCTTGGATGTTTTTCCTCATAAGAAAAGCTTTCGTCTTGCCACTCTACCCCATAGCCCAGACATATGAAGAATATGGGAGATTGTTGTCACATGTACCACAGCCAGTACTTGCCAGATATTCCTGCAGCTCCTTTAATGTTTCTGTAGGCCTCTTGCCAGCCTCCCTGACCAGTTTTTTTTTTTCACATATTTTCATCAATTTTGGAGGGACGTCCAGTTCTTGGTATTATCAATATTGTGCCATATTCTCTACACTTGTTGATGACTGTCTTGACTGTGTTCCATGGTATATATAATGCCTTAGAAATTCTTTTGTACCCTTCTCCTGACTATTGCATTTTAAAAATAAGATCCCTCTGATGCTTTGGAAGCTCTCTGCAGAGCATGGCTTTTGCTGTAGGATGCTACTAAGAAAATGTCAGGAAAGACCTACTAGAACAGCTGAACTTTATTTGGAGTTAAAGTGGATGTAAACCCAATTCATGACATTTGAGCTGGGCACATATATCTGCAGTATTTTGTTATCTCTCTTCAAAAAGCTAAGTCCCATAGCTCTCTCCTGAACCGTTCCTCTGTTATTCGCCTGATAACTCCTGATAAATTCTCAGACACATCAGATAAAATCAGCCTGACATTTCTGTCAGGGGAGGTTGCTATAAATAGATTAGCAGGGAGCTGGCCCTGTTACAAAACACCTCTGAGAGTCTCTGCCTACGATTGACATGAAATTTTCACCACATGTCAGTAACAACCCATGCACACACATGAAGAAAGGGAGATGCAAAAAGACTTGGAAAGACAAAACACCAGCTAAAATCTATCAGTAATTAGAAAGCAATCCTCCCCCTTGTCAGTGCAAATTAACATCAGCTTATTAAGTCTCAACTGATGGCCTATAAAGGGTGTTTCATTACACAAGAAACCTCTTATGATGGGTAAAAGCTAAGAGATCTCTCATGACCTTCTCAACCTTATTATTGCAAAACATACTTATGGCATTGGTTACAGAAGGATTTCTAAAATTTTGAATGTTCCAGTGATCACTGTTGGAGCCATAATCTGGAAGTGGAAAGAACATCATTTCACCATAAACCGGCCATGACCAGGTGCTCCTCCCAAGATTTCTGACAGAGGAGTAAATAAAACTATCAAAAGAGTTGCCCAAGAGCCAAGGACCACTTGTGGAGAGCTTCAGAAAGACCTGAAATTAGGTCCAATTGTTTCAAAGAAAACAGTAAGTAATGCACTCAACTGCCATATTCTGTATGCACGCTCCCCACGCAAGACTCCATTGCTGAAGAAAAAGCATGTTGAAGGTCATTTAAAGTTTTTTGCACAACATTTAGACAAGCCTGTGAAATACTGGGAGAATATAGTCTGGTCAGATGAGACCAAAATGTAACTCTTTGGATGCCATAATACCCACGTTTGGAGGTCAAAATGGCACCTCACATCACCCCCAAAAACACTGCCATACCAACAGTGAAGCTTGGATGTGGGTCTGTTTTTCAGCATACGGTACTGGCAAACTTCATATTATTGAAAGAAAGGATGGATGGAAAAATGTTCCATTACAATCTTGATAAAAATCTGCTGTCACCTACCAGAATGATGAAGATGAAACGAGGTGGACATTTCAACAAGACAACAATCCCAAACACAAAGCCAAGGAAACTCTCAATTGGTTTCAATGAAAGAAAATAAAGCTGCTAGAATAGCCCAGCCAATCACCTGACTTAAATCCAATAGGAAATCTATAGACAGAATTAAGGATCAGAGTTAGATGAGGCCCACTGATCCTTTAAGATTTGAAGACCGTTTGTGTGGAAGAATGGGCCAAAATCACGCCTGAGCAATTCGTGTGACTAGTTTCTCCATACAGAAGGCGTCCTGAAGCTGTCATTACCAACACAGGATTTTGTACAAAGTATTAAATGCATTTCAGTTAGAGTGTTTAATATTTTTCCACAGAGCTGTATTTACGTGTTTTATCATATATATTCTTTATGTTCAAGTTTTAAGTAAATAATTTTTACAAAAAATATAAGGATTGCCAGTATTGACATCTGTCTGAAAATGCTCGTAACGTACTGTAGCTGCCATGTGAAAAAACATTTTTGGCCTCAGTACATTCAAAATCACTGACCTGGAATATGTATTCAGATATCAAATGTCAGAGTAAAGTCAGAAATCCTTTGTCTGCATTTATTCCATGTCCGTGACTCAAAGTAATAAAAATCAGAGGGTCAATGTGAAAACTGATAGTTGTAATGGCAGCTTCCATGTTTTTCTTAGGTAATTAGTCGTTTTTAATGTAGGCCTTTTTCAGAAATATCTAGGATTCCTGAAAGTTGTTAATTTTAGACAGTAGTGAAAGGTGGATGAAAGAAACAAGCTGCAGCTTTTTTTTTACATATTCTACATCTCTCTTAATTCTGTTTTAGATCAGATCCCATTCTTCTGGTCCGCAAACCACGTCCTGCTAACACCCGGTAATGCAGATGGTGTGCTTCTCCCTAAATATTTTCTAAAGGCTCTCCAGCTTAGACCTCAGAGTAAGTATCTTGAAATTTTCTGGAAAGCAAACTTGGGCCAAGAAACATACATACTGTAGGTTGTCATTGCTAAACTCTAGTTCTATTCAGGGTGTAACTTGTAACATGTTACGAATGCACCTGCCAACATACGGACTCTGTCCCCTATTGTAACAGCAGGCAGAGCATCTCCTCCCTGCACCCAGACAAAAATGTCCTAGCACACTTGCCAGCTAGCCTGCAAAAAGAAAAACAAAAAGCATCCAAATTGGCCCTGACTAACAATTCATGGTAAAAACAGAAGTTTTATTTGCACACATTTGCAAATATGTGGAAGCCGCAGTGTCTACACCAAGGTTTCACTGTGTACTTCAATCCTAACTCTATATATTTGTCTCCAAACTGGAACACATATAGCTGTGGATAAATTAGGAGCAGGTTTGCTTGGAGGGAGCCCTAGGGCTGCCACCTGTATGGGATTCATCCGGACAGTCCAGGTTCTGAATCATCTGCCCGGTTTTCAGGCTGCCTGACACCCGGACAGACCATTTGGGCAGGGGGAGCCCCATTGGCATACTTGCCACTGTGGAGACCTTTTCACCATTCATTTACCCTGAGTTTATGTGGTGCGTTTACACCTCTGATTGTACAGACTCAGAGCCTGGATAACAAAGGGTTATATGAATGGGTCATACATTACGTTCACATTATCTGGACATAAAGAGTGCTAGGAGCTGGCAGTTGTTTTCATTGAGTAGTACTGTTGTAAATATTAGTGGATGAGCACAATAGCCTTTTCACTATTTCTCAGCCCCCCAACTACCCCCAGGTGCATCACCCCCAGGCCACTTCATACATCAAGCTGGCAGTTATCACTCAGAGCTCCTTTCTACCCACCCTTCTGAGGGACATCATTTCATGGTCACTTTCCTTCCCTTATCTTCCCAACATCTTGTTTACCCCATAGACACTGCAAGAAACGCTTCCCCTGTCTGCCATTGTCATCCCCTCCACACTCCTCTCCTGTACATACTGCCCCCATCATACCCTCCGCACTCCTCTCCTGTACATGCTGCCCCCATCATACCCTCTGCACTCCACTCTTGTACATGCTGCCCCCATCATACCATCTGCACTCCACTCTTGTACATGCTGCCCCCCATCATACCCTCTGCACACCTCTCCTGTACATGCTGCCCCCACCATACCCTCCGCACTCCTCTCCTGTACATGATGCCCCCATTATACCCACCGCAATTCTCTTCTGCCACACTGCATGTCGCAGAGCTCAGTGCCTCTAAGCTTGGGCCTGCCACATTAATGTTGGCTCCCATGAGGCAGCCATCTTTAAACCTGGGGGACTCACGATCTCCAATTGCCCAGGGGCCCCATGAGTTATCAGTCCTCCCCTGGTCCAGACTGTGGCTACCCAGTAGGGTTGCTCACTGCAATTGTAAGCCAAGAGTGTCAACTTTGTTGACCAATGTAAAGGGGGACTCTTGTGATTAACTCCATATGGTTATTAATATTATTTAATCATAAAATGTATGTATAGTGTATACTACAAAAAAAATTGCCTTGCATTGTACAGAAGTAATGAATTTAATGTACTCTTAAAAAATAATTGGCATGTGCTGCTAATGTGTTTGGGTTTAGCTTGAAGAAAAGGTGGCAACCCAAGGGAGCCCACTACTTCTTAGGGACACAATGACAGCTGGAGGCATCCAATGTGACCCCATGCCTAATCCAGCAAACAAGCTATTAAAAAAAAAAAGACGTCAGGAAGGGTAACGCACAACACAATCAGACAAAAATTTACCAGCTAGACTGCAAAAAATTTTTTTTATTGAAAGCAGCTAAAAGCATATAATAACAGCTAAAAAGGTGGGCTGTTTGATATTTTATAGCATTTTGCATATTTTTAACTGCCACATGCTTCACTAATCCTCCAACTGATCAGCTAAAATGGTATTGGGATCCATTATCATAGTTAATACTGGTAACTCAGAACCAACACTTAGGATGCATTCACACCTGAGCGTAGGCGGCAGCTGGCGTATTGCCGCGACACGACATTGGCGTATTGTCCCCGCGATTTGCGGCAACAAGTCGCTCCTTGTTTTCGCTGGGAGGGGTGATTTTAACATTGTCGGCTATTGCCAAACGCCTGATACGCCTGGAAAAAAAGGGTACGGCGTTTCGGCGTAGAGATGTGAACCATCTCCATAGCCGACAATGTTCGCCCCTCTAGCGTATCTCAGGCTGCTACAGCGTCGGGCTTAGGGCGACAAAACGCCTAGGTGTGAATGCAGCCTTACTGTGATAATACTTTCCTCTAACCTGGAGAAACAATAAATACACCATTTTAGCTGATTATATGGCGTATGTAGTAGTGAAGCATCTAAAGGAGGAAGATATGCATTTTGCTATAAAATGTTTATTTTTTTTTAAAACATTTTAACTGCTTTCAATACATTTTTGAAAATGTATTTATTTTTTAGTACGTGTTATGTGGTACTGCTACAGTCCAGTCTTCTGAGACGTTAATCAGCCCAAAGTTGATATCTCCCCCCCCCCCCCCCCCCCCCCCCTGCAATATCTGATCCTTTATTAATGCAGCAGTGACATCTACTGGTGTATTGAAATGATGACAGTTTTCTCAATAAATATACAAACTGTTCTCTCATTACAGGTTTATTGCTCATGCTTTTCTATAATCTTTTTTTCAGAAATATTTACCTTAAGCATTAAGCAGGCCATACACGGTGTGAATTTCCTTCCTGCGGCCACAGGTTGCCCACAGACAGTGTTAACAGGGGAATCTCTCCTGCTGAGATACTGTATTCCCCTGGCGGGGGTAAGCCCCCCATCCCCACCAGGAGAAGACAGTGATAATTGCTAGCGGTTATACCAGCCACTTGCGATAATCGTATATAAGTTCGGGCAGGCGCTTGTACCCAAGTTGATCGGTCAACTTGTTACATTCAGCCTGCCCATACATAGTTCGAATCTCAGCCAGTTCCTGCTGGACCGGCCGAGATTCGAACCGTCTATAGCTGGCTTATGAATTGAGTTGTTTTAGGTAGCAGTTCAATATTTTCTTTTATTTTCATAAATTATCTCCTGTGTACTAAACAGTAAAAAAATTAAAGGAGCTGTTCTTCACTGTTAGTGAGTGAGTGAGTAACTTGTATAGCGCAACAATTACGAACTTAATTGCCTCAAGGCGCTTTGCATTCTGTGTACTCCTGATCCTTCAGAAGAGATGGGTCCTTAGTTTTTTCCTGAAAGCCCGATGGTTTTCTTCCAAGCGGATGATCGTAGGTAGAGCATTCCAGAGCCGGGGTCCTTGGACTCCCTTAGATTTGTAGCGTGATTTGGGGATTTGAAGAAGGTTTTGATTGGTTGACCGGAGCACGCGGTTGGTGACGTAAGGTTTTATTTTCTCGCTTAAGTATTGAGGAGCCTTTCCTTGTGTACATTTGTGAGTGAGGCAGAGGGTCTTGTAAGTCACCCGGTCCTGTACGGGGAGCCAGTGGAGGGACCTCAAGGCTGGGAAGATTGGTTCCCACGTTTTTTTACCTGTTACCAGTCTGGCTGCCGTGTTCTGGACAACTTGTAGACGTGAGATCTGGTATTTCGGTAGTCCCAGGTAGAGAGAGTTTGCGTAATCAAGTTGATGATTGTTCCTACCACTACTGCTGTGTCCTCTATATCAATATATGGATGGTGGGTAAATTTTATAAGAATCAGGCAGCACAAAACTGATTTAATGTTTTGAATGATCATTGTCTCTTGAAATCTGTATTTAAAGGGACACTAAAGGAAATTTTTTTTTTTTTAGCTAAATAGCTTCCTTTACCTTACTGCAGTGCTGTTTTCATGTACTCATTGTTCGTTTTTGCTTTGATGTTGCTGTAATTCTGCTCTGTTCTGGACACTTACTGGTTGTCTGTTTCCTTATAACCACAGTGCTGGGAGCTTTCTCACTGTGGTCACTAGACAAGGATGTGTGATTACTGTGTGTAAACTGAAACTGGGTTGGTGCTGAGGGGTTTTAGACAAACCATCACTGCCCTCTATTGGCTCTCTGGCTCTGTACATCAGAGAGACAGGAAATAACAGCAAAAACTAAACTAGAACTATAGGTTGATTATATGATTGATTTTTAATCATTTTTAAAAGGAATCAGTTAACTTTTTTATGTCTCCATACCCTGTAAACAGTAATTTCAGACCAATTTTTTTTTTCCTTTAGTGACCATTTACGTTTCTTGTGCTAATATATGCCTCCCACTAATCCTGTCCAAAAATACACCCATTCTAACTTGGTAGAAAATGTAATACTTTAATAAACCTGTCCCAGATTGCTGAAGACACACACACCTCTTATCCCATTTCTTATCATTTATCATCCTAAATATTTGGCTATAGTAGTTTTAAAAATGTACTTCTACAAACTACATGGAGTTTTCTGTAATTTTGACAAGGCACTAAGAGGTGTGGTGACACATAGACAGTTTGAGTGAAGGAAGATATGATTTAAAGATAACCCCTTTTATATATACAGAAGTAACCATGTCAGTGGATTCAGAATATCCGAGTATTAAAACAAAATAAAAAAAAGAGGCACAAATGGATATAGTCTTTCATAGCCAACTGAATAAATACTCAGTGAATGATCTTGGTGGATCTAATAACATTTATTGAAAATTGTTTGAAAAGATGGCATCTAACACCATTTTGGATTTTAACAATAAGGCTCCGTTAACATCTCCATGCTATGAATCGCGGTCGGAATCGCTGTGATTCTGCCCACAATTCGCAATAGTGGCATTCCCCATCAATTTCAATAGCACTCCGAAAAACGCTCGCCGCAACGATTCGCACTGACGAATCGTTCCCGCGATTTGTCAGCGACAATCGCGCAAACAGGATTGCGAGATGCCTGTCACCCAAAAGAAGTAATTGAGCTTCTTTTAGGCGACCTGCAAATCTATGTGCACGTTTTTACCGCGATTGTCGCCCTCATACGCCAAGATGTGAACGGAGCCTAAAATTTTATAGTCTCTCAAAGTGAGCATATACTTGACTTAACATTGAAGTTATTCTGCAATGAATATATAAGTATATAGGGGCCCTTTCACTGTAGTGTTGGCCACATGAGTGTCATGTGATGTCTGATAGTGGGAAGTATCAGCCAATATGAACTCTGATCCTCCCCTTCAGCAGGGACCACATGACCAAGTGCCTAAGCATTTTTCCATGTGTCTTGACACTTCAGGATAGGTCCACTTTAATAGTGTGCATGGCCATATTTCAATGATTAGTAGAGCGGTATAATGGAACATTTCTTGATTAAACATTTGTATTCTTTTGTTCTTTCACAGGAAAGCTACTTCCACTTGAATGACAGAAAATCTTCTTTACCAAATAAATAACTTTTCTTAACTTTTTGTATATCTTCACCTAATTAACAAACACGAACATAACAAAGATCCACTAAAAATAAGAGTAAAAACAGAATATTGGTCAACTTGTCCTCAGTACTGGGTGTACGCTTTACCTTCAAGGCTGACATACTTTAAAGCTAAACTCCGTTATGGAGTTGAGGGTGGCAGTTTTCGAGCTTGCACTTTTTAGATCAAAGTTATCCTGACAGGTTTACATTAACTAAAGTGGCAATGTTTGCAAAGTTAACTTCCTGGTGCCTGAAATATAGGAAGAGCATGAGGTGGCAGCTCAGTGTTGACAATGACTACCCTTTGATGCGGATACCAATAGCCTTTTAGCAGGCGACACGGCTCTGTCTCTCTAGAGACACAAACAAACAAATATTGGGAAATTTATTTTATAAAACAAGTTGGCCCTCATTTTATTGAACTACTTATTGACTGTCATTTGTTTTCAAATGTTTGCCATCTGTCAGCCATAAATAGGTTATAAAGTTAAACACAATACCTGAGGGAATACCGTAAGTAATGTATAAACCATCCATTTCCAGGAATAGACACTTGCATTTCCCGTAGTTAGTGCATTAGATGGGGGAGATGTTATAGGGTTATCACTTCCTCAATCATGTGTCATTCTACAGCAGAGGTATAGTATAGACCAGTGTTTCTCAACTCTAGTCTTCAAGGCGCACCAACAGGTCATGTTTTCAGGATTTCCCTCAGCTGAAACGGCTGTTTGTAATTACTAAGGCAGTGAAACTGATCAAATCAAGGCAGTAAATACCTGATCAATGTAAAATAATAGAATGCCTGAAAACATGACCTGTTGGGACACCTTCGAGGGCTAGAGTTGAGAAACACTGGTATAGACATGTGTAAAGGATTCAAAAAATACTAAAAAAGGCCCATCTACTCATTGGGTCATGGCTCAAAATCAAAGAACATTCTAAAGCCGGGGTCTCTAAACTGCAGCCCGAGGGCCAGATGTGGCCCTTTGCTAGTCTTTATCCGGCCCTTGGGGCACAATTCTTCCCACTGATAGAAGGCACGATTTGTCCCAATGATGCCAACAATGGGGCACTATATCTTCCACCAATACCAATGATGGGATAATATACCTCTTACTAATAGGGGGAATACACCTCCTCCTATTGGCTACCAACCCTAAGGCCATATTTATTCTCACTGATGCTGGGCCTGTGACATGCTCTGCCCCTGCTAGCCATAATCTGGCCCTCCTAAAGTCTAAAGGAAAATAAAGTGGCCCTGTTTGAAAAGTTTGGAGACCTCCGTTCTAAAGTAAACCTTTCTTGACAGAATGGCTGATGCCATTGATGAAAATGTTGGTTGTCTGCCTGTTATACTTTCCTAAGTTATCTTCAAGTACCCACCTGCAAACTTAAGGAAGTATTATGTAATAACTTGGGCTTTCTTAGTCACAAACCTGGACCATGTGTGCTTTTCCAGAGAGACCAAGAAATGTCGGAAGTCCCCATTATTGACTCAAAGTACTGAAACAAGAGTATTCTCTTAACCACAAAAGAATTAAAGTACTTTTATAGCCACAACAATTTTTCTTTTTTTTTATAGTTTTGGATAAAGTAGGGATATGTCAAAACCCCTGTCAGGTTATTTTTATTCTGTCTTCATCCCTTTTGGTAGATTACACGTTACTTCCTGTCACTAAAACATAACAGGAAGTAAGAGTAAATCTCCTCTTAGTTACCATATAAGCTGATATCAACAATGGGACATTCCCCCTCAAGTCCTGTTGTCATTGATAACTGTAAAATGTTTATTTCCTATTACATTCTGTTGTGATAAAAATAGACACCAGAACACATAGAGAAAGTTAATCTCCTCACCAGAAGAACAGACCGCAAACAGAACAAAAAAAATAAGGCTTCAATCCTAAACCACTTTACCTAAATTATAACGGTTGGACTGAGTGTTATTTATGTAGGCAGAACCCATGTGCACCAATTATATTTTAATGTTCTGGCAATCCGTGTAGAGGCAGGTTAAACAAAGAACAAATCATTGCAGTTAAGCTATGCACATCAAATGCCAATTATTCAGGTTTACATAGCACTTCAGAACTTGGCTTAAACATAGTGCTGAATCTCCACCTGGTATTGAGTGGTTGTTGGGCCCCATCCTTACAACTGTTTATATTGATCGACAAATAAATCTTCCCATTTCCAAGACAAGTTTACTATTGCAGGGCAGTAAATAAATTCAGAAGGCTTGCATTGATCCTTTAAACTGTGTAAATGTGGTACCCTTAGGATGTTTATACCGTTGTGTATCTACACCAGTGTTTCTCAAACTTTTTCATTCAAGCCACCCTTTAAAATTATAGACAGCCTCAAGTTACCCCATTCTAAAATGTGAAAACTATTCTAATGACACGTACACCCGATCGGTTCATCCGATGAAAATGGACCGATGGATTTTTTCATCAGATATCCAATGAAACTGACTTTCATCAGTCTTGCCTACACACCATCAGTTAAAAATCTGATCGTGTCAGAACGCAGTGACGTAAAACACAATGACGTGCAGAGAAAAATGAAGTTCAATGCTTCCGAGCACGAGTCAACTTGATTCTGAGCATGAGTGGATTTTTGACCGATGGATTTCCCCACAGACGATCTTTTATTTTCTATCGTTTTTTTAACCACCAGAAATTTTTAAAACAGGTTCTATTTTTTTCACCGATGGGGGAAAAAAAATGATGGGGCCCACACGCGATCAGTTCGTCCGATGAATCGGACCGTTTTCATCAGACGAACCGATCGTGTGTACAGGGCATAATAGTTTTTACATAATGCAGCAACATTCACATGTAGGACACCCAATGTTAGAGGTGATTTATTCTTCCAAAGCAAATACACTTTTGAACACTGGTACAGACAAGTATTCCAATATTTATTTTCTCCCTCAATTTCTCTCCATCAATCAGCTAATTTCACCCCAGTGCTGAGGAAAAAGAGGCAGAGGAGGGTCAGACAAGGATGCTGTGGAGGCGACAGACCTCCTTCTCATCAACTGATGATATCACTGGTTGTTAGGATGCCAGTGTCTAGAACGGGGATCCTCAAACTACGTCCCTCTAGCTATTGCGGAACTACACATCCAATGAGGCATTGTAAAACTCTGACATTCACAGACATGACTAGGCATGATGGGAATTGTAGTTCCTGAACAACTGAAGGGCCCTATTTTGAAGACCCCTGGTCTAGAAAGTCGTAATGGTGCATAATAAAAACTTGTGGCTTTGTGTAACTAAAAGGCAGGCTTCATCCTCCTGCTGGTTTGTTTACAATTCATGCCAAGGGACCCTAGTTGAAAAAGGCTGATCTATTTTATTGAACCTTATTTACTACATCATGCATGACAAATTTACGTTTATCTATTTTTATGCTGGCTACCTTTTGTACAGTATAATTCATTACGCAAGAGACTAGCAACGGCGACATGGACGCCCCCGCCCGTTTTGGGACAAATCATTACCCCCAGCACCAAAGTCAAAAGCCTCGGAGTCATCTTTGACTCCGACATGAAAATGGATGCACAAATAGGCTCAGTAGTCAGCGGATCTCACCATCTGCTGCGCCTGCTACGTAGACTTGTTCCCTTCATCCCAAAAGAAGACACAGCAGTAGTGGTGGGAACAATAATCGACTCCAGGCTCGACTATGCAAACACCCTTTACATTGGTCTTCCAAAATATCTGGTTGCTCGTCTACAAGTCGTCCAGAATACGGCGGCATGACTTATAACAGGAAAAAAAACCTGGGAATCAATCACTCCCTCCCTCAGGTCCCTTCACTGGTTGCCTATGAAGGACCGGATCACATTTAAGGCCCTCTGCCTGATGCACAAATATGTTCAAGGAATCGCTGCCCAATATTTGTGTGAAAAAATTAAATACCACAACTCCAATCGCGTTCTCAGTTCAACTATCCAAAATCTACTTCAAATCCCCAAGACCCGTTACAAGACAAAAGGAGAACGAAGATTTGCAGTCCAAGGAACCCGATTGTGGAATGCATTACCAACCAATATCCGAACGGAAATGGATCACCAGGCCTTCAGCAAAATACTCAAGACCCACCTATTCTGAAGGCCAAATTAGAAGGAAATAGATACCAAGTGCCTTGAGGCGATTCAGTTTGCATGTGTAGCGCTATATACGTTTTTCATTCATTTAATTATTTATTCATTACATTCTCCAGTTGTCTTATTTGCAGAACCACTCTTTAATATTTATATGACAGAGAGTTGTACAGTTCAACCAACAGTGAAAGCATAGTGTAAATTACATAAGGATGAAAAACAATTACAGCATATATTATATATGTATGTAAGTACCACTGGTATAGAGGTATGTCTGCAAATATGATCCTGTATGTGGGTTATTTGGAAGATTGTAAACTGGGAAATCTCTCATCGACTCTGTACAACAGAAAGGTGATTGAAATGCTTGATGCAGGTCATCTTCAGTGTCTCATAGGGTGTGCTAGATTACTTACACAGCTTCTGTACCTCATCATCCTCTAGCCATAAGCATCTCATGAAATTGTTTTTATATTTATTTTACCATTTATACCTGATGCACCCCAATGTTTTACAATCATTTTGTAATGCTGTCTCAGACATCTTCACTTCTCAGTTTTTACTGCTCCATTCAAAAGAAACCTGTACCTAAAGGGTTTGGGTTATGGTCATTCTAGTTACCCTAACCCTAGGGTTGGCCTTGAAGACTAACTATGTGATCTGTGGAAGCCAAAAAAAAAGTTCAAGGCAGCATAGCACTGACTAAGGATTTATAATTGAGTGCTCTATGTATTACATCCACAGGAAGACATACTGGACTTAACAGCTTCATCAGGTCAGAAGAACATTGGAACATGACAGAGAATATAAGTTGGAGAATGCTGCTATGCATTGTCATCTAGAACTGTTGAAGGGGGTCTAATTATTTTAGACAGAAGCACATTGGATGATTATTGGGACAACAACACAAAAATTATTATAACGCCTCATGGCCACCAGTCAGTTTATGGAACAAATCTTCATTGAGTCCCTTGGATCCGTCTTTAGCTCGTGTAGACATAAAGATGTAACCTCCTATGTACTCATGGACAACTTTACATGGAGCAGAGACACAAGTAAAGGCAACGTTAATGTTCTCTGTGAACTCAATGGAAACCTGAAACAAAGAACATGAAAATTACAAGGTAAGGTACTCAGTCAAACTTTTCTTCTTTTAACTTCTTCCCACCTGGCCACTGCACATAAACAGCTGGGTGGACATAAAATACAGCTGATGTAATAACACTGGCTAAAAGTATTGTAGAGCTACCCACCAGAACCAATTAAAATTGTTTTAAAGAGGAAGTAAACCCAGATGGGTTTTACTTCCTCTTTGTTTCCCTGCAAAGGTAAAGCATAATAGGCTACTATGCATCGCATAGTAGCCCATTATGTGACACTTACCTGCAAGAGAAGCCCACGATGTCCTCATTTTCCTCCATTGCAGCGAGCGTCCATTCTTCACCCCTCTTCCTTCCGGGGGCCATGGACTCCGGCTTTGTGACTAGCCGGAGTAGCGTGACGTCACTCCCACGCGAGCGCGCTGGAGCCGCCATCTACGGCATGACTTGTGCTAGAAATGGCAGAGTGTACCCTCTCTAACTTCGGCGCATGTGCAGAAGAAATCGCCGTACCACGATTTGTCGGTTTAGGAGATATTTCCAGCACCTACAGGTAAGCCTTAATCTAGGCTTACATGTAGGTGAAAATGGTATGTAAGTGTTTACAACCACTTTAATTTCATTCTCAGAGACTTTTTCTAAATCTACATTAGAAAATAGCAGCTGGAATGATTGTTGGTTGTTGCTGGTAATACTGTCCTTTTTCCTCTTCTGCAGGATTATACACGTAGCTCCATATATTCATCCCTACTGCAGGTGCCTTTCTGGACAGTAAGAGAACTTGTGTATACTGTATCAGCAGGTAAAATAAGTATTGAACACGTCACCATTTTTCTAAGTAAATATATTTCTAAAGGTGCTATTGACATGGGTTTTTCACCACATCAGTAACAACCCATGCAATTCATACATGCAAAGTAGGGATGTCCCCGATACCAAGCATTTCCCCGAGTATTTGTACTCGGAGAAAATGCTCCGATACCTGGGCAGTCAGGGTGATCGGTGCGGCAGGGGAGTTGCAAGTCTTCTCTGTGCTGCCTTCTCCCCCATGTTCCGTGTGCTGCCTTTTCCCCCATGTTCCGTGTGCTGCCTTCTCCCCCCCCCCTGTGTTCCGGTCCTCTTCCCCCCCCCAGTGCTCCGTGTGCTGCCTCCCCCCCTGCTCCGTGTGCTGACTTCTCCCCCCTGTGCTCCGTGTGCTGACTTCTCCCCCCGTGCTCCGTGTGCCACCTTCTTCCCCCTTCCCTTGCTCCGTGTGTTGCCCCCTCCGTGCCGTCTTCTCCCCCTTCGTGCCGGAGGTAGGAGCCGATAAACCCGGCTCCTACCTTTTCCGAATAGACAGTCAGTGATCACTGACTCTGTCCATTCACATAACTGAACTGAGCATCATAGCCTGTGATTACGATGCTTCAGTTTATGAATGGATAGGAGCTTCTCTTCATTCATTTTAGCTGAGGCTGCAGAGAAAGGGACTGGGGATTCTGTGTCCTTAGTCATTTTCTCTGTCTTAAAGGGGAGATGTCAGAGGTCTGTTAAGACCCCTGATATCTCTCCAAAGACCCCCAACAGGGCTGATAAAAAAAATTGCAATAAATAAAAAGTTTCGGTATCGGCGAGTACTTGAAAAAAGTATCGGTACTCGTACTCGGTCTCAAAAAAGTGTTATCGGGACAACCCTAATACAAAGAAACCAAAACAAAAAATTTCAGAAGTGAAGTTATGCAAAATAAAATGGAATAACACAGGGAAAAGGTATTGAACACGCTAACTGAAAATTATTTAATACTTTGTACAAAATCCTTTGTTGATAATGACATCTTCAAGACACCTCCTGTATGGAGAAACTAGTCTAGTGCATTACTCAGGTGTGATTTTGGCCCATTCTTCCACACAAACGGTCTTCAAATCTTGAATGTTCAGTGGGCCTCTTCTATGAACTCTGATCTTTAGTTCTTTCCATAAATTTTCTGTTGGATTTGAGTCAGGTGATTGGCTGGGCCATTCTAGCAGCTTAATTTTCTTTCTTTGAAACCAATTGAGAGTTTCCTTGGCTTTGTGTTTGGGATCATTGTCTTGCTGAAATGTCCACCCTCGTTTCATCTTCATCATCCTGGTAGATGGCAGCAGATTTTTATCAAGAATGTCTTGGTACATTTTTCCATTCATCCTTCTCTCAATGATATCAAGTTTGCCAGTACCGTATTCTAAAAAACGGCCCCACACCATGAAGTTCCCACCTCCAAATTTCACTATTGGTATAGGGGTGTTTTTGGGGTGACGTGCTTTGATCTCCAAACATGGTGTGTATTATGGCATCCAAAGAGTTACATGTTTGTCTCATCTGACCAGACTATATTCTCCCAGTATTCCACAGGCTAGTCTAAATGTTGTTCAGCAAATTTCCAACAAGCTTCAACATGCTTTTACTTCAGCAATGGGGCCTTGCCTGGTGAGCGTACATGCAGGCCATGGTGGTTGAGTGCATTGCTTATTTCTGAAGCTCTCCCATAGTGGTCCTTGGCTCTTGGACAACCCTTCTGATAATTTGTTTCACTCCTCTGTCAGAAATCTTGCAAGGAACACCTGGTCGTGGCTGGTTTATGGTGAAATGATGTTCTTTCCACTTCCATATAATGGCCCCAACAGTGCTCACTTGAACATTCCGAAGTTTAGAAATCTTTCTGGAACCAATGCCATCAGTATGTTTTGCGACAATAAGGTTGTGAGGAAGTGCTTTGCTTTACCCACCTTGAGATGTTTCTTGTATGACACCTTGGTAATGAGACCCCTTTCTATAGGCCATCAGTTGAGACTGAACCAGTTGATATTAATTACTGATAGATTTCAGCTGGTGTCTTTGCTTTCCATGCCTATTTGTATTCAATACGTTTTCCCTGTGTCATTCCATTTTATTGCACATAACTTAATTTCTAAACTTTTTTGTTTTCTTTGCATATATGGATTGCATAGGTTGTTACTGACATGTGGTAAAATGTTTACCTGCTGTATAAGGCTCGATTTAGACTGTATATGTAATGCTGACTTGTGTTGCTTTGGTCCATCAGAGGAAAAGACTGTTCTCACTTTGTTACCACTTTGTTTACCTTGGAGACAACAGTAAAAGAATAGGGGCTATAGGAAAAATGATAGAATTGGGGAAAGCTACAACTTTCATCACCTTGTTTTGCTGTTCATATCCCTGTTGGAGAATCCCTCTCATTTATTGTGCCAGCAACAGTGTTGTAACCAAGACCGTATAAAAGGGGAAATCCCCCAACTAGGATGCAGTAAGCTATAAAAACCTGACAGGACATAGTTCTTTTGAGTTACATGTTAATGGGTCATTTTGGAATAGAATATTTAAGCGGCCTTCCTCACCTGTCTGATGTCCCAGTTAACATTCCACTGCTTCATATTATTGTACATCCAGGTTCTCACCACGTCTCCAACATTCAGGTCAATTCTTATTAAACGGTTGCTGCCAATACCCAGTATCTCATCCCGACGAGCACCTTTAAACCTATGGAGTCATATCAGAAATATATTTTTACAACAGATTATTTTAAATAGTTTGCCCATTCTTTGTTAATACCTAAGATAACAATTTAGAGTTGCTCTCCATTCTCTCTTAGTTAAAATCACTTAGAGGGCCAGATTCACGTAGAGTTACGCCGGCGTATCAGTAGATACGCCGTCGTAACTCAGAATCTGAGCCGTCGTATCTTCAAGCGTATTCTCAAAATGAGACACGCTTAAATCTTGCTAAGATACGACCGACGTAAGTCTCCTACGCCGTCGTATCTTAGTTGCATATTTACGCTGGCCGCTAGGTGGCGCTTCCGTCGATTTACGTGTCAAATATGTAAATTAGCTAGATACGCCGATTCACGAACATACGCCTGGCCGTCGCAGTACAGATACGCCGTTTACGTAAGGCATTTTTAGGCGTAAAGATATTCCAACAAAAAGATGGCGCAGCCAATGTTAAGTATGGAGGTCGGGACCGCGTCAAATTTTTCTAATTTTACGTCGTTTGCGTAACTCGTCCGTGAATGGGGCTGGACGTAAATTACGTTCACGTCGTTTTCAATTACTCTTTGCGACGTCATTTGGAGCATGCGCACTGGGATACGTTCACGGCCGGTACATGCGCAGTTTAAAAAAAACGTAATTTACCTGGGGTCACACTTATTTTACATAAAACACGCCCACATCAAACACATTTGAATTTGGCGGGCTTACATCGGCCCATTTACGCTACGCCGCCGTACGTCGTTTTCGTTCGCGTAAGGTTACCCCAGCTTCTATGTGGAGTAACCTTACGAAGTACCGTCGGATGCCATGTTAAGTATGGCGTCGGGTCAGCGTTGGCTTTTTCCGTCGCTTACGTCGTTTTACTAACTTGTTCGCGAATAGGGAGTTGCGTAAATGACGCTCACGTCATTTTGACGTCGGTTTCAACTACGCTTTCCGACGTGAGCTGGAGCATGCGCACTGGGCTTTTTCCCCGGACGGCGCATGCGCAGTTCATTCGACACGGGGGCGCGCTTAATTTAAATACAAGCCGCCCCATTTGAATTGCGCGAGTTTACGCTGCGCGATTTACGCGACGCAGGCGAAACCTACGGAGCAAGTGCTTTGAGATTAAAGCACTTGCTCTAGTACGATGCGGCGGCGTAATGTAACTGGCTTACGCTACGCCGCCGGAATTCTTAGAGAATCTGGCCCTTACTGTGTTCTTGTAAATGTATAAATAGACAAAAAAAATAAAAAATTCTGAAGTTTCATTTTATAACCAAGGAAAGAAATTAAATAGTTAGAAATAAAGCATGAAGGTTCTAAAATGATAAAAAAAAGGATATCACTAACCTTACAACAAAATATGATATTCCAAAGTCTGGTAAGGATTGCCAGTCCTGAATAAATCGTAGTTTTGCTTCTACTAGAGAAATCTGTGCTATATTCTGATATGCCTCCAGGATACGAGGGGATAACTAGGGTAACAAAAAAACATTTTTAATTGATGCTTCATGTGCACACACAATACAAAGATCACTAAATAATTTAGACTAGGCTCCATGTATCATTTTTCTTGTTACCTGCTTTAGTTTGAGTTTCTTCTGGTAACGTGGTGACACCAAGGCAAGCATGTTGATAGATTCAGCTGCAGTATTTTCATTGGATTTTTGGAGGTCTAAGAAGGAGAGAATACTTTGTACTTCTGCATCATAAGAGGGGTCACCCATAGTGCGTCCTTTAGCAGCCAGACGGCATCCAGCCATCCATTTGGAATATTGCTGCTCCTAAAACAGATAAAAAATGGTATGGGGATATAGATGTGGCACACACAATATAATCTCTGCATGTTATAAGCAGAGATCAATGGAATAATATTCCTGGCTATGCTCTCTTTCGGAAAGAAATAGTAAAGCGGAGGGTTGGTGGTGTCTGTCTCCATGTGAGAAGTGATCTCGAAGTGAGTGTGAAAGAGGACCTAGTTGATGGAGAGTGTGATGAGTCTGAAGCATTATGGGTGGAACTGTACATGGGTGTGCGTACTTCAAAGGTTGTTATTGGAGTTTGTTATAGACCTCCCAGTGTTAGTGAGGAGGTAGCGACTCGGCCCCTTGCACAGATAGAAAGGACTGCAAGGGCTGGGGCAGTGATATTAATGAGGGATTTTAACTACCCGGAAATTGACTGAAGTAATGGCACTGCTGGGACAATTAAAGGCAGGGGCGTTGGGAGGGGGTTGCTAGGGGGGCTGAAGCCCAGAATGTGACCCCGAAAAGCCTCGAGTCTATGGAATGTTGCATTCCATTGTTGGCTCCGAGCAGTAGTGTATTTAGGTTTTGTGCTGCCCTAGGCCTGACTAAACTCGTACACCCCCATAATTTAAATATGACCCACCCCCCTTCCTGTTAAGTCCACACCCCTTTACATTTAAGACCCGCCTTGACATTTTAAAGTGAAGACACTAGTTCTGAGTGTCTGGTGGATTCCCTTAATTTGCAAAGAATTCCTCTCACTTCCTGTTTGGCTATGGGACAGAAAAGGAAATCTCTGTAATGGGACAGGTATGGTAAAAAATAAAAATAAACTGACAGGGCCTATAACCCTCCCTTACTCTATCCAGAATGGAAAAAAAAGCCCATAGTTCTGCTTTAAGCACAAATTTCTGATAATTTTATGGAGAGGACTAAGACGATATAACCATGCCAGTGATGCAGAAGAAATCATATAGCACAGTGATGAAGGTTTATGGTCCAGGATGATAGAACAGTCAAAATTAGAAGCAGCTACCCCCCATGTTTGTGGAATGCCGGCCGCCCGCATAACGGAAGCAGTGCGGCCGCTTTATGGGGGCGCTAGACTAATTTGCCTCTCAGCCTAGTCCGCCCTATAAGACTGGCACTACACTAACAGTGTAGCGCAAGTCGGAAGGGACGTTTTCCCTGCTGCCACCCTGCAAAGTGCTGCCCTAGGCCTGGGCCTTGTTGGCCTATGCCAGGATACAGCGTTGGCCCCGTGAGCCGGGACCGTTCTGATCGTGAGTGTGGCCGAGTACAGCTGTGGCCAAGTGCCATAGCCACGGGACTTTTGACGTCCATCTTAGCCTGCAGGCTCCAGAAGATAGGAACGCCACATCCCCGATCGGGCGGGCGACTCTCCTCTCCTTCTCGGTTTGGCTCCTCTCTGACGTCAGTGACGAGTGACTGGCTGACTGCCTGCTGTGAGTGTGTGTATGTATGTATGTCATTGTCAGTGTGTGTAGGTCAAGCAGGTCAGTGGTCAGTGTATGTAGGTCAGGCAGATCAGTGTATGTAGGTCAGGCAGGTCACTGGTCAGTGTATGTAGTTCCCTGCCTGTCCTAAATACACTGACCACTGACCTGCCTGGTCAGTGTATGTAGGTCAGTGGTCAGTGTATGTAGGTCAGGCAGGTCACTGGTCAGTGTATGTAGGTCCCTGCCTGACCTACATACACTGACCACTGACATGCCTGGTCAGTGGTCGGTGTATGTAAAGGTATTGGGTGGAAAATCTCGCGCCAATGAGGGGGAGGGGTGAGAAAATTAGATTAGAAAAGCTGCTCCCTGAATAAATCAAATGGATTGAATTATAATAATTGTGTGCATGTAATAGGGGCGCTAAAAGAAAAATAAATAGGTGAATCAATACAACCTATCCCAATATGAACATAAATCCTTATTACAAATAGTATTATAAAATGTGCATATAAAAAATCAATAATAATGACAGCACCTGCAGTGAAGAAGTGTGCAATTATATATGAGTGAATATGATAAGACGATATACAATACACGGTGAAATGTATAGTGACCATAAATAATATTAAAGTGCTCCGTGCTCAAAAAGTCCTTGTGGTAGGTTCCACCTTCACCAATGGGACACCTCAAGTGGGGATGGATGGCTCCTTACCAGATGAAGTTGACCTAAACTAAGGTCAATAGAGCCTGGGTAACACCACCTTGCGCATGGGGGATTCCAATGATGTTGAAGGAATAATGCCGATGTCATAAGAAAAAAGGAAGAACAGCTCCCATAGTGTAAAACTATTTATTTACGATATAAAAACAAATACACAGTGCCAAGTGGCCCCTTACTTGAATGGGTGCCCGTATCCCGGCACTGAGGCTGTAGGCTTGTAGGTATGGAGAGAGAAGCGAAGACCGGCGTGCGTTCCACTGCTGTGCGCGAGGAAACTGGTTATCTGGTTTCCTCGCGCACAGCAGTGGAACGCACGCCGGTCTTCGCTTCTCTCTCCATACCTACAAGCCTACAGCCTCAGTGCCGGGATACGGGCACCCATTCAAGTAAGGGGCCACTTGGCACTGTGTATTTGTTTTTATATCGTAAATAAATAGTTTTACACTATGGGAGCTGTTCTTCCTTTTTTCTTATGACATCGGCATTATTCCTTCAACATCATTGGAATCCCCCATGCGCAAGGTGGTGTTACCCAGGCTCTATTGACCTTAGTTTAGGTCAACTTCATCTGGTAAGGAGCCATCCATCCCCACTTGAGGTGTCCCATTGGAGGTCGGTGTATGTAGGTCAGGCAGGTCAGTGGTCAGTGTATGTACCGTATTTTCCAGCGTATAAGACGACTTTTTGGGTGCAAAAAAATGCATCCAAAGTCGGTGGTCGTCTTATACGACGATGACAGTCTCCATCAGGCTGCAGGCATCCATGATTTAAGAGCCGCGCCTCCTCCTCAGACTGTTCCGTGATAGGCGGAACAGAAATTTTCCCAGCGGGGCCTCTGTTCAGTGTTCCGCCTATCACGTATGCCTTCTCATCCTCAGACGAGAGGACATCCGTGATAGGTGGATGCCCGCAGCCTGGAAGCCAGAATCTGCAAAGTAATAAGGTAGGGAGATCGTCTTGGCCGACACAGTGGGGGCAAGTGATGGCACAGTGGAGGCAAGTGATGGCACAGTGGAGGCAAGTGATGGCACAGTGGAGGCAAGTGATGGCACAGTGGAGGCAAGTGATGGCACAGTGGAGGCATGTAATGGCACAGTGGAGGCATGTAATGGCACAGTGGAGGCATGTAATGGCACAGTGAGGCATGTAATGGCACAGTGAGATATGAAAAAAGCCTGTTTCTGTCAGCGGTTGTTCCTGTCAGTGGCTGTTCCGGCTACCTCTCAGCTTCCAGAAAGACTAGTAGGAAGGGGGTCGTCTTATATGGCGATTATATCCCAAAACCAAAAATTTTCCTGGAAAAATAGGGGGTCGTCTTATACACCAGCAAATACGGTAGGTCAGGCAGTTCAGTGTATGTAGGTCAGTGTATAATGTAGTTCAGGTAGGTCAGTGTCAGGCAGGTGTGTTTAGTGGTCAGCATTGATGGGCACTGGTAAGTCAAACAACCCCACCGCCCAGCCCAAAAAAAGCTGCGCCATATACAACAGCTTCTTGGACTTCGGGCTGAAGCCCCTGGTCTTTTTGCCATCTAGCAACGCCCCTGGTTAAAGGGCAAACGTTTATAAACCGATTTACAAGACAATTGTACAGTTTCTTGAGGCCCTGACTAGGAATGATGCTCTGCTGGACCTGGTAATCTAAAACCATGCAGAGCTTATTACAAATATTCATATAAAAAAGCATCTGGGTAGCAGTGACCATAACATGATTTAATTTAATGTTAGCTGTAAGCAAAAAACACATACAGGTAAGATAAAAACACGTAACTTTAAGAGAGCAAATTTTCCAAGGATGAGGCCTGCTCTCCAGGACTTATGCCGCGTACACACGATCACTTTTTGTGATGAAAAACAATGACGTTTTAAAAAACGTCATTTAAAATGATGGTGTGTGGGCAAAACGTTGTTTTATGTCTTCTGAAAAACGACAAAAAAAAGAATTCGAACATGCTTGAATTTTTTGTGTCGTTTTTCAAAATGTCATTTTTTGTGTCATAAAAATCGTGTGTGGGCAAAACGACGTTTAAAACAATGTTTTTAAACCCGCGCATGCTCAGAAGCAAGTTATGAGACGGCGCTTCAATGGAACAGAGTGCCGTCGAACGTGGTGTACGTAACCACGCTTTGCAAGAGCATTTTCAGAAAACAATGGTGTGTATGCAACGTCGTTTTGGAAAATGAAGTTTGAAAAACTTCGTTTTTTTTTCATGAAATAAAACGTCGGTTTTTTTTCATCGCAAAAAGTGATCGTGTGTACGCGGCATTAGACTGGGAGGAAATATTGGTATAAATGGAAACAGAACAGAAATGGGAATTCTTCAATTGACTTTTTGTAAACTCACTGCAAAGTATATTCCCATGGGCAATAAGTTTAAAAGACTAAAAATAAAACCTATGTGGCTCACGGCCAAAGTTAAAAACGGCTATAAATAACAAAAAAAAAAGCTTTAAACAATATAAAACTGAAGGAACGCTATCATCATTTAAATGTTACAAAGAATATAAAAGGAAATCAAGGACGCAAAAAAAAGTAGGACAAACCCCAAAAATTCTTCAAATATATTAATAGTAAAAAGCTCAGGTTTGAGCATGTTGGCCCTTTACAAAATAATGGGTGACTGGGGACAAAGAGAAGACAAATTTATTAAATCCTCTCTTTAGCTCTGTGTATACAAAGGAGCATGGGGGAGCTCATGTCTATAATGGGGTGGTATTGACACAGACCCCAAATGATCCACAATGGCTCAAAAGGCATATGGTACAGAAATATTTAGACAGAATAAAGGTGGATAAAGCAAGGGGACAAGATGGCATCCACCCACGGATCCTAACAGAATTGAGCTCTGACATCTTAAGGCCATTGTTTCTAATTTTTAGAGACTCGTTAATAACTGGAATGGTACCACTGGATTGGCTCAGGGCCAATGTGGTGTCCATATTTGAAAAGGGATCAAAGTCTTTACCAAGTAACTATAGACCCGTTAGTTTAACTTCTATAGTCGGTAAGATACTGGAGAGTTTAATAAAAGACCACATAGACGAGTTCTTGTTGGAAAAAAATATTTTAAGCAACAGACAGCATGGATTTATGAAAGACAGAAGATGTCGAACAAACCTGATTTATTTTTATGAGGAGATAAGTAAAACCTTAGACAGAGGGGTGGCTGTGGACGTGGTATACCTGGACTTTGCAAAAACGTAAAGGTAAAGTCTACAGGCTTGGTAAGACCAGTTTGTAAATGGATAGAAAACTGTCTAAAAGACAGAATTCAGAGAGTAGTGGTTAATGACTCGTACTCTGAATGGTCTAAGGCACAGGTGTCAAACACAAGGCCCACGGGCCAAATCCCACCCTCCAGACCATTTTATGTGGCCCTCGCACCTGGAGAGCTCCAGCCATTTTCTGGTCTTACTCCAGACCCTTACTTTCTGCTTTGAAGCAATGCATCCAGCTTCTTCCCTGCAGCAGCACAAGAACAGGGGGTGCTCTGTGATGTAAGGGAGAGTGGAGGACTCAACTTCTAAAGTTGGGTGGCTCTTGACATCTAATGTAAAGGGGAGGGGATGTGCTGGACATCTAATCTTACAGATACAACCGGCCCTTTTGAGGGCAATCATAATGCTGATGCGGCCCATGATGAAATTGAGTTTGACACCCCTGGTCTAAGGTTAATAGTGGTGTACCCCAAGGTTCAGTGCTGGGACCCTTACTTTTTAATTATCTTTATAAATGATATTGGGTCTGTGATTAAAAGTAACATTTCTGTCTTTGCAGATGACACCAAGCTATGCAGTGGAATAACATCCTCACAGGATGTCTCCAACTTACAAACCTACCTCAATGCACTAAGTGGCAAACTAAGTGGCACATGAGGTTTAATATTGATAAATGTAAAGTTATGCACTTGGGGGCATATGAATATGCATGCATCATACATACTAGGGGGAGTACAACTGAGGGAATCCATAGTGGAGAAGGATCTGGGGGTTTTGGTAGATCATAAGCTCAATATTAGGCTGCAATGCCAAGGTGCAGTTCCCAAAACGAGCAAAGTCCTTTCTTGTATTAAGAGAGGTATGGACTCCAGAGAGAGAGAGATATAATTTTGCCCCTGTACAAATCATTAGTAAGACCTCATTTGGATATGCAGTTCAGTTTTTGTGCACCAGTTCTCAAAAAGGATATTGGGGAACTTGAGAGAGTGCAGAGAAGGGCAACCAAACTAATAAGAGGCATGGAGGAGCTCAGCTATGAGGAAAGATTAGAGGAACGGAATATATTCCCTCTTGAGAAGAGGAAATAAGGGGGTATATGATCCACATGTACAAATACATAAGTGGTCCATATCGTGAACTTGGTGTTGAGTTATTCACTTTAAGGTAATCACAGAGGATTAGGGGGCACTTTTTACGTCTAGAGGAAAAAAGATTTCATCTCCAAATACGGAAAGGTTTCTTCACAGTAAGAGCTGTGAAAATGTGGAATAGACTCCCTCCAGAGATGGTTCTGGCCAGCTTAGTCGATTGCTTTAAAAAAAAAAAAGCCCTGGATTCTTTCCTAAATGCACACAAAATAACTGAGTACTAACATTTATAAGTAAAGTTGATCCAGGGAAAATCAGATTGCCTCTCGGGGATCAGGGAGGGATTCTTTCCCCTGCTGTAGCAAATTGGATCATGCTGGATCAACTGTGGGTATAGGTTTGTGTATACGGGATTGTATTTATTATTTATTTTGGTTGAACTTGATTGTCTTTTTTCAACCTGACTAACTATGTAACTATGAATGATTTCAGTAAAAGCTAAAACCAACTTTATACTCATCAATGAGCTTCATGGGTGTCATTTGCATGAGGGGGGAATACTCCTTTCTTCAATATAGGACCTTTTTTTTTGTGTGTGTGTATTTAGAGTAGTTTAGTAAAATCATTGTTCTTTGTATGTGTCTTTATTTTTTTATATTTCTATTTGTACTGTGGCTTTACATTTTTTTTATTTTACGTCTTTCACTGTCTGTTTTATGTGAAAAAACAAAACAAAAAATAAACATAAAATAATGTGACCAGTAAGGAGCCATTTTTTGGCACAAGAACGGGTTCAGAATATTTGAAAGGATAATCTGTAATCCTCAGGGGTCCTAAAAATGTATAGACCATTGCACTCTTCATCAAAAACCACCCTAATTGCAAATAAAATCAAACAAAGGCTCCTATCTAATTGGTTGGTCTAGCTCATCTCTTTACTTTGGTTGAGACTTCGATTTTCTTTTTTTTATTGGAGACTTACATTTTCGCATCGTAGATAAACTTCATTCATTCCTTCTGGAGAAGGAACCAGGAGTCTAATGCAGAACTTTTGTGATGCAACATTAACCTCCGGAATAACTTCACATCCTAGAGGAGCAGAAAGTGAGAAGCATCATGTTTCTCATGAAATAATAATAATAATAGTAAAAAAAAAAATTTTTATTGGTTGATCTGCATATACAGTATGTAACAAAATCTAAACCAAAATTAATTATGAATGAACTGAAAGCAATGCTCCATTGCAAATCCTGTGGCAAATCCAGCATGGCAGACGTGTACTGGGCATACAAAGAAACCACTTTTATATTTAGTTTTTTTACAAATTGGGGGACCGGGACTGGAGTGCGGCGATCCGTCCCTGGAGCGGAAGAACGGGGAGAGCCATGTGTATACACGGCTTCCCCGTGCTTCTCTGTGGCCGCAGCATCGATCGCGTCATCCCTGTAATAGGGGGACGCGATCGATGGCGTCACACCTACAGCCACACCCCCTACAGTTGTAAACAAACACACATAGGCACACATCCCCTACAGCGCCACCTGTGGTTAACTCCCAAACTGCAGCTGTCATTTCCACAGTAAACAATGCAATTTAAATGCATTTTTTGCTGTGAAAATGACAATTGTCCCAAAAATGTGTCAAAATTGTCCGAAGTGTCCGCCATATTGTCGCAGTCACGAAAAAAATCGCTGATCGCCGCTATTAGTAGTAAAAAAAAAATAATTAATAAAAATGCAATAAAACTATCCCTTATTTTGTAAACGCTATAAAAAACCGACCGATAAACGCTTATTGCGATTTTTTTTTACCAAAAATACGTAGAAGAATACGTATCGGCCTAAACTGAGGAAAAAATATGTTTTTTTATATATTTTTGGGGGATATTTATTATAGCAAAAAGTAAAAAATATTGCATTTTTTTTTAAATTGTCGCTCTATTTTTGTTAATAGCGCAAAAAATAAAAACCGCAGAGGTGATCAAATACCACCAAAAGAAAGCTCTATTTGTGGGAAAAAAAGGACGCCAATTTTGTTTGGGAGCCACGTCGCACGACCGCGCAATTGTCAGTTAAAACGAAGCAGTGCCGAATCGCAAAAAGGGGCAAGGTCCTTTACCTACATTTTGGTCCGGGTCTTAAGTGGTTAAATAGTTCATTACCTTTCAGAGTCAGCAGGATCAACGGCTCCCCTCTGGCCTCTTCTTTGCTTTTATAACAAGACACATTGGTTCCTTTCAGCATCACCCAGTTCTGTTTATAACCCTTCAGAGTCATTTTTCGTGGCCTAGGAATAATATTATATATTATTTACATGACTCAAAGCCTTAACACAAGGCAGTGATATGTAGAGAACACAAGATCACCTGAACACTCGCAGATACTCTTGAAGTTCGGGTTCAAGTTCAATTCTTTCCTGTTAAAGAGACATATCAATATAAACTTATTAAAACTGACAATTATGTTACTTTTTTAACAGCTGTCACATAAGTATACACAGATGGTTGTATTAGGATGGTAAACAAGCAAGTCTGTTGTGAGACACAACACACAGTGCAGCACTATAACATTAATATATAGTTACACGGTTGGTCTGGTTGAAAAAAGACACAGGTCCATCTAGTTCAACCAATAAAAGGGAGAAAAAATCCTAATAAAAACATGCAATCCTATATACACAATCCTATACCCACAGTTGATCCAGAAGGCAAAAACCCCCATATAGAAAAGTCCCTGAGTCTGGCACTTCAGTGTGCACAAAGAGGGCATCAAAAAACACAGCAAATGAATTGTAGCTTCTATAGTGCACTATGTCCGACGCCCGCCCCGAACACAGTGCACTTAAAGGAACTTTTTTTCTTAAAGGGACTTTTTTGTGACTGGCTTTGGGGGGGTGGCGCCCATGCGCCCCCTATGGACGAGACGCCACTGGGCCCTATGCTATATAGGTTCTTGATTAACAAATTGAGAAATTTGTATACCACCCAAAAGATTCAGGACGCAGAATGAGTGGCTGTTCAGACATTTTGAATGGGCTAGTTTCCGACATACCAAGGCTTCGTTGGCAGTAGATGCGTCCAGTTTGACTTCAAGATGTGATAGTGCTTCATCTAAGTCCTGCAAAGCAGGGTCTTTGTGCAAATGCATGGGGTCCGAAGTTACTGACAATTTATTCACATGATACTGTATGCAAAAAAAACAGAGATAGATATTTATAATTTACCACATAATATTGTAGATATAGGGAATATATACTGTCTGTACATGTCTACTAACACAAATTTAAAAAAAGTACATATTCTCATTTGCCTTAAAGGAGTTGTAAAGGAAAACAATTTTTGGCCTAAAATTAATGTCTGCAAGGTAGACAGACAGAATAGTGCAATGATTCTGTTAAAAAAATTAGTAAATACCTATTCAATTCCTTCATCTATATCACCTCCGGCGTTCTAGTTTCTGTTCTCTCATTCACTTCCTGGTTTGCGATTCGCTCGTTCATGTAAGAACTACAAATATAGGAGGGGGGACATGTGGGACTTTAAATGAGGTGTATGAATATAGCACCTCCATCCCTGGTTTAGGAGATAGAAAAACTGGAAAGGGAAAAATTGGGACTTTTAGCGAGGCTGCAGACAAGATGGGGATAGTATAAAAGTACAAATTTATTCATGGAAATGCAAACATACATCAACATACAGAAAAACATGTAAATGAAAACATAGGTATTTCAAATAGAGGACATTACTTAATATTGAAAACACAAAATATGTGCATATACAATAAACGCAGCAACAAATGCAGCAATGCCTGGCCAGGTGCCACATGCTAATGTGCATGGATAGATGGATGCATCCAATGACAATATATGTACAGAAGGCATATTAACAATTATAGCGAAAAGGTTACACATGTGAGGAACTGGTAAAAAGCATATAGAATATACCAATGCTAAAATATAATAAAATAGAACATATATAGCATCCATATTAGCCCAGGATATGTATAGCATCCATACTAGCCCGACGCGTTTCGTGTCTATGGGCACTCTTCAGGGGCGGGATGCTTGAATTATCTAGAACAGGTAGAGCATAATTAATGAATAGTTCATAAATGGATGACCAGTGTGGGGTGGGGAGAATATCCACCCAAGGTACTCACATTGGATCTAAGGCAAAAAGATATGGGATGTATGGAACCATAGCCGAAAGGATATGTCCGCCAGGGGAGCTGTGGCGGCATTATAGCACACACGGGACATGGACAGCAGGAGACCTCCCAAGCAAGATAAGTGCAGGATCAGGTGTGCGTGTGGTATATAAACCAAAGCAGGTAGCCAGCTGGGGTCTAAAAAGACAATGAGATAGAAAATAAACAAATATGTTTTGGGACCAAACCGAAGACAGCCAACCCACACATAGGGGTAGGTAGAATAACCTACTAGTGGCGTCCAGGGCTCCTCTGACATCCAGCAAAAATATGGTGTAGCAGAACCTAGCACGCCAGTGACCAAAGAGATCTAAGGGAGGGCATTTATACTGCCGCCCTGCACACGTGGACGCTAGTAAGCCGTCAACGTCATGTGGGCGGGACGGAAATCCGGAAGAGCGACGGCATGTGGCACCTGGCCAGGCATTGCTGCATTTGTTGCTGCGTTTATTGTATATGCACATATTTTGTGTTTTCAATATTAAGTAATGTCCTCTATTTGAAATACCTATGTTTTCATTTACATGTTTTTCTGTATGTTGATGTATGTTTGCATTTCCATGAATAAATTTGTACTTTTATACTATCCCCATCTTGTCTGCAGCCTCGCTAAAAGTCCCAATTTTTCCCTTTCCAGTTTTTCTATCTCCTAAACCAGGGATGGAGGTGCTATATTCATACACCTCATTTAAAGTCCCACATGTCCCCCCTCCTATATTTCATGTTCAGGGATGGAGGTGTGCCAGACAGGCTTGGCAGTGTTCCCCTGCCATCCACACGGTGGATGATCTTGTTTGGGACAGGTTGGATTACCTGTCCCAGACACAGCTCACTCAGGACATCTCCTGAGATTAACAATGTTGCAGCGGGAAGCCGTGGGTCTGGTAATTTTACTATGGTCACTGTATGTCCATTGCCTTAATCTGTCTGCGATTCGGGAGTTGCGACGCGCGTTGTGCACTGCCCCCTCCCGTCCTTCTCCCCGCCCTCATTGGGTGGAGAGCTGCCCGGTGGTGGGGTCCGTTCGCATCTCGCGTCGGCGCCATGTGTCCCGCCCAGCTCGTGACGTCAGTGTTGGCGTCACCATGCTGGATGTGGTTTCCATCTCAGCGGGCGTGACCCGGACAAATGAGTAGACGCTGTGGGCAGTTCCGCCCACTCCGTCGCTCTTCCGGATTTCCGTCCCGCCCACATGACGTTGACGGCTTACTAGCGTCCACGTGTGCAGGGCGGCAGTATAAATGCCCTCCCTTAGATCTCTTTGGTCACTGGCGTGCTAGGTTCTGCTACACCATATTTTTGCTGGATGTCAGAGGAGCCCTGGACGCCACTAGTAGGTTATTCTACCTACCCCTATGTGTGGGTTGGCTGTCTTCGGTTTGGTCCCAATACATATTTGTTTATTTTCTATCTCATTGTCTTTTTAGACCCCAGCTGGCTACCTGCTTTGGTTTATATACCACACGCACACCTGATCCTGCACTTATCTTGCTTGGGAGGTCTCCTGCTGTCCATGTCCCGTGTGTGCTATAATGCCGCCACAGCTCCCCTGGCGGACATATCCTTTCGGCTATGGTTCCATACATCCCATATCTTTTTGCCTTAGATCCAATGTGAGTACCTTGGGTGGATATTCTCCCCACCCCACACTGGTCATCCATTTATGAACTATTCATTAATTATGCTCTACCTGTTCTAGATAATTCAAGCATCCCGCCCCTGAAGAGTGCCCATAGACACGAAACGCGTCGGGCTAGTATGGATGCTATACATATCCTGGGCTAATATGGATGCTATATATGTTCTATTTTATTATATTTTAGCATTGGTATATTCTATATGCTTTTTACCAGTTCCTCACATGTGTAACCTTTTCGCTATAATTGTTAATATGCCTTCTGTACATATATTGTCATTGGATGCATCCATCTATCCATGCACATTAGCATGTGGCACCTGGCCAGGCATTGCTGCATTTGTTGCTGCGTTTATTGTATATGCACATATTTTGTGTTTTCAATATTAAGTAATGTCCTCTATTTGAAATACCTATGTTTTCATTTACATGTTTTTCTGTATGTTGATGTATGTTTGCATTTCCATGAATAAATTTGTACTTTTATACTATCCCCATCTTGTCTGCAGCCTCGCTAAAAGTCCCAATTTTTCCCTTTCCAGTTTTTCTATCTCCATGTAAGAACTACATTTCCCAGTATGCATTGCGGCACGGCCAGTAATTCACACCTCCTTGAAGTCTCTAACACGTAGAGAGCGTCCTGCCGCACAGATGTAGTTCCCAGGAGGGGGCGAGCACGTCACTGACCACCGCAGTAAAGCCTCCCTTCACGGTGGTGAGTAACAATCAGACAAGCAGGAAGTGAACAGAACAGAAGAAATAGAGCAACTTCTGAGCAAAAACTAAACAATTTTTTTTTCCTTTACAACCCCTTTAAATACTCACATATGTGTCTACCAACCTACCAAAGAATTCTATACAAAGCATACAAAAATCTATTGCACCATTCATTGACCAAGCATTTTTGGCAATTGCAGGCCACACCAGCTGCAGGTTTCTCTCTACGCTCCCACAACTGCTATGTATGTACCAATGACAGATGAGTGAAATACCTGAAGGGCAGCAAACACCATCATCTCCTCTTCAGTGCATTCTGTTTCCTCTAACAGCACTGCCCAACGGGCTTGCTCAAAAATCAGGTTAATTCGGACGGCATCCATCTAAGGAGATGTGTAAAATGATTATTTCCTTAGTTCATCATAATATGAAAAAAATCTGAACACCCATTGATGTAAACAGGTTCTTTCTGCAAGCATACCAACAGTATATACAGTACTATTTCTTACCTTTGGGTCCAAGTCATGGAAAGTAAAATATTTAAACTGCAACCACAGTCTGTCTCCTTCTTGTACCCCCTGCTGCATTAGAGATTTGGAAGAGTCAAGCCACCTGTATAGCACAAAGTGAGAATGTGAGGATTCTGACCCATCTTTGATCAGTGTCTTTTTAGAATTCTTTCTTTCCTCCATCTATTACTGATCTGCCAATTTGAGGAATCATTTTAGAAACCAGTGTTATGAGGATTACTTTATCAGTCTTTATAACCAGATTCACATGTCTGATAAGGTAACATGCAGTAATTGCCCCACAATGCACAATACCACATATTACTGACTGCAGCACGTTGCAGTGCAATTTCTTTACACCCCAATGCACCACAATGCACTTGCATTTCAGCATACCACAACACACATATGTGAACTATCAGTGCATTGGGGTAAGATGTAAAAAAAAAAAAGCACATGCCCTTTAAAATGTATGGGCCACCTTAATGCAACATGCATGTTAACATGCCACACCCCTCACATTAACATGTGTATAGAGTACATGGTAATCTAGAGGTCACCATATAAAAATCAGTAGGCAGGACTAGGGATGAGCCGAACACCCCCCCATTCGGTTCGCACCAGAACCTGTGAACAGACCAAAAGTTTGTTTGAACTTTAGAACCCCGTTAAAGGGGACTCAAATGTTTGAAATCTAAAGTGCTAATTGTAAAGGCTAATGTGCAAGTTATTGTTATAAAAAGTGTTTGGGGGACCCGGGTCCTGCCCCAGGGGACATGTATCAATGCAAAAAAAAAGTTTTTAAAACGCCCGTTTTTTTGGGAGCAGTGATTTTAATAATGCTTAAAGTGGGGGGATTGGGGTATAGTATGCCTGTGAAGTAGCGCTTGTTTCCCATGCTTAGAACTGTCCCTGCACAAAGTGTAATTTTTGAAGGAAAAAAAAATAATTTAAAACCACTCGTGGCTATAATGAATTGTCGGCTCCTGGCAATACAGAGAAGAGTCATTCATAAAAAAAAAAATGCGTGGGGGGTCCCCCCAAATTCAAATACCAGGCCCTTCAGATCTGGTATGGACATTATGTGTTCTAAGGTATCCAGGACCAGCGTGGAGCACAAGTGGCTGGCATTTGAGGCCGTTCGTAAGTAGGAGTCGTTCATAACTCGGGTGTTCGTAACTCTGAGGCCGCCTACACACGATCGAATTTATCTGCTGAAACTGGTCCGACGGACCGTTTCAGCAGACATATCCGATCGTGTGTACGGGCTAGCCGACAGGTTTGTCCAGCGGACAAATTTCAAAGCATGCTTTGAAATTTGTCCGCTGCAAACCTGTCCGTCCGACATGTCCACTGGTTAGTACGCCTAACCAGCGGACAGAAATCCCCCGCATGCGCCAAATGGATTCGACGCATGCGTGGAAGTATTTTACTTCCTGGATTGGTGACGTGGCGGCGTCACCGCCACGTCACCGCGTCCTCAGCCCGAGGGGATTTTCGTCTGATGAGACATGTCCGCTGTAAACGGTCCGTCGGACATGTTTGAGCGGACATGTCTCATCGTCTGTACGCGGCCTGAGACTTCCTGTATCCGCCATGCAAACATGGCAACAATGGGGGTATTCTAAACACTATCTGATTTTAGAAAGCCCAAAGAAAATAGCACGTGACTAGCTTAGTTTTTTTTCCAGCATTACTTCTCCTAATAGCCCACTGGGCCCAACAGAGTAACTATTGCAGGCAGAACTTCACCCTTAGAAAACCCTTTCTAGTGTTTAAAAAAGTTATTGCAATGCGCTACAGAATAAAATCAGGAAGCAATCTGCAGAGAAAATTGCTTAAACCCTTGGAATATATTTAGTTCAAGTTTACTAAAAAAGGGCAAAACATTTTTTAAGATTTTAATAGAGTGATGAGGGGGTTAGAACCACTGTCAGGTTTTTAATTGTGTCTGTGTCCCTGTTAGGAAGATTCACCTTCTTCACTGTACTGATCACCAATGTCACAGGAAGTGAAAGTTTGTAGAAATCCAACATTTTGAGATACCATCAGAACAGGAATAAAAGGGAAAGCTTTCAGAGGGGACACTTTTTCTCGCAGATATGCTCTCTCTTCCTGTTGAGTCTACAGAACAGGAAGTGAATTGAAATCTCCCTTAAAAGACATAGATGGCAAAAAATGTTTACAGATGTTTTAGAATAGAACTAAAGACAAAGGCTGGAAGGATGGGCAAAGCTTTGATATCTATGCCCAACCCTCTGTAGTGAATGGATGTGTGGCAATGTCATCATACTCCCAATGTAAACACATCACGGAAGTGCTGTGTTTACTTTTGCTTTCACAAAGTGCCGATTGTTTCAGCTTGTGGGTATAACACTGGATGCCCGCTGTCATAGGCTGGTGGGACCCTAGTCACTAATCCCCGCTGCAGTTTTAAAATGGCACTTGAACAAATACACACTATTTTAAAGCGACACTGGGGATTCAGGTGGTTAAGCTTTGAAAATGAACGATGGAAGCCAATTGGTTGCCATGCACAACTGCTCCAGATTCTGTCTGCTCCAGTTTTGATAAATAAACCTGTATAAGGCCCCATTCATACCTGAGCATTTTGTAGCTCTAAGCTCTGAAAGGCTCAAAATCCTATGGTTTTTCAACTGTTCCTGTTCACAGCCAAATGTAGTGTTGCTGGAAGCTTGTAGCTCAAAAATGTACATCAGTTTTTTTAGAGCTACAAGCTTCATGCGTTTTTTGCCCCAAAAGATTGCAATAGGTGCACCTTAAAACTACACAAACATGCATGAAAAATACACAATGTGCTTTTTTTCCCCCTAGTGACTAGCATCCCATTGGCTAGAAAATTAAAGCCCCAAGCCTTATGCCTTGTACACACAATCAGAATTTTAGATAGAAAATTTTCATCGGATATTCCAACCATGTGTGTGCCCCATCAGAGTTTTTCCATCGGAAATTCCAACGGACATAGAAAGAGAAATTCTGTTCGTCTGTATAGAACTCCAAAGGAGAAAAAAACACACATGTTTAGAATCAGCTCGGAAGCATTGAACTTCATTTTTCTCGGCTCGTCGTAGTATTAAACGTCACTGCCTATTGGACGGTCGAAATTTGGTGTGACAGTGTGTATGCAAGACAGCTTGAACGAAATTCCGTCAGAAATATCCATCTGAGTTTATCCCAATGGAAATTCTGATCATGTGTACGGGGCATAAGACATCTTCCAAAAACACATGTACAAACATTCAATAAAAACCCTGCAAAATGACCAAAGATGTTCATCTTAAGTGTGATTGCAGCATAAAAAAGGGAAAATGAATACCGTGGAAAGCTGAGCACGCTCCATACCTGCCATGTATTGCAGATTTGTCCACCACTGATGTTGCTTTGTATCTTTTCTGTATATCCTCAGGGGTCAGTCCAGTGTGGCAAACAGACAGAGCTTTGTAACACTCCTGGCCCTCAGGACTGGCTAAGAAGTGTGAAGGGATCGCCCCGATCTGCACCTGTCCTAGATTGACTGTGATAAAAGGGAAGAAAATGGATATAAGATAGGGAAAGGTATACTGTAGAAATAAGAAAGAAAATATTCCTATGAAAACATTTATGATTGTTTTAGGCTCATAGACTAAGACTGGCCATACACCTATAGATTATCTGCAGATTTTCTATGGCCAGATGGAAAAAGTGGGAGATTCCTCCATCCACACAGTTTAGCATACATGGAGAAATCTGTTGCACTTTTTCCATCTAACCATAGAAGATCTGCAGATATTCTATAGGTGTATGGCCAGCTTAAGTTAAAATGTCATAATATATCACAGTCCTGATCTTCCATGAAAAAGAATTGAGGAGTAAAAATGACTTGTGCCATTGTCAGACAGAAAAGTAGCAATTGTGAAATTAAACATACCGATAAAAGAATGGAAATTTGCAAAAAAACACGCACAGAGAGTCTAATGCAACCTTTCCTAAACTACCTAATTACACCTCCATGAGGTATTAACCCCCCTATTAACCACTTCAGCCCCAGACCATTTTGCTCCAATTACAGGTAGCTGTGTACACTGTCACTAGGAAGACTGGGGAAATGCTTGTTTACATCAGCATTTCCCCCTTCTTCATCCCTGTGACACGATCGGAATCACAGAGCTCCCGGTGGGCGCGCACGCGCTAACAATGTCGGCTTCTTAAACGGGACGTATAGATATTTCCTTCAGCCTGTCTGTGCCATGCTGTCGACGTATATAGTCGTGCGCTAGTTGGCAAGCAGTTAAAGCACCTTTTTGAGATTCTCAAATCCAGCAATCTGAGCTATAAAGGGGGTGAAAACTTTGGGTGATATGATGCAGGCCAATACCCATTTGACCCTTGACAAAGTAAAGGGTGCCTTAACCTACCAAACTCCCCCAATGGTTCAGGCCTTCCTTGTATGTAGTGTAACCTACATGGCTACGTAATATAATCTGTGTTCAATCTAAGATGACTAAAAATGTAAGCATACAGAATACAAAAAAGGAACTTTTGCCCTTGTAAGTTAAGACATACAAAAGAAGGGGTACATACATAAAACACATTGCAATAAAATATATGATCATATCAAAATAAGAACACAATACAGATAAAGCTATACAGCAAGGGGTCAGTTGGGGTGGCACAGAAATCCAAACAGTCCGTGAACAAGGGCAAGAACAGAAAATACAATGGCAGTACCATGAGTACAACTCAAAGGATAATAGACAGGAGCAATTGATAAGTGTTCAATGAATGAAAAATGCCCCTACATAACTCCACCATTGTACTAGCAAATATGAAATGCATATACCACAGTTATAGACCAACCTCTAGCCCCTCTGTGGTCCATGGCAAAAAAAAAGGGGGGGGGAGAGGAGAAGAGGACGTCTTATGATCTGAATACCATACATCACCCAATTATGGCCTGCGGCTGTATCATTGGAGGGGGATTCCAATTGACCTTTTTTTTCATCATGGGCTACATCAGGGCTCTGAGACTCTGTTAGACCAGCCTGCGGGGTACTATGTGCACCCCGCAATGATTGCTCTGTACAACAGTGATATGTACTCTTTTGATGTAAGTGAGAACTTTAACTGGTTTATTCCTAATGTCCAGGGAACACGTAGTAGTAATATTTTGAGAAACCTTCATACACTAGTGTTACCCTATAGTTCATTGTTATTATTTCAGTTGTGATAAATTTAGATTTTTATGATTTGGTTGTGATGTTATGCACCCTCAAGTGAGGAGAGAGGCTGCTATCAGGCGTCCAATCATAGCAGAGATGACATCGAAAATGGGAGAAGACATTGAGGACTCTGAGGGAGCGTGGAGGAGGATGGCGCTAGCCTGAGAAAGGTAAGTGCCGGGCGAAGGGGGGGGCTGCATTTGATGGGGAAACTGGCTACATTTGATGGGGAAACTGGCTACATTTGATGGGGAAAGTGGCTACATTTGATGGGGAAAGTGGCTGCATTTGATGGGGAAAGTGGCTGCATTTGATGGGGAAAGTGGCTGCATTTGATGGGGAAAGTGGCTGCATTTGATGGGGAAAGTGGCTGCATTTGATGGGGAAAGTGGCTGCATTTGATGGGGAAAGTGGCTGCATTTGATGGGGAAAGTGGCTGCATTTCATGGGGAAAGTGGCTGCATTTCATGGGGAAAGTGGCTGCATTTCATGGGGAAAGTGGCTACATTTCATGGGCAAACTGGCTGCATTTCATGGGGAAACTGGCTGCATTTCATGGGGAAACTGGCTGCATTTGATGGGGAAACTAGCATCATTTGAGGGGGCAAACTGGCTGTATTTGATGGGGAAACTAGCATCATTTGAGGGGCAAACTGGCTGTATTTGATGGGGAAACTAGCATCATTTGAGGGGCAAACTGGCTCCATTTGATGGGGAAACTAGCATCATTTGAGGGGGCAAACTGGCTGCATTTGATGGGGAAACTATCATCATTTGAGGGGGCAAACTGGTGGCGTTTGATGGGCACAGTGGCGGCAATTGATGGAGTTATGTTTGTTTGCGCCGCCCCCCAAAAAAATGTTGATTACCGGCCGCCACTGCATTTACCTCTTACAAAGCTCCCCTTTGGAGTAACTTAAGAGGCCACCTTTAATAGTTGCAGTAAGACCTTTAATAGTAGCTGTCAGGGTTTGAAAAATCTTTTTCGATTAGTGGGCATACCCTCTATTTTTTTACGGTGTGAAATACTTAATTCCGGACATTGTTGTTTTTTTTTACCCTTATGTACTTTCTGTTTTTATATTGTACTGTGAAAGATGCCTTTTGAAAGTAAAAAATAAAAAACAAGTCAAGTTGGAAGTTCTTATCTGCATACTCTTTCTGCCCATAGTTGTCTTTTAAAAGTGCCAAGTCAAAGTTTAGTAAGTTGGCATTATCACATACAGCAGGGGTAGGCAACCTCGGCCCTCCAGCTGTGGTGAAACTATAAGTCCCATGAGACATTGCAAGACCCCGACAATCAAAGGCTTGACTCCTAGAGGCAGAGGCATTATGGGATTTGTAGTTTCACCACAGCTAGGGTGCCAAGGTTGCCTACCCCTGACATACAGTATGTAGACATACTACAATATATATAGGTGGAAAGTGTTATTTATTTACCCTTTGAAGGCTGGAAGGATGTAAGATCAAAGATCTCCTGGGTCACTGCGTCTTTTTCTTTCTTCTTCTTTTTTTCTCTTTCTTCTGGTGCTTTTAGGAAAGAAAGCTCCTCCGGGTGTCTGATACCTGGTAAGAGTAGGCCTTGTGAATACTGAATGAGGCCAGGTTTGAAATGTCTATAAAGGACTCTGTTACTTATGATTCAGTCACTTACCCAGAACTTTACAGACCTCAGCGCAGGAACTGAATGTTGTGCCGGAAAAGCAGACTCGAATCCTCAATGAACGCTGGTTAGGCAAAGATAAGATAACTGGTTTGTGTTGAGGCATGAAGTCAAGAAAGGCATCTGCCTGGATACCATATTTGTCCAGGGTCCAGTTGGTTTTCAGAAGCCACTGACGCTTCTGTTTCCACCACAAAGCATGGTCAGACCAGTCCCGTGAAACACCTACATTGAGACACAAAAAAATAGAGACATCCACTACATGTTAACAGGCACAAGTATAAGTTCTAAACTTCAGGCTCCACTCTGGCACTGGTCACATCTCCTCGGGTTCTTGAGTAAGGTGACCAGATTTTAAAATGAAATCCGGGGACATATTTTTTTTTTTACTAGTAATGGCGGCAATCAGCAACTCTTTGCCCATTGCCGCAGCCACCCGCCTCACAGCCTGTCAAGTCTTACTCTCCGGGCCTCGGCTACTACTGGGTGGGGAGCGGAGGAAAATCACTCCACCATGGAAGGCAAGGAGATAAGTCCAGACCTAAATTCAATTGAGAATCTGTGGCAAGACTTGAAAATTGCTGTTCACCAATGCTCTCCATCCAATCTGACAGAGCTTGAGCTATTTTGCAAAGAAGAATGGTAGAGACATAAATAAAAAGACTTGCAGCTGTAATTGCAGCAAAAGGTGGTTCTACAAAGTATTGACTCAGGGGGCTGAATACGAATGCATGCCACACTTTTAACATATTTATTTGTAAAAAAATGTTGAAAGCCATTTATCATTTTCTTCCATTTCACAATTATATGCCACTTTATGTTGGTCTATCACATAAAATCCCAATAAAATACATTAACGTTTTTGGTTGTAACATGACAAAATGTAAATTTTATTATATTAACTCTTTTTAACTTTTTTAAATTAAAGTTATTCTTTATGAACATTTTTTTTGAGAGTGTATATAATAAAAGGATTTACATCCAGGTATAAGTATGTTTACAGATTATTGCTGTAAAGAAAATTACCTCCATTCCATAACTTGCATGGTAATAGTTTCCTGTAAGGAGTCATACTGTCCGCTCTCTGCTCAGAAAAAACTGCTTCCTCTTTTGTATTCTATGTTATTTTGGTACCTAAACTGTCAAACACTGACAGGAATAGGAGGAAGTACACCACCACATAGCAGGCATGGGATGAGCTGATTACTTTACAAGGAACATTCAAAGGATATATCCTATTTTCCGATAAATGTGGTAATATAAATTCAAAATTGTAAAAATGTTGTAAGTTACTGCTCATTACCTGTTTTTTCCACCACTTGTAACATGACACCTCCGATGTGTGTTTCCCCAGTCACACGAAGTGTCACTGGCTCAGCATTTTCTCCTAGTTCTCCAATATGGACCTTCAGCTCCCAAGAGGAATCTATATATTCTCCACTTGATGTCTTAATTCCAGCCATTCTTCAAATGTATCCAAACCTACAACAAAAATATAAAATATTGCAGCTTACCAAGTCAAGCCATGTCATTACTACAAGTTTTTTTTTCTTTCTTTTATTTTTAACCTGGAGATTCCCCCAGTCATATGTTTTGTCTTAGGATGGAGGAGGCGCAACAGAGACACCCTAGGACAGCAGCACTTTCTAGAGAAGATAGTGTTGTGCTGTCCAATGTCCATACACTGTACGAATTTCAGGCAGATCCTGATAAACTGGTTGAAGTTCGCTAATTGGGTGGCACTGTCAGCCCAGCATCCCTCAATTGAAATTTTAAGGATTAATGTGAAGAAGCTTCTGCGCTACTAAAGTAAAAAAATAAAAAAGTTACCCAAATACACAGTAACAAATTGCAGCAACAACTCGCAGCGCATACACAGCAACAAAAAGTTCAATAGTGGAATAAGGTTGCTGCGCAAAATATATAACACAAGATCATACAGTGACCAAAATATTCCTTAAACTTCCCCCTTAACCCGAGCCCAGCACCTAAACCTAACCATCAACCTAACCTCTAAACCGACACTTAATCCTAGCCAAAAATGCAAGACTGTAAATATAAACCATAAACATTATCTAATTCCTAACCTAACTCATGCCTAACCATTATTTTGAACAAAATTACCACAAAACTAGCAATAATATCACACTGACATCATGTCAAGAATAAAACACATAAAAAATATATGAGTGCTTTAAATACACATTCATAATTAAATTGGAAAGGGAATTGGGGTCACATATAGATAAAGTCACTATTAGTAAAATCCTAAATCAAACCCACAGCTCGGCAGTAGACACCAGAACGGTCAAAATGAATTATAAATGCTTAACAAGGTGGTACGCAACGCCCCGATAAAATCAGTAGGTACCAGCAGGGAAAATCCGCGGAGTGCTGGTGAGGATGCAAGACTTTAGGAATGATGGCTCATTTATGGTGGGACTGCCCAAAGATCAAAAAGTGTATTGGAGAGGGATCTTGCAGTTAATAAAATAAATCCCAGAGGATCCCTTGGGTAGTCCCTCTACATGGAGCGGAAGGATCAGTAAAACAATATAAAGCCTCAATATTACCACACATGTTGAACGCCGTGTCATCCCTAAAAAGTAGCAAGAAGTTGAAGTCCCCTCAATACGACAGTGGTTAACCACAGTAGAGGAAACATATAACATGGAAGGTATGAGGCAGAGTATAGAAGAAGAAAGCGTAGAGTCAACAGATAAATAGGAGAGATGGAAAGCACTTAAAAAGACAAGATACGTTGGGGTGCGAAATCTCTTGATAGAGGGAACCCTTCCGCAACAAGAGCAAATATGAAGAAAAAAAAAAAGATAAATCTATAAAGTTTAAGAGGTAGAGTGGGTGGGGGGTGGGTTGAGGGGTAGAGGGAGAGAGTGGAGGGGCATCATCGGATGGTTAATTAGAGGTATAATAGGACACAAGGTTTGTAGGAGGGTGTATGGTACTCTATGGTATTTTATATTTGTGTATTTTTGATAAAGAAAAAGAAAATACACATTTTGTTATGCAATGCCCGTTATACAACACCCGTCATAGTAAATAAAAGAAATTTGAAGCAAACATATTGAAAGCTGAACACCAGACAAATCATGTAATACACAGTTTTATGTATTTACAAACTGTCTTACATACTAAAGGATTTAAATTGCTATGCAGCTAGTCTTGTAAGCCAATTCCCTTACCAGTTGGCAGCAACACAACGTGGGCAAGACTGCTGCTCAAAATACAGACCAGTCTTGATTGGACAATAAAAGAGCAGAGGAATACTGATAAAAGCTCCTGTGTACTCTTCTTATTTCTTTCTGTTGTTCACTGACAGCGCATGCAGGGGGGAGATTGGCTTCTGGTGTTTACCTTAGAGCGCTTCACTTTTATGATTTGATTTATATTAGTTAATAGTGTGATGATGTTTGCATTATATATAGTGGCAGCAGCTCTTTATTTTTTCTTAATTTGTCACTATAAATGATTGCACATAATTATCGCAGTGATTTTTTATACCATGTCCAATTTTTCAGTATATGCTTCCACAGTACAGTCTAATCTCAAATTACTCATGTGTTGGTATAAGGTCCTACAGCATCTAGCAAGTCGGGCTGTTTTTTAGGGGGTGCCAGACCACAGGTACCCTTTTTAATATATGGTGAACCTGTCCCTGAATCAAGAGGTTTTGGAGCAGGGTATACCAGATGGTTTATGCTCTTTTGGCAGGGGCATTCCAAAAAGCTTCAAAACAGGCTGTCATATGTGGAAGCCCGGGATTATCAGACAGACTATCTATAAGAAGGTGAGCATGTGGCTGTGCCCACTGGGGAAGGTGGAAGTTACAATTGTTTTGGCACCAGTGTACTGTATATCCACTTGAAGACCAAGCTTTTTCTGGCACTTTTTTGTTTGAGTGTTTAAACAAAAAACTACTTATAGCCACAGACATTACATATATAATTTTTTTTTAGCAGAGACCCTATTGCGATTGTGGCAATTTTTATGTCAAATGGTATTTGCACATCAATATTTCTAATGCAATTTTTGGGGAAAAAATACACTTTATTGAATAATAAAAAAACAATATATACCCCATTTTTTTTGTAAAATATGAAAGATGATGTTACGCTGAGTAAAGACATGCCATGCTTTCATTTGAATTGAGCACGCCTGTGGAATGGCAACAAACTACGGGATTTAAAAATTTCCATAGACGATGCTTTAAAAATGTTTACAGGTTACCTGTTTAGAGATTTAGAGGGGGTCTAGAGCTAGAATTATTGCTCTTGCTCTAACATTCATGGCGATACCTCACATGTGTGGTGCGAACACCATTTAAATATGCGTGTGCGACTTTCATATGCGTTTACTTCTGTGCGCTAGCACGGAGAGATAAGGGTGCTTTTTTCATTTATGTTTTCTTATTTATTTTATTTTTAGATCGTCCCTTATATATATATATTTTTTATCACTTTTATTCTTATTACAAGGAATGTAAATATCCCTTGTAATAGAAATAATTATGACAGGTCCTCTTTATGGAGGGATCCCCAAATATCTTCTTTACCTTTAAAAGCATTGTTTTGATCTTTTGCTTTAAAAAAATAAAAATAAATGTTGTTACCTTCCGGCCTAGAGTGGAAATGACATCATGACATTGCCTCTATGGCCTTGGAGGACTGGAGCAATCGGAGATTATCTAGCCTCCAGCATTGTCGGATCGTTCCAATCGGAGATGATCTAGCCTCCAGCATTGTCAGATCGTTCCTCGGTTGCGCTGGTGAAACCAGTAAGCGCAATAGGAAATGCCTTGGCATGGGTGCATGTTGGACCTTCATGCAGTTTGCAGTGATTGGAAATTAATTTGCATGGATTGCCTCAAGTGACAATGCATAAGGAAGCGGATGCCCTAATTTCAAAGCCTAGAGGGGGCACAAAGTTCCTTTTTACATCGGATCAAATCCAGAGCAGGCTTCTGGTCATCTGGAAAGTGTTTTGAAGGTGTGCCCAACCAGTCTCTCCCACTGGAAGCAAAGGATAGCCTCCTATTGGAGGGTTTGGGTGACAAACATCAAAGACAGTTAGGTGGCAATACAATAGAGAATTCGACCACTGAATCCTTGCATTCATGACCAACAGATCTCAAGAAGAAAGAATTATTGCAGGATTTTGTATAAGATTTATACAGTAACAAGTCCATAGTGCACTGCTGGTGTCACCAGAAGAACAGAATCCGGGGGTTTCTCTCCATTCTTTCTAGTACCCAAGGCATCAGGAGCTTTCCCTATGGTCTGGTTTTGAAGGAATTGAAAAGGTACATACACACCAAAAGGTTCAAGATGGAGTCAAGGAGATAGTTTAGCATGAACATCTGTTAGTGTCAATCGACCTGGCTGATGTATACTTTTTTGTACCAATCAGTGTGTAACACCACAGACATTTGAGATTTGCAGTGACTGTCTGTCACTTCCAGTTCAGGTGTTTGCCATTTTTAGAATCGGCACTGCACCAAGAATCTTTTTGGATATTTTGTTGGCAGTGGTGGGGGTAACTTGTCTTTGGAAAAAATGTTCGGCCACTATTTGGACGACATTTTGATTGTCGCAAATGTAAGCCAGGAGCTGGCAAAGCCTCACAACCTTGTCTAGAAGACCTTTTCCAAGTTCAATCGACTAGTGATCAAACAGGGAAAGCAGTTAACCCCTTCTCAATCTATGAAGGATCTTGGAATAGTATTTCATAACCGAATAAATCAAGTGGTTTTTCAAAATTGCAACATTTCTTAAATTAAAATCTGCAATCATGGAGACAGCATTTATGTCAGTGAGGGATTGCATTGTGCCCATTGGGACCTTTTACATTGGCCATTCCAGTGGTACTTTGGGCCAGGTGTCCCATGGGGGCATTTTAATTGCATTACTCAGTCAATCTTTGTGTCTTCACAAATTAGCAAGAACTGGAGTTTTGGACATCACCGGTGTGCCTCTTTTTGGGCCTGCCTCTGAGCCCGGAAGATGGAATAATTCTGATGTCAGATGCCAGTCTGTCTCTAGTCTGAGGAGACAGGCGCAAGGCCATTTGAGCCTGGTGGAATGCAGATGCTCTGACTGTCTTAAATCGAAGGCAGTTTTTTCAAGCATTGCAAGCCTTTCAGGATCTTCCTCCAAGGGGCCTGAGTGTTGATTGACAACAAGACAGCTGTAGCCTATATCGCCGCCAAGGGGCTCCAAGAGTCTTTTCCTGTTACTTTTCACAACAGAAACTTTTCGCTGGGCAGAGAGCCGCTCACAGGCAGTTAACGGAAGTCTACTTGTCAGGAAGCAGGATCCACTAATTGATCAACTAGGCAGATTCTTCAGAAACACATTGATCCTATCCAGGTGCTTTCCACCTGCCGAGGAGACATTGGTTTTCATTTCTCCTCCAGATGTTCTCAGCACCACCAATCCAGTTTCCGGTCAACCAAGATCTTTTATGCCAATGTCAATGGTAGCATCCCAATCCAGTGAGACTCTTAATAGCCTGGCTTTCGAATCAGCCTGACTATGGGTATAGGGTTTCTCATCCGAGGTGGTTCAGACCTTGGTGAAGACCACAAGATCATTCATGAATGCTGTAAGAAGGAAGGGAGGATACTGTAAGAAGGAAGTTTATTCTTTTTTGTTCAGCAAAAGATTTCTCTCCCATGTCCCTAGCTCTAGACAATATCCTGGACATTTTTACAATCAGCGCTAGGGGTTGATCTGGCATACAACTCCATTAAAGTGCAGGTCTCTGCCTTTAGGGTCCTTTCACACGGGCGGCCGTTCGTCCGTTTATTACAAGTCCGTACCCTATGTGATCACGGCCGTTAGCGGATGTAATTACGTCCGTAATGACCCGCCTCCGCAAAGATCCGGTTTTTCGGACGGAAGAAAACCCTATATTTCTTCCGTCTGAAGGATCGGATCGGATGAATACGGACACACGGTCCTTATTCATCCGATTCCCCATAGGGGAGAGCGGAGGAGAGACAGGGCGGTCCCTGCACAGTGTGCGGGGACCACCCTGTCCGCCGACAGCTCAGCGGGGATCCCCGCTGAGCCGACGGACACACGCGAAGCGGATCGAAAAACGGTCCGCTCCGTGTGAAAGGACCCTTATCCTCTTTTTTATCCTGCAGATGGGTGGAAGAGCCATTGACCAGATGCTTCATGCAGTCAGCAATCCATATATGACCACCAAGGAAATCCTTGTTCTCTTCATGGGACTTGGTTCTGAAAGCACTAGTATAGGCATTCTTTGCTCCAATAGCTTAATTTCCATTGCGGTTCCTAGTAGATAGACTAGTTCTTCTGGCCGCAGTTGAAGATTGCAGCACTTCCTGGCAAAGATCCATTTTGTGTCTTTTTTACCAGAAACAGTGATACTATATCCATCTCCAAAGCCAAATTCTAAAGTGGTATCCAGTTTCCCGGGAAAAATGGGGGAAAGACCCACTGAGCATTCGCACAAGAGTCACTGAGTACACAGCAGGAAGACTTCAGTTCCTTACACATGGACAAGTAATGGTGTACATTCACAGGTCAAAAGATGTGAGAAAAGTGGACAATCATTTCATTTTGATATGAGGTTCTCAAAAGTCACCTTTCATTGGTTTACCAGGGTGATTCGACTGGCATGTAGGAAGTAGGTCTTTTTGCTCAGAAACAGGTGCAAACTCCTTCGACTTGTGGGGTGTCAACTTTTAGGGCAGTTATGCCTGGATTTCGGTGAAGGCTATATGTGAGACAGCTAGCCCATTATGTGACCTTACAAGCTAGGCGTGCGGTCAGCAAATTCTGCAAAGTTTGGGACTAGACATACATTTTCTTTTTCTTTAGCAGGTTTTCTTTGATTGTCAATGTTCCTTTTCATGTGTTCTCTCTCGCCCATTTATTTAGCTAGTTATATTCCATTGTGTGCTGATGTGAGGTATGGCCAGGAAAATTTAAAATTGTTATCAGATACCGTAATTTTCCATTCCTGGCTTATCCTCACATCAGCACAGGACTCCCTCAATAGTGGATTACCGCAGGCTAGGTTATAAAACACTTCAGTTGGGGAGGGCCTGTCTTTTATCCAAAGTGGAGTAACACCCTTTTTTAGTTTATTAAAAGTCAGCAGCTACAAAAAGCATAGCTGCTGACTTTTAATAAACCAACATTTATCTGCCCCACAGTCCAGCGATGCGGCCGCCCGGAGGCTCACTCCTCTCCCTCTCCTCTGTGGCGTCATATTAACTGTGGGCACCTGGCAGTGACAGCTCACTGCGCATTTGCACGAGTCGTGCTGCACTCTCCTATTGGCCATCCGGTCTTCTGGAACCTCAGTTGTGTCCCAGAAGATAGCTGGCAAGGAGGGGCCGCCAAGGCTGAGAGGAGGAGTCGCCTAGATGAGCGAAGAAAGGTGATGGCCGCCCAGGGCGAGAGAAGGAGTCACCTAGATGGCCGAAGAAAGGACTCACCTAAATGGCCGAGAGGGGGAGTTGCCTAGGTGGGCGAAGAAAGGAAGCAAGAAGTGGGACAGGAAGTCCCACTAAAAAGAGGGTACACCCCCCCTAAAAAGTACATGCCAAATGTGGCATGTCAGGGGGTGAGGAGTGCTTAAAGCGGAAGTTCCACTTTTGGGTAGAACTCCGCTTTAACTAGGAAGAGGTGGTCCTGTGGGTTCCAGGAGGCGTTAACCCATTGTGTGACGTCAGGATAGGCCAAAAAAGGAAGTATCTGATAACAATTGTCCGTTATTTACATTGAGCGTGACATATTTTATAAATACACATAATAAATGGTTAGCTCACACATGGGAGGTGTCATGAATGAAGCAATGTTTCCATCTTGCAACACGAGTTTAGCTGAAAGCATTTACAGGGAAGTGTAAGAGGTTAAATTCTCATTAGTGAGGATGGGCAGCTCATGGAACCTCATATGACAAACAAGCACTGGATTCAATGCTCATTAAAACAAGCCTGGGGGGATATATGAGTGTTCTTCATGTAGCTTGTCCAAAACTATAAGCTGTCCGAACATTTTTAAATTTCTCTTTCCCAGATAATACTACAATGATTTCCTGCTACCATCTAAATCCAAAGCATGGCTTCAAAGCAAAGGATACACAATCTCTCCGAACACTGGCTGTCATGGCTAATCTCCTGATTTCTTGGCTGTCAGGCTGTTGGGCAGAACAAGTATGCAGCCACTAAAATCAGAGGCCGGGATTCAGAAAGCATTTACGGCGGCGTATCTCCAGATAACGACGCCGTCAAATTTTACGTGGCGTACGCCGTTTACGTAGTACTACGTGAATAGGGCTGTGCGTAAGTGACGTTCACATCGTAGGCATTGCGCCGACGTCTCTTGGAGTATATGCGACATGATTCTGAGCATGCGCGCGCATGCCGAGTTCGACCGGCCATTCATTAGCATGGGGTCACGCTTAATTTAAATAGATGACGACCACCATCTTCCTACTTTGAATTACTTTGAATTACTGTGAATACTGTACTTGCCTCTCTAAGTTGCGGTGGCGTAGCGTAAAGAAGATACGCTACGCCCGCACAAAGATACGCCTCTCTACGTGAATCTGGGCCTGATCTGCATTTCTATGCCAAGTTAGTGACACAAAACATTTTTAGCTAAAAGATAAGCATAACAGTCCACCATCTACCAAGTTTAGTATATCAGCGATGGCAGCTAAGGTATTTGTCATGATAAGCTTCCTTAAAGTGGATGAAAAGGCAACACCTTTTTTTTTATTTACATTTTGAATAGGAGTTGGAAACCCTGTATGGGTGTGTCATTGCTTTCTGGGTCCCTGCCGAGGTCATGTGTCTCTCTTTTTGGGCCAGTGACCCTTGTCATGGGATAAAAAGTACATACGTTTTGAGTTGTCACCAGAGCTAGAGTTATGCCGCGTACACGTGACCGTTTTTCATGATGTAAAAAATTACATGTTTACAACGGTCATTAAAAACGATTGTGTGTAGGCTTTAATGACGTGAAAAAAACATGCATGCTCAGAAGCAAGTTATGAGACGGGAGCGCTCGTTCTGGTAAAACTAGCGTTCGTAATGGAGATCACACTGTAACAGACTGAAAAGCACGAAGGCTGAAAAGCGCGAAACGTCTCTCACCAAAATTTTACTAACACAAAATCAGCAAAAGCAGCCCCAAGGGTGGCGCCATCCGAATGGTACTTCCCCTGTATAGTGCCGTCGTACGTGTTGTACGTCACCGTGCTTTGCTCGAACATTTTTTTTTTTCACGATCGTGTGAATGCAAGGCAGGCTCGACAAGAATCGCATCGACAAAAACGTCATTTTTTTCTAGAACATTAAAAATGGTCGTATGTACGCGGCATTAGGCCCAGTTCACACTGATGCAAGTTCATAACGAATGTGATGCGTCAAAAACATTTTAAATTCGCATGTCATCCATAATGTCATTGTTTTCAATGAGCCCCATATCGATCCAGATCCAGAGCATCCGCTTACACAGAAAAAACTTTTACTTGGAGGAAGACTGTTGGGAATAGATGAGGAAGAAGCTTAAAGTGGTTATAAAGCTAAAACATTTTTTTACTTTAATGCATTCCCTGAATTAAGGTAAAAAATAAATCATTTTACAGCTTGCTTCTTTCCCGCACGTCCTGAAATACAGTACTACTACCTGAGTCTTCAGGGAATACCTATACTTGAATACAAATGGAGGCATACAGCACCAAAACTAAATGTCAGTTTTGGGTGTCCCCACATTCTGACAAGTGAGCCTTGCCAGGCCTTGGAGATTGTTAAAGCTCCTAAAGAAGCGACCAGGCCACGTAACATGTAGAGGGCAAATCAAAAGGTCAATCAGAGACAAGCAAAACCCCAATGTCTGGAGGATATGTGAATTCTGTTGTATATTTTACATGCATAGGTCTTATATGCCAATTTATCTTCTAGGGGTAGACACAAATAGTCCGCAACCCACTGCGGTTTTAATAGAAATAATTCCGCAATCTAATTTGTTATATTATATGCAAAATATTTTAATGTAGATCAATAAATTTGGTAATTATATATATATATGCCTATAAAGTCCATGATTTACAATTATGTATACATGAGTCTTCAATTAATCCAGCTATGTGCACGGCTTCATCTTTTTTCTCCCCCTACTCAATAGGAATAGACTTTAAATAATTGAAATATAATGTGGAAATGATTATATGATTTTAAATTGTGACCATAGATGCGATAGATGGGGTGTGGCAAAATGTGACAGTGCACTTCATCCGTCACATTTTGCCACACCCCATCTATCGCATCTATGGTCACAATGCTTAATACGAAGATGAAAATGAGTCAGTATGATTGTGATTCATGGTCACATATGGCTTTATCAACAGATGTAAATGCTGACAAAATAATCAATGGCTTCTTGACAGCTGTGACTGTATTTTATTATGGGTACCCCTGATGTGCAGCAAGAATCAAATACCTTTCTTAAAAAAGAAGTATGGGAATTAAAAAAAATATATATCATATTAACCTAGATAGCTGCAGCCCCGATCTCAGCTGCAGCTGTCCCTCGCCACCTCTAAGAACAAGAACAGGGCCGGTGCAAGGATTTTTGCCAACTCAGGCGAAGGTACATTTTGACGCCGCCCAGCACGCACACACACACCATAGATTATATATGTATATATATCAGACCCCCCTCCACTAACTACAGACCCCCCTCCCGTAGAATGGATCCCCCTCACTAAGAACAGACCCCCCTTCCTCAGTACAGACCACCCTCCGTCAGTATAGACCCCACACTAAGTACAGACCACCCTCCGTTAGTATAGACCCCCTCCCTCAGTACAGACACCCCATCAGTGTAGAATCCCCCCTCTTAGTGCAGACACCCCATCTTTAGTCCAGACCCCCCATCAGTATAGATTTCCCCCCTTTGGTGCAGACCCCTCACTAGTATAGAATCCCCCTTAGTGCAGACCCCCACAGTATAGACACCCCCCCATAGTGCAGACTCCCCCATCAATATAGATACCCCCATCAGTATAGACACCCCGCCTTAGTACAGACCCCCCCTAGTACAAACCCCCCATCAGTAAAGATTTCCCCCCTTTAGTGCAGACCCCCCACTAGTATAGAATCCCCCTTAGTGCAGACCACCACAGTATAGACACCCCCCCCGTAGTGCAGAATCCCCCAACAATATAGACACCCCCATCAGTATAGACATCCCCCCTTAGTACAGACCCCCGCAGTATAGACACCCCCCTTAGTTCAGACCCACCATCAGCATAGGCACCCCTCTCCCCTCCCAAAGCGCCCCCCCCCTCATGTCCATCTACTTATAATAGAGTAATAAAGTGTACAGTACAGACCTCAGAACAGCGCAGCAGCAGACATATACACACAGCGGTGTCTGTCCCTCGGGTCCTCCTCCTCATTGTATGTAAAGAGCGAGGAGGAGACGCCGGTGGCTTAAGTCCGCTCCACCGAAACAGAGTGAGATCAGATCAACAGGGCAGCGGGCGATGATAGCGGTGCCGCTATCTATGGGTGTCACCCCTCTGGCGGGTGTCATCCGGGTGCGGTCCGCACCCACCTAGCATCGCCTGTGTCGAGCGGGCGACTGTCCCGGGTAAATTTTCTGCCCTGTTCCCTGGCGCCCTAAGGCAGGTTCCCATGTTGCCTTGCGCTAGCGCCGTCCCTGAACAAGAACCTAGCAATCAAACACTGTTTACCGCTCAGCTCTCTGTCCTCAGCCTGCAGAGAGTCAGTGACTGACAGTCTGCCTCTCCAGCACTCACTGGAGCGCGGGCTGTAGAGGGTGTGGGGGCAGCTGACTCAGCCTCTCAGTGGCTCGCTGAGAGGCTGAGCCAGCTGCAGGTCCAGGCTTCTGGAAGGGTCCCGACCATATGGTCGAAATCTTTTTCAGATCGTGGACTGCTAAAAATAGTTTACAGGAATGCAGAACTAACTAAACTCCTGTGTCCCACAGGAGAAGTACAGTTAAAACAGCTTTGGCCATACTTCTTCTTTAAAGAAGACAAGACATATACGACAAGAAGTCTCTCTAACCCTCAGAAGCCATTTCCACCCCCCCCCAAAAAAAAAACACTTTAATTTCTGCATAGACTTCAATGCATTTTTCTGAATAGTGACATTTCTCTAGTTTCAGATTTCACCTAAATTTTGGCAAAGCGAGGGATTGAGTAATGACCTGTACACACGATCGGTTCATCTGATGAAAACGGACTGATGGATTTTTTCATCAGATATCTGATGAAGCTGACTTTCATCAGTCATGCCTACACACCATCGGTTAAAAAACCGATCATGTCAGAAGTTCAATGCTTCCAAGCATGCGTCGACTTGATTCTGAGCATGCGTGGATTTTTAACCGATGGACATGCCCACAGTCAATTGTTTTTTTTTATCGTTTTTTTAACCATCAGATAATTTTAAAACAAGTTCCTAGTTTTTTAACCGATGGATGGGGCCCACACACGATCGGTTTGTCTGATGAAAATGGTCCATCAGACTGTTTTCATCAGACAAACCGATCGTGTGAACGCGGCATAAGGAATTGACTGACCAGATAAGACATTATTTCTAGCTGTTGCATTATAGATCAGAGCCATTTCTAAGATTGTGAAAGACTGTGCAGGGGTATGTTACACACAAAGTGCATAGGGCATAGGTAGGTTCCCTAAACCCACTAACCAGACCTCAGACCTCAGATACATCAGAAATTTAGAGGAAGTCCTCCCTTCAGATAAGTCATGTGATAGAAGTGAGGACTAGCTAAGGAGAGCCTCCCTCAGTTCTGAACTACAGCTGCTTGTATGACAGGTGACAGAAGCGCCAGTTGCAGTGCAAGTGGCAATATAGAGCTGCTAAAAACATTTTAACCGATTCCCTTTTGGCTCCTGTACATGTACGTCGGCAGAATGGCACTGCTGGGCAGAGTAACGTATATATATGTCACTTTAAAAGTCTGACGCGTGCTCCGTGACCGTGCCTGAGGGACCCGTGGACTCGATGTCCGCCGGTGTCCCATTATCAGGTCACAGAGCTGAAGAATCGGGATATGTCAGTGTAAACACAACATCTCCCCGTTCTTCCTAGTGACATGTCACTGGTCGTCTGTTCCCTGTCATCGGGAACAGCGATCAGTGACATGTCACAGCAAGCCACGCCCCCTAATAGTTGGAAGCACTCCCTAGGTCACACTTAAACCCTTCAGCGCCCCTACAGGTTAACCCCTTCACTGCCAGTGTCATTTTTACAGCAACAGTGCATTTTTATAGCACTGAACGCTGTAAAAATGACAATGGTCACAAAAATGGTGTCAAAAGTGTCCGATGTGCCAGCCATAAGGTTGCAGTCATGATAAAAATCGCTGATCGCCACCATTTCTAGTAAAAAAAAAATATTAATAAAAATACCATAAAACTATCCCCTATTTTGTAGATGCTATAACTTTTGCGTAAACCAATTAATAAATGCTTATTGCGATTTTTTAACCAAAAAATATGTAGAAGAATACGTATCGGCCTAAACTGAGGAAAAAAAATATTTTTTATGTATTTTTTGGGGATATTTATTGTAGTAAAAAATATATTTTTTTTTAAATTGTCGCTCTATTTTTGTTTATAGCGCAGAAGTGATCAAATACCACCAAAATAAATCTCTATTTGTGGGAAAAAAAAGGACACCAATTTTGTCTGGAGCCACGTCGCACGACCGCGCAATTGCCAGTTAAAGCGACGCAGTGCCGAATCGCAAAAAGTCCTCTGGTCCTTGGCCAGCCAAATGGTCCGGGGGTGAAGTGGTTAAAAATGTTGGGCTGTCATCACCTCAGGACCCCAGGCACCCCACAAAAGACTTGTGCCCCAGATGTTGTGGATGTTATGGGAAGTTTGGACCCCCTATCCTCCCATGCACATACACCCCAGATCTGTGCACAAGCTGTGAATATCCAATTTAAACATGCTTGGAAAAAACATAGGCCTACACTCAGATCGAAAAAAAAAATCTGCCACCACTCTTTTATATTTCTTTATTTCTACAACTTCTTAAATGAATCGTTCTAGGTTGAATTTCAAAATTTGGTAGACTGGTTATCTCATAATGTTTGCTAATATACACATCAGTTGGAGCGATGATTATTAATAAATCAACAATAGCATATGTTTCTAATAAGATAGGAGTAATATTTAGTAATAATATAAAAGAGTTGCACCTCTAGTACAGCGCCTTGCAAAAGGAAGTAGGAAAAGAAGAAATATTTCTTAAAAATCATTTTTACGTAGGCCTTTTTAGAGTCCATGCTGCAATGAAAGGCCATGAGAGCCAATTTAACGTGGATGGGATCCGGGGGTTGGACATCAATGGTATAGACATCATTTCAGGTGATAGTACAATTGTTGTAACTTATTTTTTTAAGGTGCAATTCTAAGTATTCAATTTCCAGTATCCTGCTAATGTGGAAATGATTTACGATTAAGCAATTCATTGTATATAAGATTCTACATTATACATGTGATATTTAGGGAGTTTAAAACCAGTTCGAATTCGTAGCACACTTTTTTAGACCTCATATTCTACTTTCGAACAAGCCCACTGGTACATATGCTGGGCAAAGTCTGTCCTGGTCTCATCAGAAATCTAATTGAATTGTTCTTACAGTGTCGAAAAATTTGGTCCAATTACACGACCACACATTAAAATTGGATGAAAAGTTAGCTTACCTTTTTGTTCTTTGCGGAAATATCTTTAGTGTCTTTTCAGTTCCTCTGTTTAACCGACTTTCTGAAGAAGTTTGAAAACTCAGAGATCTATCAGGGACATTACTGTTCCCTTTATATACTGTCTCCTCCCTTCTTTCCGGTCTCAGTTGGCCCGCTGTTTCCCTCTTATCTTGTAGTTGCCTTCAATCATTCATTTCTTTTCATTTGCTTTTTTTTGTCGTGTATTTCATTCTTGTGCACCTACCATTTCTCTTCCTTAACTATGTTGTGTTATGTGTGGCGTATTCACCCTCATATAAGCATTTCCTGTGTGGTTTCTGTTTTTTTTTTCAGCTTTCCCCAAAGCCTTCCTCTTTGTGATTGTGTGATCTCTTTAATTTTCGCCTATTTCATTCTCTTCTTAACCTAGCTTAATCTTGCCTGGTGCCTTTTTAGGACCTCATAGCCTATTCGTCTTCAGACTCTGTGTTCTTGGTCTTCAGAGGTCTCCTCAGCTTTTATCTCCAGTACGATTTTGCCCATACCCCAGTTATTTCCAGTGTGCTGCGTTGCTCTGCTCGCCTCCGCTTTTGCTGTTGTGATAAAACACAACCCACACCAATTTTGTCTTCTTCCTCCTTCAATTTCCTCTCTTAGCAGCACTTCTCCTTTATAACAGCCATTACTGTTCACCCAAATTACTGTGTCTGATGGCCTGTATACTACAAACAGCAGACCATTCTATTTCGGATAGTCAGGTGTATCCTGGTGGTACTAGTCAGCCCTGCGAAATGCCACCAGCACCTTTACTAGACAGTCTCTTCCTTTTGATCCAGCTTTTATGATGGCCCAGATTATTGTTTAACCACTTCAATACCGGGCTTTTATATCACCTCCATACCGGGCCTATTCTGACACTTCTCTCCTACATGTAATAATCATCATTCTTTTGCTAGAAAAATACACAGTACCCCCAAACATTATATATGTTTTTTTAGCAGACACCCTAGGGCAGTGATGGCGAACCTTGGCACCCCAGATGTTTTGGAACTACATTTCCCATGATGCTCCACTACACTGCAGAGTGCAAGAGCATCATGGGAAATGTAGTTCCAAAACATCTGGAGTGCCAAGGGACTGCCCTAGGGAATAAAACGACGGTCATAGCAACGTTTTATCTCGCACGGTATTTACGCAATCATTTTTCAAATGCCTTTTTTTTGTAAAAAAAATTGTTTCATGAATTAAAAAAATAACAAAACAGTAAAGTTATCCCAATTTTTTTGTATTATGTGAAAGATTATGTTACACTGAGTAAATAGATACCCAACATGTCACGCTTTAATTATGCACACACTCATGGAATGGCGCCAAACTTCGGTACTTAAAAATCTCCATAGGCAATGCTTAATTTTTTTTTTACAGGTTACCAGTTTAGATTTACAGAGGAGATCTAGTGCTAGATTCGTTGCTGGCACTCCAACGCACGCGGCGATACCTCACTTATGTGGTTTAAATGGCGTTTACATATGTCGGCGGGACTTATGTGTGCGTTCGCTTCTGCACGCGAGCTACCGGGGACAGGGGCGTTTTAATTTTTTTTTTTACTTATTTTTTATTTTTACACTTTTTTTCAATTATTTTTTTCCACTTTTATTCCTATTACAAGGAATGTACACATCCCTTGTAATAGGAAATGTGTGCGACAGGTCCTCTTTAAGGAGAGATGCGGGGTCAATAAGACCTCACATCTCTCCTCCAGGCTGGAAACCATGAGATCGGTGAAAAAAAATTCACCGATCTCATGAATGGTTGCTTACAGCCACAATCACGGCTTTGTTTACTTACGGGGACCTGGGCGTGACGTCATCACATCGCGCCCGGGTCCTCCGACGGTCATAGAGATGACTGGTGACCATCTGGTCACCAGTCATCTCTATGCTTCCTGCCGACGCTGGACGATTCGTTCTCCCGGGCCCCGAAGGCACGGGAGAGCCCAAAGAAGCACCGGATGGCAGCGGGAGGGGGGGATGTCCCCTCCCACGGCCTGTAAGAACGATCAAGCGGCGGAACCGCCACTATGATCGTTCTTATGTCGTGCAGAATCGCTGGCTGAAGAAGAGGATATCTGGATGATGCCTCTGGCTGCAGGCATCATTCAGATATTCACCCACAAAGCCCAGGCCGTCATTTAACGTCCACTTAGGATGGGAGATCCCATCTCTGGACGTCAAATGACAATGGGCCAGTATTGAAGTGGTTAAAGAAATATCCTATATCATAAATATGTAATGCAATCTGCGCTAGATTTTTTTTTACTGTTATGTATAATGGCTATTAGTTAGTATATTATTATGCAGGGGCGGACTGACCATTCAGGCACTAGGGCACTGCCCGAGGGCCCCATCAGGGCTGCCAGCCTCAGTAAAACCAGTGGTTTTTTTTACATCTGTCCCTGAAATGTCCCTTACCGACATCCTTTTGGTCTACAAATCCCAAGATTATAGCTGCCCCACCTCTTCAGTACCTTTTCAGTGTGTGTACACTGTGTGTGTATACTGTATGGCCCCATAATCTCCTATTGCCCGGGGGCCCCATAATCTCCTATTGCCTGGGGGCTCCATGAGTTGTCAGTCCGCCCCTGTTAATATGTGTAAGGCAGGAACAATACTTCCCTTATAGAAAAAAGGGTACAAATACTACAGCGCTGGCAGGCCTGGATGGATACAATAAAGTACAAATGCACTTGGTCCAGTTGAAAAGTTCCTTTCACAAGTTCCTTCCGCAAGTGCTATAAAACAGTGCAAATGGATGTTAAGCAAGTTATATGGCCAGTGAAAGTTCAAAATAACATTCAAATAAGCATATAGCAACTTTCAATTGATAAGTTCCTTCTCAAGTTCCTTCCAAAGTGCTGCTGTGCTAGCATAAGATGCTGTAAACAGGTGCACACAGGATCACACCCCCCATATGGTTGAACTCACCAGATCCAATGGACCCCCAAGCAGTACTGTGTTGTGGGTCAAGCAAGCTTGATGTGGTAAGCGAGGTGCAACTCATGGGTGCGATTCTTCCTGAGGTGTTTTCAGGCACAAACATATGGAGAAAGAGCCCTCATAGTGAAGTACGTCTTGTTTAATTCATAAAATCATAAGATATCAATTAGTAGTCCATTTGTTGCAGAAATCGATAGGTTCTCCTACAACAGGGGTGCCCAACATTTTGAAGAGTGAGGGCCACTTAAGCAATTTGGTAACCAGTCGTGGGAGTGGGCAGATGACAGGTCAGGGCTACTCTATATGCCCTCTGATCCGCCCTGATGGAAGGGGACATATTCCCTTCTGTTTTTCGGATTGGGAGGTAGGCGGGTGTAAACAAGACATCTGTCACTCTATAGAGGTGAATTGAGGGTCCCATTTGTTTGGGCCGATTGTGTGAAAAGGGTCCAAGACTGCTTTTACACTGATGTCCTGCGGTTTACCCACACCACGGATGCAGCGTAGTGCACCTGTGTCTATCCTGTGGGTTAGCTAAACTTTGCCATAGACTCCCCGAATATGGCAAAAGCTGTGGCTGTAGAGGAAGCATTGGCTTATGGGGCTCTACCATCAGCTTCATTCATAACACCGACGCTGTGGTATGGCGGGTCAGCAACCTGCAATCTGGGCTTGCCAACCCACCATTCCAGAGCAGGAGGCCGCGGGCCACATCAGAGGGCTTAGGTAAGGCTCTTAGGTAACTGCCTGTTCATATTAGATAGCTATCCAGAGAGTCTGCAGGAGCTGGATATTGTATGATCAGCCAATCGCTGGCTCCTACAGACTTTCAGCATAGCTATCGGCTTGCCTTCTTAGAAAAAAAAAAAAAAAACAATATGTGAGTTATTTACATGCAAAGAATGTGCATTCATTATTATATTTTAAAGGTGAGCTTATTCTTAACTAGGCATTGATGTAGATATTTATATATTTATTACAGGTACTTATATGACACCATCAAATTTGACAGCACTTTACATACATATATTGATTAGGGGTGCAACGGATCAAAAACTCACGGATCGGATCGATCCTCGGATCAGGAGTAACGGATTGGATCATTTTCGGATCAGAAAAAAAAAAAAAAAGACATCTTGCTACACCCACCGGAGTTTTAGCCCACGTACACACGATCGGTCAAGACCGATGAAAACGGACTTAAGGTCCGTTTTCATCGGTTATATATATATATATATATATATATATATATATATATATATATATACACACATATATATACACACACACACTTTATATTTGCTTTATGGCATTTGGCAACCATTTCACACATAAAACTACATCTTTGATACCTGTTGTATATAAGAAAAAAAAAAAAAGTTATCTCGTGGATCTTTTTTTTTTTAGCTTTGCGTTCAGTCATTGTCAGAACTGGGGGGGGGGGGGGGAATAACATGCAGTAGTAAATCTTGCTGTAAAAACATCATGTCCAAACAGCCTCACCTCTTTTTTTTTTTCTCTCTCCTCTCAGTGCTTCACTGCTAGCAGCATTCCCTCTCCAAGTGTGCTTGCCAGAGCCCAGTGAACAACCCTTCACGCCTCAGCGTGCTGAGGTGGGGAGGCATGTCACGCTGGGCTCTGGCAAGCACACTGGGTGGAGCAAGATGGCCACCACTCCTGAGCTAGGCTGAAGCCGGGGACTTTTCTAGGCCGAGGCTCCAGAGCGCTCCGCGGATCGCGGGGTGTGCCAATCCGAACGGGTTGACCCGTTCGGATCACGGATCGGTGACGATCCGTTGCACCCCTAATATTGATTGGTTGATAAAATCAGCAGAGCTTCCCCTCATTTCACATCTACCCCTCAGATTTAAAGCGACTGCATTTCCAAGTGCACTTTCAGTGCAATTTCAAGTGCACTTTGCACTTGTAGTGCAAAGTGGATTTGCCTTTCATAAATAACCCCCAATGTGCAAAAATAAATCTGCAAATAAATCAGTGCATGAAAACAATAAAACAAAAAAATGTGCCAGTAAAAAATTAAGCAAGAATCTGACACCTTCCTGTGTGAAAACACTTCTCAAAAGTGTTCAGAGGCCAGCCGCCACCCTCCCTGTGAAGTCAACACTTACTGGAACGGACAGCTGCCCTTACAATAGCATATGTGCCTTTGACTCAAGTCAGAATCCTCAGCGTGCGTGTACACGTTCCCAGTAACTGCATCCAATGGCACCTTCCGATGCCATACAGCTGGGATAAATAAAGCTTGCCAGGAGCCAAGGATAATCTCCAATAGTGTAGTATTTATTGTAACGTGGTATAAAAAAATAAAAAAACTGCATAGATAATCGGCAAAGTCACTTACATAAAAAGCTGCTGCCAGCCCAGAACCGCGCAGTGGCCTTACATCAGCACTAGAAACTCAAACCCGATGTTGCAGGAAAGAAATTTGCTCTGTCTATGGTCTATGATACTAAACACACAGGCCCGGATTCACGACGGACTTACGCCGACGTATCTAAAGATACGCTGTCGTAAGTACAAATGTGCGCGGTCGCATCTCTGCGCCGATTCACAAAGCTAGATACGTCGTAAAACAAGGCTTCAGCCGCCCGACGTAACTTGCCTACGCCAGCGTATCGTGGGCGCATTGTTACTTTGGACGCATTCGGCGTACCCATGTTAAATATGCAAATGAGTAAGATACGCCGATTCATGAACGTAGATGCGCCAGGCGGAAAAAAGATACGCGGTTTGCGTAAGGCCAACGTCCGGCGTAAAGTTATTCCCCATATAGGTGACGCAACCCATTCAAAAAGGTATGGACCAGGGAACAGCCATCGTATGTTACGTCGTTTACGTAGTACTACGTGAATAGGGCTGTGCGTAGGTTACGTTCACGTAGTAGGCAGTGTTTTGACGTATCTTAGGCAGCTATTTCGACGTGACTGTGAGCATGCGCACTGGGATGCATCCAAGAGACGACGAATCCGCAGTTTGTTTTTTGAAGCTCAGCCCATCATTTGCATGGGGTCACGCTTCATTTTAATATAGCACGCCCACTTCCACCTACTTTGACTTACGCCAACAACTATACGCTACGCCGGCGCAACATTGTGCGCATATTCTTTGTGAATAACATGCTTTCCTCTCAACATTGCGCCGGCGTAGCGTAAAGACGATGAGCTACGCCGGCATAAAGATACGCCGATCTACGTGAATCCGGGCCACACTGTTTAACCACTTCCAGACCGTCTATATGTTATACATTAATATGAATTCGTGCATGACTGGGGCGCACCTCCGATGACCCACTCTTGCTGTGATTGGACACAGTGGGCGCCAATCAGCGGGTCCAGCAGATGCGATGTCGTAGAGAGGCAGAACGGTGGTCTGCCTATGTAAACAAGGCAGATCGCTGTTCTGCAAGAGGGAAAGAAAGATCTTGTGTTTCTGCTAAGCAGGAACATGTATCTTTATTCCCCCAGTCAAAGCACCCCCTAGGGATACACTAAACCCTTTGATCACCCCTGATAATTAATTTGGGGACTATAAACACTTATTACTATTGATTTTTTTTGTTAGTGTTTGCACTTTATTGAGCATTGTCAATACACATCTTTTTGTTTTTAAATTAAAGGAAATATACTTACCTGATCCTTCACTCCTCCATTCAGCTAGACTGGCCCCAGCAGCTCCATGCTCTACCCGTCTAGGGTCCTGACATGATCAACACAAGAACAGGATTTATAGCCCTGCTCTGGACGTGCGGACGCTGAGGGACAGTCTACCATTGGATCATGGGGGGAGTGCTGTCTGCCAGGGGAGAGCAGGGTCAGGTAAGTATAACTGGGTCTCCTCTTCCCTGGACTAAACAAGCTATTAAGCCTTGGAGTGCGGGAACAACCAACCCAGTGGTTAATTTTAAGCCCATAACGCAAAAGTTTTACATACAGGCAAGAAATATGTGGGTATGACGTAAGCACATAGCTGCTATAATGCTTTATTGCGGGGAAAATAAGAGTACAGTGCCATCTACTGTATCTGGAAAAAAAAAAAGAAAATAACCTATAGAACCTTGAAACTTATCAAAGAAAAACATTTTTTTTATTTTTTTATAATGTTCGTTTTTTAATCTCACAGAGTTCTGTTTTTTAATATTATGTTAAATTAAAACCTTAAAAAAAACAGCACAATGGACAGTGATTATAATTAATGTGAAGTGTCCCTTGTGCTCCTTTTTGCAGATTTAGTTGAAGTTTTCAGTCCTCCGATTTCCCTACCCCAGGAGCAGTAAGGTGCTGCAGGGATTAAGCGAGTCAAGAGACCTATCATATGCACTCATCAAAAGGGCCGACTATACCGACCCCTTAGGACCCTCTCCTGTACTCTAGATGTACTATAGCTTAAATAAATGGAAAACAATCTATGAATGAAAGAGGCAGACCTTTTTATTTATCTGCCCCTCCTGCATTTATAAATCGCTTTCACTCATGGAACAGCTTCTATGCATATTTGGTACTCCTAATGAGTGCTTGGAAGAGTAGGAGGGATCAGAGGGCTGGAGATTTCAACTATATCTGCAGCCAGCAGCACAAGGGGCACTTCACACTAAGGCCCCTTTCACACGGATATGTTTTTCCTGTCCTCATCCAATACCTGCAAAGGTACTTAATGCCTAATGACCCACTGCTGCAGGTGCAGCTGCTGCAGCATGCCAACATTGAGTGCCAACATGTGGTTGTATTGCATATCAAGCGATTGGCAGGCAGATTGTGCTGTTGCTGCATTTCCATCTGGAAGAGTAGACTGAACTGTCACCACACCAAGGTGCGGAACACAGGGCAGCACTACCAAGTTCAGCCGTGTGCCCCATATTGCATTCTTTCCAGCCACTAGCAAATAAAAAAAAAAATTGTCATTACTTTTTAAAAATGTTGCCAGTGCTTGATGGACCTATGTCCTTAGTTACGGGAAACCTGCTGCCGGTCACATGATCAAGTGAGAGAGACATGATTGGGTGAAAAGATTTTCTTTTAGGCTGGGTTCACACATGTGCAGCCACAGGTTCGTGCCTGGGGTCCGATGCGCGTCTGCTCACCTGTTCAGGTGCAATTCAGGTCTGAATTTGCACCTGAACCAGACCCAAACAGGACCCTTCTGCAATCCAGCCAGTGGCCATCCCGGACCTGTGTGAACCGGCTACATTCAGCAGCTGGGGAAGCAACACCTGCCTAGTCAATGCTGCTGAAGATGGGGTTAGGAAACTTACAACGAGGTTCAAGCCCTACTCTGCAAGACCCCTTGCTAACCTTCTTCTCCACTTGATGTGCCACTCAAAAGCCTTGTCAGACTTCAATAATTATTACTTGAGGTGGCAGGTTTTTCAGCAAATGCAGGTGGAGATTCTTCTGGAATAGAGGAAGGATGGTTTAAAAAAAAAAAAAAAAAAAAAAAGAAGGAAGGTGTGATAAAGCATATAGGCCTTTTGTTGCCGACTAGTACCATTCATGTGTTGTTCGCACAGAGCTTTGCGGTGAAGAATCTGTTCTCTCCTTATATATGTGCTACCCAAATGACCGCTACTGCACATGATGCGCTGCAGGCAGAAGCTGAAAAACACTGGTGTGCCGTCAGCAGCAAATGTGTTAAAAAAAAATGCCCAGACTGCCAAGCTTTGTGAAGCAGCCCTGGGTATAGCAGTGGTATCATGCCTCCCCTTCATGTTTCTCCTCTACAATCTCTGGCACCCAGGAAAGATCTTACATAGTAGGTAAGGTTGAACAGAGACAATAATCCATCCAGTTCAACGTTTTTAGGTGTGTGTTTGTGTCAGTGTCAATAATCATTTCCCATATCCCTGTATGTTGTGTTCGTTAAGATGCACGTCCGAGAGTCTTAAAAATATCAATACTCCCCGCTGACACCACTAAGGCCCCTTTCACACTGGGGCGGTTTACAGGCGCTATTGCACTAAAAATAGTGCCTACAAACCGACCCTAAACAGCAGTTGCAGTTTACCGCTCCTTCCCATTGAAAGCAATGGGAAACCCTGGCTATACTGCTGGCAATGTGCCTCTGCAGAGGTGCATTGCTGGCGGTATTAACCCCTTTTAAAACCTCACCGCTAGTGGCCAAATACACCGCAATTCGACGGTATAGTGCCGCTAAAAATAGCAGCGCTAGAACCTGTCCAATATCATCCTGCCCCTGGAGCATGAGCTGGACCGCCTTATTGATGTTGGTTTATTGTGGTAGTCGCTAATTCTCCAACATGTCTTGGTTCTGTACTGCTTGCTACCTTGTGACCCCTGCACGGGTCCTTGCTGGGTTTTATGCCAGATGTTGGCTGTGCTAGTGTATGTTTTTTTGTTTATGTGTTGTTGCAACTAAAATTAAAAAGATTTAAAAAAAAAGCGCTATACCGCCAACGCTCCTCCCGCCCCAGTGTGAAAGGGGCCTAATTGTGGAAAAGTCACATTCTTACTGCCCTGAGAGTAAAAAAAAAATACCCTACGCTTCTCCTCCAATCTCATTGTGTGGCCACATGTCCTCTTACACTCCCTGAAACTAAATAGCTTTTTCTATGCTGAATCATCATTGGAGGTATTTGTAAATTACCATCATATCCCCCTTCAAGCATCTCTTCTCCAGCCAGAATAAATTTAGTGCTTGTAAATCGCTCCTCATAATGGAGGTCCTCCAATCCCCTTATGTGTCGCCCTTCTTTGGACTCTCACCAGCTCCAACACATCCCATCTGAAGACCGGTGACCAGAACTAGTCAGAATACTCCAGATGTGACCAAACCAGTTTTTTTTTTTTTAAAGTGGCAGGGATTATAGTTTTTTTCTCTGGAGCATATACCCTTTTTTTATGCACGCTAATATTCTGCCGGCTTTTGGTAGCTGCAGCTTTACATTGCATGCTATTGCTCAGTCTGTCTTCCACTATGTCCCCCAGATATTTCTCCAACCATGATATGATAATAGGAGTAGTTTGCATTTATGTTATGTTTTTAGGCCCCCCAAGTGCATTACTTTACATTTCTCCACATTAAATCTCATTCGCCATGTAGTTGCCCACTCTATTTTGTCGAGGTCTTTCTGTAAAGTTTCTATATCTTGATGTGAAGTTATTGCCCTGTTTATTTTTGTGTCATCTGCAAAAACGGAGATAGAGCTATTTATCCCATCCTCTATATCATTTATCAATAAGTTAAACAGAATTGGTCCCCTCATTTAATAGCAGCTCCAGTTCCTCTATTTTGCTCCTGGCATTTGAGCATAAACCTTTCGGTGTTGTACATATTTTCTTATGCTTTGACAACTCGCTCACCCCAGAATTAGACATTATGGCTATATTAGCACTACTGACTACATTATTACCCCCTGTCCTTTGCACACTGGTTGTCACTTCCTCTGAACCCCCAACACATAGTTTAAAAGCCCCTCCAAATTTGTGGCCATCTTTTTTCCCCAATAGAGTATCCGCCTGCAGCAAGTTAATTCATGCTGCACTAAAATAATGCAGCCGACTGACCCCCCCCTCCCCCCCGCCTATTCAATGTCTAGAATAAGACATGTTACAGTGCAGTGAGCAATGTAGAGTCTACTGGTCAGAGTCAGGTCTTTGATTACTCAAACTGGGAATGCTGTTGGTAGGTGAAGCTTCACAAACAAGAGTTCTGAAGTTCTGAAGCCAACTTAAGAGGAAGTTAGCCCCGATGGGGTTTTACTTCTTTTGTTTCCAGCAAACTAGGGCTGCAACCAAGTACAAAGAGCAAATAATCGCTACTGTAAAGGGTTAATTTTAGTTTTTTTAACCCCATTATGTTACTGGCCGATTAATCGATTATGAAAATTGTAATCTATTAATTTTATAATCGATTAGTTGTCAATCGATTTGTTGTTTCAGCCCTACACCAAACCCTGCAAAGTAAAAGCATAATGGGCTAGCATACTAGCGCATTATGTAGCACTTACCTGCAATTAAAGCCCATGCTGTCCCCGCTGCAGGAAGCATCCATCTTCACCCCTCTTCCTTCCGGGGCCGCAGACTTCGGCTGTGCAACTGGATAGAGTCGCGCGACGCCACTCCCACACATGCGCACGCTGAGGGAAAAAATTGCATGGAGGTCCGTTTCACCACAGCACATGTGCCAATGACATCTGTACACTACAAGGTAAATGTCTTACAAACGGTACACATTTAGGAGAGATTTCCACTACCTATAGGCAAAAACTGGGGGTATACAACCACTTTAACCAGAACCAATTCTTAAAAGTGCCCACACAAAGCCCAGCACTTGAGGATTACTTCCAGACTCACTCCACAATAGTGTAAGTCAGCAGGGTGCAGTTGCAATATAGTCCAAACTTTGAGAGCTCGGGGTTACTATGGTAGATGGTAGGGAGTTTGGCTAAAACTGCTTGTGGCAATCAATGTAAAGGAATCTTGACTGAAGAAAAAGTAGCTAGAAAAAGTAGCTAGAAAAAGTAGCTAGAAAAATAAAAAGTTAGTATTCACAACATCAGAGCTGAAGACAGACATTCGTCCTACTAGGAGACATGTTAATTGTAGGCAAGGCTTATAACCTGTGCTGGCCTACATTTTTTTTTTCGTTGCTGTGTGCAATCGTTCGGTAAGTAGCAGTAACTGAAAGATTTTAAACGTCCTGTGTCCTTTAATGGACCCAAATGAACACCCCCCAATACTTTACATAAGATAAAGCAACAAGCACCTGAAAAATGTCCTAATCCTCGCCCTCTGAAAAAAAAAAAAAAAAAAGTCTGGAGTAATACTTTATTGTACCAAGTTTTGCAGTAATTCAGTTTAAAAAAACAAATCCAGTCTTAATTTAGGTACAACCATTTGACTGTAAACAGTTGATATTAATAGCCATGTTAACATGCATATGTACAAAATGTTTGCTTTTTTTAAATGCACACATGCATCCTTTACCCAGTTCAGCCACCCCTATAGAAACTTTATAGAATAAGACAGTAAAGCAAATGAAGGATTACAAAAATTCACAAATCTCATCACGTGCTTGTCTTTATTACATTATTACAGGTCAATAAACTTAATAAACAACTGGGAGAGATTAGCAGAACAAATATGCGTATAGAGTGTCTGACGCATGGATCTCTTCCCAGCTCTGCTGTTCACAGAGCGATCCTTTAATAAAGTCCCCAACTCTCCACTGAACCACAACTAGTGAAGAGAAAAATAGGGGGCAGCAACAGGGGATGAGGACACCAGCTCTTAACATGAGGCAAAAGGAGGGGGGCCCAAGAGATTCATCACCGGATGGCAATTAACCCAACATCCATTAATTTCTGTATCTTCAGGGCAATGCCTGGATTTTTCAAGTGTCTGTAGGGAAAACAAAACCACAAAAAAAGGTAAGGCATCAGGATTTATGTGAAAACCGCTCATTTTTTTTAAAGGTATTTTCAAGTTTTCCAAAGGAAATAATAATAATAATAATAATAAAAAAAAAAAAAAAAAAAAAAAAAAAAACACACCACACACTGCCATTAAAACATGTACCGTACATTTTTCGGCGTATAAGACGACTTTTTGGATGCAAAAAAAATGCGTCCAAAGTCGGGGGTCGTATTATACGCCGAGGACAGTCTCCGTCCGATCTCACTACCTTATGTTTTTGCAGGATCCGTCTTCCAGGCTGTGGGCATCCATGATTTAAAAGCTGCGCCTACTCCTCAGACTGTCCTGTGATAGGCGGAACACAAATTTTCCCAGCGGGGCCTCTGTTCAGCGTTCCGCCTATCACGGATGCCTTCTCATCCTCAGCCTCGAACAAGAGGACATCCATGATAGGCGGAACACTGAACAGAGGCCCTGCTGGGAAAATTTGTGTTCCGCCTATCACGTAACAGTCTGAGAAGGCGCGGCTTTTGAATCATGGATGCCCGCAGCCTCGAAGACGGATCCTGCAAAAACATAAGGTAGGGAGATAGTCTTAGCCGGCACAGTGGGGGCAAGTGATGGCACAGTGAGACATGTAATGTAATGGCACAGTGAGGCATGTAATGTAAGGCACAGTGAGGCATGTAATGTAATGGCACAGTGAGTATAGAAAAATAGATTTGTGGCGCACGATCAGTTTAAGCAGGCAACCTAGTCTAAAATTAAGATTAAAATTGAAATTAAAATGACCATAAGTAAATATAAGTCCATATGGTAACAATATATTCCGGACAGTCCAGTTAAATGAATGAGGGGACTTAGCGGCAGCACCTGAAGCAGAAGTGAGCCTCTGGAAGAGCCACACTAATGCCTGTATTACTCCATGTTTGTGAGTAGTTATTTTATTGTACCAATTTACTACTGATTAAAAACGACATACTGCACTTAGCTTGGCGCATCTCTCTCTTGTATTTTTCACAGTGAGGCATGTAATGTAATGGCACAGTGAGGCATGTAATGTAATGGCACAGTAAGGCATGTAATGTAATGGCACAGTAAGGCATGTAATGTAATGGCACAGTGAGATTTGAAAAAAGCCTGTTTCTGTCAGCAGTTGTTCCCGTCAGTGGTTGTTCCGGCTACCCCTCAGCTTCCAGAAAGACTAGTAGGAAGGGGGTAGTCTTATATGGCAAGTATATCCCAAAACCAAAAAACTTTTCCTGGAAAATTAGGGGGTCGGCTTATACGCCGGCAAATACATTAAGTGGAATCTACAGCAGTGTAGAAATGGACAAATGTACATAACAAATACCCCAAAAACCAAGCAGCATCGCCATTCACACACAGATACACACATTCAACTTCACAGCACCAACAAGCCCACATCAGCAGTATAACTCCAAAGGCAATAAAACCTTGATGCAACAGAAAGCAGATCCTGCCCAGATAAAGCGGCAGAAGTAAAAAAAAAAGCGCATTAAGCCACAACTCCCCAAAACATTTTGGGAGGGCGGTGAGGAGATAACCTCCCCCCAGAAGGTCTTTTGAAACATCCAGGGATGGTTGCCATACTTTAGTGAACTTTTTAGGGCATGTTCTGCTTTTGCAGATCAGTTTAAACTTGGGGAGAATACCATGAACATGGCAGAAAAAGGCATGAGCCGAAAGGGGCCCCCCCCCCCCCAATGTCCTTCCAATTTAGTAGAAGGATTTTGCGTGCGTAGAATAACCGTATACGCAAGAGTCCTGGCATTAGTACGAGAAACAGTCATCCAGCACTCCCAACCTCCGAGGTGTGAGGTAACTGCAGGCGCAATTTGCTGGCAAAAAAGGCAAATAACTGTTCGGAAACTGCTTATTTTCTGAGAATAGAAAACCCATTAGTATAGGAAAAAAGGTAGATTTAAAGACTTGCAGACCATTACGAATAAACTAGCAAGACCAATTAGTATACTGTATAGATGTTACTGGATATGTAAATGTCTTAAAACCTGCACAAACCATTTACAGTTAATATAGAAAAGAATCACCCCCCTTTAAAATAATCACATTTTGTTGGTTTATAACCAAAAATGGTATACAAGCAAATGTCAAAGCATAAATCTTATGGACAAACAGTTTCTCTGAAATAACAAATGTTCAAAACACAGATCACTTGTGGCCCGTACACACAAACCGAATATCATACGAAAAGTGTCGTCCGAGGAAGCATCGTATGATAATCGGATCGTTCGTACAGAGCTTTCAAAAGCCGATCAGTTCATCCGATATCATTTTATTGGACATGCACGAAAATTCTTGTACGGTACCAGATCGTACAATTTTCGTTTAGTCAGTGCAGTTGTCCGAAAATACAATACACCACATGACATCACCGACGATTTTTTTTTCTGTCGTACGAGAATTTGGGACTTTAATAACCATTTAATTTCTACTTGCGACTATAAAGCGTAAAAAGTTGTACGATATTCGGATCGTGTGTACCCCCGGGGCATTGGATATCATGTGCAACCACTTCTTACTCATGAACATTTATTATTATTTCAAAAGAAACTATGTTTATCAATAAAACTTTTTTTTTACGTTGGCTTGTATAGCATTTTGGTACCTTTAAAAGTCCCACCTGTTTCGTCGTAAATTGAGTTTGTCATTATAAAAAAAAAAAGGGAAAGGGATGTGGTACCCATTAGTGACCGCTCATTGCCCAGTTAAAAAAATAAATAAACTCAAATTCTCCACAAATGTGGATTGTATGGGAGGGTTGCAAGTAGAAAAAAAAAAAAAAAAAGGCACTACTAAAGAAAAGCCAAATGCAGTCACGACTAAGTTTTCCCGAAACACACCTTAAAAGATTCTGATTCTGAGACCATATAGAGAGAGAGGAAGAAAAAAAAAAAAAAAAGTTAAACAGAGGCTAAGATGGCAGCTTCCTTGGCTGAAAACAGGAGGGTTTACTTCCACTTTAAATCACACCATTCCTACAGTAAAGCATGGTGGTGGTAATATCCTGTCATGGGGTGTTTCTCTGCAGCAGGGACTGCAGCACTTGTCAGGAGAGAAGGAAACATTGATTGGGCAAAATAGCATCAAATTCTTGAGAAAAATCTGCTGCTCTCTGCCGGTTTACCTTCCAACATGACAATGACCCCAAGCACACAGCAACAATGACCACAGTGCTTGGAGAAAAAGATGAATGTCACTGCATGGCCTAGTCAGACTTAAGCTTAGTACACACAGATCGAATGTTGGGTGGCATCAGAAACCGACTGGTGTGCCGTGAACAAGGCTCATTGCCGAAACTAGTCTGCTACTCACTGTGAAGGCTTCACAATAAAGGTTTGTTATGGAGTTTCCAGCTGCTTTTACTCTATGACCATTTGTCTATTGGTGTGTGGTAGGTCACCTCAGCTTCGACACCCTGACTGCAAACTTCAAAAGACTTTGTTTCCCACTGTTCTGAGCCATACAATCTTTGATCAAGACATTCGGCCTGTGTGCACGGCAGCCGGTCTCACAGAACCTTCTGTGGAAGGGTCATGACTGAAAAGGGTCTGCCAACGGGCTCCCGAACAGCGCTCTCAGCCATGACTGGCATTGTTCTGGCAAAACACAATAGCACAGCAGGAGAGACCGCTGTACTCACATTAGATTGTTAGTACAGCGGCTCCAACATAAGCTGCCAGTTTCTTTCTCGCTCAAACTGCCGAGTTGAAAGACAAAAAAAAAAAAGGCTTTGAAAATCTGTGGAATGACTTGAAGACTGCAGTTCACAAACTGTCACCATCAAATGCAAGTGAACTTGAGCAGTTCTGCAAAAAAAAAAGTGGGCAAATATTGCCAAAAAATAGGTGTGCAAAGTCAGACATATCCCAACCGACTGAAGACCAATTAAAACAAAAGGGGCGATTCCCTGTCACACTACATAATTATGTTTTTTTCCCCTACATGTTTGTGCTCCATCTTTCAATTGGTTATAAATTGCACTGAGCAAATGCAGCTATATAAAACAAACTGTCTTCATGTCAGGCTGTAAAGCATTCAAATGTGATTTTAAAAGGGAGATGATCATTGTAACGGTATGGCCAGTGCGACCCAGAGGCTCTTAAAGGATGTGGGGTACTCCTGGTTCAGCTTCACCAATGACTCCAGTGTCTAGGGCATGGGTCTTCAAACTACGGCCCTCCAGTTGTTCAGGAACTACAATTCCCATCATGCCTAGTCATGTCTGTGAATGTCAGAGTTTTACAATGCCTCATGGGATGTGTAGTTCGGCAACAGCTGGAGGGCCGTAGTTTGAGGATCCTTGGTCTAGGGTCATCCTATGTCCACTAGGGGCATAGGATGACTGAGAAATTATATCTTGAATTACATAAGATGGGACAGTAATGATAATTCACAATGTATTGCAGGATATCTTGAAATATTACAGGTGGTTAATTCTGAACCCAACAGGTCAATAGGACAGTGATTCATTCAATGTGGAACATAGGTAATTAAGTGCTAATGTCATGCAAATTAACCTTAGTTTGGCTTCTAAAGACCTGTTCATTTGTGATGCTAATTAACACTGTATTGTGTGAAAGTTTTATTGATAATGGGTGTTGTGAGTTAGCACAATCTAAAGGTCAGATGTCCGACTTATGTTTACTAAAGGAATGTGGATTGTATAGAAGGTGAGAAAAGCTTATCGGAGTCACAATGTCTGGGTAAAGGATTAGTAATTAGATAATGATATTCAGATAATCTACATGAGCTAAACGATGTGTATTGAGCTCCTAGTGTCATGTTATGGGTGGAGTTAAGCCATTGTTTCTTGGGGCTTCTAACTGTATAAGAAGAGCTTGAGTTTACCATTAAAGCTTTCCGTTTGGAACCAGAGAACAGAGCTGTGTGTGTGTCTCGTTTTCTGGGGGAAATCCAATGGGTCCTCTCTGCTGGATTGTGGAGTGTTGATAAGCTGTCTTGGGTTGGTGGAATGGAATATCGTAACAACGTTAACCCCTGACCGTTACAACCATTTCCTATATGCATTGTAGCAACAGTATATTTTGCAAATATCCAGATATTCGTTGCTCGTGACATGGAGCCACATCTGCAGGTAAATGGGGAACTGGACAAACATTTTCAAACACAAACTGTTAAAAAAACAGAAGCTGAATAAGCCCCATTTGGTTTGTTTTATTGAAAGTGGGGGGGGGGGGGATCCTCTCTGGCTAAATGAATGTCAGCCTCTAATGATATGCACATGGGAGGCCGTAAGAGACCTTTAAAGTCCTAACTTACCCTTTACCTTAAACATCACAGCATAACGTACAATTTAAAAAAAACACAAACACACACAAAAAAAATCCAAATCTGCCAGAAATTGCTCATCTCCAACTTTGTTACATGCAGGGGCATCTGTTCCTACCCTCCCACCTCTCAGCCCCAGTCTGCCATTCTTAAATGTTCATAGCTTTATCACGTTTCACATTAATCTGTCTAACTGGTAGAGCTGCGCAATTAATCATTAAATTTGAAAAAAAAAAAAAAAAAAATCGCAATCTTTTTCCCTTCCCGAGCTTCTAAACAGCATGTCACCATCTAACAAGTGCAGACAGTTCTCCCAGCTGGAAAAACCTAAATCCAGGCAGCCTACCAAGTTTTAATACAGCACTTGAATAAGTAGAAAAAGTATCTTTTCGAACCCTGGTGTGTAGGTAAGGGAAGTTTAACCATTTAAAGACTAAACATTTTCTGACATGTGTTGCTTACAAGTAAAAATTATTATTTTCTGGTAGAAAATTCATTGGATATCTCTAGAGACCCTAGAGACTAAAATGGTGGTTGTTGCACTATTTTATGTCACACTGTATTTGCACAGCGGTTTTTTAAAACGCAATTTAAAAAAATGAAATTATTCAGTAAAGCAAGCCCAATTTTTTGTATAATGTGAAAGATGTTACACCACGAGAATCGTGAATTTAATCCAAGCACAGAAATAGTGATTCTCGTTTTAGCCAGAATCGTGCAGGTCTAAGGACTCAGTTTTCCCCATAAAGTAGGTATACCTCTCCCACGGAAACACACACACAAATACATTTTACTACAGGATAAAATTCCATATAAGCCTATTGGGAGCCGCAGGTTAGTTGGAGGGGGAAAATGGCACCAGTTTTATTTTCAGTACTTTGCAGCACTGGCGTTCAAAGCTCAGATCAGAAGATTGTATCAACTTCCCATTACCATTTAAATCCCTCAGGACACCGACAACCATGCTTTCCTCTCCATACCGGACACAGATAGGGGAGTGCCCAGAATGCAGCAGATCTTGTAGAACCCCACCAGCACTCCCACCAAGTAAACCCCATGGTGCGCCACTTCTAGGACGCCAATCTAAATAAAAAGGGCCATTAACATTCCAATAGAGGTCTCTTGAGCCCCATCTGAAAGAGCACTGGCCAGGTACAGCCTTCACCAATGCCAAAACCCGACCTACAGACCAGAGCTAGGAACATCATTGAACTTTCTTCTCACCCTAAAATCTGACCTGGACATAAAACTGGGACATTTTGCCTGGGGAACAAATACAACTAGCTACTCTGTACATGGTACATTTAAATGTAGGCTAAAACAAGAACATAAAAAAATAAAAAGCTGAAAGACTGTCGGGATCAGGAAGCTAAAGAATGTCCATTAGCTGTCGATGACTGAGGCCTGACTAATGTCTAAAACTGACACCAACTCCACCAGTCGATACAGATTACTAGTACTGGCCCAGGAGACAAATGCAGTACCCCCCCCCCCCCCCCCCCCCCCCGGCCTAGTACTGCCCCAAGACCTGAACAAGGATTTGGGGACAAACACACACACACGCCAACCCTTTTGTACTACTCACTCGCTCAGTGCTTGTGGGTCCTTTTGCATTTGTTCCAGTATAAGTCTCATTGCTGGATCACTCATGATCTGTTGTACTTCTGGATCTGACATCGCCCTGCGCTTTACATCTTCTGGACTGTCATTCCGGTGGTACTGAGACATCATACACCTCTGATAACCATCATTTGCTTCCTGTGCAATTATATAAAACAATGTTAAATTTGATAAACTCTTCCAATTTCAATCGTATTTTACATGTCCGAACTGTCAGATCAGTGCATTTATTATAGAAGGCCAAAATCGCCCCGCTCTAGCTCAAGGTGCTCTCCATTTTAGGCACTGTCGAGCTTGTAGAGGTCAATCCGCCGACAGACTCAAAGAATTAAACCACTATAACCGTTACAGCGAAGGAAGCAGTTTCTGTTTGATCTGCAGCTGCCATGGTCCTGCACATGTAATCGGGTAGGATATCAGCCATGAAGACACAATCCCAGCATTCCAGGAATGGAACAGTTTTCTGAAACCTTTAATCCATGGGATCAGTTTCACATATCAATTTTGAAAGCATAATTATTAATGTGGAATCTATGTCCCTTGATAAAGAACATTCTATCGAGTGGTGTTATGGGTAAAGTTCCACTTTAAAGTGTTTATAACAAAAAAAAAAAAAAAACAGTGTACCTTGCATGCAGAGTCCAGCTCCAATGCTTTCTGATAGACATCCATGGCCTTGGTGAAGTCTTTCATGGCCTCCAGCGCTGAAGCTTTGCGAGTGTAGCCTTTTACTGAAGGAAAGAGAAGGACATTTCGTATTCTGTTATGTCCCCTAACAAACCAGGAAGTTGATGTATACAAGTTACACTCAAATTACACACCGATGGGAATGAGCCTCTGGAGGAAGAGTACATCTTATAGGAAGAAGAATCCTTTTAGTGTCCTACATATGTATCCAGTGAAGGATATGGAAAATATATCCATGACAACACATCTGGGCCATTAGTGCATCTTAAAGTGTTACTTAACCCACAACAGTAAAAATCAGTCTGTATATGCAGTAAAACATGCTCGTTATACACACTGAAACCTAAGGGGCTAATCCTCTGCACTGTGTAAAAAGACTGTTTGATCCTGTCTTCTCTGATCTCTTCGTTTTTCATGTCACCTAATCATTTCCTGATAGTACAGAGATCTGGGACAAGCTGCACATGCTCAGTTTGGTTTGTTTTGCTAGATTTTTTTATTTAGGTTTCCCTTTGGCGAGTACATGTGATCAGCACAGGACCAATCAAAACTGTCCAGACAGAGGGTCAGGGGTCCTTCATTCTTATAGGACATTCATGGGAGAATGAAAACTCCTCCTACAAGCTTTAACCAGACACTGATAGTTTAGAGCAGTCTCGTGACTTCTAATGAGTAAAGGTACTTAGCAGTTTATATTTACTAAAATAATTGCATTTCCATGTTGTGTACTGTGGGAGATCAGATATAGGGAATGCAGGGTCCTGGGTTTAGAAACGCTAACATACCTGGTTGGTATGTGTAGCATAGGACTTTTTAACAAAGTTACTTTCACCTATCTAAAGCACTGATGTTTTGGGTGATGAAATATCAGCTATATTGTTGAACATGTGTGTATGATTTTGATAACCAAAATGTTAAAGTGGTTGTACCCCCCGTACAACCACTTTTACCTACAGGTATGCCTATATTAAAGCTTACCTGTAGGTGCTGGAAAGATCTTAAACCTGCACAGTTTAGGAGATATTTACAATGTCCTCTTAACAGAGATGTATTCTGTGCATGTGCACTTTAGAAAGGGCACGCCGTTTCTAGCGGGATCATGCCATGACTGGCGGACCCCACGTGCATGCGCCTGAGTGACGTCACGTGACTCCGGCCAGACAGAGCCAGTTCTGCGGCCCTGGAAGGCAGAGGGCTAAAGATTGACGCTTACAGCCAGTGAGGACAGCGCAGGCTTCGGTTTCAGTTAAGCGACACATAATGGGCTACTATGTGATGCATAGCAGCCCATTATGATTTACCTTGGCAGGGAAATAAAGAGCAAGTAAAACCCATCAGGGTTTACTTCCTCTCTAAGTTGCAGCGATTCCATATCGGCTCTTTAAATTACTGACACACACGAGGAGGAGGGTATAGCCTCGAAACACCAGCTGTGAGCCCAACAATCATCTGTGTTTGCGTGTAGTTTACTACTTTATTTTAATAAATGGTGGTAATGCTCTGGGCTGGTGTGCCTTTCCTACTGTTTGTCATCTACACACGTTAACCATGACACTACCTGCCTGGAGTTAACGTAGTCTCCCTGTGCGGGTTTCCTCCGTGCACTCTGGTTTCCTCCCAGACGCCAAAAGACATGTAGTTAGAATAATTTAGACAAGAGCCAATTGGCCCACATACAGTACAGACCAAAAGTTTGGACACACCTTCTCATTCCAAGAGTTTTCTTTATTTTCATGACTATGAAAATTGTAGATATACACTGAAGGCATCAAAACTATGAATTAACACATATGGAATTATATACATCACAAAAAGTGTGAAACTGAAAATATGTCATATTCTAGGTTCTTCAAAGTAACCACCATTTGCTTTGATTACTGCTTTGCACACTTTTGGCATTCTCTTGATGAGCTTCAAGAGGTAGTCACCTGAAATGGTCTTCCAACAGTCTTGAAGGAGTTCCCAGAGATGCTTAGCACTTGTTGGCACTTTTGCCTTCACTCTGCGGTCCAGCTCACCTCAAACTATCTCGATTGGGTTTAGGTCCGGTGACGGTGGAGGCCAGGTCATCTGGTGCAGCACCCCATCACTCTCCTTCTTGGTCAAATAGCCCTTACACAGCCTGGAGGTGTGTTTTGGGGCATTGTCCTGTTGAAAAATAAATGATGGTCCAACTAAATGCAAACCGGATGGATTAGCATGCCGCTGCAAGATGCTGTGGTAGCCATCCTGGTTCAGTATGCCTTCAATTTTTAATGAATCCCCAACAGTGTCACCAGCAAAGCACCCCCACACCATCACACCTCCTCCTCCATGCTTCACAGTGGGAACCAGGCAAGTAGAGTCCATCCATTCACCTTTCCTGCGTCGCACAAAGACACGGTGGTTGGAACCAAAGATCTAAAATTTGGACTCATCAGACCAAAGCACAGATTTCCACTGGTCTAATATCCATTCCTTGTGTTCTTTAGCCCAAACAAGTCTCTTCTGCTTGTTGCCTTTCTTTAGCAGTGGTTTCCTAGCAGATATTCTACCATGAAGGCCTGATTCACACAGTCTCCTCTTAACAGTTGTTCTAGAGATGTGTCTGCTGCAAAAGGTGGCTACTTTGAAGAAGCTAGAATATGACATATTTTCAGTTTCACACTTTTTGTTATGTATATAATTCCACATGTGTTAATTCATAGTTTTGATGCCTTCAGAGTGAATCTACAATTTTCATAGTCATGAAAATAAAGAAAACTCTTGGAATGAGAAGGTGTGTCCAAAGTTTTGGTCTGTACTGTATGTATGAATGCGAGTTAGGGACCTTAGAGTGTAAGCCCTTGAGGGCAGGGACTGATGTGAATGTACAAAATGTTTGTGTAAAGTGCTGTGTAAATAACAGTGCTATAAAAGTACCTCTAATAAAAATACTAAAATGTTGCCATTTCCAACACAAATCTATTCTGAAGAAAAGAGATTAATAATGCTTCATTCCTAAAGTGCAGGATTACAGAAATCATCCCATGCATCCATCCTCCACATTCTGGAAACACTTACTGAATGAAGGCTCTAGTCGTATACATTCTTCACAGTCCTGTAAATAGAGAAATTATATAATTTATATAGAATATGTACTGGACAGGTGACAGTTCTCCCCAGATGTCAACTGCTAGTGTATGGCCAGATTTAGCACAAATATCTGATGAACTGACCAATGAAAAAAAAACACAATAAAAAAAACACACACACACACACGGATTAGTTTGAGAAATTTTTCCATCCTGCTCCTTTGAACTTTCTTGTCACTGCATGCCAAAGCTACCATCCATTTAACCCCACGAACGATAAAAAATAAAATAATTCTACTACTGTAGGGCCAAGCTTTAAGAGTGTACAAAAGGGGGGGCGTGACCGGAAGCCGAGCTGGACGGACGTGCTGCCTAGGAGCTCCGCTTCAGCCCGCAGCACATAGGCCGATTTCGGGGGAAATCTTCCTAGCTCCATGAGCTCCTCTCGCTCCAGCAGATCCTCCGCCTCCAGAGGACTTGCCCTACCGTTCTCCGGAGCCTCCACGTCCTTCAGGGACTACTTCAAGGTCCCCGACATGCCGCCGGCTGGCCATAGCAAGATGGCGCCGGACACCGAGGCCTTGCAGCGCCGGGACCTGTCCCCACAGCGCGGCCAGTACGCCACTCAATCGCAGGCATCCGGGGACACACCATCATCCCCGCGGAGGACTCCGGAACAGCAGGGGGTGAGTGACCAAAACCGCCCGCCTCAGGACCCACACACGCACGGCGGGGACCAGGCCGCAACGCATCCTCCATCGCAGTGGCGGCAGGCCGCGGAGCCCGCCCCCGGATCGCACGGCACAGCACAGGCCCTGGGGTCACAAGACGCCACCGTGGAGCCACCCTCCCCCCCAGACCCACTTCTGGACTTCCCAGCCCTGCCGAACCCAGCGCACCCCCCCATGATGGCGAGGCCTGGTCCCCCCCAGGCACATGACTTTCCCTCGGGGTGGGCCTCAAATCCTCCCCAGGCCCAGAGAGCACCCCACCCCACAGACTTGCCCCTGACGGGGGCACATGAGGCAGTTCTCCGCCCCCACCTCTCCTACGCCCGGATGGCACAGACCGCCCCACCATTTCGGGGAGACGGGTCCCCGGGGCCTACCCCGCAGCCCCCCCTGACCGCCTCAGGGTCTGACCCGGGTGCTCTCCCATTTGAACGCCCCCTGACCCCAGCCATGATCGGTGCCGCAGAGACCCACCGCTACGCAGACCCTGCATCCCCCCACCAGCCATGGGGCCCGGATTGGGCTGAGCAGCCCCCCTGGCAGTCCTTTCTGCAAGCCTTCCCTACCAAAGAGGACTTTAAGCAACTGATTGCAGACGTAAAGGACACCTGTAGGACCGAAATTCAAACCATTCAAGCAGGCCTTAAACACCTGGCCGATAGAGTAGAGATGGCTGAAGAAGAGATACAGGAGACTAAACTGGCCGTACATAGGACCCAACTTCAGGGCTCCGACCACCATCTTATGCTACGGGACATGCAGCGCCACTTAGAGGACCTGGACAACAGGGGCGCCGCAACAACATTAGAGTGCGAGGCCTCCCTGAGGCAGAAGAGGCTGAGGACCTGCAGAAAACGCTCCAGACGATGTTTAACGACCTCATAGGGGCACCCTTGGATAGACATATCGAAATGGACAGAGCTCATAGGGCCCTACGCCCGAAAGGCCCCGCTTCTAAACCACGGGATGTTATTTGCCGCATACAATCATACCCGCTGAAGGAGACCATCATGCACAAGGCCCGCGCTGCACGTGACCTGGTGTTCGACAAGTCCCCAATACAAATATATCCAGACCTTTCCTGGATCACGCTCCAGAAGCGGAGACTCCTACAACCGCTACTGCGCACCCTGCAGGACCGGGACATCATTTATAGATGGGGCTTCCCCTTCAGCTTGACGGCCAAACACCAGGGGAGGTCGGCGATCCTACGATACCCCGAAGACCTAGACCCCTTCTGCGACGCCTTGGACATTCCTGTACCTCAGCTACCTGACTGGGACTTGGTGGCCACCCCCCCTCCACCTCCGGTGGTTTGGCAGAAGGTTCCACCGAACAAGCGCCCCAAGGGCCCAGGGCCATCCCGGCGATCCCCTAAACACAGAACCGGAGGTCCCGGAGTTGGAAGGCCCCTTCCCCGATGACCAACTGACTGTCCTGTGCAACCCGACCAACCCAAGCCAGATGACGCCAACTACTGATATGTACTCTCCACTTTTTGTTGTTGTTTTTTTTTTTTCCTTTTTTTTTGTCCCTGGCGGTGCGGGTATGCTATGACCCCTTTATTGGACGCTCACAAGCTCCGTACCCTTGCCTTTCCCCCGAAGGCCATCACCACATTTTTTCTGTTTTTTATTTATCGGGCTGTCCCGAGGCGGCCCCTGTCTGGACTGATCGGATTTCTGGATGCTGATCCCCCCTGGTGGCTATCCGCCAGAGAGTTCCTCCCTGGACCTCGGTCCCCCTGAGTCTCCCCGGCCCGGACCTCTTAAAGCTCCCGGCCGGGGAGTCCGATTGGAACTTGTATGGCCCGCGACCTCTTGGTCAGCCAGGGCACGCATACAAATGTTTATTGTGTTTAATCTGTGTGTTCTTACTCTCATTTCTTTTCCCCCCTCTAGAGCTCCCTGCTCCTGGTCGCCGCAGTCTGTACCTCGTCCCCATCGGCTCCCGGCTCTCCTCGCTTGGCCGTCGCCCCCCCTGGCCTGGACACGCCATCTGCTCCATCAGATAAGTAAACATATAGCACACCCCATCCTAGATTATGGCTAGAATTTTCTCGTTAAATGTACATGGGCTGAATTCCAACAAGAAACGACACCTGGCGCTCCGAGAGTTTAGGCAGTCGGGGGCAGATATTATTATGGTGCAGGAGACCCACTTTGATAGGGGGGACTCCTTCACGTTTGCATCCCGATACTTCCCCCAGGTATACCAGGCCTTCGGACCACATAAGAAGGCGGGCGTAGCCATTCTCTTTAAAAAGGGGTCTCCCTTCTCTTGCTCCTCCACATATTTAGACCCTCGGGGACACTTTTTAATTTTTAGGGGCCTGTGGCAGTCACAGGCCATTACCCTCTGTGTAGTTTACACGCCCAACACACATCAACACCACTTTTTGACCAGGGTTTATGCACGACTGTTCCGAGAGTCACATGACTTTCTGGTAATAGGAGGAGACTATAATCTAGCTCATTCGGTCACCTGGGACCGCCTGGTGGCCAATACCCAGACCTCGCAAACCCGGGCCCTCAGGGACTCAAAGTTGTTCCGCCAGTTGACTAGGAAAAATGCACTTTTTGATGTGTGGCGAGCCCTCCATCCAGGAGATCGACAATACACGTTTTACTCGGCCCCGCATCGCACTCACACGCGAATAGATTACTTTTTTGTGAATAACAACACGCTCCGGATTGCGGAAGCGGCTAGCGTGTTGCCTATCTCCTGGTCGGATCATGCCCCCATCACATTAACCCTGAACTTAAAGGCTCCCCTCCGCCGCCCCTATAATTGGAGACTTAATGACTTCCTTCTGCAACACGACCCCTCGAAACGGGCATTGGAAGAAACCCTCCAGCACTATTTCACTGAAAACGACACTCCAGACATCTCCGCCTCTACCCTGTGGGCTGCCCACAAGGCGGTCCTTAGAGGACGATGCATGGCCCTTTCCTCAGCGATGAAGAAGGACGCCGGTGCTGCTAAAGCACTGGCTGAAAGCCAGCTAAAGGCCTTGGAGGCAAAACTCCTGCTAAACCCCTCCACTGCACTCCTTAAACGGATTGTCCAAACACGCACGACGCTGCGGGAACTAGCCCTAGGCAAAGTAGAAAAGGCGCTGACCCGACTGAAACAACTCTATTACGATAAGGGCAACAAGGCGCAGGCTCTCCTGGCCAGGAAACTGGCGGACCGAGCCCTCGCCTCTACCCCACACCAGATAAAGGGCAGGGGGGGCGATCTTCTGACCCATCCTAAGGACATAGCGGGAGCCTTTGCAGACTATTACATAGACCTATATAACAAGCCGGAAGTCCCACACAACCCCCAGTCTCCCGACATGAAAGCCCAAATGGCCCGATACTTAGAACAAGCGGGTCTACCCCGACTTAAGACAGCGGACTTGCAGGGCCTGAACGCTCCTATACTAGCGGAGGAAGTGGCAGAGACAGTGAAGGGCCTCCCAGCCCATAAATCCCCGGGCCCTGACGGATTGCCTTACGAGTACTATAAGACCTTCCTCCCGTTACTCAGCCCCCACATGACCACATTATTTAACGCCTTTCTCCACCAGACCCCAATCCCAAGTGACATGCAGGGATCCTTTTTGACCCTTATACCTAAACCGGACAAGGACCCAGCCTCCTGCGCTAGCTATAGGCCCATAGCGCTACTGAATTCGGACCTTAAGATATTCACCAAACTTCTATCGATTAGGCTGAATGCCATTCTCCCCTCCCTGATCCATAAGGACCAAGTAGGTTTTGTGCCGCTACGCCAAGCAGGGGACAACACCAGGAAGGTCATTGACCTGATTGATGTAGCCAACAGGGACGGTGCGGAAGCTCTCATACTGAGCCTAGACGCCGAAAAGGCGTTTGATCGCCTGAGTTGGCCCTTCATGTTTGCTACCCTACACCACATGGGGTTTGAAGGACCCTTCTTGCGGGCGATACAACACCTATATTCAAACCCTACCTCCCAGGTTAAAACCCCCTTCGCCACATCCCCCCCCTTTCAAGTAGCCAACGGAACGCGCCAGGGATGCCCACTTTCGCCCCTGCTCTTCGCTCTATGTGTCGAGCCCCTGGCAGCGTCCATACGGGGAAATCCGGACATTAGGGGTATCTCGGTGCGGGGAAAGGAATTCAAGACATCCTTATTTGCGGACGACATCATTCTCACCCTGACCCGACCCAGAATCTCTTTACCTAACCTTCATGTTGAGCTAGATAAATACGGGACACTATCGGGTTACAAAACGAACGCCTCAAAGTCAGCGGCCCTCCCGATCAATGTCCCAGAAGGTGAGCTCCAACACCTACAGTCGAACTTCCCCTACACTTGGGAGAGCTCATCCCTTAAATACCTCGGGGTCCATATCACCCCGTCCTTCAGTTCCCTATACCAAGCCAATTTCCCTCCCCTATATCGCACAATTAGGGGCCTTCTTCTGAAATGGAAGGCACATCATATCTCACTCCTAGGCCGCGTGGCGGCCATAAAAATGGTCATTCTCCCCAAACTCCTCTATCTGTTCCAAACGCTACCCATCCCGATTCCGTACGCCCACCTCCGTAAACTCCAGAGTGATATGCTGAAGTTTGTCTGGAACTATAGGAAGCATAGGATCCCTGGGTCGGTCATGACAGCCTCAAGGGGGGACGGGGGCCTGGCCTTCCCCAACCTTGTTAAATATTACCAAGCTACCCAGCTGCGTGCAGTAGTCTCCTGGTTCCCCCAGAGGTCCTTCAATAAATGGACGGAGATAGAGAAGATATGGTTAGCCCCGGTCCACCCAAACAGCCTCTTATGGGATGCCGATGTGAGAGTGGAACCTGGCCGCTTGTTGGGCTCAATGTCCCTACTTAGGGGGCTCTGGCGTAGGATGTCCCGGGAGGTGGCGCTGAAGTCCGAGTCCTCCCTGTTGAACTCCTTCATCTGCAACCCCAAAATTCCGGACAGCCTGACCCACCAGATGTCATGGCCCTGGGCCTCTCGAGACCTATTTCATTTGGGACACTTAGTGGACCCCAGGTCCCGCGGGCTGCTGACGTTCTCGGAGCTCCAGGTGAAACACGACCTGCCCAGACAGGTGTTCTATAGCTATCTACAGATAAGGCATTATGCCCAAACAATAGCCCCGAAGCTCCAATTTTCACAGCCGTCTCCATTTGAACGTATTGTCCTGGAAGGGCGCCATAGACGGGGGCTGATCACTGACATCTATCAGCTGTTGAATGCATATGATTGGCAGGGACGGGGGAAGCATGCATATATGCTGAGGTGGGAGAGAGAGCTAGGGGAGTCAATGCCGATAGAGGCCTGGCAGGCCGTCTGGAGGCACGCTGCTAAATCGTCCCTATGCACCTTGTATAAGGAAAACTCATATAAAATTATGTGCTTCTGGTACCAAACCCCAGATATACTCCACAAAATATTCCCCACCACCTCTGACCGATGCCATCGGGATAGGGGCTCTCTCTTCCACATCTATTGGACATGCCCCCTTATCTCCCCGTTTTGGCAGTCCACGCAGCAGCTGCTTACCCGTCTCTTTGAGACGCCAATCCCCCTGACCCCTAAACTATTCTTGCTAGGGATTTCCCAGCCCCGCCTGGCCAAACCATATAAGAAACTACTTAGACATATACTAACGGCGGCTAGATGCCTGGTAGCCCTTAACTGGAAAAAATCCACCCCCCCGTCCCAAGAGGCCCTTTACGCTAGGATCAAAGACGTAGAGCTGATGGAGCGGATGACAGCCAGGATACGTAATAGCATGGACGCCCACGACGAGGTCTGGAGCGAATGGCGCCGACGGGAGGACCAGCCGGGAGCGGGCGAGGTGGCAGACGCGGTGACCTGATTCTCTCTTCCCCCTCTTCCCTTCTTTTCTTTTCCTGATCCCTCTCTCCTCTTATACAATTTACTGGTTAGGTGTCACCGTTGACACCAGAGTTTAGGAAATGGTTAGAAATGCATAACATGTTGACATGAAAGGCAGCAGAGTCAGCTTTTGAAACAGGGCCCAATGGGCCGGGAACTTAATTCCTCCTCTACCCATAAAGGGCTAGAGTAACATTTGTACTCTTGGATGACTGTCTGCTTTGGCTTTTGTTATTGCCTGCATTCACCTGTATCTTGCGAATCTGTTTCTCATAAATAAAAAAAAATTTTATTTGGAAAAAAAAGAGTGTACAAAAGAAAAGGGAAAAAAAATTATAATTGTAAATCTAAAAAGTAAACAATTGAGTAAAGCCGTGGATGCATCGAACACACCCTTGGTGCATTACGTCTTATGTGCGGTTGCTACTTTTTCACCCACAAATAGATGTGTACAGCCGTCTTCACCCATTTACATCTATGGCCAGCTGTATGCAGCTCTAGGACATCATGGAAAACAAAAATAAACCCTGCGGTTATGCTGCATGGGCAAATTAGCTCATGTGCATGCAGTGAAATCGGGAAAAAAAGAAAGTGGCCATTAAGCACCGCCGCACAACGATATATACGTCGACAAAATGGCATGGCTGGGCACAAGGGCGTAAAGGTACGTCCCCTTTAAGATCCCAGCTGTGGGGTGCGCTCGCAACCAGGTACTCTCCTCCGTGACCGACCTTGCGGTAACAGCTGACCCGATCGCCGCCGCTGTCCCACAATCAGGTCACAGAGAGGAAGAAAGGGGAGAGGCAAGTGTAAACAAACCTTCCCCGTTCTTCCTAGAGTGGCTGTCACCGATTGTCTGTTCCCTGTGTTAAGGAAGGACGATCAGTGACGTCACACGCACAGCCACACCCCCCCCACACTAAGAACACTCACTTAACCCTTACAGCGTCCCCCCTGGTTAACACCTTCACTGCCAGTGTCATTTTCACAGTAATCTGCATTTTTATAGCACTTTTCACTGTGAAAATTACCATGGTCCCAAAAATGTCCGGTGTGTCCGCCATAATGTCGCAGTCACGATAAAAATCACTGATCGCCACCATTAGTAGAATTTATTTATTTTTAATAAAAATGCAATAATAAAAAAATATCCCCTATTTTGTAAACACTATAAATTTTGTGAAAACAAAATGCTTATAGTCAATTTTGTTTGGGAGACACGTCGCGCAACTGTCAGTTAAAGCGACGCAAAAAGCACATAGTCCTAGACTATACACAACAATCACCTTAAGGGCAAGTGGAAACTCCAGCAGTTTGGTGTAGCATGCTGCTCGATTGCTGTACAGTTTGGCATCTTTTGGATTTCTTTTAATTGCTTCTGAGTAATGCTTTATTGCTTGTGGGTAGTCTCCTACAAAACAGGAAAGAAGACAAAAATCACCAACACATCTCATTACTTTTACATACATATACTGTATCTATCGCAAACGTGGATAAAATATATGACCGATAATTACCAGGAGCAGATATCTGACCAATACAGGTATTTGCTCCCACTTCTGGGCATAGATCCTGGACTGGCATGTTCCATATACATCCGGTATTTATCTTGTTCACTGCTTTTTTACTTCTTCCACCTTATTGCAGCTCTAGGTTCCTTTAACATATACGTGTTATATTTCACCACAGATGTGATCCAGCTTCCTAGGTGATCACCATTGATTTTTTTACCACCCTTCCTCATTAGCGATAGTTGGCGGAGGCGGATCACATGATTGGTTCGGGTTTGGTTCAGGCGTGTATATAATTTGAGTTGTGTACCACTTTTGCTTTAGCTATGATTAAGCGCCGATACCCCAGTGCGAAACGCATCATCTATCCACCCCACTGCTGTGACTTGTAGTGCCGTTTCCATTTTTTACCATTAAAGGCAACTTTTTAAAGAATTTCGACTGTCCAGTCTTTTCTCCATTTTTCGCTTTGTGCATTGCCTGCACCCACGCTTCTGAGAGGACACCGAGTGCACTTTTTTCTGGACAGGCAAGTGTTCCAATATTAAATCAGCTGTTGCAGTATTTGTAGCGCCAACGTTAATAAATAATTATGGAAGAACTCCGCTTTAAACAAAATAATTACTAGCAAAAGTGATAGATGTATCCCTTCCCATTAACATGGAGTGCAGTTACACCTGAACACCTTAAACTGCCAATGCATATAACAGAATGTACAACATAATATTTTACAAAGATAACTTTCCTAGGCATAAAGGGTTAATTTTTTTCATCACATTTCTATGTGCTCAGTGTTTAAATATACCCCCCCCCCCCCCCCGGATAAATGTATTCCCTATTGTAAAGGATAAAGATGTTAGGAATCACACAGGAGTTCAGTGAGAAGACTGTTGACAGCGTACAAAGCTCAAAACTGACAAGCCCAGACAATGACAGAACTCATACTGACATGTAAGGTTGCCTACAGACCTTTAAGGGTGATCAGACATGCATGCACAGATTGCCCCTAGACATCAAGATGAGGCGAAAAGTATATGAAAAAGGAACATTCTGTTGATGTGAATGGACAGGGAAGGGAGACTGGCAGAGATGGAAGATGCTGCCGTCACTTTTTATTTAATAGGAAGAGAGCATTTAGGGCAGTATTCTAACCTGCCCATTCTATTGTTCTGAAAAAGTGGACAGCTGACAGGTTTAGGTGGTAGCAGGACACAGCAACAGGTTTACTTTAAAGCAGTATTAAACCCAAAAGAGAAGAAGGAAGGAAGGAAGGAAGGTGCACGAGTAACTTATATAGCGCTAACAAATATGAACTGAATCGCCTCAAGGCGCTTTTGTCCAACGTCCTTCAGAAGAGGTGGGTCTTACGTTTTTTCCTGAAGGTTTTCTTCCATGCAGATGTTCGTTGGTAGAGCTTTCCATAGCCGTGGTCCTTGGACTGCGAATCTTAGTTCTCCTTTAGATTTGTAGCGGGACTTGGGGATGTGGAGGAGATTTTGATTCATTGATCGGAGGGCCTGATTGGGGGGTGTAGCGTTTTATTTTCTCGCATAAATATTGAGACGCGTTTGTGTGCATTTGTGGGTGAGGCAGAGGGTCTTGAATGTAATTCGCTCCTTTACGGATAGCCAATGGAGAGTCCTCAAGGCCGGGGTGATTGACTTGTAAACAAGAAATCTGGCATTTGTGTAGACCTAGGAAGAGGGAGTTTGCGTAGTCGAGTCAGGAATTGATAAATGTGTTCCAACTGCTGCTGCCGTATCCTCTTCCGGGATAAACAGGATGAAGCTACGCAGCAAGCAAAGAAGTGCGATCCGCTGACTACTGATCCTATTTGTGCGCCCATAGTCATGTCTGAGTCAAAGAAGACTCCAAGGCTTTTGACTCAGGTGCTTGGGGGGGATGGTTTGTCCAAAAATGGTGGGCGGTCTCAAAGTCGTCCTAGAATTTGTCTTTGTTTGCGTGTAGAAAGAATGTTTTGGATCCATCGAGTTTGAGGGAGCTCTCTGTCATCCAATTGTCAATGCAAGGCATTTTTTCTAATCCGTGATATTTGTCTTTTTTGTTAGTGATGCGAAAATAAAGCCGAGTGTCATCAGCGTAGGAGTGGTAGAGCAGGTCCCGTTTGCTGATTGAGGAGTGGGCGGAGGTAGATGTTGAAGAGCACAGGCGACAGGGGTGATCCTTAACCACTTTAGCCCCAGACCATATTGCTGTCCAAAGACCAGAGCACTTTTTGTGATTCGGCACTGCGTCGCTTTAACTGACAATTGCGCGGTCGTGCGACGTGGCTTCCAAACAAAATTGGCGTCCTTTTTTCCCCACAAATGGAGCTTTCTTTTGGTGGTATTTGATCACTTCTGCGGTTTTTATTTTTTGGCAGTGAAGGGGTTAACACTAGGGGGCAGGGAAGGGGTTAAGTGTGTTCCTATTTGTGTTCTAACTGTATGGGGGGGGTGGACTCACTAGGGGAAATCACTGATCTTCTGTTCATACATTCCCCCGCTGACAGGAAGGAGAGCTATGTGTTTACACACATAGCTCCCGTTCCCCGCTCTGTAACGAGCAATCGCAGGTGCCCGGCGGCGATCGTACCCACCGGGCACGTGCGCGGGGCGCCCCCTAGTGGCCGAAAAAGAGAGGACGTAGAGCTACGTGCTCTCGCGAATCAGTGCCACCGTCCCACAGTAATATGACGGCGGGCGGTCGGCAAGCAGTTAAGTGACTGTGCATGCTTTCAATATGAAGGCTCCTAGTTTCACCGTCTGGGATCGATTCTCTAGGAATGATGTGAACCAGGGTAGATCTGAGGCCGCGACTCCAGCTACTTCTGTGAGCAGAATTTTGTGGTCTACTGTGTGGAAAGCTGCACAGAGGTCCAAAAAAAAAAAAGTGGATTTTACAGTAAAAAACTAAAAACCCTGTTTCCATTCATTAAGGGGTACAAAATGAGTAATATTTCAGAGATGAATGGGATGTCCAAATGCAGTCCAATTGCAAGTGCACCAAAACCCCAAAATGTAGATGTATGAACCGAAGACCAGGTTGTGGCCTTACAAACCGGAGAAACAGATGATAGCGGATGCTAAAAAGCCCAAGAAACTTTTATTAAAAGTACGCCTTGACAGGAAAAGCCAAAACCAGATCCCATGGAGTCACTGATGGTTGTACAGGTGGGGCTATAGGAGACACCCCTCACACAAAGGTCTTAATCAAAGAACAAGACGCAAGCAGTCTTTGGACCAGGATAGCAAGGTACCTTAAAAATTGTGCCAACGGTAAATTGCTGATCCAGGCCCGATTTTAAAGAAATAGCATTTCCTGGATTAAAATTGCCTTGCACTGAGCGAAGCATGCCTTCCATATGTGATGATATACCCCGTGGAAGGTAGAATTTCTAGCTTTCAGGAGCATTGGTATGGCTGAATTGGAAAAAAAGAAGGACCCAAACTCTTAGGACCAGACCTTCAATGGCCAAGCCAAAGCCTTCATCCATAAAAGGATCCAGTCGATCCCAAAGCGCACATGAAGACTGGGATCAGTTTGATGGGGATCCGAGCAACGCATCCATCTAGGCCAGTTTGGCAAGAATCACCAAAATACCCTCCACCCGGTCCTACAAGGCAGACAAGGAAGAGGTTACAAAAAAGGAAGCGATGGATTAGGTGGTAATGTCTATCCATAGACAGACAAATCCCCATAATAGGTTGCAATGAGCTCACGGAGCCACTGCAACATCTGAAACTCAGTTTGTTGTTAAATCTGGAGTCCAGGAGATCTATATCTGATGTCTCCCACCCGCAAAGACCTGAAAAAACTCCAGGTGAGAGACCATTCACTCCAGTGCAGGCATTGCCACAGCTGAGGTGGTCCGTTTGTAAATTTTCCATGCCCAGAAAGTGAACCATGGAGTTCTACCCAAAACCAAAAATGTTCTGCCTCTTTTCCTGCAGCAAGACTTTGGTTTTCTCCCTGATGGTTAAAGTATGCCACTGTACATCTGAATCCTGATCACATGCCCTGTAGTTCAGAGGCCCCACTTTGAAGGGACATGTTTATGCAACTAAGAATTGTAATATTTTTTATATGGTAAACAGCCAACCATATCTGGATAAAATCACTACCAAAATGAAATGCCTACCTTTTTGAAAATATTCATTGCCTTTATTTTTCTCCTCTACAGCCAGATCAGGATTGATGTAAGCAAGACGATCCTGCTCCTTTAAAATTTTCTCTGCCTAAAAAAAAATTCAATAAATAAAAAAAAATAAAAAAAGACAGACATTGTTGACTCATTGGCACAGCATCTTCATCATGACAATTTTTTCATTAAATGACCAAAAGAAATAAATTCCCCCACCCTTTTTTTTTTTTTAAATAAATGCACTTTTTTTTGCAGGTGAAAAAGGTGCATTTTATTCTAAGGATTCTGCAGAGCATTGCACCTACAATCAGCAGATCATGGGTGCAATGTCTAGCTCCTGCAGACTCCGAAAAGCTGTCTGCAGGTACAGGTAGGCAGTTACCCGAGAGCTGGACTGAGGACACGCCAGCACCCCCGAAGATCATAGAAAACAACAGTTACATTGCGGCCAACGGCACTTTTAGGCACTCATTCATAGGAACCTGAATAGATGACGTGGCTGTGCACTGCTTTCAAACGGTAACAGCGGGTGCCGTATAGAGCAGACTCCCAGTTCAGCCATTTTTGGAACGCGAGACGCGCCTTATCCGCACGTCAATCATCTACGCCTCTTCATAGGAACGCCTACTCCCCGCGGGAGGGAGAACACAGCGAAAAAAAAGAGAAAAAAAAAGCATACTGTACATGTCGGAAGTAATGGTATTAGGGTTGTCCCGATACCACTTTTTTACGACCGAGTACAAGTACCGACACTTTTTTTTTTTTTTTTTAAATGTCCCCCCAGTAATGCAGCCATGCCCCACTCCCCACAGAGAAAGCCAAGCCCTCTTCCCCTCCACCGTTACCTAGATGATCAGTGCGGGGAACATACAGCTTTCATTTTGAATAGCTGTGTGTGTGTGTGTGTGTGTGTGTGTGTGTGTGTGTGTGTGTGTGTGTGTGTGTGTGTGTGTGTGTGTGTGTGTGTGTGTGTGTGTGTTCCCCGCCGCGCCACGTCATAGAACCCCCCCCCTTGTCCAGGTAGTTTGATAGACAGATCACCCATCCAGATGGGTGATCTGTCTATCAAACTGCCCGGACAAGGGGGAGGGGCTATGACGTGGCACAGAACACACACAGCTATTCAAAATGAAAGCCGTTTGTTCCCTGCGCTGATCTAGGTATAACCCTAAATGGTATATATTTGTTTTAGGGTGAACCTCTGCTTTAAGACTGAAACATGCAAAACACAACTACTGCACATTGCGTGCAAAGCTCTTTACAGTGGTTCTATAAAGATAATAAAAAACGGAGCATTTTATGAATAAACTCCACACAAGCTGACCTGCTGACATTTCTTGAGAACATCTGGAGTTCTGTGTTCTGCCAGAGATTTGTTAAAGAACTGAATGGCTTCCTTGTACTTTTCTTCTTTGTAATAAGAGTTCCCAATTCGGGCATATGCTCTGCACAAGAGGACAAAACAGCAGGTTATGAGTAGATGACAGTAGGTAGCAGAATGTCAAAATGTGATCAACATGTACAAAATGTCAAGGGCTTAGAGAGGAAAACAAACAAACAAACAAAAAAAAAACAAATCTTCCGCCAACCAATCCCCGGCCTCTATACTTTCCAACAGAAATTGGCTACGTACACTACCTGTTCCCGGTGCACCGTCATACCCTGCTTCCCATCGCAGAATGCTGCGGAAGTGCCGTGGCGGCCAACTGCACATGCGCAATGCGTTCCAATGGATTTACGACAGTGCACACCAGCGAAACTTTGTTCGGCATCCAGGCTCTTTCCTTAACATCCCGTGGATTGGAGGATGTTAAAAAAAGAGCCAGGAGGCCGAGCGAGCAAGGTGTAAAGTTCACCTTTACAGAAAAAACAAAAAAGGGTGCATTTTGTTTTTCTGCAGGTCATGGGTGCAATATGGGCTCCTGCAGACATGTCCTCCTGCTTTCAGCCCATACCTCTGCTTGGAGAGTTTTCCTCCCAAACTCTACTGTAGCGAGAGCTTCTGGATCCACCCTGTAGTTTTTCAATAATGTACGATGGGATGACCAGCTAGCTGCTTTGCATACTGTCTCCAGGGACACTCCTGCCCTAGCTGCCCAAGAAGGCTCAGTTTGAAAGCCAGGACTTGTCCGTGAACAAAAGTGATCAACAGCGCCCCCCGCAGCCTACTGAAACTACAAGTCTGTTTGCCACAGTGGAAAATGGTACTTGCAATTTATTCATAGGAATCTGAATGAATAATGTGTAGGCGAAGCCCCACACAGATGCAATGCTTTCAAATGGTGACGGTGGGTGTGGGGAGGAGGAGGAATCAGTCAGAGAAGAGGCAAGAGCTACAGGTTCCAGTCTATATAGGGGTGGAACATGCAACATGTCCCAAAGGTTTAAAGCATATTTAATCTAGATCACAGGTGACAAACACAAAGCCCACAGGCCAAATCCGGCGCTCCATTTCATGTGGCCCGTGCACCTCTTTTGCAGCTTCTTAGAGCTCCAGCCCTCCTCCAGACCCTTACTCTCTGCTTTAAAGCAATGCATTCAGCTTCTTCCCAGCAGCAGCATAAGAAAAGAAGGTGCACTTTGATGTAAGGGAGAGTGGGGGACTCAACTTCTGATGGTGGGGTGGCTCTTGACATCTAATGTAAGGGGAGGGGATGCGCTGGACATCTAATCTTACAGATACAACCGGCCCTTTTGAGAACAATCATAATGCCGATACGGCCCACGAAGAAATTGAGTTTGACACCCCTATTCTATATGATCTTCAGTAAGAGCAGTTGTATCTAGGAAAACAGTGTTCCAAATTGTAACAATGTAGCAAAGATTATTAGCACTACAAACTAAAATTTTCCTTTCTGCAGCAAAATTCTTTTGATTCTGTATTGGTGAGATTAAAGTTGGCCAACAGATTCCTCCATTCACTGAAAGGAGATGGCTGGAGGAATCGCTCCCTACCCTCCAGCTGAAGTGCCTAAATTTCGATCTGTCTGTGGCCAGTATAAATAAAGAATGCAATGGGAGAAAGACAAACAATGCATAGAATATATATATATTATAAACATTTTATATCTCCAAGCACTCTCAACTTCCATGCAGCTGAAAAAAACTTCTCCAAACTTACTTTGCAATCAGCCGATAATCTTCTCGGTTTTCTCTTCCTACGTCAATTGCTGTGTCACATAATTCTCTGCATTTATTGTAATCTCCTTTTTCAAAATAAACAGCTAAAAACAAACAAAAAAACAAACATTGTTCATGTACAAAGAATGTAGAACGCTAAACTTCATCAAGTGATAATGCCTTAAAAAGCAGGATTTCTCGATTGAGGTTTCCTGGAACCCAGGGGTTCCGTCACCATGCTGCAGATTTATCTGTACAACCTACTACCAGCCACATTCTAACCCTGTAATACTTACCTATTCTGAAGACGCTCTTGGTCCAGTCTCCAGCGGCACCTTCTGTGTGCAGGAGACAACAGCTGGGAAACAATGTCACCTATAGAGACTTACTTTTTGGCTTCCTTCGCTGGCTGCCTCTCACATACTGAAGCCACCACTGGCAGCTCAGCCTGGGACCGCACTGGCTTCAGAATAGGCAAGTACAGCAATGTTTTCTTTACAGGGTTAGCTAGATCAGGTTTAGCATGGGCGGACCCTCGATCGACCTCTCCAGGAATGCACCAGCCGAACCACCATGCCAAAGCAGGGGGATACTACTTACCCATCCTGCGACCACCGGTTGGAGGCATTCCAGACAGACCCAATGTTTGCAGCAGATACAGCATGGCTGTCGGCCCGACACAGCCATGGAGACCGGTCATATGTGTGCCCTGTAGCATATAGTTTACCGGCCACCCCTGAAGCAATGGGGCATGTCGCGGACGGCCCAGCGCGTAGCTAAAGGCCGGCACACGCTTGATGGCCGATCATGGGGGCGGGGACTACAAGGATCGCAGATCCAGCCTGTCACCCAGTCGGCAGTTAATCGTGGATCCCAGGATCAAAAAATAAATAAAAAAATATCGCAAAAAATCTCCAGAAGGGCCATGTCTAACGCTAGGCAGAAAAAAAAACTGGAGCTGCATGAGGCAGAGAGTGGGATGTACCTAGGGGACCCGCCCCTGGGAGGTGCTGTACTGAGAGAAGCGTTTTAACACTTGAAGCGCTGTTTTTTCTGCCTAGTCTCTCCTGAAAGGAAGGATATATAACACCAAGGTCAATGGTGCTGTGTACGTCCATGAACGGAAGAGAAAGTGGTCCGGTCTTTGACCAGCAAAATAGTCCGGGGCTGAAATGGTTAATCATCAACCTTGCGCAAGTTGCTAAATGTTGTACCTTCATTAAAATGTAACCATATTGCTTCACTTAGATGCTCCTCTCTTCTCTTTTATACTCTGTGGCTCCTGCTTGATTTTGCTTCTAATCCCCTTGTGGAGGCTTCCATTTGTGGAGGGACATTTTATAGTTACACAATTTAAATCAAATTGCCATCATCTTTTTATATGGACTATAAACCGAAGGACTTAGGAATAAAGGGTTGTGGGACAATCATTTGAGTTTTTTTATTTCCTATGGGAAAATTTGCTTTGATATACAAGTGCTTTGGATTACAAGCATGCTTCCGGAACAGATTATGCTCACAAGCCTTTACTGTATACCTAAAAGACAACCATGTTATATTCTTGATAGAGCAGTGGCTTGAACATGTTTCTTTTTGCTATTTTTATCCAATTTGAAAAACAGGAAATCTCTACAAAGCGGAATATTAGAGCAGTTACTGGAAGAAGTGTCCCCCATAGGAAGATTTCCCCTCTTTCGGTTCTAGTGACCATTTTCAGTGCTAGGTAACTGCTCACTATGACAAACAGTAAATCTCCCTAATGAGAACACCAATAGTAATAAAAAGGAAAGAGGGAGAGACCAATAACACCTCACAATGCTAGAGAAGAACTCACCAGCCTGGTTTGTAATGTAGGTCATGTTCGCAGGATCCAGCTCTCTGGCTTGCCCATAATGTTTCAGTGCCAAGTCAAAATCTTTCTTCTTGTAAGCGTCATTACCAAGCTCTTTCTCCTTTTGAGCCTGTATAGAAACATGGCAAACATTAAAAATTATATTGGTAGTGCCAATAGCCCCAATGTTCATTAAAACAGAGCTGTACTACACTGCGTAGTCTCATTGGTAAACAGGAGATTTCCTGCGATTTAGGAACTTGCGAGCCAAACTCTCGTAGTGGGTCAGGTGAATAAAGCCAAACAGCAAACGTGGATGCCTAGGCTTTGGTCATGTGACCCAACAATACTAGAAGCCTAGAGAGCCAGTGTGTGCAGCACAGACACAGAAAACATTAGGAAGGTCGAGGTACAGCTGGGTATAGCTTCTCACTGTTCTAGAAGAATTCAGGTTAAAACCATACATCCAATTCAGAGATTACATAGCTCTGCCCTGTCTGGCAGGGCAAGAGACCTGATGGTTTGCTCTTCTGTAGTTAAGGGATCACTAAGGGAAAAAAAAAATTTAAGCTAAATAGCTTCCTTTACTGCAGTCTTGGTTTCATGTCCTCATTGTTCGTTTTTGCTTTGAAGTTGCTGTAATTCTGCTCTGATCTCCACACTTGTCTGGCTCCTTATGAAAAATCTCATGGCAGCTTTTCACGGTGGTCTAAGCTGTCATTACTGTGTGTCTAAAACTCCTCAGTACCAGATTAATTTTAAAAACAAAACCCTGCCCTGGATTTGTTTGTTTTTGTTCTGTGTGTCTCTACATCACAGAAACATGAAACCAGTTTAAAAGTGAAACTAAACTGCAGGCACATTATATGATTGATTTTTATCTATTTTTAATCATTTTTAAAAAGGAATCAGTTAGCTATTATGTCTCTATACCCTGTAAACCATCATTTCAGCAAAAAAATGTTTTTTCTTTAGTGACCCTTTAAACACTAGCAGGTCACTTCCCCGTGTCGTGACTGGACAGCAAAGGAAAACCAGCATGTCAATGATCTCATCTCTGCAACTGAGCTATGAACCGAATAACTCCTTATGCCATTTTTACCTTCTCCAGTTCTGCTGGAAGTAAAATTTGTGTATTTACATTACTGACAAAATAAATTTGATGATCTACAATTATTACACTACTGCAATATTTTTATATTTTATATCTGCTTAGGGTTCACTCCTAAAGTCACCCTTTAGTTCAAAAATTATTTCCACAAAATATGACCAAAAGGACAAATATTTAATAAAATTGCGCCCTAATCTTTCATAGAACGCTGCTGGACCTTGATTTCCAGCTGTGGATTCTCTCTATGCAAGTGCAGTACAGTCATCATTCTAGATCTATCTATCCCCCCCTCTATAGCTCTACTCTCCTACTTTGTTGGGGGGGGGGGTAGTGGGAAGAAACCCAAATAGTTCTACGGGATAAAAGGATTGGGCAAGACCAGTCCTCTCGCAACAGATAAAAATATCTTTATTGGTATTAAAAAAGACCAATAGATGAAAGTGAGTAAACTAAATACAGCACAAAACAAACATTAGAGACAATGCAGCCAGGCGTGCACAGACACACCCAGGCATACAGGGCAAGGGCACGAGATGGATTTAGAGCCCGCTGACATGCGAGCTGACAGATCTGGGAAGGTGGGAGAGATCCAGAGACAGGAAGCATACAACGGTGTCACCACAATGAAAGGAAATACACTCGTGTCCCCAGTCTCAATCTGCAAAAATACAATTGGGGACACACTCATGGCAATATATACAGATGAACTGGGGATTGAAAAAATAAAGTCACTAAATCCTGCTTAGGAAGGAAAGGGTGAGCTAGGTCATTACACTGGGTGTAATTAGAATTTACAATTTCACATGTCATGGGTCACTTCTCACCTGTTTCTTATTTTCAGGGAGATCTTCTTCCATTGGCTCAGGCTTGCTCTCTTTTTTGGGCTGAGGAGGGGGTGGTGCTGGAGGTTCCTCTTCATCATCATCCACACTGCCTAGATCTACTCCAAGTAATACACTCAAAGTTGTCATAACTCGAGGATCCTGGAGCTTTCTAGAAAGGAAAAAATATGAGATAAAATAAATTAAAAAAATCTGTAATATGTGCTCACATAAAACATACAATGAGCAGGTCTACAACAACAATATTCCCAAAGGGAGACTTAAGGCTGCGCTGGTCAATGGAAAGTTCTCTGCCAAGCTGGTACAAGTAGTTCAATTGCAGTAGCTGCTGTAAAACCCCAACAAGCGGCTGCAGCTCTGAGGATCCCACTGGGTGGAAGGAGAAGAACCAAACCAAAAACAGGAGGGAGAGGACACATTTGCGTAGTGAGAGCTTTAATAGAAATAAATAAATAAATAAATAAATGCACTCCAGTCAATACACTCACATTTGGTGCGATTTGGAAATCGCACATGAAAGGTTTTTGGCCACTTCTGGGGTACCTCCGTAACATCCAGATAATAGGATCACAATCTGGCTGCCTGGAGTTCTGTCAGCATGAATGACCTTGCCATGGCTCAGCCCAGCGTGTCTGTTGTATTGCGCATGCACCCAGTCTAGCCGGCGCCAAGCACGGACAATCCAAATCCAAATGCACCCTCATTCCGTTCGGGTTTGTATCGCCCGTGCTGGGCACCAGCTGGACCAAACGCATGCGCAGTACAACAAGACACGTGGGCCGAGTCATGCTGACAGGACACTGGGCAGACAGCCAGATCTTGATTCTATCTGGATCCAATGGAGGCAACTCAAGAGTGGCCAAAGACCTTTCATGTGCGATTTCCATTTTGCGCCAAATGTGAGGATATCGGATGGAGCGTTTTTATTTCCCCCCCCCCCCCTATTAAAGCTTTATCACAGGTGGGGCAATGTGCACTCGCTCTCTTCGGTTTGTAGTTTAATGAGCAGGTTCACCTTTTAAGTTTGGTGCACACCTATGAGTTGAATGCGCGTTTCTCTGCATCCAATTCGCATAGCAGGAGAACGTGACTGTCCCTCTTTGGAGCCAGTTCACACATCTCTGCAGCGGGTCTGGTGTGCAAGAAAAACGTGTGCCTTTTTACGGTCAAATTCAGCCCAAAATTCGGGCTGAAACTGTGAACCAGCACGCACCGTACCCCTGCTGTGCAATGAATGTGGAGACAGTGTGAACCAAGCCTTAAAAAAAAAAGTTTTTTCCTGCAAAAAGTGCATTTATTATTTTTGGAGTCTGTAAAAGCATTGCACCCATGATGCAAGACTCCTGCAAACTTAGTGTATCCGTATCCTCGTACAGGCAGGCAGATACTCACTGACAGGAACAGATAATGAACTAACAGAGCACTCAACCCGCCACGATCGTTCATTGAGAACTACAAGCCAACAGCCGCAAAACCTGTAGGTACTTGTAGTTTGATTCACAGAACTCGCTTGCTGGCGTCACTAGAGGCAGAAAGTGAGCAGGGAAAACATGGTAAGGTCATCGTTGGGAACATGTAACCTTTAAACTGTAAGAATGAAAGTACAAATCCTTAGACCAGCGATGGCAAACCTTGGCACCCCACACGTTTTGGAACTACATTGCCCATGATGCTAATGCAACGCTGCAGTGTAGATGAGCATCATGGGAAATGTAGTTCCAAAACATCTGGGGTGCCAAGGTTCGCCATCACTGCCTTAGACGGACCCCTCCCAATATAGGTAACATACGATTAAGATTTTACTTACGTTCCAAGGTCAGATGGCTTGTTCCTTAGTTGATCTATCAATTCTTTGTAACTTGGGTCACTGAGTAGGGCTCTCGTACGAGGGTCAGATTCTAGCTTCTGGAATAAGTTGGGGGAGTTAAAAGGATTCATGAACTTCCTCTCTGCAGTGGGGGAGAAAAGACAAAAATAAAAATTATATTATATATATATATATATATATATATATATATATATATATATATATATATATATATATATATATACATATACACACACATACATACACACACAAGGGGAGGAGGATGATTGCCATAATTGACCATTAAATCATGTTACATCGCTCAGCAAATTGAAGAAAGGACGCCATACTCACTCAAAATACAATTTTCAGACACACAACCCTAAGCCCTGGTTCACACAAGTCGCATGACTAATGTCGCTGTGACTCCAAAACAGGTTCCTGCTGTATTTGTGCGATTTTATGCATGGCTTGAATTGACATCTATGTAAATGAAGTCGCACAAACGTCAGCAAGCTGCACATGAAATCTCACTGAAGTAGCACAAATTTCAGCGCCACACTGGTGTGAATCAGGGCCAAGTCATAGATGTAGTTAGTAGCGCCGTGCCTTGAAAGTCTCAATCTGTACCTGCCAGTCTTGCTTCCATATTTTGCAGCCCTTCTTTCAATTGTGCATTTGTAGGCTCATGGCGAAGTCCCTCTTCATATGTTTTCTTTGCCTCCTCAAAGCGGTTAAGAAATTCCAGAGCTGCTGCTTTTCTCGAGTAACCCTGGAGGGAAAGTAAATAAAAAAAAAAGCTTAGAAACGTGTACATAAAGCTACAGGTATATACAATCAACAAGTACTTGAGATTAAATAATTTGAGACACACACACACACACACACTTAAAATTAGAGACCTACAGGCACTGACAGGACAAGGCTATGCAGAGCAGAGATGCAAAACTGCATGATAATGAGCACCAATACTATAGTTAGCAAGTGCTTCATCACTACACACACACTAAAGCAAGTCAAGCAAGTCAGATGCTATTGGGGCGCTTGCTCTCGAGCCTAGCTGTGTATCCATTTACACACAGAATTGGACTTGGCTATGCCCCCATCTCACTAGCTGTGATCAACAGCAGGAGCCAATGGCATCCACTGCTGTGTCTGAGCCAATGAGGTGGGACAAAGCAGAGAGCCGCTGCTCTTGCGCACATCGCTGGATCAAGATTGGGCTTAGGTAAGCATTTGGGCACATTAAAGGATTTTTACCTTAACATAAAAAAAAAAAAAAACAATTTAAAAAAAACCCTTCAGTCTTTAGAATCATTTTAATTACATTTTTAAATCTACCTTAATGCACTCCTTGAATTAAGGTAAAAATAATTAGGCATATCTGCAGCTCCTCTCTCCCCCTCACCTCCTGGTCTCGCTGGCTTTGTTGAGGCAGTGGGAAACCCTGCCATTAATCAAAGCCAGTGATAAGGGAGAAGGGGCGGGGCCCAAGTACTGCCGTCTGTGTCAACAGACTAAGACCTAGGCAGTTTTGCATGTTTAAAAATGTTTTGGATGAACACAGACCGTATGTCAGTGTTCATCTGATCCGCAGATGGAAGGAAAAAATAGGGCTTTCTTTCGTGTGCAGAATCTGAGCATTGTGGAGGTGGAAGAGATTTGGCATCAGCAGATGTTCATCCCCTGACACCCGCAATCTCATAGGGACCAATGTATGTTCCTTTTTCACCCGCAAACGGATGGATGAGAAAGCAGACATACAGTCTGCAGGTGTGAAAGGGGCCTTACACTTCTTTTGTTTATAGCGCAATAATTAAAACCCGAAAGCTCACTGCGGGGTATATTTGGGTACAGTGACCGGGCAATTGTCAAAGTGTGATAGCACTGAAAAATGGCTTGTGCAGGAAAGGGGGTTTAAGTGCCCTGTATTGAGGTGGTTAAAACAATTTTTTTTTTCTTACAATCACAAGGCAAGGACTGAATGAAAGATGACTAGATTAGTATGGCCCCGACATTTTGCTACGAGGTGAATTGGAAATTTAGTGATTCCTGGCCCCAATAAATTAAATGGTCTTTCTGAACAACAATACAAAAATACAGTAATGATGACATAAGTAGCATAGTAATTAGGGTTGTCCCGATACTGGTATCGGTACCGATACCAAGCATTTGCCCGAGTACTTGGGCAAATGCTTCCGATGCTTCACTACTACTACTGTCAGCGGTGATCAGTGCATGGGGAAGTTACAGGCACCGATCACCGCTGTATAGATTTAAAACCAATTTCTCTCCCCCGCGGTCTTCTCTCCATTCATTTTCAGCGCAGCTGAGGCTGCTGAGAAAGGGATTGGGGAACATGTGTCCCTAGTCCCTTTCTCTGTTTCAAAGGGGAGATGTCAGAGGTCTGTTAAGACCCCTGATATCCCACCAAAGCCCCCCAACAGGGCAGAAAAATAAAAAAAATTGTAGAAAAAAAAAAAAAAAAAAAAAAAACACTGACACAGTACACCCCCCCCCCCCTTAAAAAAAAAGAAAGCATTATAAATAAAAATACAAAAAAAAAATTGTAAAATAAAAATAAAATTGTAAAAAATTAAAAACAAATTGTTAAAGATTAAAAAATAAAAATAAATAGTATCGGTATTGGCGAGTACTTGAAAAAAGTATCAGGACTTGTACTCGGTTCTTAAAAAAAGTGGTATCGGGACGACCCTAATAGTAATCCATAGCAACTGTTCAGAAGAATCTCACCTGATAGGACTACAATGATGGGAAAGGGGAGCTGTAGGGAGATGGGATGGTATGCTTACATCTCAGGAGAGGAGAGATCCTCCCTGAGAGCTGTCAGTCACTGGATATCTGCCTGTCACCACACATGAGACCGTCTCCCACATCATTGCACATCTATAAGCTGCTAAACATGAACTGAATGCATCACATGTCCATACCTTGCCCCAGTCTGGCTTAATCTCAACAGTTTTGCTGCCGTCTTCCAGTGCTTTGGCATAGTCTCTCTTTTTGGCATACGCTGCAGAGCGGTTGCTATAAAGCACGTGGTTTTTGGGGTCTAGTTTGATGGCTTCAGTGTAGCATCGCACCGCTTCGTCCAAATCGCCAGCGGAAAGGGCCTTGTTGCCCTTTTCTTTCAACTCGGTAGCCTGAAAAAGATGCAAGAAGTACATTTTAGATAATGTGATCCAAACAGCAATTTTACATCAACTCTAACACGAGACCTCAAGATTTGACAATGTACGATTAGCTAGAGAAGCATAGAAAATAAAGAGCACCAAGCACCACATGTGAAGTTAAAGTGGCTGTAAACCCTCATGGTTTTTCACCTTAACGTATTTATGCATTAAAGGTGAAAAACCTTCTGTAGTTTCCCCCATTTTACTTACCTGAACGCTGTCATCCTCTGGCCGAGAAGGAAGGAGCACACCAGCTCTAGCTGGTGCTCAGATTGGATAGATTGATAGCAGTGCAGCCATTGGCTACCACTGCTGTCAATCAAATCCAATGACGCAGCGCTGGGGCAGAGTCCTGCATTCTGTGTGAATGGACACAGATGCAGGACTCAGGAGCGTGTCCATCTTAGAAGAGCCTTCTCCAATGTGGACATGATGCGGGGGAGGAGCCACCAGCGCCGCTGAGGGACACCAGAAGAGGAGGAGCGGGGCCACAAAATGAACTGCACAGTGAAAGTATTTATTTATTTTGTATTAAAAAAAACAAAGACAAAGGGAGGGTTCACAACCCCTTTAATGTATGGCAATTAAGGTGTAACACTTCCAGGTATTTCGTACCCCACACAGATCACAGTATCCCCCAGATAACGCCGACATTTGCTTTTCTCTCCAGAAGAATGAAAACTCCCATACAACCTGTGGTGTAGACCCACGTCCCATCAGGGAGAGGAGACTGTCCCGGTGTCCCTTGTATACAAGGACACTGATTGGTCACCTCCCCCAGTCAGTGCCTTTCCCCCCACAATAAGAATCACTCCTAGGGAACACATTTAACCCCTAGTGATAACCCCTTCCCTGCCAGTCACATTTATAGCACGGTTCACTGTATAAAGTTTAATGGTCCCAAAAGTGTCCGCTGCAATATCGCAGTCCTGACAAAAAAATAAATAAGCAGATAAACGCCATTACTAGGAAAAAAAAAAGTCAACATTCTAGCCGCTATAACTTTTGCGCAAACCAATATATATGCTTATTGCGATTTTTACCAAAAATACGTATTTTACATATCGACCTAAACACACACACACACACACATATATATATATATATATATATATATATATATATATATATATATATATATATATATATATATATATATATATATATATAGTCTCAAAATTTCAAGTCCTGAGCTACTAGTCAGGCCTTAAGAGTTACTCGCCACCTGTTGCCCCACCCAAACCCTACCTTGCCCCGCCCCTTAACCACTTCAGATCCACCCCATCGTCAAAATACGTAATTTTTTTAAAGATGGATATCTCGGTAACGGCAGCAGCTGCTGCCACATCCGAGATATCCATCTCTTTATGGGGCGGATCTGTACACGATAATGGCGGTCTCCGAGGCAGATTCGCCGCGAGATCGCCGTTATCGGTGGCGGGAGAGGGTGCCCCCCCTCCCTCCGCCGCTTACCGTTGCCGTCGGTAGCAGTGGAGGCGATCGGGTCTGCTCGCCGTCTGTCCGGGGATGCGACTGTCTAAATCTAAATATGAGATCTGAAGTCTTTTTGACCCCAGATCTCATATTTAAGAGGACCTCTCATGCTTTTTTCTATTACAAGTGATGTTTACATTCCTTGTAATAGGAATAAAAGTGATCAATTTTAATTTTTTTATTTCAGTGTAAAAAAAAAAAAAAAAAAGCGAACGCATATGCGAGTATCGCTTGCATATGAAAACGGTGTTCAAACCGCACAAGTGAGGTATCGCCGCGATCGTTAGAGCGAGAGCAATAATTCTAGCCCTAGACCTCCTCTGTATCTAAAAAAATGCAACCTGTAGAATATTTTAAACGTCGCCTATCAAGATTTTTAAGGGTAAAAGTTTGACGCCATGCCACGAGCGGGCGCAATTTTTAAGCGTGACATGTTGGGTATCATTTTACTCGGCGTAACATTATCTTTCACAATATATAAAAAAATTGGGCCAAATTTATTGTCGTCTTATTTTTTAATTCAAGAAAGTGAATTTTTAAAAATAAAAAAAAAGTGCGCTTGCAAGACCGCTGCGCAAATACGGTGTGAGAAAAAGTATTGCAATGACTGCCATTTTATTCTCTAGGGTGTTAGAAAAAAATATATATATATAATGTTTGGGGGTTTAAAGTAATTTTCTAGCAAAAAAAAAAACTGTTTTAGTCTCGTAAACACCGAATCTGAAAACCAGGCTCGGGTCTCAAGTGGTTAAACACGCCCTTGTAAATGATCTCATGAAATAACACTGTTAAATGTTTTATTCAGTATTAAGTTACAAAAATACATAACAACAACTTTAACAATATTAACATAAGATATCAGCCATAAATTATCGGCCTTACCAGCACCCATAAATGCAGCCTTACCAGCACCCATAAATGTAGCCTTATCAGCACCCATAAATGCGGCCTTACCAGCACCCATAAATGCGGCCTTACCAGCACCCAAAAATGTAGCCTTATCAGCACCCATAAATGCGGCCTTACCAGCACCCAAAAATGCAGTAATAACAGCACCCAAAAATGCAGAGGAATCGTGCGGTGTATGGGCACTTAGCATTAGGGAGAGAGAGTGGCCTCCATGGGGGCGGATCATGCAGTGTACGGAACAGCACTGGGCAGAAAGGCAGAGTGGAACGGAACATCAGAGACAGTGACTGTGCGCAGTGGAACACAGACAGGCCACACTCACTGGCAGTGGCACTGTGATGATCAGGGACACACAGCAGTGCAGGGGATGTTTCCTAATAATGGATACAGTCCTCCGCCACTGCTGCGCCAGCACCTCTGACACTGTCTGCTTAGCACACATGCACAATCGCACATTATGATGACTTTAAGGCCTCTTTCACACTTGGGAGGTGGGGGCATTGGTGGTAAAGCAACACTATTTTTAGCGGCTCTTTACTGTCTTATTCGCTGCTCTATTCAGCCGCTAGTGGGGCTCTTTTAACCCTCGCTAGCGGCCGAGAAAAGGTTAAAAAAAAACGCCTGCAAAGTGCCACTTTGATTTCAATATGCAGGGGCGCTTTAGGAACCGCTCCTACAGTGCCTAAAAAATGCTGCTTGCAGGACATTTTTTAATTTCCTGTCACCGCTCCGCTCCAGTGTGAAAGCACTCAGGGAAAGCCCTGCAAAGCGCCCTAAAAGAGTCTCTTTTCTTACTCCAATGTAAAAGCCTGAGGGCTTTCACACTGGAGCGGGGGGCTGGCAGGACACTCAAAAAGTCCTGCTAGCCCCAGCTTTGTGGCACTGTAGGAACAGTGTACACACTGCTTCTAAAGCACCCCTGCCCATTAAAATCAATGGGCAGCGCCACCGAACCGTCAGCAAAGCGCCAGCAAAGCAGGGCTTTGCGTGTGGTTTTAACCCTTTTTGGGCCACTAGTGGTGCACTGTCAGGATGCTCAAAAAAGTCCTGACAGCCGCATCTTTGAGGTGTCCCACTAGCAGCTGAATAGCACCAAAAAACAACAGTAAAGTGCAGTTAAAATAGTGGCGCTTTACCGCCAATGGCGCAAAGCCCCAGTGTGAAAATAGCCTATGCCATAAATGTGCCAGGCACAGGCCCAAACCGAAGCAAGCAGCCAATCAAATATGGTGTCTGCTTGCTCACTATTGATTAAATAAATGATAATTCTGCATAGCCATAGATATCATAAATACAAGTGATTTGTGCAAGTAGTACCTGCTGTTGCACAAATCACTTTATTTATGATATCTATGGCTATGCAGAATTACAGTTTATTTAATCAATAGTGAGCAAGCAGACACCATATTTGATTGGCTGCTTGGCAGGTGGGCTGGCCTGGCACACTGTCACATCATATGCACATGATGATGATAGCTATGTTGTACCTGCAGGCTGCCGCTGCTGCAGTTCTGCTTGGCTTGGGGACTCGAGTTCCAGAGTCCAATTCCTCTGTCAGCTGAAGTTCTCCTCAGCGACGGCGACTTCACGTGACGTCATCGACCCGCTCGGGAAGAAGACGAAAGCCGCGCAGAGGAGGAAAGCTCCGCCTCCGCCAGTTAGCCAATCACGATGGTCTGGACAGTCACACTCCTCTACAAGCATGGGGGCGCCCGCACCCGTCACTCTCCGAAAACACTGCCATCCGGCTAGGTAAGAGTACAAGTGAAGTACTGTGCCTTCACCGGGGGCTATAGTGTGGGAGGCAGCCTGCAGGAAGACGGGTGTGGGGGGGAATTTTTTTTTCTCTTTTTTGTCTCTTTTTCTGAAATTTTGCCTGGGCAGGAAGGGGGTATATGTGCCCAGTAAGCAAGTGGTTAAAAGCGGTTGTATACCTGCTGGCTTTTTTTGTTACACTTGTAAGGGAAAAGGCATAATGAGCTAGTATGCACCACATACTAGCTCATTATGAAATACTTACCTTACTAGGCATCGGTGTCTCTCCCGGTCCACGCCGAGGCAGCTGACATTTCACCTCGGCGCCGATGTTGTCACTCCCACGCATGCACACGGGAGACTTCTTTCCGGCAAGGTCCAGCGTCTGCCGGGCCTTAAGCCGAGAGTCCCCTGTGCGCATGCACAGCTGCAGTCAGTGGTGCATTGCGAGGGGAATATCTCCTAAACCGTAAAGATTTAGGAGATTTTTTTTACCTACAGGAAAGCCTTAGTATAGGCATACCTGTAGGTAAAAGTAAAAAAAATTGGCGACTCCTTTTGAGTATCAAGGCAGCGCCTGTAACAGCAAATCGGTGTTCGCCGCTGCCGACACTGTAAAAAAAAAAGAAAAAGTCCCCTGACGTGCTGCGCGCCCTGCCTCTGTCTACATACCCCAGAATGCAGAGCCGGGGCCTGTAACATTCTGGGGTTTGTAGGCAGAGGCAGGGCGCGCAGCACGCCAGGGAACTTTTTTTTATTTTTTACAGTGTAGAACAGGGATCCTCAAACTACGGCCCTCCAGATGTTGTAGAACTACACATCCCATGAGGCATTGTAACACACTGACATTCACAGACATGACTAGGCATTATGGGAATTGTAGTTCCTGAACAACTGGAGGGCCGTAGTTTGAAGACCCATGGTGTAGAATGTCGGCAACGGCGGCCGCTTATTGGCTGTTACAGGCCGACTTCCTTAAACTAAAAAAAAAAAAAGAAGTCAGCAGATACCAGCGAGCAGGCCCCTCCTACTCTGTGGGTGTAAACAGAGGAGGGCCGCAGCGCTGGGTGTACCAAGATGGCCGCGGCTTTCGAAACTAGGCCGTAGCTGCGGTCACAGCATCAGGAAAGGCCGCGGCCTCGCTCCGGATCCGTGGCACCGCTAGCGCCATGTTAAATATCGGCCTAATTTGGAGAAAAATCAGCCGATGCCTCCAAAACGCCCAGATATCGGCCGACCTCTAATAAATTGATAATACATATATACATACATACACTTGAGTATAAGCCAAGATTTTCAGCCCTCTTTTGGGCTGAAAATGCCCACCTCGGCTTATTTTCGAGTCAGTGTACCCAAAATTGAGGGGCTGCGGGCGTCCATCGGTTAAAACTCGCAGTCTTCTCCTGTCCCTTCCGTGATAGGCGGAACTCTGTCTGCTGAGAAACGCCTATCACAAATGTACTCATCCTCACCCATCCCAGCAGACACAGGCACAGTGACGACGGGCAAAGCGAGGCGTGCAAGTGGGCATTGTTGACCCTCTTTTCCGCTTACAGTAGCTGCTGCATTCTCACCCTAGGCTTATAATCAAGTCAATACGTTATCCCAGTTTTTGTGTGGTAAAATTACGTGCCTCGGCTTATATCGTTAGAGCAATAAAGAAAAAAATAAGTGCAGCGCTAAAAAAGTAAGATTGCGTGAAGCAGTTTACATAAGTCTCATCCAAATTGGTGAGATAATATTGTGATGAGTGAACAGAAAACACAATATAAAAATGCACAAACAGGATTGTGAAACCCTTTGCAATACAGTCAATGAAATGTAACATATGGAGGGAGTCCTTCAAAAACAATGTATAGGTACAGATGGGTCTTCCTATGGCACACTCCTGTGGGACACTCCTGTGTTACTGGGGATTCAGACGATGTGCGTAATCCACTTTAATAAACATGCAGGATAGCCAGACTGATAGATTAAGAGAATGGGTACTCTTACCGCATAGGGTGGACACATATGCTGGGGGCACTGTGTCAGATAAGCTTGTAAGAGCTCCTCGGATGGATGGCTTTATGAAGAGTGATTGAAGGGATTGTAGATCCTTCCCAGGGATCTCAAGGTCCAAGATAGAGGGTGGCTCCAGGCTTTCAGATGGAACAACACTTGTAGGTATCCATAGAAGAAACAAAAAAACTCCACATAGTTTGTTTCCAGAGTACTGGCATTTTTTTGTTATTTTTATTGCTCTGTATTTTACCAGCCTAATAAAGGCTCCCCTTTTTCAAACAAACTACACCATGTGGAGTTTTTGTTCTATGGATACCTACAAGTGTTGTTCCATCTGAAAGCCTGGAGCCACCCTCTATCTTGGACCTTGAGATCCCTGGGAAGGATCTACAATCCCTCCAATCATCACTCTTCATAAAGCCATCCATCCGAGGAGCTCTTACAAGCTTATCTGACACAGTGCCCCCAGCATATGTGTCCACCCTATGCGGTAAGAGTACCCATTCTCTTAATCTATCAGTCTGGCTATCCTGCATGTTTATTAAAGTGGATTACGCACATCGTCTGAATCCCCAGTAACACAGGAGTGTCCCACAGGAGTGTTTCATAGGGAGACCTATCTGTACCTATACATTGTTTTTGAAGGACTCCCTCCATATTTTACATTTCATTGACTGTATTGCAAAGGGTTTCACAATCCTGTTAGTGCATTTTTATATTGTGTTTTCTGTTCACTCATCACAATATTATCTCACCAATTTGGATGAGACTTATGTAAACTGCTTCACGCAATCTTACTTTTTTTAGCGCTGCACTTATTTTTTTCTTTATTGTTCACTCACAGGTTGTTTCACTGTTAGTGCTGGCAGCTTTATTCTATATTATTAGCAGCGCAACTTTCTTTTGTTTTATATCGTTAGAGCTGCACGATTCTGGCCAAAATGAGAATCACAATATTTTTGTTTAGAAGATTGATCACAATTCTCGCGGCGTAACATCTTTCACATTAAAACAAACAAACAAAAAAAAAAAATTGGGCTAACTCTACTTTTTAAATAATAAAATAAATTATTAATTGAAGTTTTCCCACCAAGATTGCATTTGAAGACCACTGGGCAAATACAGTGTGACATAAAATATTGCAGCAATTGCCATTTTATTCCAGCAATTGCCATTTTATTCCCTAGGGTCTCAGATAGATAGATAGATAATCTATCTATAGTTCCAAGTAATTTTCCCAACAAAATAAATTGATTTTAACTTAAGAAATAAGTGTCAGAAAAAGATTTGGACTTTAAGTGGTTAAACTTCCCGCATTTACACACAGACTTGCTCTAAGAAGGAAGTTGGATACAGTGTTTCAGGTTGTTAAAAAAAAAAAAAAAAAAAAAAAAAACACACACTTGCCAGAGTGCCAAGACTTTTTCTTTTGACAGCGGAGTGAACAGATAAAGTCTCTCCATTTGTTATATGAAAGAAGAGGGACATTTTTTTTATTTAAATTAACCAGCAAACTCTGCATTGGAGATCTCAGGGGGGTTAAATCAAGATAATGATTTTTTTAACTATTAATTCTGCAGCACTAATATACAGTATAAATAAAAAACACACATACATTATCAATAATTTCGTAAGAGTTTACATTCAATTATAACAGTGATAAATATTCAAGTTTAAAAAAAAAAAACCCAGGAAGGCCTCAGGTCTCCAATGTCCTGTATACACACACACACACACACAATATTACAGCCCTTCTCTCCCTGTATTTCGTAACCTTTACCTAAATCCCTGCATTCCAGAACACGGCCTTAGTGCCACCCCCTTTATGACTCACGCCAGGCAGCGTGGGCTGAATCCAGAAAAATCACAGTTTTCACGAGTTTCTTTACCGACATGAACCGTACAAACACTTAGCTGCTGGGCAATTATAGAAAGGACAGACAGCACTATAATTTCCAAATGTCAGAAACTAGCACAATGTACCGGAGAAAGGCAACCTAAAAAAAAAACAAAAAAAAAACAACAGCATCCTGGTGGATCGGATGCAAACAACTCCAAGATTTTCTTTCCTGCAACCACAGGGGTCTCTGGGTGGGTTGTGGGGCGGTCCCCACTGTCATAATGCAGGCAAGAATATTACCTTTGCATTGTACATGGAAGAAGAGAGCATGCAACCATGGCTGAGAGGACCTCAAAGAAACCAGAACACTGAAAGTGCTTATAAAAAGGAAAACAATAAATAAATAAATAAATATATACACACACATACACACACACACACACACACACACATACACCAGCGGAGCTCAGCTAAAAAAGTGTAGCTGCCGACAATTAATAAAATCCGACACTCATCTGTCCCACGGTCTAGCGGTGCAGATGTATGAAGCCCCACTCTCTGCGGCAACGGAATAGCTGAGCTGCAATTGGCCAGATAATATTCCTTCTGGCGCCGCAGAGCCCCAGGAGGAAGTGGGAGCTGGACACCTGTAAAAAAAGAAAGAGGGTATCTGCTCACCATTTCCATTTTTGGGTGAAACTGCGCTTTAATGCGCTCTCTTCGTTGGGGCAGAACTAATACCCTTATAAAAGCTGAACACACACACACACGTTCAGGATAGACCCTGAATGACTGCCCCCCATAACACAGACAGCATCTATACTCAGAGGGGAACAGAGGCCAACATAGTGTTAAACTGCCAAAATCATCAAAAAAAATAAAAATAAAAGGGGGGGGGGGGGGGCTGGACATATACTTAGAGGGAAAAGCAATCACAGCATGTAACAAGTAGCAGTGGCTCACTAACATCCACCCGTGGGCGCGATGATGTCACTGGTCTAGCTCTACACATGTTTCGACATCAAAAGCATCATCAGGGGAACATGAGTACCACAAGTAGCCTCTGTTTCCCTCACAAGTGTGGCCTAACCTTGAAGGCTGAAGCTGGCAAATTGCTTTAACCATAGATGATATCTAGGGGCTTGCCAATTAACATACATGTTTATTTGATCTCGGTTATGGTGATCCTATGCATTTGGTCGGCCTTACAAGAGATCTACAGTGGCTTGGTGGCCAATTGTGACCCACTGCATTTTTTAACCTTTTCTCTTGAATTGGGTTGAAGATCACCACATCATAGAATTTTTTTTTCAGAAAATTATTTTTATTGAAAATTTTCAACAAGACATACAGACACAAAAAATAGAGTGTACCATGGCACAACACCATGTCTCTCTCGACCAACATGGTCATAACATTGACAACTTACCTAACATAGGTAACTGCCTACCAAACATACCCCCCAACCTCTACCACCTCCCCCCTCCCTCCCGTAACCCCTTAACTCAGTCCACCACCACCTCTGGTGTTAGTATAAGCAAAAGGAGAGTCATGTACTTAAAAATCGGTAATACAAAACAGTTATTGGCAGGTATATAGCATACAACTCAGTTAACCCCCTGGAGAGATAGGTTGCCTTGTATAGCGGCATCATTGAGTTCACCAAGCCCTTCCAGAACGCTAGACCCGGCGGGGCAGGTGATTTCCACTTAAGTAATATGGCCTTCCTTCCATAGAACAGTAGTATGTTCAGCAATGTTCTAAGTGCCCTAGAGGGGACCACTTCCTCCACTAAGCCCAGAAGACATACCTGCACCGACAGCAGAACAGGCACATGCAGAATATCCTTCAGGCAAGAAACCACCCGCTCCCAAAATACCTTTATTTGCGGGCATTCCCAGAAGATATGTTTGGCATCAGCCGGCGAGAAGGAGCACCTCCAGCACTCCGAGGTATCTGAGAGTCTCGCTGGGGTGAAATAGATTTTGTGCAAAAACTTAAAATGTATCAACCTATCTCTCGCCGAAACCAAGTGCTGAAAGGGACAATCCCACATGTCATTATTGTTTATTGTTTATTGTTTGTTTCTTATACAAGGCGCATAATTCACAAAACATGTTTGCATCGATTGTCATCCCAATCTTCACTATCCATACCAGGGACCTCCCTCTCCCACCCTCCCTGCATATAATTAAAGCCCCCGGGCTCTTCTTAAACATTTCTTTGTATGTGACAGATAAGGTCTTAGGAAGATACTCTTCCATGAGCATGTCCTCGAGAGACGATCTGATGGACTCAATCGCCCTCTCCCGGAACTGAGTTCGGGAGATCAAATCTAGCCTTAAGCTGGTCAAAGGTGAGCAGTTCCCCATAACTAGTTATGTCCTTGAGAAGCTTAATATCCTCAGTTGCCCACACCATCGGATCCGGGTAAAAATAAAAGTGAGGCAGTTTGGGATTCCCCCACAGCGGAGTCTGCGGCGAGAATCCCAAACTGCAGGGGCAGGCCAGGGCCACCGCCTCGTCCCACGCTCTGACTGTCGCCCGCATGGCCGACGTCAGCGGCAAGTCAGACCCCACTCCCCTATGTACAGCCAATCTCAGAGTCTCGTAAGACCCCAAGTGAGCTGCCTCTAGTACCGTGGCAGAGTCTCCGTCATCAGAGGTCAGCCACCTGTAAACAAAAAACATTTGGCCCGCGAGATAGTACTTCCTCCAATCGGGCAAAGCTAGCCCCCCTTGTCCCCAGGGTTCCTGAAGCACCTTAAGCCCTATACGGGGCATTTTGGGGGCCCATAGAAAGGAACTAGTAATGCCATCCAGTTGTTAAAAAAGATGAGTTAGGCTTACCGGTAACTCCTTTTCTGAGAGTCTTCCAGGACAGCCCATGAGACCTAGGGCTCCTCCCACCAGGACAGGAAACACGTTAACCCCCACCAGATAAAAGGGCGGTCCTCCAGGACCCATGCCAGTCTTCTCGAGAACCGTAGGACTTCCCTGAAAAACATATGCATTAATACACATAACTTCCATACAAAAACCGGGTGGGAATCCGGCTGTCCTGGAAGACTCTCAGAAAAGGAGTTACCGGTAAGCCTAACTCATCTTTTCTCCCAAGCGTCTTCCAGGACAGCCCATGAGACGATGAGCCAGAACTTACCAGTCTAGGGTGGGACAACTGCCTGAAGGACCTTTCGACCAAACGCCTGTTCTTGAGCAGATAGCAAATCCAGGCGATAATGTTTCATGAAGGTCGAATAACTGGACCATGTGGCAGCCTTGCAAATTTGTTCCGGTGTAGCACCAGCCCTCTCAGCCCAAGACGCGGACAAAGCTCTCGTTGAGTGCGCAGTAACAAAAGGGGTAGGAATTTCTTTAATTTTATAGGCTTCTGAGATGGCCTGTTTAATCCATCTAGCCAATGTGGCTTTAGATGCCCTCTTACCCTTGTGTGTGCCTGAGAAAAGGATAAATAAAGCGTCTGTCTTTCTGAAGGTCTTTGTGACCTCTAAATAGATGAGAAGGGATCTTCTTACGTCTAAAAAACTAAATTTCTTTTCCTGATCACCCTGCGGTGAACTACAGAAGGATGGCAGTACAATATCCTGTGATCTGTGGAATGCACTAGCTACTTTGGGTAAAAACCCTGGATCCGTTTTTAACACGACACGATCCTTAAAAATTGTGAGAAATGGCTCCCTTACTGACAAAGCCTGTAACTCGCTTACCCTACGAGCTGAGGTAATTGCTACCAAAAAAATAGTTTTTAGGGTAAGTAATTTAACAGAAATATCCTCTAAGGGCTCAAAAGGAGGTTCTACCAGAGTTTGAAGCACCAGGGACAGGTCCCAAGTTGGACAACTTCTTATCACTACTGGCCTGGCCCTGGAAATGGATTTAAAAAATCTCGCCACCGTGGGATTTTCCAGAAGAGAAACCTGGAGGAAAACACTAATAGCTGCCGCTTGTACTTTCAAGGTACTAACCGAAAGACCCTTGTCGACACCCTCTTGAAAAAATTCCAAAATAGAAGGAACATCATGCGTTGATCTTTGGTTTTCAGACAACCATGAATTAAACTTTTTCCAAACCTTGGAATATATGGCTCTAGTGACTGTTTTTCTGCAATTCACCAAAGTTTTTATCACTTTGTCAGAAAACCCCTGAGCCTTCAGTATCTTCTCTTCAGATACCAAGCCGTCAAGCTTAAGGACACTACTTGTGGGTGTGACACTGGACCCTGAGATAACAGGTCCTCTCTCTCCTGAAGTCTTAATGGAGGCTTCGAGACCAGAGACTGTAGCAGGGAAAACCATGACCTCTTGGGCCAGAAGGGGGCGATCAGAATTAGGTCCGTTTCTTCTAGGAGAAACTTCCGTAGTACTTCTGGAATAAGCCTGATCGGCGGGAAGGCGTAGCAGAGGTCGAATGGCCACGGATTCGCCAGTGCATCGATCCCCAGTGATCGATCTTCTGGGTTCAGAGAAAAGAACTCTTCTGTCTTGCGGTTGAGCCGATTTGCGAACAAATCTGCTTCGGGCCAACCCCATTTGTTGGTGATCTCTGCAAATACTTCTGGATGAAGCGACCAGTTGTCTCGCTCCACCCTGTGGCGACTGAGGTAGTCTGCCAGGCAGTTTTTTGTCCCCTTCAGGTGCACAGCGGATATTGAGGCTAGATTTACTTCTGCCCAAGTAAAAATTCCCTGAGCAACCTCTTGAAGTATCCGACTCCTCGTGCCTCCCTGCTTGTTGAGGTACGCCACTGTTGCAATATTGTCGGATAGGATCTGGAGATTGTGACCCCTGATCTCCGACTGAAAGGCTTGCAGGGCTCTCTGAACCGCTAGTAGTTCCCTCTGGTTCGATGAAGCTTTGGCTTCTTTCCCAGACCATTTTCCCTGTGCGACCTGGTCGCTGAGGTGGGCCCCCCCATCCCCAGGAACTCGCGTCCGTCGTGATCCTTTTGGACACAGGAATGGACCATGGCAGGCCCCTTGTTAGGTGAAGATGTGTCCTCCACCACCATAGGCTTCTTTTCACCTTGGTAGGTAACAGAACTTTTGACTGCAGAGACCTTACATCTCCATCCCAGTTTCTCAGGAGAAACATCTGCAACGGTCTTTGATGGAATCTTGCCCATGGCACTGCCGGAAAACATGAGGTCATCAGACCTACAGTACTTGAAATCTCCCTCAGCGTGACCAACTGACTGGTCTGTAGAGCTGAAACTGCTTGCACCATCTTGGAGACCTTTTCCCCTGGGAGAAAAACCTTCTGGTTTACTGAGCAGATGTCGTAGCCCAGATATTTCACCCTCTGAGCTGGATTTAGGGAAGACTTCTCCCTGTTTATGAGCCAGCCTAAGGACTGAAGGAAGTCCTGTACCGTCTGGAGATCTCCTAGTAATTTCTGGTAAGAACCTGCCACTATTAACAGGTCGTCCAGGTAAGGGATGACAGTTATTGCTTTCAACCTTAGCGGAGCCAGCGCTTCCCCTAACACCTTTGTAAAGATGCGTGGGGCTGAAGACAGACCAAAGGGGAGGGCTTGAAATTGAAAGTGCCGGATTCCTGTTCCCAATTTGACCGCTATCCTCAGGAATGCTGGATGGATCGGGACATGTAGATAAGCATCCCTTAAGTCCAAAGTGGCCATGAAGCAGTTTGGGTAAAGCAGATTTCGGATTGAGAATACTGTCTCCATACGGAAATGCTTGTACCTGATCGATCGATTTAGAGACCGAAGATTCAGAATAAGCCGATACTTTCCTGACGTGACGGTTTTCTGATCGCAAAAATATGGGAATAGAACCCCTTGCCTTGATCTGATTGGGGAACAGGAACCAGGACCTTCTGATCTAGCAAGTCTCCTATTTGGAGACCCAGAGCCCTCGCTTTCTCCCGATCTTTGGGAAGAGAGGTGATCAATAGTCGCTCTGGTGGTTGGCAGGAGAATTCCAGCCTGTATCCATTTGCCACTAGATCCAGGATGAAGGGACTTGAAGTGACTGCTGCCCACTGTGGGAGAAAGGCCCTCAATCTTCCTCCCACAGGGAGATGCTGGTCACTGTGGCTTGGCGGGCTGTTGAGGTGTGCGAAACAAAACACCCCCTCTACCTTTGCCCTTGTGCCCGTCCCAATGCTTCTTGGGCCTATTGTCCTTTTCTCTAGGACCCTGCTGCCTGTATTGGCCACGAATTTTTTTTCTGGCTGTCTGTTTCTTTTTGTTCTCTGGAAAGGCCCTTTTTCTATCGGCCGTACGTTCCAGTGCTTCCTGCAGCCCTGGGCCGAAAAGATGATCCCCCGTTAGGGGAAGCCCACATAGGCGTAATTTAGAGGCTGCATCGCCTGACCAGGTTTTAAGCCAAAGGCTTCTTCTGGCTGAATTCACTAAGGCCGAAGTCCTAGCCGTCATTCTTACTGACTCTGCGGAAGAGTCTGCTAGAAAACCCACAGCATTAAAAAGAATCGGAAAGGATTTCAGAATCTCTTCCCTAGAGGTACCTGCCAACAGATGTTTTTTTATCTGTGTAAGCCATTCTTCCAGGTTTCTGGCTACACAAGTGGAGGCAAGAGCCGGCTTGAGATTTCCAATAGCTGAATCCCAGGCTCTGTGAAGGAGAATATCTCCTCTTTTGTCCATCGGGTCCTTAAGCGTACCCATATCATCAAACGCTAAGTCCGAATTTTTTGAAACTTTTGAAAGAGGTGCGTCTAACTTTGGACTTTTATTCCACGGCTGCGCTGTACCCTTATCAAATGGAAACCTTCTTTTTAGGTTACCTGAAAAGAAAGGTTTTCTTTCTGGATTTTCCCACTCCAGCTTGATAGTATCAAGGAGGGAACTGTGCACAGGAAAAACTTTAGATTTCTTTTTGTGCAAACCTTTGTACATAAGGTCATGTTTAGACAAATGTACCTCCTCCTCTTCCATTTCCAGAGTTGCATAAATGGCCTTTAATAAGCTATCCACTTCTTCCAGAGACAACTTAAATCTTGAGCCCCTAGAGGATTCTCTATCCCTGGGCCCTGAATCTGACCCTGATTCCTCTGGAGAGGAACGGGTAGATCTAGCTTCAGTCTCAGAGTCTTCACTCTCCACATTTTGTTGTGTAATGTTACTAACTGTGGATCTTCTGCTTGAAGACGGACCCTCTGAGGGAGCCTGCAATTTATCAATTAGATTTCTGAAAGAGCTAAAGGTAGATTTAAGCTCATCACTAACTGAAGTCAGAATTTTCTGACATGAGGCTACCAGTTCATCTTTAGTTAGGCCTGAAATACAGGAGCGGCAAACTGGTTTACTCCATGAGGAGCTCAGTTTACTACCACACACTGCACACTTTCTTTTTGGTGGCTGCGCTTGGGCTTTGTCCTGAATCTTGGCCTGCAAGAGAACAAATAACCCTATAAATACACTTGCCACATACCCTCCATCACACCCCGTGCAGGAGAAAAGAAAAATGTGCACCCTTCACCTAGTCCTTACTAGTTACAAGGGGAAGAAAAGACACTCACAGGTTTATGCAAGAAGAAAGTATTACTTCAGGCTTACCTGTGAGGAGCTGGCGTTTGGGCTTGATTCCACTGCCTGTGCAGGAATTTCAAAGGAGTCCATCCTGCCCCCGTCGTGGTCCGCAGCCTGTGCTGGGTTACCGCTTTTTGAAAACGCCAGTCACCCAGCGTCCCTGTTCGCGCCGTTTTTTGAGACAGGAACCAGCGTCTCCGGCGCCCGCCAATGACGTCATACGCCCCGGAAGTGACCCCTCCGGGACTTCCTGAACCAGCGTGGAACGCAAGTTCCGCCCCTTCCTGCCGCGCGGCTTCCTCCTTCCCCTGCATGTTCTAGCCTGGCTGTACTGGCAGGGGAAAAGCCGCTCTGCTGCTCCAGCGCAGCGCTGAAAAAAGAACCAGCGATTCTTTGCAGGGGGAGCACGGACAATCATGACGGTACAGACATTCCCCATGCACCGAGAACAGGGACAGCAGCCACAAACCAACTCCCCGATGGATGTGCCGCTCTGGGTAGGAAGAGGTAGGAAACAACACTCACCCATTGTGCTCCAGCACAGCTCCAGGAGCCTGGCTCTAGGGACCTAGGGGAACCAGTTCCAGGAAACATGTTACCCCCCGTCCGGAGGAAACACTAATACTGGCATGGGGCCTGGAGGACCGCCCTTTTATCTGGTGGGGGTTAACGTGTTTCCTGTCCTGGTGGGAGGAGCCCTAGGTCTCATGGGCTGTCCTGGAAGACGCTTGGGAGAAAAAGGACTTAGGGATTCGCACTGGAGCGTGCCGTAGGAAGTACAAATTTACCGGAAGAATTTTCATCTTAAGCAGGCTTATTCTTCCTATCAGTGAGAGTGGAAGTTTCTGCCACGCCTGGGCCTTCTGCCTAAAAAAGGATAACAGGGGGACCAAATTAAGGGTCAAATAGTCTGCACTGTTGGCCGTGATCCTGACCCCAAGGTAAGTGATGGACGAAACACATTGCAGGGGCAAGGGCGGGTCCGCCCCCCCCCCCCCCCCCCGGCTCCCTCGTCCAATGGCAAAACCAATTTACCTTCAGGCCAGCAAAAAATAGTGAAATCATTTAGAATCCTTAGGGCCGCCCGAAGCGAGGCACCAGGGTCCTCAAGAAACAATAGCATGTCATCAGCATATAATGCCAGACATTCCCGTATGGTGCCCAATCGAATAGCTCCTACCTCGGTAGATTTCCTAAGCGACACAGCCAGGGGCTCCATGGTAAGGGCAAAAAGAAAAGGGGACAATGGGCACCACTGTCTAGTTCCCCGACCCACTGAAAAAAAGGGAGAGACCGAGCGGCCCAGTCCAATTGCAGCTCTGGGAGCACTATATAATAATGTTATCCATTGCCTAAAAACTGGACCAAAACCCATCCTCTCCAGAACCCGACATGACACATCATAAAAGTTTGAAAACATTTTTACACAACTTTGTTTTTGTAGACTATGTATATACAGCAGGGTGGATTTCATTTAAATCAACTCAAATTAAAGTGTCTTTCCTGCAGCGGAACCTCCTGTGACCGGCTGTTGACTCTCCGACAGTCCCATTTATTTTAATGGGTCGCTGAGGATGCGGCAGTGATACAAGGTGAGGGACGTGGCGGCAGTGATACAAGGTGAGGGACGTGGCGGCAGTGATACAAGGTGAGGGACGTGGCGGCAGTGATACAAGGTGAGGGACGTGGCGGCAGTGATACAAGGTGAGGGACGTGGCGGCAGCAGGTGAGTGGATGCCCGCTAACAGGCCCTGCCATGATGGATCTGAAACAAGTACTTTTTAAATGCAAGGACTCATTCTTGTTGGTAGTTAGAATCTTTAATATTTGCAGACAAAATAAAGATTTCCTATTTAGAATAAGCTGTCAGGTTAGTAAATATTCCCAAACTGGTTCTCTTTCACAGCCTGGTACCATTTTGCTCCTCAGGGGAGGAAAAAAGCACTTCAAGCTTTGTGCAGAAAGGTCACAAGCTGCTTAGAAGGTTTCAGTTTCATGTTTACTGCCACCTTTCAGTGCTCATAAGTGGCACACAAAATGTTCTGACAGAAAACTAAACAAACCCCCCCAAAAATTGCGGTCCGTTATACATGTCGTTATTGACAAAGCGCATTCTGCATTTTCGGTTCCAGTACCAAGACTTCCATTCGGTGCGCCTCTAAAAATGAATCACGGCCTGGTCACAATGGGGGAAATCAACAAAGAGTGGCGCAGGCTTTATGAAGTAGATTACCTTTGTAATATTTTGTACCAGAATAACAGGGCTTGTTCACACTGAGGTGCATCTGAGCGTGCACTTTTTTTGCACATTGCATTTAAAGTAGCCCATTAAGTTTTAAGAGGCAATCCTAGGTGCATGGAACATGCCAAAAAGATGCATGCACCATTTTTTAAATTGCAGTGCACCAAAGCACATTGTATTAGGGTACCATGCAATCTGGAAGGCGTGAACACATGCGCATTTGCAATGGGGATGCCATTAAAAACAAATGGTGCCTGCCCATGTCTGCAACAAGGCAGTGCTTTTTTGTATAGATTATTTTTAACCCAAAAAAGAACAAACATGTTATCCGTACCTGCTCTGTGCAGTGGTTTTACACAGAGCAGCCCCTATCCTCCTCTTCTCAGGTCCCGCTCTCCTGTTGGGTGCCCCCACAGCAAGCAGCTTGTCATGGGGGCACTCAAGCCAAGCTGCAGCTCTGTGTGTCCATTCAGACAGAGAACCGTGATTTGGCCCCGACCCTACTTTCTCCCGAATTGTCAACTGTGGGAGCCAATGGCGCTGCTGCCATGTCTCAGCCAATTCAGGAAGAAGCATCCCGAATGGCCACAGCACTCATATACATCGCTGGATAGCGATGGGGCTCAGGTGAGTATAAGACCCCTTTCACACTGAGCCGCCCATAGCGCCTGCGGTAAAACTCGGCTATTTTTACCACCGACGCTATCTGCGGATTTGCTCACCGACGCTATGGGCGGATTTGCTTCGCATTTCAGCCGCTAGCGGGGCTTTTTACCCCCTGCTAGCAGCCGAGAAAGGGTTAAAACCTCACGCAATGAGATACTGCCAGCGGTATAGCCGTGCTGTCCCACTGATTTCAATGGGCAGGAATGGTAAACGCACCGCTCCTTTTTACCGTCCTGCTAGCTCAACGCTCCAGTGTGACAGCCCTTGTGATTTCACACTGGAGACAATGGTGCAGCTGTTTGAGGGTGGATTGCAGGTGCTATTTTTAACGCTATAGCGCCTGCAATACGCCCTCAGTGTGAAAAAGGGGTCTTAGGATGGCTGCAACACACAGGTTTATCTTGATGCATAGAAGTCATTATAAAAAATAAATCTATGCCTTTACAACCACGTTAACAGACTGCATGCTTTTCTACAGTAAAGCCAATATTTTTTTACTAAACACGAATCAAAGTAAAAAAAGTGCATTTACATTTTTTGTGAGGCGCGATTTGAGCCATTTGCATATATATATATAAAAATAACGCCGGACCCTTTTTTGCCGCACCTGGATTGGATTGCATGGGTGTTCAGATTCTGGCGATCGCACTGCATTTTGCAAACCGTTTTGGGTTGTCATTAATTTACAATCGACACCCGCGGTGCAGGAAATGCACAGGATTGGCTGCGTTTCCCACATCGCATTGGTATTAACCTAGGCTCAGGGATTTAGCCACAATGAATAGAAAGTCCTTATATGTAAAACTCTGAAGATAGTTTGTGATAAAGATACAAAAAATCTGGGCACACTGCCACCAGTTCTCTGTAACCTGCTCATCAAGTATTACTTTATAAAAACACACACACACACACACACACACACACACACACACACACACACACACCTAATGAATATGCAATTAAACATCATACATGTCACCTGACCCAAGATGCTCATACCCCTGATCGTAGAAAACAGATTTACTGCTGCTCAGGAACAGACAAGGAGCATCAAACTAAAGTTGGCCATACACTGATCGAATGTCAGCAGGGACCGGACGTTCTTCGCTTGACAGAAGTTGATCGTTGCTGGGAAAGTTTTCTGAAATCAACAATTGCAGCCACTAAACAGTGTACTCAGATAGTTATGGGTACTGCTGTCCGCAGACACATGTCCTCCGACACCCACCACCATATGATCTGGTCCGGTCTACAAAAACAAAAAGAAAAAAAAAGGGGGGGGGGGGACGGAGGTCCTATTGCCCATCCGCCCGACATATCCATCTCAATTTAAGGATATGCGCCTTCCGGTAGGTTTTCCATGCGTTTTGCCACGTTGCATACAGAAAAAATGCAGCGTTCTACTTTTGTTAACTTTGCTGGAATGCACTGGTGTCATCTGGGGCCATTGCAATCTATGATAACCAGCATCTATGCGTTATAGATGCAGAATAAAAGACGCACTGGACTGCATCTGGTGTCATAACTGATTACGTGTGCAGCAACATGGCAGTTACAGATCAAACAGAAGCATCTTCCTTGGCCTTCTAGGATAGATGGGTTTAGTACCGCTTTAAAAGAACAATTCACACCACATGCAATCCAGTGAAAATTTTTCTGCATCAAAAATGCATGGCTAGTAGGTTATATTGTATTCAAATGACATAGTTCATACCAGTGCGGGCAGTTCCAGTGAACAAAAAAAAAAAAACACAACATTCTGCATTGAACTGTACTGGAATGCGGCAAAATGCATCGGAACACATGTCCTTATTAAAAAGATGATGAAAAAAAATGTGCCGAACAAATCAAAAAACATGCATGCAGATAAGCATCCGAACTGCGGTTCTATTGTGTAAACTAGGGTTGTCCCGATACTGATACTAGTATCGGGACCGATGCCGAGTATTTGCGGGAGTACTTGTACTTCCGCAAATACCCCCAATACTAAAATAGAATACTTCCCCCCCCATATTGCAGCCATGTCCTGTCCCTCATACTTGTAGATATGATGCCGCCGCTGCCGCATACAGCCGTTAATCTCCCTGCATTATAGCGTAGCGCGCATTACAAGCTTTCGTTTTGAATACTTGTAATTAGGGTTGTCCCGATACCACTTTTTTAGGACCGAGTACAAGTACTGATACTTTTTTTTCCAAGTAGTCGCCAATACCGATACTTTTTTTAATGTCCCCCACAAATGCAGCCATGTCTCCCACAAATGCAGCCATGTCTCCCACAAATGCAGCCATGTCACCCCTACCTAGCCACCGCTGCCCGGGGAACATCACAGCATTCATTTGAATAGCTGTAGTGTTCCCGCCCGTATAGACACTCCCCCTTGCTCGGGATTGGACAGATCACGATCACCCATCCAATCCCGAGCAAGGGGGAGTGTCTATACGGGCAGGAACACTACAGCTATTCAAATGAATGCTGTGATGTTCCCGCACGATGTTTAACCCATGCGGCGGCGGGTTTCGATGCTTCGGCGGCAGCGGCGCAGGGGGGGGGGGGCGGGCTTGGGGGGCGTCGGCAGACGGAAAAAGTATTCTATTCTGGTATCGGTGGTATTTGCGGGAGTACAAGTACTCCCGCAAATACTCGGTATCGGTCCCGATACCGATACTGGTATCAGTATTGGAACAACCCTACTTGTAATGCCCGCGCCGCCATGTATTGACACTCCCCTTCTTGGGATTGGACTGATCTGTTCAATCCTGAGCAAGGGGGAGTGTCTATGCACGAATCCGCGTATACACTCCCCCTTGCGTGGGATTGGACGGATCCCTCCAATCCCGAGAAGGGGAGTGTCTATACATGGTGGCTTGTAATATCTACAGGTATGAGGGACAGGACATGGCTGCAATATGTGGGGGACACATTTAAAAAAAGTATCGGTATTCGGTATCGGCGACTACTTGAAAAAAAGCATCGGTACTTGTACTCGGTCCTAAAAAAGTGGTATCGGGACAACCCTAGTGTAAACTGGTCCTAAGCCTTTCAGAAGATCGGATCTACAAATTCAGCAGCGCCTAAAAAAAAAATAAAAAATGGAGAGATCTTAACCACTTGTTGACAGTGTCGTCTTGTTCTGGGACTCCGTCATATGATGTGCCCCTTGATTGTGTCCGCCACTTAGTGCGGGTGGCGCGTTCTGTGATTGTAATGTCCTCCAGACACTGCTGATCACTGATTGAGGTAAAGAGCCAATCAGAGGCTCTTTACCATGCAATCAGCAGTATCCAATCACAGCTGATCATTGAGAAGAGAGCCGATAATCAGGGCACGGATCATCAGTGCAGTCCTACCAATCTGTGCCCACCAGCGCTGACCAGTGAACGAGACAAAAATAATCTTTTTTTTTTTTTTTCATTTGTTTAGCAAAGAATAATAAAAAAAAAAAAATACATCGGCGATCAAATAGTTGCTGCGTCAAATGACGGTGGGGCAGTGCGGCTCTCATTCTGGGAATCTGTCATGACGTTGTCCCAGAACAATCACTCGAGGGCCCGCACCATGTTGCTAGGACACGGGGCAACACCGATACCTGTAAAAAGCCGCGTCCACAGCTCTTTAACCATGTGACCAACTGTGTCCAATCACATGTAAACACGGAGATGATGGTAATCAGCGCTCCTCGCCTCTCACTGTCAGAGTATGGCGAGAAGAGACGATCAACCGCATCTCCTCGCAGGGGGCAACAAAACATGTAATCAGGGCACTGATCATTAGTGCCCTGATTACATCAGAGCGCCAACAATGTCGCCAATCAGTGCCCACCATTGCCAGTAATCCGTGCCACCAATCAGCGATGCCAGTCAGTGCTGGCTATCAATGCAGAAGGAAAAAAGTTTTGCCTATAATTCTACCTAAAATGTTCTAACCAAAGTTCCACTTTAAAGTGGATGTAACCCCCTCTCATCCTTTCTAAACTGCTGCCATAGTGTTGATCTATAAGGATATAGATGCCTCCTGCATGTATCCTCACCTGTCAAATGTCTCCCCTCTGTCTGTTATCAGACCTGAAAAACAGCAGATTCTGTGGGCGGGTCTGTTGTCTGGAGCTCGGTGGGTGGAGTCGTGATGCAAGTAGACTCTCCGCCCACCTCTACACTCCCCTTGTCAACATGCATTTTCTCTTGTGTATTCCTTACACCAGGGGTGCCCAACCAGTGGCCCGGGGGGCCACATGTGGCCCGCGGAACCCTCCGATTTGGCCCGCAACCTCCTGCTCTGGGATGGAATAGAATACTGTTATTAAAGGTAAGTTTATTACTACTCTATGGCAAAGTGCATCTAACCTGCAGGAAAGCAACGGGTGAACCCGCGGTACGGGTAAACGGTGCATCAGTGTGAAAGCAGCCTTAGGCCTCTTTTACATGATCAGTCTGGCCCAATCAGACCCTCCATTCACCTCTAAGGAGTGGCAGATGTAAATGGACTTGTGTCCGTTTACAAACGCCTACCTCCAATCCGATCAAAAAAAAAAGACTTGAGTGGGCTCTATAGAGTAGAGTGGGCTGCTGTCCACCCGATCCGCTTATTGTGGCCTGCGACCGGTTACATGGCCCCCGCTCTTCAAAAAGTTGGGCACCCCTGCCTTACACCAAATTCTGCTATGATCACTAACATCCAGTCAAAATCCAGAAAAGGAGTGGGGGTGGGAATTAAAAAATAATGCATGAGATATGTAAATAACCTGTCACTCACAGCAGGGGGGGGGGGGGGGGGGGAACAAACATTTTCTCCTGTTCGTTCAAAAGAAAAGAGGATTGCTCAGAGCTGGATTAACTCTTTGTGGCAAGACTGAGTAGAGATGATAGGAAACCTTATACTACATTGTGACAGCAAAAAATAACATTTTATTCTCCCATTACATGGTTTTGATTAATGTAAATAGAGGGGGTACATGCATTTTTTGCTGCCCCTCCCATTTAACACATCTAAATGAAGCCTGAAGAAGTTTGTACAGACATTGTATAGTGCAGTGAGGGCGAACCTCCAGAGGTTTTGGAACTACATTTCCCATGTAGCGCCCAGAGGCGATTTAGTTTGCATGTGCTGCGCTATACAAGTTCTTCACTCACTACATTTCCCATGTAGCGCCCAGAGGCGATTTAGTTTGCATGTGCTGCGCCGCTATACAAGTCCTTCACTCACTACATTTCCCATAATGCCCCTGCTCTCTGCAGTGTAGTGGAGCATCATGGGAAATGTAGTTTCAAAACATCTGGGGCACCAGAGTTCACCATCACTGGTATAGTGTATAGCGTTTCAGTCTTTACATACAACCAAACCCTAACTGGGTGACATTTAGTTTGCTAAAGCACAGTGTACCATAAACAATCACCACGGGGTTCCCATAAAACATAATCTTCCTTTTTTTCCCCCACCCAAGTGCAGCTGATCTCCTTCTGCCACTTTCAGCAACTTCCTGCACATATTAGACCTCCTGGTTGCCCATGATTGCTCTGGATGAGCTTCCTAGCAGGGACACCAGTGGGCAGCAGCTGACCAATGTATGACTGAAGCCTCCACCAGGGGGCACTGTGATAAGGTGACAACACAGGAGCACAATTTATAGACAGTTGTCACCCCTAACAGGAAGTGTCCTAGCCTGGATTCTCATGGCAGATCACAGTGGGGGGGGGGAAGATGCAGATTTTTAAAGCCTGAATAAAAGATGTTCTGTTACTTATGAAATGCCCATGATGAGGGTCAGACCCACTTGCAGTGACCTCAGATCCCCACCCCCAGTAGAGTGACACCGGGTCCAAGTTTTATAGGAGTGTCACCACATCCGCCTGGAGGAGCACAGTGCACGGCTCAGAGCTCTATTCTGCATTGCTGCCATGCTCTGCATCGGTGATACAACAAGAAATGAATGGACGGCTCATCTTTGTTTGTGAAGTTCAATGTAAAGCAGCTGGCCACCCCCACTGACACACATCACACCGTCCCCGGCCGCGCTCTAATATCCGCTCAGCTATCATTACACCGGGCGACCTCTTACCTTCTCCATGCCTCTTGCTGCGCCCCGGGACTCCGGCCTCTCCACGCGTCTTCTCGAACCTACTAGAAGATGACAGTTCAGAGCCCTCCTACTAACCGTGATATCATTCGCTGCCGGTAAAAAATAAAAGCCGTCGATTGGCCAAAGGAGCTGTCCATCAAAAAGCCGCGCCTCTCTCATCACTTCCCGGGGCGTCGTCAAGCGTGTCTAAACTCCGCCTGCCGCAATGGCAGCATTTTATTGGTTGGTGAAGTTATCATGAAAAGGGTGGAATTGGCTGGCGGATTCTGGAAGCTTCTACAGCGAGGATTGGCCGGCGTCCCGGGCTGTAACTTCTATTGGTTGTGTGTACTGGCCAATCAAAGTGTCCCGCTTCTTCTACGTTCATTCAGGAATCGTGACGTTATGAGGGCGGCTGGCGGTTTTCTCATTGTACTGAGGGAAGGTCAATGTTGTCTGTGCGGTGAGTGCAAGACACAGAGGAACGGAAAGCGGGCCATACACTGTCCAATGGGATTGTACCATCTCTGTTACCAAACACTATGTACTAGGTGGACACTCCCACACTTCTAACCACCCAATCAAATAAAGCGGAACGCCAGTCATCTTTCCATCTAGTAAATCTTCTGCTCTTGTTGTTTTAACTTTGGATAGTAAATCATTTTTTTTTTGTGCCAGTAAATACCTTATACAACCCACTTCCTGTTTCCTGTGTGGTAAAAAGCCTAGGCTTATGACATCATGCACAGCTCTCTCTCCCGAGAGTCTGCTAGGAAGAGAGGGGTGATGAGTCATAAGAGGGCCAAAGAGTGCTGCAGAGGTGGAGGTGTGTGTCTGTGTAAATCCAGAAGGTGAACAGGCAACAGCTTCAGCTGCCCACAGTTAAAATGGATTTTGGGAGATTTATGCAGCATATTTGGCAAGTAAAGAATCACAGTACAGTGCGGAAAATAAGTATTTGAACACCCTGCTATTTTGCAAGTTCTCCCACTTGGAAATCATGGAGGGGTCTGAAATTGTCATCGTAGGTGCATGTCCACTGTGAGAGACATAATCCAAAAAATAATTCCAGAAATCACAATGTATGATTTTTTTAACTATTTATTTGTATGATACAGCTGCAAATAAGTATTTGAACACCTGAGAAAATCAATGTTAATATTTGGGACAGTAGCCTTTGTTTGCAATTACAGAGGTCAAACGTTTCTTGTAGTTTTTCACCAGGTTTGCACACACTGGAGGAGGGATTTTGGCCCACTCCTCCACACAGATCTTCTCTAGATCAGTCAGGTTTCTGGGCTGTCGCTGAGAAACACGGAGTTTGAGCTCCCTCCAAAGATTCTCTATTGGGTTTAGGTCTGGAGACTGGCTAGGCCACGCCAGAACCTTGATATGCTTCTTACAGAACCACTCCTTGGTTATCCTGGCTGTGTGCTTCGGGTCATTGTCATGTTGGAAGACCCAGCCTCGACCCATCTTCAAAGCTCTAACTGAGGGAAGGAGGTTGTTGCGCAAAATCTCGCAATACATGGCCCCGGTCATCCTCTCCTTAATACAGTGCAGTCGCCCTGTCCCATGTGCAGAAAAACACCCCCAAAGCATGATGCTACCACCCCCATGCTTCACAGTAGGGATGGTGTTCTTGGGATGGTACTTATCATTCTTCTTCCTCCAAACACGGTTAGTGGAATTATGACCAAAAAGTTCTATTTTGGTCTCATCTGACCACATGACTTTCTCCCATGACTCCTCTGGATCATCCAAATGGTCATTGGCAAACTTAAGACGGGCCTTGACATGTGCTGGTTTAAGCAGGGGAACCTTCAGTGCCATGCATGATTTCAAACCATGACGTCTTCGTGTATTACCAACAGTAACCTTGGAAACGGTGGTCCCAGCTCTTTTCAGGTCATTGACCAGCTCCTCCCGGGTAGTCCTGGGCTGATTTCTCACCTTTCTTAGGATCATTGAGACCCCACGAGGTGAGATTTTGCATGGAGCTCCAGTCCGAGGGAGATTGACAGTCATGTTTAGCTTCTTCCATTTTCTAATGATTGCTCCAACAGTGGACCTTTTTTCATCAAGCTGCTTGGAAATTTCCCCGTAGCCCTTTCCAGCCTTGTGATGGTGTACAATTTTGTCTCTAGTGTCTTTGGACAGCTCTTTGGTCTTGGCCATGTTAGTAGTTGGATTCTTACTGATTGTATGGGGTGGACAGGTGTCTTTATGCAGCTAATGACCTCAAACAGGTGCATCTAATTTAGGATAATAAATGGAGTGGAGGTGGACATTTTAAAGGCAGACTAACAGGTCTTTGAGGGTCAGAATTCTAGCTGATAGACAGGTGTTCAAATACTTCTTTGCAGCTGTATCATACAAATAAATAGTTAAAAATTCATAAATTGTGATTTCTGGAATTCTTTTTTTGGATTATGTCTCTCACAGTGGTCATGCACCTACGATGACAATTTCAGACCCCTCCATGATTTCCAAGTGGGAGAACTTGCAAAATAGCAGGGTGTTCAAATACTTATTTTCCGCACTGTAAATACCCCTGTAATACACAAGCTTAAAGTATTCTAGTGAAGTTAGTCTGTAAACTAAGGTCCATTTTGTTAGGTTGTTACAGCATTTAGTTTATAATCTAGAAATAGACCGTGACCATCTTAAGTGTGGGCATCATGAAGCCAGACCGTATGACTTCCTGGATTTCAGCTTTGCATATCTCGCACATGCTCAGTGCTGCACAAGCAATGTATTAGGTTTCAGTCAGGTTTGCAAGGACTACTGGGAAACATGATGCCTATCCCAGAAACCCTTGCAAATAGCCTTGTGACTTAATAGCCTAGGCTAATAAGGAGGAGGAAGTAATGAAGGACTACAAAATAAAGGTATTTACAAGCAACAAAATAAACAAAAATTGTCCATTCTGAACACTATGAGATTAGGGCATGCAGCACAGACAGACATAAAAAAATGGATGGAACTCCACTTTAATGTCACTTCCATTAAGTGTTGCCAACCGTCAGTATTTTTACTGGCAGCCAGTAAAAAATAGGCACTTTTCTCCTGCCAGTAAAAGGGAAAGGTTGCCAGAAAAAAATTTGGCTGTGATGCTCAACTTGGAACGGCGCATGTGCATTTTGGTTCTGGAGCTGGCCGAGACCATCTGAGTGCCTAGCACAGTCAGGGTCGTCTTAATAGCATCATGGGCCCCTGGGCAAAGTAATGCTCTGGGGCACCTACTATGATGACAGTGCAGGTAAACAGACATCATGTAGGTAGGAGGCAGACTGCCTCCCCTGTGTGTCTATCACTCTCAGTGCCATCATGGGGACCCAAATTCGGGGCAGTGTGGGCTCAAGGACCAGTAGCTTTAGGGGAAGTGCAGGGGCCCCCCATGCAGCTGGGGCCCCTGGGCAGTGCCCTCTCATAAAGACAGCCCTGAGCACAGTGTGTTCAGGCAGTGCCAACAGGGGAAAAGCCTGGCGGAGGTGCTGCCTGAGCACGTCGTGTGATGTCATAGTGCAAGGGAGTGGAGCCAAGTTTGCAGGTCTACGGGACAGGAGCAAGACTGTCAGTGCTGTTTGGACTGGAGTGGACTAAAGGGACCACCTGGCATGGAGCGAGACTGTCACTGTGACTCAGGAGGGGACATGTGGTGCACACAGGGTTGCCAACCGCCAGTAAATTTACTGCCAATTTGTAAAAGTCTGTGATTTTTTTAAAAACTGACAGTAAATATCAGGGGTTCATAATTTCACGCTGTGTTGACTTTTTAAGTGTAAATCAAGCAAATGACATTGTTATAGGTATTGTCAGTGTTTTCATATCATGTTTATATTGTTCAAATATTAGTTTTCAATAGGAGTTCTGTAATTTCTCAGGTTTCCAGTAAAAAATGTGCTCTGCCAGTAAATGTTCCATGTTTTGTCAGTAAAAAATGCTGCGGGAGGTTGGCAACCCTGGCTTCCATTGCGATCGGCTCTGATCAGCAGTGTCACTAGTACAGTGAAAGTGTATAGTAATATCACTGATCACTTTATTAGTGTCAATTGTGATGTCAGTGAATCACTGGGTGCGCTGGTGGTAAAACGCCGCTCTTTTTAGCGGCGTCTTACCGTTTTGTTTGCAACGATTTTCCCCGCTAGTAGCCGGAAAAGTGTTAAAACCACCCGCAAAAACACCGCTTTGCAGCGTTTTGCGGGCGGGTTGGAGGTCCTACCCCATTGTTTTTAATGGGCAGGGGCCCTATAGGAGCGGTATTTTTACCGCTCCTACCATGCCTCAAAGAAGCGGCTGGCAGGACTTTTTTTAGCGTCCTGCCAGCGCAATACTCCAATGTGCAAGTACTTAGGCTTTCACACTGGATAGTAACTCTGGATTGTAAGAACCTCCCCCCATCTTGCTTCGGGGTTCGCAGACTCCAGCTCTGTGACTGGCTGGAGCCGCAATGATGTCACGGTACACGGCTATGTGTATCATATGAGGCTGTTCACTTCACTGGGTATAGGAGAGGGTTTTCCGCTAAACCGTCTCAAATGTGCAACATTGTAATCCTGTGAAGTAAAATGAAATAAAGTCTTCAATAAATATACAAAGTTTCCTTCTTTTGATACTTTTGCTCCAAACAATAAAACACCACAGTGAGATACACAGAACTCTGCTTTGTGACCCAACACTGGTGTCTGTCAGAAATTACTCAGCAAAGGTGTTGCTCCATGTGTCTGCTTGCCGTATTTGGGGTGCCATTAAAGCGGAGCTCTAGTAATGGCGGTCATCTGCGATTTTTTTCAGGACTGCAATATTACGGCGGACACATCGGACACTTTTGACACATTTTTGGGACCATTCATATTTATACAGCGGCTCTGTGACTGCCGATCACGGGCACCCAGGGGACATCGCGGCCGCCAGGCAAGCGCATCAGCACCTGAGTGACGCGGCAGGCACGCGTGCGGGAACCCCAATGGCCGGAGGCCCGAGGACGTCATATGACGGCCTCCCGGCCTTGTAGAGCCACCTTGTGGCCTTCATTAGACAATGGGCCGGTTCCCAAGTAGTTAACAATGAAGTGCACTGGAAGAATTACATTTGCGTTTTGTAAACGTGTGCAAAATTGTGCATTTTTTTCTGCACATTTACAAACTGCTACAATGTGAATACAGTCCCAGAGATCGGCATGCTCAGAGGAGTGTGTCCCTCAGTGCTGGTTCACGCTATAGCAACACGAAAGTCGGCACGACTTTGCGAGGCAACTTCGAGTCGCCTCCAGGACAGGCAACTTTGCCAGTGGCCAATCAAACAATAATCAGCTCTGTGGGAGGGAGGGGTTCGCCTAAGAAAACTATTTTATTTTCCTGTAAAGTTGCTTCAGTTAAGACACTGATTCGACTTTGGAGGCGACTTCCATTGAAATCAATGGGTACAAGTCACCTAGAAGTAGTACTGGAACGTTTTCTGAAGTCGGATCGACGTCAGTAGTGTACATATTCACTTTAATGTAATTTCTCATGTCGGGCAACTTGGGGCAACACAAGTCGGATCCCAAGTCGCGGAAGTGTAAACGGGCACTTACTGTGGCCTGCAGCTTCTGTGTTGTTGTGCTGAAGAACCCACTTCCAGGATCCAGTACAGAGAGTTCTAGGCAGAGCAGTGGCAGCTGGTGTTCTTGTTTTTTTTTTGGGGGGGGGGGGGGGGGGTGGCAAACAACTACACCTCCCTCCACCACCTGCTGTCCTTACCATGGATGCGGGCGGGGAGAGCAGCGGTCGGAGCTGCTGTGGCCATCTTCCAGCGTGGCGAGAGCCAATGTCCTCTCCTGGAGTCCTCTCCAGTGCGTCTCCTCTCTGCTCCTCTTGGCGCTAGGCGTCCAATAGGGTCATCTGACATTTTGGCCGATTGGGAAACAAGTTTCATACCTGCTTCTCGATTGGGTGGGAGGAGAATCAGTGTTGCAACAGCGAACATTCATTCGCTGTTGCAACACACCTGAGTGGGCTCCAGGTCGCATGCTCTGCGACCCGAGGCCCCGCTCTTTTGAAGCCAATTACAGCCTATGGCTCTAACCAGGTGCTAAAAAAAAAAACTCTGGCTGCTGTAATTCATGTGCCCGGTGACCCGAAAGGGGCCAGGACACATGAATAGGTCGTGGCTGTGGATAGATTCATGCTATGTATGAATCTATCAACTGCATATATGGGGTGGAGAGGAGAGAGGGGGTGGCGCCCGGGCGCCTCTAATGAAGGGCAATGAGGAAGAGCAGAAAACAAACTCTGCTTTCAGCTAAATGGGCACCCATGTTCTGTCCTGCCTAGAGTTCTCTATATTGTAGCCATGTCAAACTCACCCTGGAACAAGAGACGAAATTGGAAAAAAATACACTTTAATGTCTGTTATTGCACACAAACACAATATAATACCATATTTTTGGTGCAATATAAAAGATGATGTTATGCCGAGTAAATAAATGTCATGCTTTAACCACTTGCCGACCGCTTCACGCATTTATTCGTCGGCAGTATGGCTCCTGTAGGCAAAGCAACGTACCTGTACGTTGCTTTGAAAAATCCCTGCGAGCTCCGTGACCGTGCCCATGGACTTAATGGGGTCAATTCACAAAGAGAAACGTTATTGGTTTTCTTCAGGTGTTAAATTAGCACTCCTTATTTAACGCTAGCAAACATGGTATTCACGAAAGCTATAATCGTTATTTAACACAGTCGTTATGGTTTTCAACTGACTCTTTATCCAAACGTTATTCTAACTACTCAGACGTTATTATTAAGATTCGGGACGTTAAAATAACTCTTAAGATCGTTAAATAATGCTGGAGAGATGCATTCTGGGAGCAGAAGGGGAGGAGAACAGCTGCATGTGGAAAAGAGCAGATACAAAGAGAGAGAGAGAGAGAGAGAGAGAGAGACACAAGCAATACACATGGAGATTGAGCATGTGATGTGCATAACTTCTAGTGTGTGCTTTTCTAAAGCCATGTGTATTTCCTCATACAGAGAATAAATCATGGGAGATGATAATCGGAATTTAGCTATCACCTGGGTTTCAGAAAAGTCATCCAAAATAGTATGTGAACGGAATACACATTTATAAATCTGAACAACATTCTAACGTGTTCTTCTTCGCCTCTGGATAATTTTAAGTTCAAATAGAGCACGGTTCTAGCTTGCCCAACACTACACTACACTACAAAAATCGCCAAAAGCTTCCTCTAACAACAAAATATCGCCTGGGAAATGTCATAACGCCACCCTGAGGGAGGTGTTAATTTAACGATTGCTTAACGATTGATAACTGTCCAAAAAATCTTTGTGAATTGCACTTCTGTACATATTTAATGATTTGAATCTTTAAAATAACGATTTGAATCTTTAAAATAACAATTTGACTCTTTAATAAGGATCCACACCTTAAAATATCGTTTCTGTGTAGGGAAACGTTATTTGATGATTTTTCAGAGCGTTAAATCGTTTAGTGAATTGAACTAGCTTCAATAACGTGCAAAATCGTTAAAATAACACTCGCAATCTGAAAATAAAGCTTTGTGAATTGACCCCAATGTCTGTTGGTGTCCCGCGATCGTGTCACGGAGCTTGAGGCTCGGTTCACACAGCCGCTGCATCCGTTGCACAGCAGGTTTTTCCTGCACACCGCACCGAACCCGCTGCAGAGATATGTGAACTGGCTCCATAGAGAGGCAGTCACATTCTCCTGCTATGCGAATTGGATGCAGGCTTTACCCACTTAATGACCAGGCAATTTTTTGCGATACGCCACTGCGTCGCTTTAACGGACAATTGCGCGGCTGTGCGACGCTGTACCCAAACAAATTTGATGTCCTTTTTCCCCCACAAATAGAGGTTTCTTTTGGTGGCATTTGATCACCTCTGCGGTTTTTATTTTTTGCACTATAAACAAAAAGAGATCGACAATTTTGAAAAAAAAAAAACAATTTAGGCCAATATATATTCTTCTACATATTTTTGGTATACAAATTGCAATAAGCGTATATTGATTGGTTTGCGCAAAAGTTATTATGTCTACAAACTATGGGAAAGATTTATGGACTTTTTTAAAATGTTTTTACTGGTAATGGTGGTGAGCTGCAATTTTTAGCGGGACTGCGACATTGCGGCAGACAAATCGGAACCTAAGTGATACTTTTTGGAGACCAGTGACATCATTGATCAGTGCTAAAAAAAATGCACTGATCAATGTATAAATGACACTTGACAGGAAAGGGTTAACTCTAGGGGCGATCAGGATGTTAACTGTGTTCTCTGGGTGTGTTCTAACTGTGGGGGAGGGGCTTACTGGAACACCACAGAGATCACTGTTCCCGATCACTGGGAATAGCAGGTCTCCATCATGTCCCGTCAGAATGGGGAACCGCCTCGTTTACAATGGGGATCCCGTCTCTGCGCACCGTGATCGCAAGTCGCCGGCGGATTTCAAGTCCATGGGACCCGCGGACACGTTCCCGCGGCACACCTACAGTGTCACATGCATTGGTTTGCGCAATAGAGCCTACCTGCCACCATATATATATTAGGCCTGTTGAAATTAAAGAGTAATTCCTCGATTAATCGTTAATTTTTTTTGATCAATCAAAATTCAATCAAATTACGGGTCACCATATGCGGATCGGCACACCACGTGATCCATAGAGCTCTGCTTCTGCCTCGGCCATAGGAAAGACCACGGCTTTGGCTTAGCTCCCGCAGCGGCGGCCATCTTGGTCCACCCGGCTAGAGCCTAGAGCGGCGCGCTGACGTCATCACCCGGCCTCAAATGCTCGTGTTCGGCCACCTTCTCTGGTAAGACTAAGCAAGCACTAATCTTCCTATACAGTGGGGGAGATGTGGACCATATTACAGTGAGAGGAAATGTCTGTGGATAATATTACAGTGGGGGGGAGATGTCTGGATATTATGGTGGGGGAGATGTCTGTGGATATTACGGTGGGGGAGATGTCTGTGGATATTATGGTGGGGGAGATGTCTGTGGATATTACAGTGAGTGGAAATGTCTGTGGATATTACAGTGGGGGAGATGTCTGTGGATATTACGGTGGGGGAGATGTCTGTGGATATTACGGTGGGGGAGATGTCTGTGGATATTACGGTGGGGGAGATGTCTGTGGATATTACGGTGGGGGAGATGTCTGTGGATATTATGGTGGGGGAGATGTCTGTGGATATTACAGTGAGTGGAAATGTCTGTGGATATTACGGTGGGGGAGATGTCTGTGGATATTTTACGGTGGGGAGATGTCTGTGGATATTACAGTGGGGGAGATGTCTGTGGATATTACGGTGGGGGAGATGTCTGTGGATATTACGGTGGGGGAGATGTCTGTGGATATAACGGTGGGGGAGATGTCTGTGGATATTACAGTGAGTGGAAATGTCTGTGGATATTACAGTGAGTGGAAAAGTCTGTGGATATTACAGTGGGGGGAGATGTCTGTGGATATTACAGTGGGGGGGAGATGTCTGTGGATATTACAGTGGGGGAGAGGTCTGTGGATATAATAGTGGGGGAGATGTCTGTTAATATATTAGAGTGGGGAGATGTCTGTGGATATTACAGTGGGGGAGAGGTCTGTGGATATTACAGTGGGGGAGAGGTCTGTGGATATTACAGTGGGGGAGATGTCTGTGGATATTATAGTAGGGGAGAGGTCTGTGGATATTACAGTGGGGAGATGTGGATATTACAGTGAGGGAGAGGTCTGTGGATATTACAGTGGGGGAGATGTCTGTGGATATTACAGTGGGGAGATGTCTGTGGATATTACAGTTGGGGGAGATGTTTGTGGATATTACGGTGGGGAGATGTCTGTGGATATTACGGTGGGGGAGATGTCTGTGGATATTACTGTGGGGGAGATGTCTGTGGATATTACAGTGGGGGGGAGATATCTGTGGATATTACAGTGGGGGGGAGATATCTGTGGGTATTACAGTGGGAAAGATGTCTGTGGATATTACAGTGGGGGAGAGGTCTGCGGATATTAGAGTGGGGAGATGTCTGTGGATATTACAGTGGGGGAGAGGTCTGTGGATATAATAGTGGGGGAGATGTCTGTTAATATATTAGAGTGGGGAGATGTCTGTGGATATTACAGTGGGGGAGAGGTCTGTGGATATTATAGTAGGGGAGAGGTCTGTGGATATTATAGTGGGGAGAGGTCTGTGGATATTACAGTGGGGGAGAGGTCTGTGGATATTATAGTAGGGGAGAGGTCTGTGGATATTATAGTAGGGGAGAGCTCTGTGGATATTATAGTGGGGAGAGGTCTGTGGATATTACAGTGAGGGAGATGTCTGTGGATATTACAGTGGGGAGATGTCTGTGGATATTACAGTGGGGGAGATGTCTGTGGATATTACAGTCGGGGAGATGTCTGTGGATATTACAGTGAGGGAGATGTCTGTGGATATTACAGTGGGGAGATGTCTGTGGATATTACAGTGTGGGGAGATGTCTGTGGATATTACAGTGGGGACTATATATGGTGGTGATCCGAAAAATGTATGTGCGTTATAATTAATCGAAATTAATCGATTAAAAAAAATTGATTAATTGAACACAAAAATTGCCCTAATATATAAATATACAGTGGCTGGTCTGCAACCTTAAACTGTGCAGGGGGTGTTTCACTGCCAGGGCTATAAGGATGTGGAATTCTCTTCCACAATTGGTGGTGGCTGCGGGGAGTATGCATATTTTATTTAAAAGACTCTTGGATGTGCATCTTAAAGAACACAACATACAGGGATATGGGAAATAATTATAGTCACTGACACATCTATAAAAAAAAAAAAAAAAAGCTTTGAATTGGTTGCATAATTAAAATTCTGATTGAGTTTAAAGTGGTTGTAAACCCTTGAAAAAAAAAAAAAAACACACCTGCAAGACAAAGCCATAATGAGCTAGTATGACTAGCATACTAGCTCATTATGCATTACTTACCTTAAAATCGAAGCCCCAGAAGCAGTCCTCGTCTCCCCCTCTGGCCGCAGACATCTCTTCACAGATACCCGGAAGGTTTCCGGGTATCGCCGCTCCGGCGCTGTAATTGGTCAGAGCGGCGATGACGTTGCTCCCGCGCATGTCCAGAGGTTGTCTTTGGGAAATAGACGTATGAGTGCTGCCAGCATTGCTGCAGAGGTTGAAGGGATGGGGGAGGTCATCTTGTCAGTGCTCAGACCATATTCCACACACTGCATCAAATTGGTCTGCATGGCTGTCGCCCCAGAAGGAAGCCTCTTCTAAAGATAATGCACAAGAAAGCCTGCAAACAGTTTACTGAAGACAAGCAGACTAAGGACGAGGATTACTGGAACCATGTCCTGTGGTCTGATGAGACCAAGATAAACTTATTTGGGTCAGATGGTGCCAAGTGTGTGTGGCGGCAACCAGGTGAGGGGTACAAAGACAAGTGTGTCTTGCCGTCAGTCAAGCATGGTGGTGGGAGTGTCATGGTCTGGGGCCACATGAGTGCTGCCAACACTGGGGAGCTCCAGTTCATTGAGGGAACCATGAATGCCAACATGTACTGTGACATACTGAAGCAGAGCATGATCCCCTCCCTGCTGAAACTGGGGCTCAGGGCAGTATTCCAACATAATGACCCCAAACACCTCCAAGTCGACCACTGCCTTGCTTAAGAAGTTGAGGGTAAAGGTGATGGACTGGCCAAGCATGTCTCCAGACCTAAACCCTATTGATCATCTGTGGGGCATCCTCACATTCTTGAAGTAGATGTTTGAGGTCAACACAGGTACATTTCAATGAAAGAGACACTGTCCCCTTGCCTTTGCTGGGCAAAATGACAGTGTCTCTGCAAAGGGACCCCCCCTCCCCCCCTTTCTCTTTTGCACCAGCCTTGAAATCACAGTGTTGATGACCAGGGGAGTGGTGATGTCGTCCCCATTGATGTGACAGCTTATTGCTCCTCCACAGTCAGTGAGAATTAGGGATGAGCCGAACACCCCCGCGTTCGGTTCGCACCAGAACCTTCGAACGGACCGCCCGTTCGCGCAAACATTTAGAACCCCATTGACGTCTATGGGACTCGAACGTTCGAATTCAAAAGTGTTCATTTTAAAGCCCAATGTTCAAGTTATTGTTGGAAAACGTCTATGAGAACCCGGGTCTTGCCCCAGGGAACATGTATCAATGGAAAAAAAAGGTTTTAAAAACTGTAGTTTCTTCTGGAGCAGCGATTTTAACCACTTAACCCCCGGACCAAAATGCTGCTAAAGGACCATGCCCCATTTTGCGATTCAGCACTGTGTTGCTTTAACTGACAATTGTGCGGTCGTGCGACGTGGCTCCCTAACAAAATTGACGTCCTTTTTTTCCCCACAAATAGAGCTTTCTTTTGGTGGTATTTGATCACCTCTGCAATTTTTATTTTTTGCGCTATAAACAAAAATAGAGCGACAATTTAGAAAAAAAATCAATATTTTTTACTTTTTGCTATAATAAATATCCCCAAAAAATTATTTTTTCCTCAGTTTAGGTCGATACGTATTGTTGTACCTATTTTTGGTAAAAAAAAAAAAAAAAATCGCTATAAGCGTTTATTGGTTGGTTTGCGCTAAATTTATAGCGTTTACAAAATAGGGGTTTGTTTTATTGCATTTTTATTAAAAAATTTTTTACCACTAATGGCGGCGATCAGCCATTTTTTTTGGGGACATTTGTCATTTTCACAGCAAAAAATGCATTTAAATTGCATTATTTATTGTTAAAATTACATTTGCAGTTTGGGAGTTAACCACAAAGGGGCGCTGTATGGGTTATGTGTTCCCTATTGTGTGTTTACAACTGTAGGGGGTGTGGCTGTAGGTGTGATGTCATCGATTGCGATTCCCTGTATAAGGCATCACACGATCGATGACGCCGCCACAGTAAAGGACGGTGAAGCCGCGTCTACACACAGCTCTCCCCGATCTTCAGCTCCGGGGACCGATCGCCACACTCCAGCGGCAATTGGGTCCGTGAGTCCCACGGTCCTTTGGACCGGGTCACGGGCGCGCGCCCGTGACTGGGTAGTAGTACAGGATGTACCTGTACGTGGATCTGCGCAGAGATGCCATTCTGCCGACATATATGTGCAGGAGGCGGCCCTTAAGTGGTTAATGATGCTTAACTACTTGCTTACTGGGCACATATACCCCCCTCCTGCCCAGGTGAAATTTCAGCTTCCGGCACTGCGTCATTTTAACTGACAATTGCGCAGTCGTGAGATGTGGCTCCCAAACAAAATTGAAGTCCTTTTTTCCCCACAAATAGAGCTTTCATTTGGTGATATTTGATCACCTCTGCGTTTTTTTTTTTTTCGCTATAAACAAAAAAGAGCGACAATTTTGGAAAAAAATACAATATTTTTTACTTCAGTGCATTTGATGGGCACAGTGAGGCTGCATTTTTTTTTCATTTGCGCCCCCCCAAAATTTGAGCACCAGAGGAATTGCCTAACCCCCCGGGGCAAGAGGCGGCCAGAGGCGGAGCGCCCGCAGCCTATCTGCGCTCTATATCCCCCGCACAGCTGCTCCATGAAACCTATACATCCCGGCCGGCTCAATTAGCGGCCATCGCGGCACGACGAGATCGCGGGTGGGGGGCCGGATTAAAAGGTCCGCCGGGCCGTAGCTTGCCCATTCCTGCCCTAATAGGCTGGACACAGCTATGTTTATACTGCTGACAAAAAAGGTATTAAGCAGTTAATATTTACTAAAACAATTGCATTTCCATGTTCTGTGTACTGTGGGAGAGCAGATAGTGAATGCAGGGTCCTGGGTTTAGCAACACTCACCATCTCTCCTGCATTGCTACTGGCTGCCGCTTCTCTTCTGGGTTGAATGGTCCCTAACACCATTGAAATGACTTCCCGTGTGCCATGGCTGTCATGGACATGATGTCACCTGTGACCTGGGGGGTGCATCCTCATACTGGCTGGGGCTCACAGAAAAAAAGAATGCCCACTTCTACTGCAAAAGGAGAGTGCCACTGAACTGGCCTGAAGACTGCAGGGAAAAACATTAAGATAAACAAATTCATAAAAAAATAAGAGAGGCTGGGTTTCAGAAGGTGTGGGTATTTTACAAAAAAAAAAAGTATTTTTTTTTTTTTAAAAAAGGGTTCACTTTCTTTTACCTTACTCCAGATTTTCAAAAGCCTAGCTTTGTGTGTAATTCTGCCTGCTTTAATTTTAAAGTGCCACAAGGGGGAGCTATTGCACTTCAGATTAAATAACAGGACACCTTTTAATATGACAGCATTAAATTCAATGGCCGGGATTCACAAAGCACTTACGCCGAAGTATCTCCAGATACGCCGATGTAAGTATAAATGTGCGCCGTCGTATCAATGCGCCAACCCACAAACTAAGATACGCCTAAAAATAGGCTTCATCCCACCGACGTAACTTTCCTACGCCAGCGTAGAGTGGGCGCATATTTACCCCGGACTCAAGTGGCACTTTCATTGATTTTCGAATTCAAATATGCAAATGAGGACGATACAGCGATTCACGAACGTACTTGCACCCGGCACATAATATACGTGGTTTGCGCAAGTCATACGTCCAGCGTAAAGTTATTCCCCATATATGAGGCGCAACTAGGGTGACTACGTGTCCCGGATTGCCCGGGACAGTCCCGCATTTTGCAGGTCTGTCCCGGGCGCATTCATTCCAGGACAATGCAGTGTCCCGGAATGAAACTGACCCCCCCCCCCCAGGCCAATCTGATGCCCCCCAAAAAAGGCCGCCACATCACCCCTTTACTCACCGACAGTACTTGTGCTGGCTGGGAATGCCTGGAGGAGCTTGAATCCCCGCCCCCTGCTTGTTATTGGAGAAATTATAAATCCCGCCTCTTGTGTCCAATCACTGTGCTGTGATTCGTTGGAGCACAAGCTGATATTTGGGAAGGGAGGGTGTCCCTGAATGGTAGTTTTGAATTGTGGCCACCCTAGGCGTAACCCATGCAAAGGTATGGACCAGGGAACACAAGCCGTCAAATTTTACGTTGTATGTGAATAGGGCTGGGCGTAGGTTACGTTCACACCATAGGCAGCGATTCGACGTATCTTAGGCAGTTGCTTTGATGTGATTGTGAGAATGCGCACTGGGAATGCGGCCACGACCACGAATGCGCAGTTCATTCTAAGTACTTGTCTGGCACTCAGCCCATCATTTACATGGGGTCACGCCTCATTTGCATGGCTCACACCCACTTCCACCTACGCCGGCTTACGCCTTAGAAACCCAGCGTAGTTTTGAGAGCAAGTGCTTTGTGAATTCTGTGCTTGCCTCTCTGCGCTGCGTCGGCGTAGCGTAAAGAATATACGCTACGGAGGTATATTTATGTGCCGATGTATGCGAATCCGGGCCCATGTGTACCTCTGTTTTCTAAAGCAGTGGTTCTCAACCCTGTCCTCAAGTACCCCCAACAGGCCGTGTTTGCAGGTTTTCCTTTATCCTTCACAGGTGCTTTAAAGTGGAAGTAAACACTCCTACCGTTTTCAGCCAAGGAAGCGGCCATCTTGATTTCTGATTAATCTGCAACTTTTATGATGCTGTACATGTGACCTGTTGTGAAACCAGCCATTGGATGGTTTGGCAGTTTGGTTGAGAGCACAAACAAATGTGACAGCTAGCATTTCCGGCATGCCGAGAATGTTAACTGTTTTTGTAACTATCAAAGTGAAGGGTTTACTTCCACTTTAAATCAGAGTCAATGGCTTGGTATTCTGGACAGCTATTTTATCTAAGAGAAATTCCCAAAACATGGCCTGTTGGGGGTACTCAGGGACAGGGTTGAGAACCACTGTTCTAAAGTAAAGATTTTCAAAGCACACATGTGATTTGATACAGTATTCATCAGTATACATCTAAATCTTAGTTGATGTAGTTATCTTAGAGGGATGTCATTAAAATTCATGTGAGTGTAAAGGCAGGTGTCCCAATACTTTTGGTAATATAGTGTGTGTGTGTGTATATATATATATATATATATATATATATATTGGACATGTGGAACATGGAGGTTTACTGAAGATGGATGTGATAGGATTTAGAAAAAAGAAATGCCCCCTGTGTGGGATTTTAAGGGCAACAAACACACCAGTGGGGGTGCATCCATAAGGGTGCAGGGTGCCGCCCCCTCTCTCCAGCCACCCCCTCGCAGTTCACCCAGCTGTGTTAGAAAACCGAATGAATATTCGCTTTCCTAACACTGAACCGCCTCTCCACCAATCAGGTGCTCGTGTCTGTTACCCGTCACCTGATTGGCTGAAATGACAGACGCTGTGATTGGATGCCGATCAGGTGTCCAATCATAGATGAGGACCGGAGTGGAGGACGGGAGAAGACATTGAGGACACCGCTCGCCGCCGTCACCTGCTGCCCCACTGAGACAAGGTAAGTGCTGGGCGGGGGCACAGTGGCAGCGTTTGATGGCACAGTGGCAGCATTTTATACGCACAGTGGCTGAGTTTGATGGTACAGTGGTTGCGTTTGATGGGCACAGTGGCGGCATTTCATAGGCACAGTGGTGGCATTTTATGGGCAAAGTGGCTGCGTTTGATGGTACAGTGGCTGCGTTTATTAGGCACAGTGGCAGCATTTTATGGGCACAGTGGCTGCGTTTGATGGGCCCAGTGGCGGCATTTTATACGCACAGTGGTGGCATTTTATACGCACAGTGGCGGCATTTTATACGCACAGTGGCTGAGTGTGATGGTACAGTGGTTGCGTTTGATGGGCACAATGGCGGCATTTTATAGGCACAGTGGCGGCGTTTGATGGGTACAGTGGCTGCGTTTGATGGGTACAGTGGCTGCATATACAATGTTTTTTTTTTTCAATTTGTTTGCACCAACCCCCCCCCCCAAAAAAAAATTTGAGCACCAGCCACCACCAAGACACGCATTTTGCATAAAATGTGCGACAAACACAGCAAAGCGTACAAATTGGAACATGGCAAAGTGCCCCGTGAGCTTCCTCGCCCCAGAAAACATCACACGTTAGCACGGTGTTCAGGACAGGTGTGATCGGGGTCTACATCTCATATAGGAATGCAAAACATATCTGAAGTGAAGAAAAGCCCCCGGACACTGACCCCACCACAGCTTTATTATGAGCCTGAACATTACTGGGACAAGGAAGGTCACACTAGGTACACCAGAAGTTGGCTGTTCCTCCTCACACCACACTGTACACAGACTCGGTCTCCAGTACAATGGCGGCCTGCACGTATACAGCGCGTCCTGTAGAGGGCGCTGGCGCACTATATATGGAGGTGACCCGCACCTGCGTTCCAGGCTCATTTCCTGACAGAGCACGCCGCGCGCCCCTCATTACTTATAAGGAAGAACAATCTGTGTGCGCTAATAATAATCCCGGCCAGTGTGAGCTCCGTAGCAAGTCTATATTTAGCGCCATGGCTGTTAGAGTGATCAGAGAGCGCTGGCTGTCCGCTTTTACTCGCAGTGACTTCCTAGCAGCGGTGATCACCTCTCCACTGTCCGGAGGACGAGGCTCGCTCTATCCCGCAGCCAGCACGTTTGGTGTATCCAGCCGCTCACAGCCTGTGATAACAGCGCCCCCTACCTTCCGCCCTGTGCCAGCGCTGCGCCTGCCTATTCCATCGACTCGCCGGTATTTCAATCCCAGGACCAGAAAAGGAGATTGGCTCCTCCCTCATCTCCAGCCTGCGGCTCCCTATTGGCTCATTTCCAGACCACTCACCTTATCAGCTTACCTCATGGCTGCCAGTGGGAAGATTGACCTGAATTCCCCCTCCATCAGCTGGAAGGAGGCCAAAAGTGAGAAGCCAATGAGCCCCTCCGTATAATAGTGTGTGCTGTGACCCCCTCCTAACACTTGGGGGGCAGTATAGGAAACCTTTCCTGGGCAGGAATTGGGGGGCTGCCATGACTGGCTTCTGGAAATACTGGTTACCTTTTTCTCCAGAACCTTTCTATCAGAATCCCTCTACCCACCAGAAAATGCAACTTAAGGGACGTTGCAAACAAAATTCCTATTTGCGCATGCGTTCTATCATGGCCAATAGGCGTTTCAATAGGTTTCCTAATCTGACAGAACAGGGCGGCGGACATCTTGTTACACCCGGGCAAGTCTTCCATTTCACACTTTTTTTTTTTTTTTAGCAGTTAACTCCACTTATACTGAAATGGGCAAGTGAGGGTGTCGGGGGTGACAAATGACTATAAGTTTGGCGGTGTACCAAGATGGCCGTCGCCACCTTCTGACTACAGGCTTGTCCCTGCTTTTCAAATGCAACATCAAAACAGTGTCACAGATTGAGAAATACTGTATTTCAGTATAATAAAGTGAGTTTACTGCTGAAATAAGTGGAATTGAAGACTTGCCTGGGTGTAAGAAGATGTCCGCTGCCGCCTTCCTGTTCTGTCAGGTTAGGAAACCCGTTGGAAGGCATAGCAGCCATGTTGGAACGCATGCGCAGTAAGCAATTTTTGCTCAGAACGTCGCTTCCATTTTCCGATGGGTAGCGGTATTCTGACAGGACACCGGTTATAAAACGGTTCAAATGTTGGCTGGTTCAGCAGGGACCCCCCTAGGACCAAACTGTGTATGGGCGGGTTGATTGTACCCAAGCTGAGTGATCGGTCAACTGGGGTACATCCAGTCTGTCAGATTGTTCATCCAATTATTATCATGGGGGGGTCTCCCGAGCTGTGGGTGCAGGAAAGAATCGCACTGTCTATAAGGGACGTCTGTAGAGATTATATATATATATATATATATATATATATACACAAAAAAGTGTAGCGTTGGATAATGTCCCTGCTGTAGGAGGCCATTTACATACTTCCTGAAAACTGCTACAATGTTGCTAAGTGAGGCCCACAGCTGTTCCTGTTCACCATCACAGGAGTGAGGGAGCCCTTCCTGATTGACATTCATGCATGCTGTTTTTGAGCTTTTCTGCTGTGCTTTTCAGGTGTGGTGTGTTTGGGTTTATTTTTTTATTTTTTTTATGGCAATTTTCGTGCCTTTTTTCCTTTTTTTTTTTTTGTTGGGCAGATTTAACCACTTGTCATCTGCCCGCCGTCAATTGACGGCGGGCAGACGACTCCATTGTTCTGACATCACGTCATATGACGTGATGTCCCTTTAAAGCCGCGGGCGGGCGCGCGCGCGTCGCCGGCGGCGCGCGCGCGCGCGCACCCGCCGCTCCGCGGGGATCCCGTGCGAGTGCCCGGCGGCAACGATCGCCGCCGGGCACACGCGATTGCTCTGTAAGTGAGCTGGGAGTGAGCTCTGTATGTAAACACGGAGCTGCACGTCCCTGTCAGGGAGAGAGGTGACAGATTGTGTTCCTTGTACATAGGGACACAATGTCACAGTCACCCCCCCCTCCCCCTACAGTTAGAACACTCATAGGACACACATTTAACCCCTTCCCCGCCCCTAGTGTTAACCCCTTCACTGTTAACCCCTTCACTGCCAGTAATCAATGCATATTTATAGCATTTTTCACTGTATAAATGTAAATGGTCCCAAAAATGTCAGAAAAGTGTCCGAAATGTCGCCATAACGTCGCAGTCCCAATAAAAAAATCGCAGATCGCCGCCATTAATAGTAAAAAAAAAAAAAAAAAAATGCCATAAACTATCCCCTATTTTGTAAACGCTATAAATTTTGCGCAAACCAATCGATAAACGCTTATTGCATTTTTTTTTACCAAAAATATGTAGAAGAATACGTATCGGCCTAAACTGAGGGAAAAAAAAAAATTTTTATATATTTTTTGGGGTTATTTATTATAGGGAAAAAATATTGCATTTTTAAAAATTGACGCTCTATTTTTGTTTATAGCGCAAAAAATAAAAACCGCAGAGGTGATCAAATACCACCAAAAGAAAGCTCTATTGTGGAAAAAAAAGGACGCCATTTTGTTTGGGAGCCACGTCGCACAACCGCGCAATTGTCAGTTAAAGCGACGCAGTGCGGGAAGCTTATATTTTGTTGGGCAGGAAGGGGGTCTAGGTGCACAGTAGGTAAGTGGTTAAACACGCACACATATCATTTTTTTTATAAAGATTTTAAAACGCAAACGCATGCTTTTCTGTAGCTTCTCTATTGAACAAAAAAAAACACCCCTTTTGCTTTTAACCACTTGCTTACTGGGCACATATACCCCCCTCCTGCCCAGGTGAAATTTCAGCTTCCGGCACTCAGTCTCTTTAACTGACAATTGTGCGGTCGTGCAACGTGGCTCCCAAACAAAATTGACGTCCTTTCCCCCCCCCCCCACAAGTAGAGCTTTCTTTTGGTGTTATTTGATCGCCTGTGCGGTTTTTATTTTTTGCGCTGTAAACAAAAAAGTGTGACAATTTTGAAAAAAAAATACAGTATTTTTTACTTGTTGCTATAATATCCCAATTAAAAAAAAAAAAAAACACTTTTTTTTTCTCAGTTTAGGGCGATACGTATTCTTCTACATATTTCTGTTAAAAAAAAAAAAAAAAATCGCAATAAGCGTCTGGTTTGCGCAAAAGTTATAGCGCCTACAAAATAGGGGACAGAATTATTTTATTTTTTACTAGAAATGGCGGCGATCTGGGATTTTTATTGGGACTGTGACATTATGGCGGACACTTTTGACACATTTTTGGCGCCATTCACATTATACTGCGATCAGTGCTATAAATATGCACTAATTACTGTATAAATGTGACTGGCATTGAAGGGGTTAACACTAGGGGGGGGTGAGGAAGGGGTTAAATGTATTCCCTGCATTGTGTTCTAACTGGGGGGGAGGTGACCGATCTGTGTCCCTATGTACAAGGGACACAGATCGGTCTCCTCTCCAGAGACAGGACGCTGTCTCTGTGTAAAACGGCAATGAGAGAGGATCTCATATGTTTACATATGAGATCCTCTCTCATTGGCCGCACAGATCGTATCTCAAACGGCCACTCTGATTGGCCGTTCGCGACGATCTGTGATTGGCTGTGTCCAAGGGACACGGTCAACACAGAGTTTCTCCGCTGCGCGCTCTGGAGCGTGCTCGCGGAACGTGCTAGTGACAGGCTGTCGATTGACGGCCTGTTAGATATTCAGATCCGCGCCAAAGCCGTCATTCAGCTATAGCGCGGATCTCAAGAGGTTAAAAAATGTCCCTGACCCGTTCCAAATACGCAGAGGCACAAAAATGCATTGATGTGCACATTTTCGAAAAACAAACAACAAAAAATATGTTCCGTGTTTCTTCAAAAAGCATGAAAAAACCCCACTTTATTTACTTATTTCAGGTACTTGTATAGCGCCGTCAATTTACGCAGCACTTTACATATATATTGTACAATCACATTAGTCCCTACCCTCAAGAAGCTTGCAATCTAAGGTTTCTAACTCACATTCACACATACACATTTAGACAAGAACCAATTAACTTCTCAGCATGTCTTTGAAGTGTGGGAGGAAACCGGTGAAAACCTACGCAGGCACAGGGAGCGCATGCAAACTCCAGGCAGATGGTGTCTTTGGTGTGAATGGCGCCTACCGTAATTCTGATTCAATACCCTCGCATGCACCTTCTCTCCCCTGATGCAGTAGTTTTGAGCGCTCACTCCTGTGATGTTGAAGGTGAACAGTCATAGCTGGGCCTCTCTTAGCAATTTCTTGGTTTTTTTTCCAGTTGGGCTACATGAGCTACAGTATATAAATGGCCTACATCTTTATGCCCGGTACACACTGTTATAAAATCGCTCCGAAATCTGTATTTTTCGTACGATTATCTGATCATTAGTACAGAGCTTTCTAAGGCCGATCAGGACAGAAACTTGTGTCATGTTTGTGCTTGTTTACGCACCATAAGCATAGGGCAACCCATTGCTTATACAGGCTGCCTTAGGCCCTTTCACATTGGAGCCGCGGTGGCGGTATAGCGCCGCTAAAAATAGCAGCGCAATTGCCGCGGGAATCGGCCGCTAGCGGTGCGGTATTAACCCCCGCTAGCAGCCAATAAAGGGTTAATACCGCCCACAATGCGCCTCTGCAGAGGCGCATTGCGGGCGGTATTGCCGCATTTTCCCATTGTTTTAAATGGGAAGGAGCGGTATACACGCCGCTCCTCTCACCGCTCCAAAGATGCTGCTGACAGGAGATTTTTTTTTTCTCTCCTGCCAGCGCATCGCCTCGGGCTTTCACAATCAGTAGGCAGTGAAGGAGTTTTTCAGCCAGTATAGCAGCGCTATTTTTAGCGCTGTACCGCCTGAAAAACTCCTCAGTGTGAAAAGGGTCTTATGCACGACAAATTTGCCAGTTGTTTATGTACCTTTTTGAGCAGCAAACTTTGTGTTTTTTTTTTTATTACCGCGCATTTTGCAGCATTTATTATGCATTTTTTTTTTTTTTCGTGACAAGCACATGCTTTTGACTGCATTTGGGGTGTCGCATGCACGACAAGCATTATTTGTGCATTTTGGAGAGACTGTTGTTTCAAAGGGAGTTTTCCCAGAGCTTGGTAAATGGAGTAAAAATTCACTTTGCAAGGAAAACCCAATCACGTGCAAGGAAAAACAAAACCAAAAAATCCTGTATTTTTGCACGCACATGATTGGACGATGGAAGTCGGCAAGACTTCACCTCATTGAGCAAGCTCTGGAGAAAATCCCTTTGCAAGGTGAATGGCCTATTTACCTTTAGTTAATCATCCCTCACACATCGAAGAAGTACAGTCAGTGCAGCAGCCAAGTAAATAGTATTGTTAGAAAAAAACTGCCCTCTGTATCTCTCTCAGGAAAGGTTTCCTTCATGGACCTATTTGTACTTGTCTGTTTTACTGCATGAAATTGCATTGTAAGTAGGAATTCCACCTCCTGCAAAAATATTGGAAAGGATGTTTTTTTTTTTTTTTAAACAACCACTGTGGTGAAACGCATAATGTACCAATGACTATATTCCAGGAGTATGTGTAGAAGATATGTTTCAGATGACTTTATTATTATTATTATTATATCCACTTGAGCTCCAGGCCTTTTCTGGCACTTTTTGTTTACATGTAACAATTTTTTTATTTTATTTTTTGCTTCAAAGTGACTTGGAACCCTCAAATATATACCGGCCTGAGGCAGCGTTCTAGGTTAAAAGTGGGACTCCTCCCAGAGTGTACTTGTTGACTCTGTAATCCTTGGCCAAACTTCTACGCTGTTGACACATATGCACTACAAACACACTTCTGTTATACTTCACCTCTCTCCGCAGGTGTGCAGCATTTCTGAGCCGAAATCAGAGCTTGTACCGGTATCCACCAACCCAATAGTCCCAGTGGCTATAATCTGTATCTTGCTACTGGATACAGAAAGCTCAGAACTAATAAACCAGGGCTTGACAAATCCTGGTCGCCAGGTCGCCATGGCGACTAGAAATAGTGCCCTGGCGACTTGGCTTTGACTGGCGCCATCTGGTAGTGAACCGTTGGTATTACAGGTTATTAGCACCAGATGTGAGCTGGCGCCACTTGGTGGTGGCCGTTGGTATTACAAGTTAATCAGCAATTCTAATGTCATTTTTCACTATTTTCATTGCCATCTTCTTCCCTCTAATTAGAACCCCAAACATTATATATATATATATATATATATATATATATATATATATATATATATATATATATATATATATATATATATATATATATATATATATATATATATTTTTTTTTATATATATATTTTTTTTATATATATTTTTTATCCTAACACTCTAGAGAAAAAAATGGCGATTGTTGCAAAACTTTCTGTCACGCCGTATTTGCGCAGCGGTCTTACAAGCACACTTTTTTGGGAAAAAATCACACTTTTTTTTATTTAAAAAATAAGACAACAGTAAAGTTATCCCCATTTTTTTTTTTAATATTAAGAAAGATAATGTTACGCAGAATAAACCCATACCCAACATGTCACGCTTCAAAATTGCGTCCGCTTTTTACCCTTTAAAATCTTCATAGGTGAAGTTTAAAAAAATCTACAGGTTGCATGTTTTGAGTTAGAGGTTTAAGGCTAGAATTATTGCTCTCACTCTACCAATCACGGCAAAAACCTCACATGTGTGGTTTGAACACTGTTTACATATGCAGGCGCTGCTCACGTATGTGTTCGCTTCTGCGCGCAAGCTCGTCGGGACGCGGTGTGTTTTCTGGCTCCTAACTTTTTTAGCTTGCTCCTAGATTCCAAGCAAATTTGTCAAACCCTGTCATAAACCCATGCTTGTTCTCCTCCTGAGACCTCACCTAATATTTTGGGACTCCCAGGTGAGGTCCCTAGTAACTCCATGCTGTGAATATGGCCCCTTGTCGCTGGTAAAAGGGCCAAGCATCAAACCCCTTTACACTTCCAGAGTCTCCATCTCCCACGCTATGTCACCCGCTTCCTGGTTGACTGTTAAGCACTTGACAGAAGTACATTTGGTCATTGGCCACAGCAATGTAGCCTCCCTAGGACAGCTTGACTGCTTGTTGGAGCTCTTTAGAGTATCGTCTCTAACTTAATCCCCTTAATTAGGTCCTGTTCTTTTCATATGCCATGCATGCACCTGTTTAATGACTTTAGTAAAAGAACTTATTTGTCTAGTTCAACTGTCTTGTCTAAAGTAGTGTAACAAAGAAATGGTTCTCCAAGACATCTGTAACACACATTCCTGACAAGTGCCCTTGGCAGTAAATCCATAATTTGGTAGCCAAAATCCACAACGGTCTGTAAATCCATGATTGTGTGCATATGTTCATACAAGTCCATACCCCTTAAAAACCCCAAATTACCTCTCAGAAGGGGTGGTGATCCCCGAAGAGTAGCAGCTTACATCTTAGCAGTTCAGTCTCCAAAGAGTCCTTGACCTAGATTCAGTTAACTTTTTTTTATATCAATTTACAAAATACCAGAAAAAAGAGGGATTTCAGGATGACCTAATCAATACTCAAATAACATTTAGGTAAATGATAAAAAGCAGTTTTATTTAGTTTAGAAAGTGTTAAAACACCATCAAGATACAAATGTTAAAACCATCACAGAAGAACATGCGGCTTGAGCAGTGGCGTAACTAGAGACTTCAGGGCCCCGGTGCAAGAAATCATGAAGGCCCCCCCCCCCCCCCCCCCCGAAAAGACTGATTTTGATACTTAATTTTTTTACACTGTACAACAAAGTAAAACAATTCTGTTTCTGATTTCACTTGAGGGGGGGTGGCTGCAGTGGCAGTGCCATCCTCTCCCACCACCACCTGTGCCTCTTACTGATCTCATCCCTCCCACCACTGATCTCATCACTATCCCCCCACCACCTCTGTTGTAGAAGTAATAGGGGGATAGGGATTAGATTAGTGGTGCGGCTGTAGGGGGATGGGATCAGTAAGAGGCACAGGTGGTGGCGGGAGAGGATGGCATCACCACTGCCACCCCCCTCAAGTACCACCAGCACCACCCCCCTCTTGTATCACCACTACCACTCTGCTCTAGTATCACCACTACCACCCCCCTCAAGTACCAGCAGTGGTACTTGAGGGGGGTGGCTGCAGCGGCAGTGTTGGTGCCATCCACCTGTGCCTATTACTGATCCCATCTTCCCACCACTGATCTCAGCCCTATCGCCCCCATCACCTCTGTTGTAGAAGTAATGGGGGGGATAGGGATGAGATCAGTGGTGGGGAGGATGGGATCAGTAAGAGGCACAGGTGGTGGAGGTTGGCATCGATTGCTCAGCTCTGAAAAAATGTCACTTACTGTCAATCAATCGAATCCCTGGGAATTCCATTCGATCAGTTACGGTCACCATCACTGTGCCTTCTAATCTCCCGCCAGGATGCCTTCTTGTTTCATAGGTAGACGGCATAGGTACTCCGCGCAGAGAGGAAAGCTCCTCCCCCGCCTTCTCTCATTGGTGTCAGCCCCAGTCTTAGCGCTGCCTCTGCCCAGGCCCAGATTTATTCCCTTTGCTGCCCCAAGGCCAGGTCCTTCAATGCCACCCCCCCACACACACACACACCATCACATAGTGGGACTCCCCAGGGAGCCCCCCTTACATTAGGGTCCCCAGAGACCCTTCCCCTTAGTGTCCCTAGAGAGTCTCCCCTCTTACATTAGTGTCCCAAGAAAGTCCCTCCTTACATCAGGGTCCCCAGAGTCTCCCCTCTTACATTAGTGTCCCCAGAGAGCCCCTTCCTTACGTTAGTGTCCCCAGAGAGCCCCTTCCTTACATTAGTGTCCCCAGAGAGCCCCTTCCTTACATTAGTGTCCCCAGAGAGTCTCCCCTACATTAGGGCCCCCAGAGAGTCTCCCCCTACACCAGGGTCCCCAGAGAGTCTCCCCCCTACACCAGGGTCCCCAGAGAGTCTCCCCCCTACACCAGGGTCCCCAGAGAGTCTCCCCCCTACACCAGGGTCCCCAGAGAGTCTCCCCCCTACACCAGGGTCCCCAGAGAGTCTCCCCCCTACACCAGGGTCCCCAGAGAGTCTCCCCCCTACACCAGGGTCCCCAGAGAGTCTCTCCCCCTACACCAGGGTCCCCAGAGAGTCTCCCCCTCCCCCTACACCAGAGAGTCTCCCCCCTACACCAGGGTCCCCAGAGAGTCTCCCCCCTACACCAGGGTCCCCAGAGAGTCTCCCCCCTACACCAGGGTCCCCAGAGAGTCTCCCCTTACATTAGTGTCCCCAGAGGCCCCCTTCCTTACATTAGTGTCCCCAGAGGCCCCCTTCCTTACATTAGTGTCCCCAGAGGCCCCCTTCCTTACAGTAGTGTCCCCAAAAGCCCCCCTTACATTAGTGTGCCCAGAAGCCTCCCCCCCTTACATTAGTGTGCCCAGAAGCCCCCCTTTCAATTAGTGTCCCCAGAAGCCCCCCCTCTCTTACATTAGTGTCCCCAGAAGCCCCCTTGCTTACATTAGTGTCCCCAGAGGCCCCCCCCCCTCTTACATCAGGGACCCCAAACAGCTGACTCCCCCCTGACCCGGGCATAAACAACAGTGTGCAAGCAGAGTGAAACTGAAACTGATACCTGCCCGGGTCTGAGGCCCCTCCCCTCTCTGTATACACTCAAGTACTACAAGACCCAGGGAGATCACGCTGCCCACACAGGCACCATAGAGCTGCCGATCTTCCACCTCCTAACACATCTCCCCACTGCACTCTAAACGGCCAGCCAGAGGTGCAGGGGGAGATGCTGGGTCTTGGGGGGGGGGGGGGGGGTTGCTGCGATGCCGCTCCTGCATCCACTGCCAGTGCCTTGTCAGCACCCGATCCCTGCGGCGGAACGGCTCCTTACACGGGCGGCGGTTGGCCCCCCCCCCCGACTTGGCTAAACCACAGGGCCCAGTCGCAAGCGCAACCGCTGCGACTATGAAAATTCCGCCACTGGGCTTGAGCATCGACTTCAGCTTTACCAGTTTCTACAAGATATGGCTTCTTCAGGAGTCTTGAGAGCTGCGTAGGCTATGAAAATAAATATTATATAATAGTAATAAACATTTCATAATAAAAATATACAATTTCATAAATGATAAAACACACAAATGAAAAATGCTGACAAATCATGTTAATAACAAAGATTTACAAAAACAAATTATACACCATAATAGAGAGATATCCTATTGGGGTGCCCAAAAGAGTCAAAAAGGATAAACCATTTGTGCATCAAAGTTGAGGAGGGGCGGCAGGGCTAGCCTCGGAATATATTAGTGACCATAAGAGAAGAGGGACAGGTGCCATGCTTTATTGCAGGGTTTGACAAATTTGCTTGGAATCTAGGAGCCAGCTAAAAAAGTTAGGAGCCAAAAACGCGCCCCGTCCCGCCGAGCTTGCGTGCAAAAGCCAACGCATATATGAAAGCGGTGTTTAAACCACACATGTGAGGTATTGCGATTGGTAGAGTGAGAGAAATAATTCTAGCCCTAGACCTCCTCTGTAACTCAAAACATGCAACTGGTAGAGTTTTTTTAAATGTCCCCTATGGAGATTTTAAAGAGTAAAAATTTGTCACTATTCCACGAGCGGACGCAATTTTGAAACGTGACATGTTTGGTATCAATTTACTCGGCGTAACATTATCTTTCACAATAAAAAAAAAAAATTGGGCTAACTTTACTTTTGTCTTATTTTTTTTTATTAAAAAAAATATTTTTTTTTCCCAAGTGTGCTTGTAAGACTGCTGCGCAAATACGGTGTGACAGAAAGTATTGCAACAAATGCCATTTTATTCTCTAGGTTGTTAGAATAAAATATAATAAAATGTTTGGGGGTTCTAATTATAGGGAAGAGATGGCAGTGAAAACACAGGGGAAGCTCCATTAGCATTGCTGGTTGTCTTGTCATGCCAACGGTCACCACAAGATGGCGCCAGATCACAGAAGGAAGCATAGGCCTGCAGAATCCCGCAAAGCCGCGGCCTCAATTACCGGCCGCCATGGCAAGATGCGATCGCGTGGGGGGAGCATGGAGACACAGGATGGTGTATCCTGTGTCTCTGTGCGCCCCTACCTCCCCCGCCATGCGATCACACCGGCTGGTAATTGAGACCGCTGCTTTGCGCCCTTCTGCAGGCCTATGCTTCCTTCCCCAGGCGCCAGGTCGCTAATTCTAGTCGATTTCCACAGCTTTAGGCTCCATGCACACTGAAGCTGATAAAAGCTATCAAAAAAAAAACGCCAGTAGCTTTGCAGGGAGCCTTGCAAGTTTTTTTTAGCGTTTTTGCAATAGCTTTAATCAGCGTTTTTCAATGTAGCTTTTATCAGCTTTTTTTTATTTTTTTTACTTTTCTTTTCTTTTATTTCTTTTTTTTTTTTTTAATGGATAAAAAAACACTGGCGCCAGCGTTTGAGCGTTTTACGCGTTTTTTTTCTGCCAAAAAAAAGGCACATTGAACGCAAATTTCGGGCGTTCAGAAAAAAGCCAATAAACTCCAAAGCTCACTAACACTGAAAAACAGCCAGGTGTGCATGGGCACATAGGCTAACAGAGTTCAGTTTATGGACTTTAAAAAAAAAACAGCCAAAATGCCAATAAACTGCAGTTTATCAGCTTCAGTGTGCTTGGAGCATTAAAGGGTCACTAAAGGGAAAAAAAAAATGTTTGCTGAAATGACTGGTTACAGGGTATAGAGACATAAAAGTTAACTGATTCCTTTTCAAAATGATTAAAAATAGATAAAAATCCATCATATAATGTGCCTGCAGGTTAGTTTCACTTTTGAACTGGCTTCATGTTTCTGTGAAGTAGAAATAGACACACAGAACAAAAACAAACAAATCCAGGGCAGTGTTTTGTTTTTAAAATGAATCTGATTGGTTCTGGGAAGTTTTAGACACACAGTAATAACAGCTTAGACCACCGTGAGAAAGCTCCCAGCACTGTGGTTATAAGGAAACGGACAAGCAGGAAGTGTGGAGATCAGAGCAGAATTACAGCAACTTCAAAGCAAAAACGAACAATAAGGACATGAAACCAGTACTGCAGTAAGGTAAAGAAAGCTATTTAGCTAAAAAAAAAAAAAAATTCCTTTAGTGATCCTTTAAGGTTATTTGTCAGTCTATCACCTGAAAATATAAGGTTTTAAAATAGTAAAAATATTTACTATTTGTACTTTAGCAGTGCGGCATTGTCTTTTGTTGGTATCCTTCTCAAATTCTGTGCATATTAGGCCTCATGCATACGGCCATATTTTTTATTTTTCACGTATGACCTTGCTGCCAGCCAAAAGGTTGTCTGTACTGCATCTGAACTCATACATATGCACACCCTGTATTTGTCTGTATGAGCCAAGGTGCGTACAATCTGTGCATGCACCACCACATGAATGACTTATTTAGGGCCAACAGATATAAGCAGTGGCAGTGCACATGCGCAGAATGACCTTTAGTTATTCCAGGTGGTGTCCAATGATTACATGCTATTGTTTACATGTTGACCCTGAGGAGTGGCAGAAGCACATATGTTCTATTATGCCGTATGCGTCCAAATGTTCGCACAAATGTTTAGATGTAAAATATGACCCAAACACAGGACTGTGAATTAAGATTCTTCTAGTCTTGGTTTATGCTACTAAGTGCTATGGAGCAGTGTGAATTTGCCCAATTGCTGTGTTCTGATCTATACAAATTACGAACCTGAATGCAGCAAATTGCACACCCATACCATATGTGTGAGCCATTAGAAGGTATAGATCTGGTCTGCACACTTGGTGGTTTTTCTTTATTTTTCATCATAACTTCTTGTTACTTGTGTCCTTGCACAATAGGAAGCCATTTATTTCATCTGTTATGTGATCAATTTTTTTTTACCCGGTCATTTGTATTAGTATTGGTAGTATACTTGAGCTAATTAAATAAATAATACAAATCTTAATCTTTTGAAAATAATGCACTAAGAAAGTTTGTATGTTTTTTTAATTATCATTGGGTCCAGACGATATTTCTTCATTTTGACCTCAGAAAAAAGATAATAAAAAAAAAGATGAAAAGTTTTACTTGAATGAACACATTCCTAATTTGTATTTGGTTTTCGTTTAGTAAAGTCCATTCACTCCAAAATCAAATGTAAAATGCTAAACTTTCTAACAATTGAATGTTCTAAGAATTTTCACATTTTCATAAGACATTTCCTAAAAATTTAGTTCAAAATTCTATCTATCTACGGGCAGTGTTTGACAAAAATGTATTGTTTTCTAAGAAACATAATCAAATTTAATTGTTAAACTGCATCGTAATCAAATGTTATTAAAATGATCTTTCCATATTCATCTACAGCTACTATCATTTTCTAAAATAATGAGACACTGTAAGCCTCTGTTTGCTTCAATATTGCAGATTCTCTGTTTACTGTAGGTATGATTGAAAAATTCTGAGGCCAGACAGCCAGCGGTCAACGATTTTGAAAAGCAGACAAGTATTAAGGCCCCCAAAATGACAATTGTACTTTTACCAAAATGTGTAACATGCGGCAAAGGAAATGTATCCAAAATTAGTGCTGGTGATGAGTTTTAAGCAGAAAGAGCTTAGATAAGTTTAACCGGTTAACGACAGTCTCCTGCATTGGCAGAAGGGCATGGCTGTGCAGAGTAACGTATATTTACGTCCCTTTAAAATTCCCACAGTGCGGGCGCGCCCCTGCCGTGATCTCTGTGTCCCCCGATCGGGTCACAGAGCTGCAGAATGGGAAGAAGCAAGTGTAAACAAGCATCTCCCCATTCTGTCTAGTGACACTGTCACTGATCCCTCTCATTGGGAGCAGCGATTAGTGACGTGTTACTCGTAGCCATGCCCCCTAACAGTTAGATTCACTCCCTAGGACACACTTAACCCCTTCCTAGCCCCCTAGTGGTTAACCCCATTCACTGCCAGTCACATTTATACAGTAATCGGTGCATATTTATAGCATCGATGCTGTATAAATGTGATTGGTGCCAAAAGTGTGCGATGTATCCGTCATAATTTCGCAATCATAAGTAGAAAAAATAATAATAAAAATGCCGGAAAACCATCACCTATTTTGTAGATGCTATAAACCAAATCAATATAAAACCAATCAATATACCCTTATTGCGATTTTACCAAAAATATGTAGAAGAATACGTATCGGCCTAAACTGTGGAAAAAAACTTTTTTTTTTTTTATAGATTTTTGTTTTTTGGGGGATATTTATTATAGCAAAAAGTAAAGAATATAGATTTTTTTTCTACTTTTGTTAATAGCGCAAAAAAAAAGAAGCAGAAATACCACCAAAAGAAAGCTTTATTTGTGGGAAAAAATAGGACGTCAACTTTGTTTGGGAGCGACGTCGCACAATTGTCAGTTAAAGCGACGCGGCGCTGAATCGCACAAAAAGTGCTCTGGTGTTTGGCCACCCAAATGGTCTGGGGTTTAAGTGGTTAAGGGCCCCTTTACACCTCGTTCTGTTGTTTTGGGTCACTACACATGCATTTCAGTGTAGTATTTTGCATATATTGTCCCATGGCTCTGGGATTGTGTATGTGCCTACTAAGTCATGTCATTGCTTTTATTGGGTCACTAAGGCCCCCTGTTACCCCCCCCCCCCCACTTTTTTCTTCTCATGTATCCTCTTTTTATACTTTGCTATATTTAACTGCAAAACTTATAAACACCTTTCGAGAGAGAAAAAAGATGGCTGCCAACACACAGCAACTAAAGGAAATCCAGGCCTGCTCAATGGTTTTAGATGCAACTTAAAGTAATGTCTAATTGTCACACTTCTAGAAATATCTAGAATCTGTGCATGGATGTTACATCAACAGAAATATTTTAGAAAGCTTGAAGTTATGTGCTGTTGTAGAAAAGAGGTTAGAAAAAAGCTGAACCTCTTACTGTCTCATATAAGTGCTTTACTCCCTTGTGGATTTTGCTAAATCATTCCCTGCACATTAGTAGCCGCATTGTATCGTATTGGCACACACTAAAGATAGGTTACTCTATAACATGTGGCTACAAGTCCACTTGTTTCTATATTGCCTTCATATGAAGTTTTCAGCCTATAGTGTGTGGACACATTTTTACCACAGAAGGTAATCGAAGGGAGTTTTCCTCCATTAACACTTTGTAGCAATAGGCTGTAGGCCTTAAACCAGCCATATGTTGGATTGGAATTCGGCCGGTTCAACAGGGACTGGTCGAAATTCAACCCATGTATGGGCTAGCGGGTTGATCTATTGATGGACTTGTGTACAACCAGCCAGTTTTCCCCAAATAAGTGTCGTTGGCTGTATCCAGCAACACTGATCATTGTATTCCACCCGCAGGAAAGGTTAAAGAACCCCATCAGCATCTCATTTGAGGAATTTTTCCTTTACCTTCCATCTCTATTTTCCAAAAGAAAAATCCTCCGATTGTGTGTACCAGTCCTTATCTGACACAATCCAATCTTGTGTCCGGCTTCTGTGGAATGAGCATGCTGGAAAACTAGCAGCCAATTGGCATCCGATCAGCGCTTGCAGCCAATGGCTTTGAGTGCTTACCAGTGTGTTCCTGGGGGGGGGGGGGGGGTTTAGGGGGGACAGTCCCCTGTCGCAACACAATAGCAATAGGCTTAAGACTACAGTACTCTATTTACAGAGTGAAGCGCTGCTGCACTATACCATACAGCAAAGCGTGCTCCCAGCTGTTCCTGGCATTGTTTGTAGAAAAAGCCATGTCACACACTGTTGAGTCAAGCTGTTGATCACCATTTTGGTCCTGACTTGGTAAAAGCATGGCTTTGTAAAAAAAACTTTTTTTGGGGGGGCACAGCAAACAAACCTCCCTATAAAGTGGTACACATGTTGGGGCGCCAGCTTTAGGATTTGGTATGTTACTGCTTGACACATTTACAAATATGAACACTGCCTGATGCCATTCATTTTGACCAGCACCCCGAAACACTGACAGCACAGCTCTGATGTACATGTTGCAGCATACAGTAACATTACCGTGCATTGTGCTGCATCACCACACATGCTGCAAGGTTAGTTTCTGGGTGTGTCCCTGTATGCAGGCTGCCTAGTATAGAATGCAGTGCATGACCAGCCTAGATTTCTATGCATTGTTCAGGTAGTCCCATTCACTCCATGTGAGGACACCCTAAAGCCAGGAGTTCACTATATAGGATATACTGGTGACCATTTGTCTGCTGGGATCTGTAGTCATACAGCAGCATGCACTTCTTTGTCATACTAATGAGCACAGACCAATGACCTGGCAGAGGGGTGAGGTAGCAGAATGAGCATCACAGAGCTGTAAGTGGAGGAGCAGCATGTTGGACCCCCTACATGTAGCAATGGATCAGCCTGACAGCCCCCCCCCCACCTCACATGTTCCTTGCGCCTGGCTCCAGATCTCTGCCCAGTCTCATCGCCCAGCTCTCTGCCTGGGAGTCAGCGAAGGAGGGAAGCCGGAAACAAGGGGAGGGGCTGAGGGCGGGGCAGAATACTAACAGATTTCAAGTCAGGAAGAGCAGGCCAGGGCAGCCGGCTGAGATTTAAGAAGGATGGTGGGGCCGTGGGGCAGAGTAGAGGACCAGAAAGAAAGTGAAGCTGGGTGTCAAGGGAAGGAGGAGCTGCGGTCTAAGCGATTAATTAATTTACTAATGTCACGCAAGTGGGTGTGCTCGCCCATTATGGAGCCTATTGGAGCCTCAGGTTCTAATAATGTACTTTAAAAAAATCCATTGAAATGATGTAGATTAGGGGAGAATGATTAGAGGGTGGCGCCCCTAATGAAGCAGCTGTCACTGTTACTAAAATATAAGGACTGCTATACTGAAAAATACCATAAACACAAGCATTTTTGCTGACACAGGTTGGGGTCATCAGGATCAGGAAGCAATTTACAATATACCTAGCATTTCCAAACATATGTCATCCTTCTAGAGTTTGTATCTATTGTAAGGTGGTTTATGAGTTTCTCTGCCTTGCACCACACAACTTAATAATACAAAAAGTTTCATCCAGCACAGCTTCAAATTTTCAGACATCAGGCTTGATATACTAAAGTATGAAATTAAATGAAGTAAGGAAATCCTTTATCCACATCAAGCATTTTAGGAAGGTGCAAAGTTTAGGAATTGGAACGTCTCTTCACATTATTGAGTGTTTTAATTGAACAGAAAAGTGTCGTGAGAGAAATATAGGGGCGTCATGCTGCCTGGCTGTCTCAGACTAAAAAAGTTGTATTTTCCTTATTACCTATATTTTTTTTTCTTTGTATATACAGATTTCCTAAAAAATCTCAACAAGAAGCAGAGACGGGAACACTATGGAGCAAAAGATTTTATCAAACTGAAGGATATTCCAACATGGAAAGACACAGCAAAAAGTAAGAAGCATACTATTTTTTTAAATGGCCAACATCAGAGATGTAACTAGAACCTTCAGGACCCTGGTGCAAGAAACCATAAAGAAACCTGAGCGGGACCCCCCACAGTAGCGGAATACCAGGACCCCGTCCCAAGTGCAACCTTGGTTGTTCCGCCACTGGTGTCAATAGTTTTTCATTCTTGTTTTTTTTTTTATTATTATTTATTTGGTGGGGTCTTTGGTTAAATATCAGTGGTCTAAACAGACCTCTGATGTTTCACCTTTGAGACAGATGAAGAAGATTAAGGACACAGACCTCGATCCCCTTCTCAGCATCCTCAGCAGCATAGAATGAATGGACAGGATTAGCTCTGTACAGAGATTCTTTCATTCACAATTAGAAGCATAGTAAACACAGTTTATGTCTCAGTTATGAAGGAATAAAGTCAGTGATCGGTGTGGATCACTGACTCTATTCATTAAGACAAGGAAGGGGCAGGTATACTACATATTTACTGGCCCCTTCCTGGCTCTCCATCCTGAAAACATCCCCCACAGCAGATGATGGAAGAGGGGCGAAATGTAGAGGAACCGATCCCCTTCCCTTCTGAAAATGGAGGGGACCGGTTCCTCTATATACTACCACTCCTATGCAGGTGTATTTGGGCTGGGTTGCAACTGCGATCCCCTGTATATACTCCCCTGTTCAAAATCATTCTATCACGCTGCATCATTTATAGTTTATAGACTGCTATTTGTAACGAACATGTTTTTTTTTTTTTTTCTTAACATTCTCCCTTTCATATTAGAAACACACATTTTTGTATTGTAGTAAACTTTATATATTTTTCCTATTTGGGGACATCAGTTTCACATCTAGTTTTTGTTTTGTGTTGTTTTTTTATGTGGTTGAAAAGATGTGTGAGGCCAGAAATATTGAAGCTGGGATTGCTTGAGGCTCTGAGACTGTTATTCTTCTCCCAGCTTTACTTGCTAATGAGTGACTACAGGACAGACTTTTCAGATTTCACTGTCTGCATGTATGTTCCATAGTTACAAATAGTTACATAGTTAGTCTGCTTGAAAAAAGACACAAGTCCATTTAGCTCAGTGTTTCTCAACTCCAGTCCTCAAGGCCCCCCAACAGGTCAGATTTTCAGGATTTCCATTATTTTGCACTGGTGATTTGATCAGTTTCACTGCCTTAGTAATCACCACAGCCATTTCATCTGAGAGAAATCCTGAAAACATGACCTGTTGGGGGGGCTTGAGGACTGGAGTTGAGAAACACTGATCTAGCTCAACCAATAATCGGTGGCTTTCTAGGTAATGAAGGTAAGACCAGAATGACGGCCCTGGAACCTGCAACGTGTCAGCAATGCCAGCTCCCACTTTTCTATTCTCAGAGGATCACCATCAGTATCTTGTGTATTTAGAAATATTCAATTATTTATTGACTGCATCTTGTAATAGGTATTTTTTTTTCTGTGTGCATTTATGCACTGTGGGAGATATTTATCAATCATGCTGCAACTGTAACCATTTTGGAATCCACTCCATTCGTTTTAACATTGTGCTTGTCACAGTTTCCTTTCCCATCACCTGCACATCTAAATGGTGGTCAGGATCATTTTCTATATTAGTGCAGTGCACTATTTACAAGCAATGGGATGTGGTTATGTATCAGAATGCACGTTAAAGGCCTCCTGAACACTGAGCATTAAAAACGCTGCTTTTAGGGACGGGTGGCGTTGTGTGTTGTGTGTTTTATTTATTTTTTCCTCTGTGTCTATGCACATAAATCAATGTGAACAAACATCAAAAATTGTGTTGAACTCTAATAAGTCCATATAATCAGTGAAGAGGTTGAATGATGATAAAAGAGATGAACCGATTTAAAGGAAGAAAAACCGCGTTCCCCGTGACATCAATATTAAGTGAATGTGTGATCCGACCACCACCGGATTGTGAGAAGGCTTACCGGAATAAGTGAACTTTAATGGGCAAACGCTCAATGAGTCAACACAGCTCTTGGTGTAAGCACCAATATTGGAACGTCAATAAAGGGGGGGGGGGACCATCTGTCCAATGGATGGTTCAGATGGACAGTTTGTAGATGCAACCAATGAAATGAGCAGAGTCTTTCTCATGTAGTCAGGCAATGTGACCAAAAAAGAGACAAATACTCCACATAGTATGAGCCCATAAAACACTCACATTTGAATGGATGAACAGGCGCTTTTAATAACAATCTTTAACAACACGATGGCATTGGCAGGGCTCGTCCAGATGTGTTTTGTCTAAGGAGACGTCATCTGGGGTCTAAGGAGACATCATACCCCAGATGACGAAACGCATGCAGAATTTGTATAAGGGGTCACACTGCCAGCGTTTTTCGGGCGCTGGCAATGTGAAAGGGCTCTGAAAGCATTCGGGCTTTCACATTGGCTTTGCAGATGAGGCTTCTTTCAGGCGCTTTTTTTAGGTTCAATAAAAGTTTTATTAGAAACATTTTTAGACAGAAATCAAAAGAAACATGAACCGGACCCCCATCATTGGGTGGTCCGATCCTCAACATAATACACAATAAATTTCCACATCTTAGGTTATAGAATGGATAAGCTTGCCGCTTTAGTAAAACATTTATGTAACCGTCCCTGACGCTTGTCAGCACAAGGCCATCAGTTGCTCCCTCCCGTCCGGGTGCCCCTGTGGGAGCCTGCTGCGCCCGTGGACAGGAGAACGCAAGGGGACAGTACCTCCACGCCAGGAATGCAACCAAGAGAGCGGCAGCAGTACCTCCATAATTCTGATCAGGCGCTTTTTTTAACACCAAAGCGCCTGAAAAACGCTCCAGTGTGAAAGGAGTCTAATGGGGACACAGACTGCAATGAAAACTGACAGGTGTTCTAATCCCTCTCCAATCCTAGACTAAAAAAAAAAAGTCTTGCCTTTTAGGTCTCCAGCAATGTTCAAACTGCTTCGTTTATACGTTTTGATATGTAATAAAACAAAAGAACTTGGTATTTATTTTTGATAATTGAGATTGAAGGTTTGCTGAAATTCATCCTAACTTAAACGATTCTGCATGTGTTTCCTACAAATTACAGAGGTAAAAGCCAAACCTTCTGAAGAAGTCAAATTCCCGAAGAACAAAGACCTGATAGAGAAAATCTCTCTGATCAGGGGTGACATCACTAAACTGGAGATAGATGCCATTGTCAATGCAGGTAAAAGCAATATAATGTTTGAACCCTTCCTCTATATCTTGCATAGGATCAAGTGGATTGTGTGTTAACATCTCTTTTCCTGCATCCATTTTTGTGATATGTTGACAATCCTCAATTATCTTTGTTGTGGTTTAGTATTTGTTAAAGCTGAATGTCAGGAGTTAACTGTATTGTATACCTACATTAGTCCAGCTTGGTACTACTACACAACCGCAGTGATATTCAGCTCCTCCAGCGGCCATCAGGTATGAGACATGTATGCTTCCATTGTCTAAAGCTGGACCAATGTCCAGTGTAATTAGCACTCCTACAGTGATGGCCACAATCTCCTGGGTCCTGTTTGGGTTCTTTGCACACAGGCCGGGGGTCTCTCGGTTGGCACTGCTATCATTCATAGAATGACATTCAATGAATACAGGGTGTTCTCTGATTGGATGATGTGGAGATTATGATGTCACCGCCCCTCCCCTCCATCTTGTCCAATCAAAGATTGCGTTGTATTCACAGAAAAAAAGAGCGCACTATGAAAGGCGGTGGTGCCAAGCAAGCGACCCTGTGGTCAAAGTATAGTGGGGCAGCTGCTAGTAGAGATGTGCATGACGGAAAAATCTGTTTTAGTTTCAGATTCTTTTCTTCAGTTGATCATCATATTGGTTATGTTAGAATGATTTGTTTTCACAATTAGTTTTGTATATTTGCTTTTGCTTTGTATATTCATTGTTCCAAATTGATTCGTACTGTATTTCAGAAGTTATTTCGGAAGGGCTGGCTATATACATTTTAACGTGGTAATTCATTATTTTGGGAGATTACTTGTGCACTCTGTTTAGGTTGGATGGAGGTGGCTCCAACAGAATCTCAAAATCATAACATAAGGAATCATTAGTTATGTTTATGATTTGGAGATTCTGAGGGATCCACCTCCATCCAACACAAACACAATAAGTAGGAATCATCATCTTATTTCACTTTAATATCTTACTGTATTTATTGCAATATATTTCCATTTTTATATGTAGTGCGTTTTTTCATTATAAAATAAATAAAAATGTTACAGCAGCATATAACTGAAATTAATCTGAATCAATTTGGATCATTCGTTCTGTCACTATGGTATTTTGGATGCTTCAAGCATTAAAGTGTAATTTCACCTTTACAGAAAATCTGTAAGGTGAACTTACACTGGAACCCCCCCGTCCCCGTCCCACCGTACCTGAAGCTGGCGATCACCCGCTAGGAGACATCGAATTGCAGCTTCACTGGTCTGGGGATTCAAAATCCCCACGGCTTTTTCTCCTCCTCTTTCCCACTGAGAGGACAGGCTAGGTGGGTTCTCATAGGTCAGTGCTGTCCATGTGATGATGCCAACCAATTAGAATGCCTTCAATACGTACCTGTACGAGATATGTTTGGGAGAATAAGCCGGAGTGGATTTCAAATCTCCGGACCGGTGAAGCAGCAACACATTGTCTCCTAGCGGGTGATCGCCGGCTTCAGGTACAGTGAAGCCAGGGGGATGGGGAGGGGGTCCAGTGTAAATTCACCTTACAGATTTTCTTTTAAAGGATAAGGTGAACTTGTCCTTTAAAGACCCAAATTGTTGCATTATGTCATCTGAATGACGCAAATGAATTTGTTGTTTCATTATCATTTATTTTGGATTAGTTGAAATACGTTACTATTGTGGTTTCGTTTTGTAACTAAGCGAATTGCACAAGTCTAGCTGCTTGCATAGAACTGAGCAGAATACAGAAGATTAGGGCTACTACTATAGTATTGCCAACTAATACAGTGATCTCCAGCTTCCCCAGCAGCCCCTCAGGTATGGGATATGAATACTTATATTGTGTCAAGCAGGACCAATGAAAGTAAGCAATACAGACCGTTTCTGGAATTCAACTTTGAGTGTTAAATTCAATAGGATTTGTTTTTTCTGTAAAACAATTAAAATGTTATAGAGGATTATTGTTGCTATCTTGTGAAAAGTGGCTGAAGGTTTTGGTGAAATTAATATATCCCTGGCTCTCTAGCTGATGTGGAACTATGAGGCATAGTAGGGGCATGCTGTGTTTTGTAGTTCCACCACATAGTATAGGCATGGATTGCCTGAGGTTATTGCGGTTTCATGTTTGGTCCTTAGTCAATCTTAGCATTTCTGAATGCTTGGGAAGTCAGTTGTGTTTGTGAGATGACATGTAGTCAATGGCCTGTTGCTTGCTCTGCTTTGATGAAACTTATCTCGACAGACAGGACAAGACTTTTTAGAGTCTCAGGAGAAGGCTACAGTAAATACTTTGGCACATGATTTCATGAAGATGTTGCAGAGAGAGTTTCATACTTCTGTAGTAGAAATTCAGTGACAGTTCTGTATTGCACTGACGTCTTTGTAAACCTTACTCGCTATAAATACACATTTTATATTGTTCTCAACATAGAATTGAGCTTATTTTTAAAGAATGAGCTGTTGGGTATTTAGTGCAGATCCACGTGGCATTTTCAAATTATTATGTTCTGCAATTGTTACTAAAGTTTTTTTCCTTTTTTCTTTTTTTTTTTTTCTGGAGATGGCTTGAAAAAGCGGTTTGACTGTGTATCTAATTAACATCGTATTCAGTAATCTGCATGGCTGAGAACTGCCCATGTATGTAAGAGCAATAGCAGCTATAGGGTTTTGGTAAAGGACTCATCCCTCATAATGTCAACGGTGCTTTCATGCTAATCCACTGTTAAGGTCATGCAACCCAAAACTGTATTTTTAGTAGATGCTGGAAAATGACATTAGCTTACAGTGTTTTATTTCTCGAGGGCTCTTGTTATGAATATTGTAGAACATGACGTTCCTGGTCTACATTCCTGCTAGTACATTTAGGAGGGGTTCCTACACTCCCTGTTGGAAAATTTTATTTTATTTATGCAACAAACAAACTTTCTAGGTGGGTGGGTGCAGAACCAGCAGAAGTGGTTTTAAAGATTCAAGAAATCCAGCAGGTGACTCAAACCAGCAGATTACAGCATACAATACAAGGCCTCATGCACACAGGGCGTCTGCCCATCTCTCCTAGACATTTTTTCTCCTGGCAGCAGTGTTTTAGCAGAAAAAATGGCTAACAGGTGTAAACGCGACTAGACACATTTAGGCACGTCAAGCGCTTGGGCGTTATTCATTTCATTGGCCAAAATAATAATTGAATCTGGCCATTGAAATGAATTAACGCTCAAGCACAAATTGTTAATGTGTGGTTAGATGCTTTTACACATGTCAAGTGTTTTTAATGCCAAACGCTGCTGATCCTGGACGTGCTGTGTGTTTTTTTTATCTGCTTCTAAACACTTTAAAGGGGTTGTAACGGTAAAAGTTTTTTCACCTTAATGCCCCCCCCCCGTTTACTTACTTTACCCCTCGAAAGTCCTGTGCCATGAACGCGCTGGCATCTTGGCCAGCTTCCCGGCTCATTCATTGGTCGATTGAAGCAGCGCAGCCATTGGCTCGGGCAGCTGTCAATCACAACCAACGACACGGGGGGGGGGGGGGAGTGATACAGTCGGCGGCTATGGGCATCAGCTGTATCATGGGAGTGTCCCCACAAGGACTCCACACCATGCTCGGTCGCATGTGTGGAGTTCTTGCGGAGAGGACCAGAGTCCCCATGAGCTGCACAGAGGGGGTAAGTAAAACATGTTTGTTGTTTTTAAAAAATAAAAAAAAATCCTTTACAACCCCTTTAAGCGTGCATAGACACATAGGTCAACTTTTTTTTTCCTATGGAGGAACCCTTGGCAAAAAGTTTGAGATCTCGGGGGAACTCCTGCAGGAATGTTCACATCTACAGCTCATAGAACATTGTTTTTTTCTGCACGTATGCTCAATTCTGGGTAATACTTGAGATGAGCAGTGTACAAGGGGGCAGCAGGGCAGTGTACAAGGGGGCAGCAGGGCAAAGCACAGGGGGTTAGAGGGCATATAACATGTGGGGCAGCATAGCACATTACATAGGAGCAGGGCACCTGAGATCGGAGCACCTTGCATGAGATCAGGGCACATGGGATCTGGGTCACTTACATGAGCTCAGGGCAAATAGCAGGGCAGTGGTCATTTCATTTGCAGGGAAGTAGCTGCACAGCTACACAAGCAGAGCCGCTTGTTTGTGTAGCTGTGCCTGAGTCGGCAGAGTTGATGTGATCTACCCATCAGCTGTCTGTGACTGACAGGTGGATCACTGCAGGAAACCCAGTTAAGAAAGAGTGACATAGGCTAACATGCAGGGGCATTTAGTGGCAGAAAATGTACATGGGGCCATTTGGGATTTGGTGCGGGAGACCCAATGGAGGTTGCCTGAAATTAGCTGTGGGCAGGAAGCTCCCACTGAAAGAAATGGGAGACTGACAGCTCCGCATCTATTCACTCACATGTAATCACTTAACAGCAATTATCTGCAACTGATTGGCCCTGGATGCAGTAGATTTGAAATTTCCGTGGCTTTTTCTCCTCTTCTCCCCCGCTGACAGGATGGGCTACGCAGGTTCCGATTGGTCAGCGCCATCTGTGATGGTGCCAACCACCTTTACGAGGTATGTTTAGGAGATTGAGCCGCGTACTGGTAAAATGGCTATATAATGTGTCACAACGAGAGAGATCGAGGCAATCAAGGTCAGTGGGACTGTGGGGTCCAGATGTTTAAAATTTAAATTTTATAACAATCCAGCCTTAAGCCCAGGTTCACACTGGGTACGATTTAGTTCGATTTGAGATGCGATTTCACATGTGAAATCGCATTTCAAATCGGCGGCAATTGCCGGCAATGACACCGTCCTAATCGGTGCGACGCCGCATCTGCGGTTCCTGTACTACTTTTTGCGATTTCAGGACACGATTTACATTGACATCTGTGCAGAAACCGGCACAGATGTCTCCTAAATCATGCCGAAATAGGGACTGCCAGAGGGAGTGAAATCGCACGAGTTCAGCTGAAATCGCGCGATTTCACTCCTGCAGCCCAGTGTGAACCAGGGCTTTAGCGGAGATCCCATACATTAAAAAAAAAAAGCCAGCAGCTACAAATACTGCAGCTGCTGATTTTTTAATAAATGGACACTTGCCTGTCCAGGGTGCCTGCGATGTCAGCAGCAGAAGACAAGCAATCGCTCATCTCTCGGTTGCTCCTGCCACCATCCTCAGTGAAGAAATCCGGAAGTAAAGCCTTGCGGCTTCACTGTCTGGTTCCTTACTGCGCATGCGCGAGTAGTGTGGCACGTTCCCAGTGGTCCCTGCTGTCTCCTGGGACCATTGTGTTTCCCAGAAGGCAGCAGGGGGGGGGGGGGCGGGTAGTGGAGTGACTCTCGTGGGAGTCTCTCCCCGAAAGTGGGTGCAAATACCTGTATTATACAGGTGTCTGCACCCCCTCCACCCTGAAAGGTGCCAAATGTGACAACGGAGGGGGGAGGGTTCCAAAAAGTGGAAGTTCCATTTTTGGGAGGAACTCCGCTTTAAAGATAGACTCTGCCAGGAAGCTAGCATTTTCAGAAGGGGCGGATAAAAACCTGAATATTTATCTTGGCACAATCGTCTTTCAAAACTGGAAAATTTGTGTTGGCAGTATATGAAAGCATTATTTACAGGAAAATCGAAAATGTTTGAATCTTTGCTTTAGCACTATTGGATGGAGAGGAATTTTGCAATTAAAATACTGTAAGCAGTTTGCTGTCTAAAAGAAAGTAATTTACTCTGGATCTTAGTGGTGATTTTTACGATCCGAGTAAGAAATCTATGCCATCATTTTCATCCTAGGAAATCACATTGTTGAAAACTGCATTCTTCTGTGATTGTTATCAGCCTGTAAAGTACCTGCTATTCTTTGTGTTCTGCTGTATCGTATACCTTTTAAAAAGAAAGAAGTTAATTAATAATCATTGTGTGTAATGTTCATAGCACAGATGTACTGTACCTGTTTAGGATTAATTTACATTGATGTATAGAATACAGGCAGATATCACAAGATGCACTGCTAACTCCAGGTCTTATAAATGAGCAGTCCTACCGTGAAGCTGTATAATACATTCCATTCATAGTGCCCATTATACTAATTATCAGGCACAGTGACCACACAGATGGACCATGAAAATAGAATTGAGGTGTGAACCTGTTCATTGGGAACTCTATAAAAATAGATGTAATTGTGCATAAAAATGTGCTTGGCCACCATTTTATTCATGTTTTAAATGTCCTACAGTGCATGTAAAAATTATATGAATGTCATATCCTTTATAAATAGTTTTATATAAAAAAAAAATGGAATGTGCAGAAACATAGTAGATAAATGTACTGTATTAGTGACCTAGCATTAAGAAGTTTTTTTTTACCTTTTATCTATGTCCAGCACATTTAGACCTCCTTCGCATGGGCAGCCAGAAGGGGGGAAAAACGGGCACCATGGTTACACATTTAACCATAACTTAATAACAATTATGACTTAAAAAAAAATGTCTAATAGCCACTTTCCCAACCGACCAGAATATCCAGAGATTTACCATACAAGTAGCGTGCTTTAAAAGAGACAGGCATTCTTTAAGTTCCGCACTAGTGCATTAGAGACATTAACATTTTTCAAAATACAGATTATTTATAGAAATGGTTAAACTGTGTACATAAAATATTTACAGAAAAAAAAAGTATTACAAAAGAAAAGAAAGGGTTTGAAAGTGAAAGTACTTAACAGAGTCCTGGTTCTGAGTTTAGCAAAGTACAGTCAATGAGCATTCGATGGATCTATGGCTGGTGTTCCTTGTTTGATGGTAAAAGAGAATACTGATACAGTCTCCCTTTTCTGATCACTGGGGAGGGTGTTGACAGAAATGATCTGACCAATGAGAAGGTCTGAGGAGTGTCAGTCTTTATTGTTAGTTGCTCCTTCTTCAGATGCAGTTTTTGAAGTGTATTAATATTTTGATTATACCCCATGTCATGATCTGGTAACCTTCATATTATTGTGCAGGATGCAATTGCTATTCCAGAGATACTAACCATGATATCGCTAATATATGCAGGTCATCCAGGAGGTGGGAGGCCATCTAGTTCGCCTAGTGTGTGTGTGTGTGTGTGTGTGTGTGTGTGTGTATATGTGTGTGTGTATATATATATCTATATATCTATATCTCTCTATATATCTCTCTATATATCTCTCTATATATCTCTCTATATATCTCTCTATATATCTCTCTCTCTCTCTCTCTATATCTCTCTCTCTCTCTCTCTCTCTCTCTCTCTCTCTCTCTCTCTCTCTCTCTCTCTCTCTCTCTCTCTCTCTCTCTCTCTCTCTCTCTCTCTCTCTCTCTCTCTCTCTCTCTCTCTCTCTCTCTCTCTCTCTCTCTCTCTCTCTCTCTCTCGTGATCTTGGTCCATTTAGTATTTTCCACATTCACATAAATAATCAATAGTACTGCAGCTTGGTTGTGTCTGATTATATGAATTATGTGCAGATTTTGAAACCTTTAATTGGAGAAGGGGTCTCTTTCAGGTCAGGTAGGATAACTATCTGTAGGCCTAAATGGCTTTTACAATATCAAATGGCCCTGGGTAATGCATTTTATTGCATGCCATGTACTCCTGATTACCCGAGGCCTAGAGCGTGACAGAACTGAATGTTTGTTTTTATCACTTTTCAATGGGTTAACCCCAATCCCTTCAGTAGAAAGTGCTGATAGCCTCAGTAGATGTTTACATACATTAAAGCGGAGTTCCACCTAAAAATGGAACTTCTGCTTAATCCACTCCTCACCCTCTTACATGCCACATTTGGCATGTAATTTTTTTTTGGGGGGAGGGAGTGGGGGCTTCAGGAGGAGTGGGACTTCCTGTCCCACTTCCGCCGAGGGGCTGGTAAGGCGATTAGGCTTAATCGCCTTACTGCAGCCCCTCCCATAGGCGATCATCTAGGACACTGACAGGTCCTAGACGATTGCCTGTCCAATCAGCGGCGGGCTGCGGTGCGCGCGCATGCGCAGTGCGGCTCGCGCATGCGCAGTGGGTGCCCGGCCGTGAAGCCGAAGGCTATCACGGCTGGGTGCCCACAGTAGAAATGAAGACGCCGGACGGGGAGTGGGGGGGGAGTGGGGGGGGAGAGGAGCGGAGCCCCCCGGCGCGTCACTGGAATGCTGGAGCAGGTAAGTGATTGTTTATTAAAAGCCAGAAGCTACACTTTTTGTAGCTGCTGACTTTTAATAAACAAAAATTTGGGCTGCAACGCCTTACCTAATGCAGTGTACCATTTTAGATCCCTTGCTAAAGCATTCAAATGAGTTATTTACAGCTTTAGTCCCGGTTCACACTGGTGCAATGTGGGAAACCCTGCGATTCAGTGCCAGTTCCCGTATTAAACCTAAGGTCACAGCAGCTTTATCTCCTACTCTAAAAGATGTCATGGCTGACTTATGAATTCCAAACAACATGGCTGCCATGTGTCTTCTCAAGTGGATTGTGGGGTGCTAAGTTCGAATTATCATCACAGGAGACAGTAAAAACAGGAGGTTGTGTTTTTGTGCAACCCCCCCCCCCCCCCCCAGCTGAAAACATGGTGCAAAGTAATCCCCCTTGTTGGCTTCAATGGGCAGTACTGCCTGGCAAACATAACCCATGAGACTGCCCCAACACTACCCCTGCAATCTTGTGCAATGCCTGTGGTTGGTGTGGGCTTTTAGGGGTTTAAACAGGCAGTGAAGGTGACATAATGCCTCTTCACTGCTTGTCAAATGCACTCTGAAAAACAATCTACACCACTTATCACTCTTCACAAGGCTAATGCTAATGTAAATGAGCTCTTCAAAATTGATCAACACGGTGCTGGAAAGATCTTTTATGTGTACCAAGATCTGGTTGTGCTGTCTGGCAGGACTGACCAAACCACATGACTGACTGACTTAAAAAAATTATAGTTTGAGAAGTAAAAAAGTTCACCTGTATGTATTTCACCTGTGTATTTGGCCTTTTGTTGGGCTTTAACAAACATTTACTGCGACACATAGCTTATACATCTTGTATATGTATTACCTGCATCACTCTAAGATATACAGATCTATTTTTTTCTAGTCCTGTGAATCGTATGCAATTACTACAGCATAGCCAAAGCTTGGCTGCAGGAGGGAGTATGCATGCGTCACTCAGGTTCTGTCTCAGATGATGACTGCTGCTTGTCACTTTATTAGTATCAAAATATGTTGGAGTGTATACAAGGGAGCAGGGATGTGGGCACAGGGATGATGAAGAGGGATGAGTGGTAGAGAGAGTGGGATGGGGCAGGAAAAGGACAGATCGGGGAGAGTCTTGTTAGCCAGCTGTCAGGAGATAAATTGCATCTATCATTGCTGCGCCACTAACATCCATTACTGCTAGGACAGATCTTCACATAGCATCACCTCCCCGGGGGATTGTCACTGTATGATTCTATTCCCAAATAACTTCCCTGCTTCCCATTCCTTTTCACATAACCATGCTGTATGTAAATACATTGCACATAAAGATGATTACTTTAACTGATGCATATCAACAGATTAATTAAAGTAGGCCCTTGAATTTCACATTTCATTGCTGTATGATTTCATTTAATTTGACCTGTCACCATGAATTAGCAGCTTCTGTAGTTATGAGCTAAAATCACATTTTTGTTTTTCATTCTGTTTTCCTTCCACTGTGTGATTTATTTATTTTTTTAACATGGAGCCACTTTACAAGGATGCATCCAGAGATGACAAATATTTCTTAAGCCTCATACACACGATCGGACTTCAATTGAAAACCCAGCAGCTGACCGACTCCCAATCAGCGCTCTCAGCCAATGGCAGAGAGTGCTGATCACAGTGTTCTGGCAGGGGGGCCGTCTTGCTGTCAGAACACAAAAGCACGGCGGGGGAGATCGCTATACTAACTTTGCATAGCTTTACAGCTTTTTTTGTTCAACCCAGCAGGTTGAATGAAAAAAAAACTTCTTGGGCCAGATCCACATACCTTTGCCGCCGCGTGACCCATTTACACTACGCCACTGTAAGTCACAGAGGCGTATCCTTATCCTCAAATGCTGCTGTAACTTACGGCGGCGTAGCGTAAATGGGTCGGCGTACGCGGGTGTAATTAAAATTTACTGGGGGGGGCGTGTTTTATTATAATTATGAATGACCCGCCGCAAACGACTCTTTCTAACTGCGCATGCGCCGGCCGTGGACTTATCCTAGTGCGCATGCGTGAAATTGCGTCGCAAATAGTCAATGAAAACGACGTTAACGTAACTTACGCCCAGGCCCATTCTGGATCGGCATACGTAAACGACGTCCAATACGACGCTGTCCCGACGTCCATACGTAACTTTGGCTGCGCCTCACTATAGCAGCTTTATCTTTACGTCAGAGATACGCTTACGCAAACGACGTAAAGGGAATGCGCCAGCCGCTCGTAGGTTCGGGAATTAGCGAACTCGCTCATTTGCATATTTTACGCTGAAAATAGACGGAAGAACCCCTAGCGTCCAGCGTAAATCTGCATCTACGATACGATGGTGTAAGAAGCTTACGCCAGTCGTATCTTAGCGTAAGTCCGGCGTATCATGTTTTCTGGATAGAAAACAATGAAACGCCGGCGGGAAATTCGAATTACGCCGGCGTAATTCCTTTGTGGATCTGGCTTCTAGTGTTTACCAGACTTAACCCTTCAGGTCATCCATAATCCTATTAACAAATAATTTGATTTTAGCAGTGATATTTTATCACTGTATATGAACAACTAAAATTTGTCTCTGTTATACAATGCATGTGATATTTTGTGAAAATCTTCACCAAATGTCTAAATTGAATGCAACAGATGTCCTCCAGTGTACTCACTATAGCTTTACTATAATATATTGCTTGCAGATATGTGAAAATTGAGTAATAATAGACAACACTATACAAATTCCCCTCAGCTGCCTTTTGGTTCTATGGTTTCACGTCCTAGGGACAGCTGGTGGTGTCCTGTTATTTTTGTCATCACGAGTACAAGTGCTAGCTTATGTAAAGTGACCTATGCATTTCCTTTTTGCTATACTATCTAACAGTACTGAGCACAGAGGCTAAAACGGTGTGTAAAAATCAACTTTACCTTCAGGAGTATGATCTGGCATGCTTCTGAACAGTAAGTCTGGTCAGATGCAATGACATTGTGCCTCCTTTCCCGATTGGTTGGATTTTTTTTCTAGTCCAGTACCTAGGGTTGAGACAAAAATATGTTCATGAAAAGCAGCCAAAGTTCAGTACTAGGGGTAATCAGAGCTAAGTGTTAAAATCGGAGGAAACGTAGTCAGGAAACATAAGATCATTGCAAGAAAAGTACCAGTGAGGTCAGTATCTGAAAAATAGCAGGGAGTCACACCTATGAGCTAATACGTTAGAATAAGCAGCTTAAAAAGGGAGCTCAGTCAATCAGAACGCATTTTGACACCCACTAACATGCAGATCTGCTTGATCTCTGCAGGTAGGCAGGACTCCTAAGTGCATAAAGTGAATACTGGTAAATATATGGGGATACTGGAAATAAATCTAGATTGCAAGAGGACCCAACAGTGTGAGCTAAAATGCTGCAAGATTCAGGAAGCACCCTAGACGAAATCCGAGCCCAAGTAGAAATGCAAGAACGATTCGCTACCAAGGGCCGGTCTGCATTCAGCCACCAAACAGCAATTGTCATGTGGTGCGCTGTGATTGCCTGAGCAATGAATACCAATAGGTGATTCTCATGTGGTTCATTACTCCATATCACAGAAAATGGTGGCCAACAGTCACTCCATGATGGCAACACTGTTATCACCATGGAGTACATTCCAAATACCATAGTAACAACTTGTAAAAACATTTTTTTTTTTTTTTGCCAGTATGTTTTAGTTGAGATATGTATGAGGCATACAAAATGTATAAGATTCCCTGTTTTTTGTTAATACCCATTTAAGTGTATATTGTGTGCTTCTCAGTTGTATCTTTTTTTTTTTCTTTTTTTTTTTTTTTTAAGTCCAGAATAGTGTGACAACTTTGTGAAAAAATTGTTTCACAGCCCCATGAAAATCTTGTCTTTTTATCCAAATATATATATATGATAACAAAATATATATATTTTCCAAACTTTTTTTTAACAGAAAAGTCCCTTTTCAGTGATAAGGATCACAGAATTACTCTGCCTATAATTATATTCATAGGATTCTGCCAAGCTGCATTTCTTAGACTTCTTCACTTAACCTTATTAGTTTGAAGACATAACCTAAGTTTACTGTTAGACTGGACATTTCTCAGTCCTAAACATGCTGAATGTCTGTCTGAAGTTTAGTATTAACAGGAAATCATATTTTATAAGTGCTCAGTTCTATTATTTATAAATAAAACTAAACTAGTTTCGTGCAATGTTATTGTATTAGTGTGTGAGGCCAGGTTCACACTGGTATGACACGACTGTTGTACGACCCTGCTACGTCAGTCCTACATGGGCCCTACTTCGGTCCCACTTCCATCCAACTTGAATTAACAGGATACGATTTTGCTCCGACTTTGAGTTGGTCTGACTTGTCCTTTTGACCGATCAAAACAATCCCAGTGTGACATAAGTTCCTTTTTACTGCTGCCATAATCACGGATGTCGGATGTCACAAGTCAGATGGTTAGGACAAGAATCCAACTTTGATCCGACTTCAATGATATTTAATGGGCTGAAGAAGGATAAAAGTAGTGCAGGAACCTTTTTCAAAGTCGGACCAACTTGTGCCGGAGCAGTTAAGACGGCTCCCATGGGGAATCATTGATTTACACACGTCGTGCGAAATGGGCTACCAAAGTCGAAGCGTATGTCGTACCAGTGTAAATCTGACCTAATAGTAGGCTATACGCATTGTTTTTTTGGCTATACTAATGTTAGGTTGGCCTTAAGTTCACCACGCATATTACAGTCTGATTGTACAATATCCTTTAGATCAGGGGTGTCAAACTCAATTTCATTGTGGGCCGCATCAGCATTATGATTGCCCTCAAAATGGCCGGTTGTATCTCTAAGATTAGATGTCTAGTGCATCCCCTCCCCTCACATTACATGTCAAGAGCCACCCCACCATCAGAAGTTAAGTCTCACACTCTTCCTTACATCACTGTGTGCTGTATGCTGCTGCTGGGAAGAAGCTGAATGCATTGTTTAAAGCAGAAAGTAAGGGTCTGGGAGGAGGGCTGGAGCTCTCCTGCAGCTGCAGGAGAGGTGTAAGGGCCACATGAAATGGCCTGGAGGGCCAGATTTAGTCCGTGGGCCTTGTGTTTTGACACCTATGCTTTTAGATCTATCAATGAGTACTGTATGAAGTGCAAGTATTTGCCTTGTTGGATACAACTTGATTGGATAGCTGAGGTAGGTCTAAAAAGTACATCATTTTGGTAAATCTAAAGCTGCATAGTCTGATTGTAACACGTGTAGTGACCATTTGAGAGTCATCTGTCTGTATCTCCATAATTGGTAGCAGAACCCACCCTTGTACTTGGGACTTCACTCGTCTCCATAGATAAGTCATGTGCAGGAAGATCTTGCGGCAGCAAATATCTTGGTCTGCTACACTGCATAGAGGGACAGGCACTCTGTCTGTCTGCCTCTGTATGCCAAGTTAGAGTAGGTCTTAATTACCTCCCTAGTTTCATTATCTACAAACTGAAGGTAATTATTTTAGAATTTTGGTGCAGATTTTTTTAAAATTTGCAGCAGATTGAAGTAGTTTTTAGCAGTGTCACTTTTACAAAGTGGTCCTATTAGGAACTACCTGATTCTGCCACATGTGTCAATAAAGTAACTGTAAATGGCAGTAGAGATTATTAAATCTGGCACAGGCCATTTTTAAATGTCTAAGCATCAACAAAAATGTGGGTAGTACATTAATGCCCCCAGTTGTGTAAATATTCACTCCTAACAAACAATCATGTAAAAAAAAGCAAACCTCTGTTTATCCCATATGCACCTGATTGGACGATTGAAGTGAAAATGTACACAGTTTATTGGGCCAACTTGTATTTTCTTTTTGTAAACCATTTTTCTTTTCTCTTATTTTTTAACCCAACCATGTACACACATGTAGCGCAAATAGCGTAGAATGCATGGTGGTTTATTGGCAAACAATAATCATGTGGCTAAAGTGTAGGAGCCCGTAGGGTAGGATCTTATCCTCAAGCAGGTCCAGGAGATGTTTTTGCGGTAAAAAGAACAAGCTAGAAATAAATGCAAGGGCAGAGATTTATGTTCAAAGTAGGGACTTCTGAATGGTGTATTTTATTTCTTTTTAGTACCAGATGTCTCCTAATTTGCACATACATTTTTGCTCTACTTAAATATTATTTACGATAGCCTGACTGAGTTCTTCCTTAGGGACGGGTGAAGTATAAAGCAGATTAATGACAAGAGATTAGAACTTTGCTTTGTTTTCTTGTACTACTTGTCTGCTTCCCTCAGTTACAAACATGGGACCTGAAATGTGAGAAGCGGCTGTAATTTTTTCAATTTCCAAGTCGGCTCCATAATTGTACAACCTGTACACTTTGTAAAAGTGATCATTTAGTCATGAACGGGCTTGTTTGAAATGGAATTTTGAAAAGATGTGCATGGTCGTAGATGAGAATATTCATCTACAATTTTAAAATTAATTAGCAGGTTTTGAATGGGTAAAGGTATTATATTAAAAACCTGGTTATAAATATCTTTACAAGATTTTGTAAGGTTCCGGATAGCAGTCACAGGTCGGAGGCTTACTATAAGTGTATAAGAAGCCTGAATACTCTCATTATTCAAATATCCAATAATTACATTTTTTGAATGCATGGCTGAATATATTCAATATAAATCGGAGTGCTTTATTATCAATAAGAGCAGGGCAGACATTATTTATATAAAATGTCTGAGAAGTCCTGTTACAGAGGTAGAAAATCACACAGAAGACCACCAACTTAATAACAAATTCCCTACGGTCTGTAATTATCTGCTGATAAGAGGGTATTTTTAAGTGAAACTCCAACCAAATTTATTTTTTATTATTAGATTAAAGTTAATTTGGAAAGGGATACAACCTATGTTGGGTAAAAAAAAAAACAAACTCTAAAGCCCCATTCACACGATTAGAATTTCCGATGGAAAAAGTCATGCTGACTTTTTCCATCGGAAATTCCGACCGTGTGTATGCCCCATCGGTGTAATTCCATCAGAGTTAAGATAGAGAACATGTTATATTTTATTCCGATGGAATTTTGGTCGAACAAAGGTCCGATTGTGTGTGTGTGGGGCTTTAGCTGTTAGGGGAGCTGTATATGACTCAGTTGAGCAGATTTCTTCTTCTGCTCCAGTGACCAGGGACTAGAAACAGACGAGAAATCCTCCCCATTAGAGACAATTGTTTCTAAAACTGGCCCACTCTATCCAAAACTAGAAAAAAAAAACTATTTATCTTTGAGGTTCCACACAGTGTAAACACAGTTACAATATGATTAATGGTTCCACTTACAACTGCATTAAGTAGCAAATACAATGCTACCTGCTACTATAGTACACATTCAGAAATATCTGAATAGACTCCCTTGGCTGATTTGTATTCTAGAAGAGTTAATATTCTGATATTCCTTTCATAAACACAAGCATATAATTACCCAACACTTCTAAGGTACAACTTTGCATGATATCTTAATCTTCTTCAAGATCCAGGGATCTCGGGCATTTCATTCTCAGGTATACATAATTTAAAACAAACTAGCTTGCTTTTAAAGTCAAATCACCTACAGTTTTCTCTACAAAGTCCCAAAAAACACCTGTTGAACCTTGCAGTGAATTCCACCTAATGCAGTTTTCTGTGATACTGTGTTAACCTCTGGCTAGTTCCTAGTTTTCTGTGTCTGCTGTCTGCCCTAAAATCTGGAATGTTATTGATTTTCTGTGTCTGTAGCCAGCCCTGATCTTTCCACTGGTACCTTGTGACCTATTTTTCTGCATTGTTACCTGCAGTTAATCTAACTACTCCAGACCTACTTCCTGATTTCTTCCTGACTGGTGGTGGTGCTTGACCAGGGTGAACCTAGGGGTTTCTATTAGGGGATACCTGGTGAATACTGACTGGCTCTTAGACTCTACAACTGGGGAATCCCGCATAATCTACTCTCATGTTAGACCATTCTAGTACTTTGGCAAGTCCTGATCCCAGTCTTAATTCCCAAGTGTTTTCTGCTCAAGTATGTTCCTGATCCAGTTCAGTAGTGTTACTACTTCCTGTGTGGTTCCAAATGCAGATCCATCTCTCAGGTCTCACATACTCTGTGATGGTTTGTCTTGCTGACAGACTGACTGTTGGTCTACACATCTCCGGTACACCTACTGCTTTTTATTGGCTATACTTTGCAGTGTAGCTGGAGGACCCACATCAAAGTAGTCGCCCTCCTGATGCATACTTGACACGTGCATTCGGTTTTGTCCGAATGCATTTTCGTCCGAATTTCGGGTATTTTCATTATGGTTTTAACAAACGAAAACGAACGTGCAGAATCTGAAATCCGAAAGATCCGACACAAAAGATGCTTTCTTTTCGTTTCTACAACAGTTCGATATAGATGGAAGATTCGACATGATGCTGACAATAGTGATCTGTGTTTATTGAACCTGTGGTCGAATGTGCCTAACCTTAACTCTATTAGTCCAAGATTATTTGTAGGGCTGCAACTAATGATTATTTTCATAGTCGATTAATCGGCCGATTAATTTTTCGATTAATCAGATAAAATCATTTAAAAAACGTAATGTGGATTTTTTTCATTTATTTAACAGTAATAATGAAAAAACTGAGTGTTTCACTCAAACGACAATGATGGGGCACTCCGGGGAACACCAATGCTGGGGCACTATTCCTCCCACGAACACCAAATGATGGGGTACTACTATTCCTCCCGGGAACACCAATGATGGGGCACTATTCCCCTACCCCTCCCAGGAACACCAATGCGGCACTATCCCCCCCTCCTCCCAGGAAAACCAATGATGGGGCACTACTATTCCACCCACCCCCCCCCGGAACACCAATGATGGGAGTATGGGGAATTGTCATCAAAATGCAAATACTGTACTGTGACTGGTACTGTACTGTTTTCTACCTTTCACAGCTCCGCGCTCTCCTCACGGCTGCTTCTTGCCTCTGTTCTCTCGGGGCAGCAGCGGGCGGGGCTGAGGAGATTAGTGGGGAGCTGACGTCAGAGGAGAGGCGTGGAGAGGCGGCGCGGCATACGGCAGCGCCTTGTTACGCAATCGCATACACAGGACACGACGCGGAAGTGCCTTGTAAGATGGCGACACAGGACAGGAGGATTTTTTGGACGGACAGAAAGGAAGCAAGGTGCGGACCAACTAATCGATAATGAAAATCGTTGTCAAGGAATTTCATTATCGATTTATTATCGATAATATCGATTAATCCATTCAGCCCTAATTATTTGACATAGAGAGAAAAGATTCAACATTATATAGACAGTGTTGGGGTAGACCATTCGACATGAACGACGAAGCAGCGAAAAACATACAAACGTTGAATCATCTGTCATTTTGAAGGCGTATGGCAGGCATGTCCAAAGTCCGGCCTGGGGGCCAAATGCGGCCCCCTTGTTGATTTAATATGGCCCCCCTGGGGATTTGGACATATATATTGTTTGTGGCCCCCAGGGCCACAAAATATATATACTGTATTTATTGGCACTGCCTTGGAGGGGGCAGGACGAGCGCTGTCAGATTACACAAAGAGAATCTCCTGCAGCGTCTCTATTGGAAGTCTTGTCTACTGGGATGCCATTGGACAACTGTTCTGTCTATCCTAGGAGGCAGGACTTTGTATTAAAGAGGCCACAGAGTAAACAAGAGATTCTCCTGTTTGTAATCTGTCGGCACTCGTCCCGCCCCCTCCCTCTGCCCTCCGAGGCTGCAGATGGGCATCGATCAGGCTGCACTGATGACAATGGTAAGGCTGCATTCATGGCACATGTGAGGCTGCATTGGTTGCAGTGGTAAGGCTGCATTCATCGTAATGGTAAGCCCGTGCATGTTATACGCCGATAAATACGGTATATCCAAATAACACGCCCAAGCTCATCCTTGGTCCTGAGCAGTGCTCTGGGATTTGTTGGGGGCCACAAAATAAATATATGCAGTATATCCAAATAACACGCCCAAGTTCATCTTTTCAACACACACAGCCACAAAGGCAAGATAATTCTTGTTGGGCCGTGTATTAGTACTCAGACGAACACACATAGACCGAGTTTTAATGGTTCAAAGAATGTCAGGCAAAATAGTCGGCCCTCTGGCATGTTCACTTCATCAAATCTGGCCCTCTGTGAAAAAAGTTTGGACTTTGGCTTATGGTGTCTGCCGAAATTTCTAAGAAGATTCGACAAGCAGCTAAAATGTACGATGCCGCAATTGTACATTTCCGGTCAAATGCTCAGCCCATAGGCTATCGAAGAATTTGAATGTTGGTTGACTAGTAGTAGTAATTTATAAATACAATTAATACTAGTCCTATAACGTTAGAATTCTACTATAGCTTGTAGGCGGAAGATTCGACCGGAAAATTATAATTGCGGCGTCGTACAGTTTAGCTACTTCGCTGAATCTTCTTGGAACATCGACATACGCCATAAGCCTACAATGACAGTTTTTTTTTTTTGAAAATTTCTGTTTATTAAAGGTTTTATACATACACAGTATAACATTTCTTGGCACAACACCAAGCTTACTTAGCGGTCAACATGACCTGAACATATAACTCGCCATCGCAGATGGCATGCCCCTGACCAAACCTCCCCTCCCCCCTCCCCATCCCCCGTCTACTCAGTTCCCTTGACCCTCTGGCACAGTACGTTGGCTGTAAGATAATTGGTGGCACTCCTTCCCAACAGCCATTTCACAACTGTTTACCCCGATGCACCCTAAAGAGATTCTTTATCCCTCAGCACAAGAGGCCACGAGGTTCAACCATCCGTCACTTATCAAACCATGTGGTCAGCTTCATACCATGCCCTCCACACCTTCTCAAACTTCCCAACACACCCCCTAGCTAAATACGTTGCCTTGTAGTATGGGAGCATTGCATTCACCAAACCTTTCCAAAAAACGACCTCCGGGGCCCCTGGACTTCTCCACTTAAGTAGAATAGCTTTCTTCCCATAAAACAACAGGATACTTAATAATGTTCTGTGAGCCCTGGTAGGGACTACCTCGTCCACCAGGCCAAGTAAACAGACACTAATTTCTCGAGGAACAGGTACCCCCAGAGCCCCTTCAATACAGGTCGTGACCCCAGTCCAGAACAGTTGGATCTGGGGGCAGTCCCAAAACACGTGATGCGCGTCCGCAGGAGCGAACGTGCATCTCCAGCATTCAGCGGGCACTGAGGGATATATTGATGCCAACCTGGCAGGGGTATAATATACTCTGTGCAGAAATTTGAATTTAATTAACCTGTCCCTCGCCGCTACTAGGTACTTAAAGGGACGGTCCCACATATCCTCCCACTCCTCCCCCAATATACCCGGGACCTCCGCCTCCCACCGTTCTCTGCATTTAATCAGTGCTTTGGGACTGGTTTTGAATAATTCTTTATAGGTTACTGACAAGGTCTTGGGCAGGTCCTCAGTCATTAGTAGGTCTTCCAATCTAGAGGGAAAGGACTCAACAGTCTGAGTTCCAAACTGAGTCAGGTAAGCATGCCTCAGGCTCAAATATCGGAAAAATTGTGTGTTTGGCAGGTCATTTTTAGCTTTCATGTGGTCAAACGTCAACAGTTCTCCATCCCGGGTAATATCCTTCAGCTGCTTAACCCCCCTTGACGCCCACCCTGCCGCATCTCCTGATTTGTAGAAGTGTTGGAGTTTGGGATTCATCCACAGTGGGGTTGAGGGGGAAAGCCCTTTATAACTAGGAGAGGCCAGTTTCCCCACCTCCTCCCACGCTTTTACTGTAGCCTTCATTGAGCCCGTAAGGGGGAGATCCTTGCTCGTGCCCCTGTGAATGGCCAGGCGGAGAGATTCGTAAGACCCTAGATGAGCTGCTTCCAGCACAGTGGCTGAGTCACCAGCATCAGAAATCAGCCACCTATGTACGAACACCAACTGACCAGCCAAATAATATTTACGCCAGTCAGGTAGTGCCAGACCCCCCTGCCCCCACGGCTCCTGCAGGACCTTCAACCCCACCCTAGGCAATTTTGGCGCCCACAGAAATGAGCTGGTGATGCTATCAAGTTTCTTAAAGAAAGACTTCGGAATCCATACCGGGGCATTTCTTAGAAAGTATAGTATCACCGGGAGAATCTTCATTTTAAGGAGATTGATACGTCCAATTAAGGACAGCGGGAGCTTCTGCCAAACCAGCGCTTTTTGTTTCAAGAACGTCAAAAGTGGCTGGAGATTGAGAGACATGTAGTCTCCCACTTTCGGCGTGACTTTTACCCCAAGATAGGTTATTTGCTTGACCCATTGAAGTGGCAGGTTAGGGTTTGCTCTCGCTTGGGCTTCATCATCCAAAGGAAGTATGGATGACTTCCCCCAATTAACCTTCAGCCCAGAGTACGTGGTAAACTTGTCCATAATATTTAAAGCGGTGACCAGTGAATCCCCGGGGTCCCTTAAGAACAGTAGAAGGTCGTCAGCATACAACGCCAGACCCTCGTCAATGTTACCCACTCTAATGGCCTTGACCTCATCCGATGCTCTCAGAGCCACCGCCAGAGGTTCCATCATGAGGGCAAACAAAAAAGGTGACAAGGGGCACCCCTGCCTGGTCCCTCTCCCTAACGTAAAATATTCAGAAACTGCCCCCCCCATACGGATGGCTGTCCTAGGTGCACTGTAAAGCATAGTGATCCACCGCCGAAATAACCTGCCAAAGCCCATAGAGTCCAGGACTGTATGCATGAAATGCCAGTCCACTGAATCGAAGGCTTTTTCTATATCAATAGAGACTATAATCCTGCAGGACGAGTCCATGTTGGGCAGCTGTAGATGTGTAAAAAGTCTCCTCAAATTTGTGTCCATGGACTTGCCAGGCATAAAGCCCGTCTGATCCACATCCACCAAGGATGATATCACCCATGCCAGCCTCCGTGCCAGCACCTTCGTCAGGATTTTAAAATCCATATTGAGAAGTGCAATGGGCCTGTAGGACGAGCATTCCAGCGGGTCTTTACCCGGCTTAGGTAATCGGATAATATAAGCATCCAGCATGGATGCCGGAAGTTCCCCTTTCGCTATGCAGCACTCGAACAAGGTCGTGAGTCTAGGGGCCAGTTGTTCAGCAAAGAGTTTGTAAAAGTCCGCCGGGAAACCATCCGGACCCAGCGCCTTATTGGGTGGGAAGGCAAAAATCGCCGCCTCAATTTCTTTCTTAGTAATTTTGGCGTCAAGGGCCATACAATCTTCCTCTGAAAGTTTGGGAAGTGGCAAACTACCCAGTAGATCTTCCAGTGCGTCATGGTCATACGCCGGAATGGGGGCGTAGAGGGCCGAAAAATATGTCTGGAACTCAGCTAAAACCGCGGTCGGGTCCCCAACCAAATCACCACCTGCCCCCCTAACCACCGAAATATGCTCGATGTGGCTGTGGTCCGCCACCAGCCTAGCCAGCAACTTTCCGTTTTTATCCCCCTCAGAGAATAGCGTATTTGTTCTATGTTTAGCTTCGGTATGTGCTAGGTCATTGTAGTGGAAAGAAAGTCTCCGTCTAGCCTCCAACAGAGCAGCATATGTGTCCTCTGTGTTAGCAATGGCATGGGCAGTTGCACAGTCTCGCTCCTTGTCCTGCAACCCCAGAACTACTGAGTTCTGATCCACTCTCACCTTCTTTATGGCCGTGATAGATTCCCCCCTGACCACTGCCTTAAAAGCGTCCCAAACCACCTGCGGCTCAGCCGAGTCCACATTCAGCGCCCAATAGTTTTCCACCGCCTCATGAAGATGCTTAGATACCTGCTCTTCCTGTAGCCAACCCGGGGACAGCCTCCAACTCCTCACCCCCCCAACCGCCGGAAATAGCAAGGAAACAGCGAGAGGATTATGGTTGGATAAACCACCCGCCAGATATTCTGCGCTTCTCACATATGGCAGTAAAGCCTGGTTCCCAAACGCTAGATCAATCCTAGCGGAGGAACGATGGGTCTGTGAAAGGTGAGAATAGCATGCAGTGGTTGGGTTCTTAGCTCGCCATATATCAGTTAAACCTGCCATGGAAACCCACGCCACCAAGTCCTGAGAACCACCCCGACCGGGATTAGAGGAATCCAGCACCCCCAATGTGGCATTAAAATCGCCCATCATCAGAAGCGGCAGATGAGCGTGAGGTGTCAGCTTCACATACAAATCATACAGCAATTGTACAGTAAAAGGAGGCGGCACATATACATTTACAAGCAATATTTTACGATTACCTATTTATAGGACCACAACCGCATACCGCCCTCCCGGGTCAGTGATCACCTGCTGGACCGAGCAAGGAAGCGTCTTACTAATGAGTATAGACGCTCCCCTGGCAAAGGTGGAGTATGTGGCATGGAAAGCCCTTTGAATCCAATGCTTGCGCAAGGCCAAAATTCTACTCCCCTCCAGGTGAGTCTCCTGCAGCAGGACCACATGTGGCCTAACTGTCTTCAAATACTGGAACATCGAGGCCCGTTTATATTTGCTATTTAGCCCCCGGATGTTCCATGAAACAAACGTAACCACATTAGCCATATTCTTTCTTACCAAACATACCCCGGATGCATCGAAAAATTTCCCAGCATTTTAGAACAGGACACCACATCATAACCTGGAAAGAGGCCCACGCTGATCGAGGGCTGGGAACTGAGTAGGAAAATTCCAGTGCAAAAACATCCCCCCCCCCCAACCAAAACCCCCCACCCCCCCCTGCCATTATATCAGAACTAAACCATAAAAAAAAAAAGAAAAAAGAAGCAAACAGGCTTCAAAAAAACCCATAGTCTGGTATGCAGTTTTACACCCCAAAAACAGTGGATCACCCAAAAGAAAAACTTAGGCGATTCTGGAAGTTCCTCCGGACGATCACTTGTCCAACAGTGAAAACAAAAAAGTCTTCTTTGGCCCCAAAGAGCTCCGCATATACAACTTCAACATGGAGCCACCAAACAGGGTTAAATCAAAAAGCAGAAAAATCAGAAAAGTAGGGAAAAACAAAATCAATGGAGAAAAACATAGTACACCACCGCCATCTAGTGACTTCAGGCTGACATGGCAGTTAAGGCACATATTTGTCAAAAATGCTGTACCTCAGTTATCCTCAATGGTATTCTGTAATTGCAGTGTAAGCCCTGGGACAAACACCAGAGGAAAAAAACAAAAAAAAAAAATAGCAGCACAGGGGCAGCAGAGAAAAACAAAACTTATATAACATCAGAGCCAATGACCAGCAGCATCAGGCAGCAGATAATAAAGAAATGTTGTTTGAAGCAGGTGTAGCTAAGGAAATAGAAACATAAAATTAGGAGAAAAAATAGAATATCATAGACCGGGAACCATGCATTTTGGAAATGGCAAGAGCAGCTAGTCCAAGTCAGACACAATCAGACCCCTATTAAAAGAGAGGAATAAGGATGATGTTCTTATCTTCAACTTGAGAAGTGGCCTCAGCGATGGTTCCTATCAAGCCAATCACAAGCATCACGCGGGTTATCAAAAAATTTCACAGCGCCCTGATGCTGAACCCGGAGTTTGCTGGGGTACAGCATGCTGTACTGGATATTCAAGTCGCGCAATCTCTTCTTGACCTCATTAAACGAACGCCGTCTTCTCTGCGTTTCAGCCGAGAAATCCGGAAATAGCATCACCCTTGCATTTTCATACTTCAGGTCTTGAGTCTTCCTGGATGCAGCTAGGATCATATCCCGGTCCCTGTAATTCAGGAACCTCACCAAGAAGGGACGCGGGTATTCACCAGGGGGTCTTCTACCCATCGGCACCCTGTGTGCCCTTTCCACCACATATGTCGGCGGCCTATCCCCCAGATTTAGCAGCTGCTTGAAAAAGTCCTCAGCAAAGGTGGTAGATTGGGGGCCCTCCGCTCCCTCCGGCAATCCCACCACACGCACATTATTCCTTCTCTGTCTATCTTCAGCATCATCTGCACGCGCCTGCAATAATTTCACCACCTCCTGCAGTTCATTTAGCTGGTGCCCTTGCGCTTGTGCCGCATCCTCCACCCCAGAAATCCTCTCCTCTGCCTCTGTAATCCTCCCCCTGATCTTGTCTAAGTCATGCCTGATCAGAGTACACTCCGTGGCTAGATGGTCTATGCTTACCATGACCGCGGCCTTGCTGGCGTCAATCGCCTCCAGGATCGGGCGGGTGATCGCGTCTTGCGCGGCTTCCGGAGCCGAAGGGGCAGCCTGAGGAGGTTGGGGGTCCACCGCACAAGGATTCTGTGGAGCAACAGCAGCGTTGGCCATCTTTTTGGCAAGTTTTCTGGCGCTCCTGGTGGAAGGAGGGGAGGGCAAGATGGCGGCGGCTGGGCCCGCGTCTGAGCCTCGTGTAGAGCGGGTTTGGCGGTGGCTTTTCGGGGTCTGGTGGCCAGGTTTCGTCGCCCCCCTTCTCATGACCAGGCGTTCCCCCACTAGTATCCGGGCATTCGCAGCGAAAAATAGGGCAGAAAAGCTCCAAAAACCGGATAAATTAGCAGGAGTGATGCGGAGCTCTCTGTAAGCACATCCTGCCGCGATCACATCCGGACACGCCCCCCCTACAATGACAGGTTTGACCTTAATTCGGATTTTCGGACTAATGCATTTTTTAACAAAATTAAATAAATAAAAACGAATTTTGGGAGTAACTAAATACATTTATTTTTTCGGACGAAAACGAAATATTTCAGTGTGCACATGTCTAATGCATACAAGTTACAAAAAAACTAAAAACTAACCTGTAGTGTGTTTTAACAACATGTTGCAGCACATGTGTACAATGTACACCAGCACACGTGTCGTGTACATTGATGTGAATAAGCCCTTTATCATTCTGCAGATCTCTGCAGCGTTTTACTGAGATTATATATATATATATAAAAAAAAAGGGTAATTTAATATAAACATTTTAAATAAAAAAAAAGGTATTCAAAATGTTTTTTTTTAATAAAAAGTTCTAAAATATACAAAATCTCAAATGGAGTTGCTTCTTTAAAAATTACATTTTTTTTTTTTAGCTTTTTGCATATCACTATAAATCTACTAGTAAAAGGGCAACCCGGCAGCTTTATTAATATTATATAAATAAATGTAAGTGAAAATTCTATAATACAGCCCTTTGAACATGTGGGGGGGTAGAACAAGAGGCTCTTAGTATTTACCAGGTTGACTACCACTACTCTAAATAATCCTAATAAAGCTGCCGGGTTGCCCTTTTACTAGTAGATTTATAGTGATATGCAAAAAGCTAAAAAAAATGTAATTTTTAAAGAAGCAACTCCATTTGAGATTTTGTATATTTTAGACCTTTTTATAAAAAAAAAAACATTTTGAATACCTTTTTTTTTAATTTAAAATGTTTATATTAAATTACCCTTTTTTTTATGTGTATTTTGAAATAATAATTTTTTTAAAACGGCCCATATAAACAATTCTATACCCACCATGCTGCTCTGGTAGAAGCCCAGCAATTTAGAAATCTTCATAACATATCAGGTAGGTAATACATTTGTATATCAAGCTACAAATGTAATTGACTGTGAAAGAAAGAATGATTGAGCTTTCTATTTCACCCCTGTCTTGACTTAATATGTTCCATTATCATCACCACACAGGACTCAAGAGACTCTGCTGTAACTAATCAAATAATAATCAATACTAATTTTGCTAATTTCTATGCCCAGTTATGTAAAGTAAAGTGGTTAGTCCCTCTGAGGGAGGAGCTGGAAGCTTTCTTGGGTTTCTTCAACTTTCTACGTTATCCCTGGGAAACTGAGAACTTCATTAGACAGGCACTTTACTATCCATCCAAAAGATAAGTGATTGCCTGAAAATGAAGCCTTCCAGCGTTGCGTTGTCATTGCTACAGGTGCTCCCATCTTCATCCGGGATCACAGACTCCGGGTGTGACTGGCCAGAGCCGCAATGACATTACTGCCTCGAATGCGTGTGGGAGCAACTGTTTACAACACAGAACCCTAAAGGAATAGCCCGTGTGTGCCAGTGATGTCACTGGCTGCATGAACAGTAAATAATTCCTAAATGGTGCACGTACCTATAGGTAAAAGTCAGAGGTGGGAGTTTACTCCCACTTTAACTTGGAGCCTATTTTTGCACATAAAAATAAATAAAGGGGGCGTGGTCTGGACATGGCCGAGTAAGGAAGCGTTTCTGTGGAGCTCCCGGTCCGTCCCGGCCTAACTAGCCCTATTTCCAGCTATACCGAGCCACAAACCACGGCATGTACTCAGCTGGGAAGCGGAGAGGCACACAGAGGAAGCTGCAGACCCCAAGAGCCCGGCTTAGCGGCGAAATCCATCGATACTTCCGCGGCACGCAGGCAGCATCTCCTATCCCCAAGATGGCGGACACCACGAGACACGGCGGGCATGGGAGTTCTCCACCACACACCTCGCAGGTACCATCCATGTCCTCCTACACTGTAGAGGGGGACCCCGGCACACCAGCGGCGTTCCGACCGGATCCGCCGGATCTCCAGCCGCTGACGCTGCGGGCGGATGCGGAGCTGAGGGCCCTGCTGCAGGCTCTGCCTACAAGGGCTGACTTTGAGTCCCTAGTCAGCAGACTAGAGGCAGCCCATCACTCGGACATTACGGAGGTCCGCGGGGAGATTACATCTCTGGCTGGCAGGGTGGAAACGGGGGAGACCACGGTGTCCGCACTGGAGGTGAGGCTGCGACAGGTGGAGGAGGTGCAGGCGACGCAGGCAGCCACCATACTGGCTCAGCAGCTGCGCCTGGAAGAGGTCGAGGACCTCAGCAGGAGAAACAATTTGCGGGTTAGGGGTCTCCCTGAAGCCACGGGGCCGGAAGACCTCGGGGCAACAGCTCTGGACATATTTAGAACTGTAGTGGGTGGCACTCTCCCCCCGACTGTAACTTTTGATCGGATTCATAGGGCCCTGGGACCCAGACCCACAGATCCGGCTCGTCCTAGGGATGTGATCTGCAAGGTCCACCACTATGCGCACAAGGAGCTTATCCTGCGTAAGGCATGGGAGATGAGGGACACTGACTTTGATGGGGCCGTTATCCAAATCCTGCCGGATTTATCCCGGGCCACCCTGCAGAGGAGAGCGATGCTTAAACCTGTACTAGAAGTCGCTCGACACTCTGGCATCACCTACCGGTGGGGTTTCCCCATAGCAGTGACCTTCAAGAAGCAGCTACAGTCCTTTACTCTGCGCTCCCCTTCAGAGCTGCCCGCGCTGTTTGACTTTCTGGAATCTGACCCAATTGATGTCCCTGACTGGCTGCAGGCTCTCCCAAGCTTCCCCTCCAGAACAGGTGGTCCAAGCCAGAGGAGATCCCGATCACCACGTCCACAGAGGAGCAGACAGAGGCCACGGGTCGCGCCCCCGGAAGACTCCAGGGAAGCCTAGCGGCGATGACTGCTGTGGTGAGGCCATGCACACACACTTGCTACTTCCAGAGCCTTATACCGAATGATAATATCCTTTGATTTCGCTTTTGCTTTTTCTTTTTGCTCACGTTTCCGAATTGAAGTTGCCTACGCATGGGGCTGATTTATAACCTTGCCCCCCCCCCCCCCTGCGATCACTGGCACAGCTGCCAGGCCCCTTGAGAAGTGTGGGATATGCGGAGATGGAACTGCGGGAGGGCCTGGTTGTTGGGGTGGAGGGTGGGCACCTGATCCCGACCCGCTGCTTTCCCCCCCCCTGCACCCTGATGAAGGTCGAGATCACTAGATGTCACCCCCCGGGACCCACGTGAGATTTATGTATGCGCTCCCCTCTCCCACATGCACTTTACACAGCCTAAACTAAGACCTCCAGACATGGACATGCTCCGAGAAGCATTGTGATATACACCCTTATACTTGAGACCCCGATGAATCCAAACGGGAGCAACCCCTGAAGTACTAGGGGATCCTGGAAACCCTGTTGATGATGACATTTTTTCACACTGGATGCCACACTGAGGGTACTGTACAACGGGGCATGGGATACTGTGCAATAGGGCATAAGATCCTGTCTGTCAATGTAGGGGTCTGTACGTATCATTGGCTGTGGTTGAGCTGGTATGCTGGGAATGGGGAAGGAGGGCTTGTACTATATGGGGGGTCATGCCGGCCTGCTGAGGGGGGGGGCTTGGGGGGGATGGCGGCATAGGGGGACATGGCAGGGAGTTATGGGGCTTGTATGGGATCCCCACGGGCAATGGCGCACGCGATACAGAGGGCCCGGGTGTGAGCTAAATGGCTCTAGTTATGGGTGGGGAGAATGCATGGTCCTTCCCCAGAAATACGAATACTCTGTTTGCCGTTTGATTTTTTCTTGGTTTATGCTTTATGTTTTATGATTATTTCTCCTTAATTACACAGGTTATCTGAGTACATGCATAATTAAATCTTATGGCTGGGGGGGCTGGGCGAAGCCGGGGGCTCTACCCCGGTCGTAGTCTAACCTCCTCCCCACTAGTTAGAGGCACTACACCCGGCGTTATCCGGAGGGTGCTTCTGTGCAACGTTTTGCACTACAGTTGATTGAGTTTTAACAATCAATTGTGAATAGGATCACGGTGAACATTCTGGGTTCATCATACTCTTGTTGAGCTAATCTTGCTCTCGCATCTCTCAACTCTTTCTCCTCCACCAGTTTCTCTCTTTTCCCCCCTCCTCTCCCTTCTCTTTCTTTCTTCCCCCCTCCCCCCCAACCCGGCGCGGTCGTGATGGATCAAGTCACCTTTTTCTCTTTGAATGCCAAGGGGCTGAATATCCCTGAGAAGCGCCGTATGCTTTTGACTGACCTTAAAAGGGCTAGGGCGGATATAGCGTTCATTCAGGAGACCCACTTTAAGACCGGTTCCCCACCATGCTTGAAAAACCGACACTTCCCCATAACCTACCATGCGACGAACCCCGTACACAAATCGAAAGGAGTATCTATACTCCTAGCAGGCAGCGTACCTTGGACCTGCCGGGACTCCAAGATCGACCCAGAGGGTCGATACCTATTTCTTAAAGGGCTGATAGGAGAAGTGCTGGTGACGTTAGCCACGATCTATGCGCCAAATGACGGACAAGATGTTTTTCTCCACAGCACACTGTCCCTCCTGATGGACTTTACGGAGGGCCAGTTGATTCTGGGAGGGGACTTTAATGTGCCGCTGGTCCCACCAGTAGACACATCCTCCGGCACCTCTGCTGTGAGACCCAGCGTGCAGAGAAATATTGCCAGGGATCTCCACAAAGCACAACTGATAGACATCTGGAGACTTCTCCATTCAGGAGAAAGAGACTACACGTTCTTTTCATCCCCACACAAAACATACTCGCGGATTGATTATTTCCTGATACCGCACCGCAACCTAGAGGCGGCACATGACCCGGTGATAGGGAATATCACCTGGTCAGACCACGCACCCATAACTCTGCGTTATTCCCTATCACAGACCACGTCACCCCGCACACGGTTCTGGCAGCTGAACGAAAGTTTGCTACAGGACGCTACTGTGCTGGCTGATGTGACGTCCGAACTGACCCACTATTTCAGTACTAACAATGTTGGGAACTGTGACCCGGGCATACTGTGGGAGGCGCACAAATCAGTCATAAGGGGAGTCCTGATCAAACATGGCGCGCGCATTAAGCGGGAACGAGAAAAACAACTTCTAGGGCTCCTAGATAAGATCCAGAAATTGGAAGCAAAACATAAACACAACCCGACCCCCCTTGTAGAGGCAGAACTCTTGACTGTTAGACGACAGACCACAGACATAATGAGATACAAAGCCAAGGCAGCTCTTCAGATTTGTAGGAAGTTATCCTATGAGTCTGGAAATAAATGCGGGAAGCTACTGGCTAGCGCGGTCAGACAGCAGAGACGTCAAGCATATATCCCCCACATTATTTCCTCGTCGGGACAAAAACAGGCTATGCCCACTCGCATTGCAGGGGAATTCCAAGAATTCTACTCCTCCTTATACAACCTCCCGAAACAACATACTAGCGACGCTACAGTTAGAGACTACCTGATCAAGTCGGATATCCCGAAACTCCCTGAGGGGGCAGGGGTGGTCCTGGATGAACCCATCACACTGGTAGAATTACAGGGTGCCGTTAAGGGAATGAAACCGGGGAAAGCACCGGGCCCAGACGGCTTTACACTACAATATTATCAAACACTTCTGCCGGTGCTGGGCCCATATATGGTTAAATTGTTTAACAATCTGGCAGACGGGGGTCACTTTCAGATAGACACCTTGAGGGCCCACATCTCCCTCATCCCTAAGGAAGGCAAGGACCCTGCTGCTTGTGGCAGCTACAGACCTATATCACTCCTGAACGTGGACCTCAAGTTCTTTGCTAAAGTTCTGGCCAACAGACTGTCCCGACACCTGACTGAGATTATACATTTAGACCAGGTGGGTTTTGTCCCATCCATGGAAGCCAGGGACAATACTACCAAGGTACTCAACCTAATACATAGGGCATCGCGGCTCAAAACTCCCTGTGTCTTTCTCAGCACTGATGCTGAGAAGGCCTTTGATCGGGTCAACTGGGAATTCATGCTCTCCGTCCTCAGACATATTGGTTTAGGCAGTAAGAGGATACATTGGATCTCGGCGATATACTCGGGGCCGACTGCCCAGGTCAAGGCTAATGGAGTCCTCTCAGAACCCTTTACTATCTCCAACGGCACTAGGCAGGGATGTCCGCTGTCCCCCCTCCTCTTCGCCCTGGTGTTAGAACCATTCCTTGGCACGATTCGGCAGAATCCAGACATAACGGGTATTAAGATTGATCAAGGCCATTACAAGATTTCAGCATACGCAGACAACCTTTTGTTTTCCCTTACCAATCCCATGGTGTCACTGCCGAACCTGGTTAAGGAATTCAGAAATTATGGGGTCATGTCCAATTTGAAAATTAACTTTGACAAATCAACAGCCATGGGAGTAAACCTGGCCCCAGAGGCTTTGGCCCATCTGAAATCCCAGTTTAAGTTCAAGTGGTCAGATAGCCACCTTAACTATCTGGGGACATGTATCCCGAGCGACCTGACGCGCACATTTGAACTTAACTTCCCCCCGATGCTGACTAAAGCCAGAGGACTGCTCGAGGAGTGGAATAAAGGGCTCCACTCCTGGTTCGGGAGATGCAATCTCCTCAAAATGTGCATCCTTCCGAAATTTCTGTTTTTGTTTCAAGCCCTACCAATAAGGATCCCAGCTTCATATTTTAAACGGGTACAGGCCCTTTTCACCAAATTTGTCTGGGCTCACAGGAAACCGCGGCTGCGCATGCGGTACCTGACTCTCCCAAAGCAGTGTGGAGGTCTAGCCCTGCCAGACGTTAAACACTACTATCAGGCAGTACATTTAGGGAGGATCATCGACTGGAATAGACACGGTCACCTTAAACTGTGGACGCAGATAGAACAAAACCAGGCTCAGGTGCCGCTGAGGGGGGCAGTGTGGTGCCAAGACCAACTACCGTTGGACATGAAGAAACATCCCACCATAGGCGCTACGTTGCACGTCGGTTCGTTGATAGTGGACGCAGCCACCCTGACGTCTAAGACGTCCCCACTTTTCCCTATCCTCGGCAACCCGTCGTTTCCACCGGGATTGCGCCCGTCGGATTACGGGGAGCTCGCGGCGACGGGTAGAGATTGCGCCCAACATTTCGTGAACGGAGGCCGATGGGCTTCGATCGGTACCCTAACGAGCGATACTGGGAGCTTCCATCTGCCGTTTTGGAAAGCGATTAGGCTGCACCACTTCATTCACTCAATACCAGAACCCAGACAATTTACCCGAGACCTGACGACGTTTGAAGACTACAGTAGAGACGACGGAGTGCTGACTCAAGTACTCTCAAAGATGTACTCCCTACTAAACACCCCACCGACACAACCTGACCTGGGGTTTCTAAACGCATGGGGACGGGACCTGGGGCAGACCTTTACCGACGTGCAGACGCAAAATATCCTTAAGTTCTCCCTAAAATCGTCCATCTGCACAAAAATTCAAGAAACGAATTACAAGATTCTAACCAGGTGGTACTATACACCCCAGCTTCTGCACAAATTCTTTCCTACCACCTCTGATAAATGCTGGCGCTGCCTAAGAGATAAGGGAACTTTACTCAATGTCTTTTGGTCATGCCCACTATTGCTCCACTTCTGGACAACGGTCGAGACGACCATACAAAAATTCACTGACCACACAATCCCAAAAGACCCAGCTTTCTTCCTGCTTCACGCTTCCGCGGTCCCGACACGATCTTACAAAAAATCCATTGTGAGGCATTCATTAAATGCCGCTAAATCTTGCATACCGGCTACCTGGAAACAAACCACTCCCCCATCGGTCGGGCTGTGGCTGCGTAAAGTAGAGGAAATTAAGAACCTAGAAGACCTTGTACTTACAGCCCAGAATAACCAGGAAAAACACTCTAACGCTTGGATGTTGTGGAACTTATACATATATTCTGATGAGGGGCAATCCCTACTGAACTCTTGACTGACCTTTGGATGTCGACCCAACACGGGCCGATGGTGACGTTGTGTCCATCACCCCCGTGCCGAACATACCCATATACCCTCCCTCCCCACTCTCCTTCCTCCCCCTTCCCATGCTTCTAGCTTCCCACTCCTTCACTTGTATATCTATATCTACTCCTACTTCTTCCTCTCTTTCCATGCCTCCTTTTGCTCTGTCTCTCTCTTTGTGGTATCCTCGACTACTAGTTTCATAATAGGGCGTGGAGTTGGAATTTGCGCCACAGACGCAGCTATTCCATCTGCATAACAACTTTGTCTAGTTCAGGGCTGAATTTCGCCAGTTGATATTGCAGGCGCTGACTGGCTGGAGCGAAACTGTCCGGGTTTTACATATGGGAAGTGCCCTGGCACTGCACGGGTTGGGGTGACAGTCTATCTGCTAGATTATACAGTTGGAATGTGAATCTCCATGTTCAATGTACAGGTGTATGACATGGTCGGGTGAGGCCACAGTTGCTATGTTATATTCTGTATTTCTTTGTTGAAAAAACTAATAAAAATTGATATTTGAAAAAATAAAATAAAAAATAAAGGTCCAGTTCACTTCTAGTCTATTTACATTATTTTCAATTAAGCCCTGATGAAGGAGGTGATCTTGGACCCCCAGAAACTAGTTGGATACTTTTGGGATTGTTCTCCTGACTTTTATTGGATTTAAGTTGTATCTAAACCTCTTAGCGGTGGCATGGCCCTGATATACTTTTTTAAATAGGAAAAAAAGTTTTATTTGGTTTTGCGTAATATCACATACACTGTGTACAAAGAAATGTTTAAGAAAACAGGAGACAATATACAGACCAGTATTTTACACAGACCTTCACCAGGTCAGTAGTATATAAAAGTTTCACAGTATATGCATATCAGAATGTACACAAGTTGGCACATCAAATCATTTAAAAACAGGTAGTAAACTATTATTTTCCCTTTTCTTTTTACTCCTCCACTCCCCTTAAACCTTTGCAAGGAATTTGACGATACCCCCTCAGGGGCCCCTGATTGATTTGGGATCTACTCTTTTTGTGATTCACCCCTATTTAATTAGCTTGAACCCTCCCTTGACACATCAGAAGCCCAGTAAATGTATTACGACCTCTGCTTGACTGCGGTCACAATAGCAGGCAAGTAACATGAAATGATAAGAGAATAACAAAATTACCTGCTCCTGGGCGTCTCTTCAGATGAGAAAAACACACTTCACACAGTTGATATATTTAAACTTAAGAGAATGAGTTTACTTGATGTAGACTAGGAAACAGACATAGGTTTAATTTGCAATCAACAACGGTTATGTAATGACACACAGTGATTCTGCAAGGGCCCTTGCGGGAATTGGTAATTAGTGTTAAGAGGAAACAAAAAGGAAATCTAACCTAAAGAATGGTATCATTCAGTTAAACTAATGTAAACGTATAGTCTATGCTCGCGATCTTCCCCTAGCGGGCAGTCCTGCAAACCGTTAAAGAAGTGTCTGGAGACCAAAGTCCACGTTGCGGCCGTTGGTGCACTTTAGAATTTGTAATCCAAAAGGGATAAACGATGAGATGAAGTTAGTCAAAACAGGGTATTATGAATAGTAACTTTGGTGAACCAACCGCTCGTCAGCGTCGGTCACTGTGTGTATAACAACTATAAACTTAGAAGGCCTTAAAGCTTAGTCAGAGGCCAACACGTGTCTCCGGCTTAAGGGGTGGCACTAGATTGTCTCTACCAAAGGGAAGAGCTGAAGATTGAGCAGATGCTCTCTCACCTGACCAGGCCGATCCGCCTGGATTCTTCTCCAAAGCGCACTGGTCAGTCACCGTCCCGTAGCACAAGGTCTCCGGTATCAGGCTCTCCACTGTTTCAGTTGTCAGCTGGATGGCTTCACCGATCTCCTGGAACACAAGCTAGGTACAGTGGTCTTGCTTCTCTCCAGCAGGCTGACCTCCTGGCGACTCCAGGCCCAGGCCTCAGGCCTAACAGCACGGCTGTTGTATATTTACAAGCATGAATAAAGTTCCAGCGAGGGTTCAGGCCTGTCGATAGTTCCTGACAGGGTGACCCTACTACAGGAACATTAACCAATAGCCCCAGTTTATCAAAGAAAACAAATGTAAATAAGAGAACAAACAACAAAAAACAAGAACAAAAGGAAAACTAGAAATATATATAGTTAAAGTATAACTGTAATCAATACCCGGTCCCAGAGCCCTGGGAATGTGTAATATCCAATCAAGTCGCCTGGCCCACTACGATCAGTTATCTCACTGCAGGAGCTATACAACTACCATTTTTTTATAATTTCTGTCGGACTCTCCACCAGTTTAACTCGACTCTTGGCCTTGTAGTAATCTGTCCTTGATCAACTGATGGGGTGCCAACCCTGGAATATCTAACCAGGCCTGCTACATTGTATGGAATTTACGGGGTGCATTTCTGTGCTGATATGTCAGTTTCTCTCTTATCAACCGTTTGCTCACCTGGTCAATCCACTGTTGCCTCGTGGGAACCCTGAGGTTAATCCAGAGCTGAGCTATGAATCGTCTTGCCACATAAAGTAACCAGATTATTGCTGTGTGAGTGGACGGGGTGAATAGCTCCTCATCCAGTGCTCCCAATGGGCACACTACAGGAGTTCTTGGTATGACAAAGGCAAACACCTGAGAAATCATTCCAGTATCCCGGTCCAGTAATGGAAGAGTTTGTGACACTTCCAGAACATATGCATGAGGTCTCTGTGATCCCTGCATTTTGGACAGAGTCGAAGTCCCCAGCTGTAAAGTCTGGCTGGGGTTCTGTAAGCTCTGTGCAGCAGGTAGAGGTGTGACAGTCTCTGAGAGGCTGATACTGACACCATGGGGGTGGAGGCTAGACAAATATTCCATGTCTCCCCATCCTTTGACCCCACATCCTCCTCCCATTTACTTGGCCCTGATATATTTACTAAACTGTTGTGCCTGCTTAAAGCGGAATTTCACCCTAAATATAAGATCTCTCATGTGATCCAGCATACTGGCGTCAGCGCCAGTATGCTGTTTTTTTTTTTTTTTTATCCCACACTTACTGTATTATCCTGTAATTTCATTTTTTCCCCCGCGGTGGACGGCGCCAGTACAGCGCGTCACATCTTCCGAAAATACCCAATATGGACTCGGGTAATCTCGGCGAAAATGCGGCGCCTGCGCACAGACCTAGGAGCTGACTGCGCAGGCGCCGTATTTCTCCGAGTCCTATTTCAGAGGGCGTGACGCGCCATAGCCGTAGGACTCGGAGAAATACGGCGCCTGCGCAGTCAGCTCCTAGGTCTGTGCGCAGGCGCCGCATTTTCGCCGAGATTACCCGAGTCCATATTGGGTATTTTCGGAAGATGTGACGCGCTGTACTGGCGCCGTCCACCGCGGGGGGAAAAAAATGAAATTACAGGATAATACAGTAAGTGTGGGATAAAAAAAAAAAAAACAGCATACTGGCGCTGACGCCAGTATGCTGGATCACATGGGAGATCTTATATTTAGGGTGAAATTCCGCTTTAAGGTAGCTCTCATCCACCCCCCTTTTCTAAATTATATGGAATAAAACCTTACTCCCATATAGCTAAGCTAAACAGCCTCTTTAAGGTGCTGTGACAAAAGAGGTTTGGCCAAAACAGATTACTAAAACAATTTTTGCTTCTCAGCTATGATATGTCTGCCTCCACAACTCTGTCATGTGGTTTGACACTCTTCTCTAATTTTATAAATTGTCTCACTTTTTATATATTCCAGATAGGTCCAACTTTCAGCCAGGAACTTCTACACTTAAAGTTTTACCTTGTGGCCCAAAACACCTCCCTGGAAATAATTTACACTTAAAGGAGTTGTAAAGGTTTTTTTTTTTGCTGAAATTACTGTTTACAGGGTATAGAGACATAATAGTTAACTGATTGATTTTTATCTATTTTTAATCATTTTTAAAAGGAATCATATAATGTGCCTGCAGTTTCAGTTTCGTTTTTCATCTAGTTTCATGCATGTGTGAAGGCCAGAGACACAGAGCCAATACAGGGCAATGTTCGTTTTTAAAATGAAACTGATTTGTTCTGAGGGGTTTTAGACACACCGTAATCACACCTTCTTGATTAGAGACCACAGAGAGAAGCTCCCAGTACTTTTTTCATAAGGAAACAGACAAGCAGGAAGTGTGCAGAACAGAGAAGGATTACAGCAAAAATGAACAATGAGGACATTGAAACCAGGACTGCATTAGGGTAAAATAAGCTATTTAGCTAAAACAATGTTTGACCCTTTAAAGGTTAGGTCACCAAATTCAAGATTGTAAGCCAAGGTGGCATATTACTTTCTCACATATTCCTGGGTGGAACCTTTCCCTCAATCATCCAACTTAAAGCAACCTTATTACTTTTTGTATCAACTTTTTTTTAGATACTTTGCATTGCTCCAAGCCATTTCTACCCCCCTATACTCGCTCACTATACAACTGGGCAGATCTCAGGTGGAGGTCTTTTCGTTTGGTCAAGCTCTGATTTAACTGACATCTCTGCATATCTACAATACAATGGCTTTAGACCCTTTAATACAACTTGACAAAAATGGACAATCTTTTTCCCTTCCCTGGAGGAGGACCTCTGGGAGGACTTGCACTAGGTTTGGTTTACAGAAGTAATTGGCACTGCAGACAAATGAATTCAGTTTGTTTGCCAAAGTCATTATACTCCATTGAAATTATATTGGATAGGCTTTTCTAGCTCATGTCTTCCAGACGTTTTGAACTTTCCCCGCTGATTTATCCTACTGTACTCGGCTACATAATTTGTTGGTGTATAGATTGGAGTTTAAGGGCCCCACAACTCTGAAGGTGTGTATGCTGGGGCTCATTGATTCATTTATGTCGTTTGACAGGCAAAAAACATGTTTTGTTTAGTACTTTTCATATCCTCCTTAAGGTAATTACTTTAAACTGTAAAGATTCTACTCTGCTGCAAAACCAACCAACTTGTTAGACATTAACAAGCGTTTGTCTAGACCTAAAATTTAATTATTAAAATTAAAAGCAGAGCCTTTCCCCAAAAACTCTATACATTGGCAAACAGTGGCTGAACACAGTACAGAACCCCCTGCTGACAGATAACCTAGTGGGGTAGGCCAAATATTCATATGCCTCACGTTGTAAAGTGCTGTGCAAACTGTTGGCGCTATATAAATCCTATGTAATAATAATAATGATAATACTGCAGATACCAATTATATTATTATTATTAGTGGCCTTACAGCCCTTACAAAGTTTGCAGAACTTGTGACAGAGAGAAGTCATACTCAAACATATGAATTAACGTGTGCAATATGTGTTTGAGTTGTATTTTCCTACATTCGTTATGTTTGTATATGACTTATTTCTAAAATGCAAGAATAAATAATATATGAAAAAAAATAAAAATGATTATATTGCATATTTGAACTTCTTTTAGATCCAAGATAACAATGCCAGTTTAAGTATTCACTTTGAGCCTGAAGTGTCTGGATACTTTACAAACCCCTTCATCTTCATAAATGAATATAAAAGACTGAATATTGCCCATTTGTGCGCAATATCTTCTCATTTGCTTTAATTTCTTCCTTCCTTCCGCCATTTCTTTTAACTCACGTTGCTCAATGTGTTTTTTTTTTTTTTTTTTTTTACATATATACACAATTTATTCCTCTCTTGTGGGAATTGATGCTTTTTTCCTCAGTTGGAAAGCTCTCAGGTCAGCTTTTAAAGACTGCACAGTGACAAATTATTTTCCGAGCTGGGCATTCATTAGCTGTGAGTGCTCAGTGCCCTGGCACACCTTCTTGTTTGTTTTAAGACATTTGAATCTCAATTTTCCCCGGGTAGAGGGCAGCGTAGAAACTGAGTATCCTGCCCCTCGCACCCCCCCTTCTCTGCTCTGTTTCTTCAAGGCAGGAAATTAATCTCTAGAGACTATAAATCACGCTGTTTATTAAAAGAATAAAGAGCTTTAACTAACAAGAGGTTTTGTCAGCGCTCCATAAATCTGCTCTCCTGCCTTTTGGACACCCATATGCGCTTAATTCATATGTATAAGTCCGGAGCGTGAATATAATACTTGTCCATTAAATTCTTCTTGACCTGATTAAAGTCATTAGCTGTGAATAATTATCTCTTTTGCGTTTCTATGCTGAGCCAATATAATGCAAATGGCCTCATCTTTACCACGGATGAGAAGTGTTTGCAAGGCGATTGGTTTCAAAAGAGTGTTCTCTTCTTAATAAATCAAACCTGAGCGCAGTCTTACGGTAAAAATGAATGTGTTTTAATAGAAAGAATAGCATATGCTCTTTTTCTTGCGGAACTGCATGGTAACATAAAAGGAGATGAAGATTGCCTGTCTTATTTTGCTGGTGCAATAGTAATGACATTTACACTAACTTCTGCAAATGCTGTATTTAGATTATAGACCTAAGTTTCTATAGATCCAATCCTTGCTGAGTCCAAATTAAATTACAGCTTTTGATCTAATTAAAAGGAATTATGAAGTTATAAGTAGTCAGATTTGCATTGTGAATGATTGAATTTTGGTAGGTATTAATGTTCCAATATTGTCTACCAAATGCTTTTTATTTTTTAAGCATTTACTAAATGTGGCTATAGTAATCCACAATCAAGGTCCGTGCATACTTGTTTAGTAATAAAGTCTTGGTTTAGTCAAATTTGTATGTAGAAACACTGATGGTTAGAAAAGAGATCCCCACACAAAGGGGGTTATTTACAAAAGGAAAATCAACTTTGCGCTACAAGTGCAAACTACAAGTGCAAAGTGCACTTAAAATTGCACTGAAATTGCACTGAAAGTGGACTTGGAAGTGCAGTCGCTGTAGATCCGAGGAGGACATACAAGGAGAATAAAAAGCAGCATTTTAGCATGCACATGATCGGATGATAAAATCAGCAGAGCCTTCCCTCATTTCAGATCTACCCCTCAGATTTACAGCGACTGCACTTCGAATTACGCTTTTTCAGTGCGAATTCATGTGCACTTTGCACTTGTAGTTTGCACTTGTAGTGCAAAGTGGATTTGCCTTTCGTAAATAACCCCCAAAGACTGATTTATATTGAGAGATTTGACTGTAAATAATATGACAGGTACAGTAATATGTCCAAAGTTTTGGAGTGATGGTGAGTTCTGCAGAAAGGAAAATTTGTCTGATGACCCTATCTGTCTATGTTTTGTGGGAATACAAACTCCTCCATTCTCCCATATGTAGTACAGAGTTTCACGTGTGACACGCTCAGCTTTAGCTGTTAGCCTGTATGCTGAAATATGTTACCAAAAAATGTAGCTGGAGGCTAATTCGCTAATTGTCCTGGGCACTGAACCCAGTATTCCAAAACTATGATGTATCGGGGGTATCGCCATGCAAGCTGTACCACCTGGGTTTAGCACCAACCTTATTTCCACAGTTGCAGCTCATACATTTTTTTATTTCACCATGTTTTCATCATGACCTCTACCCAAAACTAAAAAAGGAAACTCACCTGCTATTCTGACAAGTGTAGGAGAGGTCAATACACTATACAAGTGCAATGTGTATTGTTGCAGTCCCAGTTTTCCTCAGCACTACAAAGCAGCTGAAAACCTATGCCCAGTTTTGCGATACTAGCTGGTGATTGCTCTCAGGGTGTGATATAATGCAAAGAATAAACTCCAATAGTGCAAGTATCATCCAAACTTTTATTACATAATCTAAAAACATGCTTTTGAACATAACATGTAAGGCAGAGACTGTACACACTTATGTCAGACAATGTACCCTAACCAAGGAACATAGCTATTCAACCAATAAGTGTGTACTGATTTTTCCTACATTAAGATCAGACTATCTGAGTTACCACATTCGTATAATCCTACCCTTGGTAAAGCTGATCATCTCAACCTCTATAGATATAGACTGTATGTCTATGTGCATGAGTTATTGGTATCCAAATATTATAGTAGCTTTTTTCTATAAATTTATTTTAGCTCCAACCTAGCCATCCAGAGCAGGCAGAGATTGACCGGGCTAATAAAAAGGCATACACCACATTTATTTTGACTACAGCCAGTTTCCAGGCTTGGCAGTAGGTCCACAACTAGTGCCTAATTAACCCACTGAAGCTGAACAGAAGGGGTGTGCCCAGAAAAATTTGTCCAGAGTAGGGACCCTCAGGGACCATATTTAGCCTGAGCAAAGTTCAGGATACAATGAGGGGCTCCAATAGAGTGACTAATAAATGTCATGCCATGTTTAAACTGTACTAAATTGGAATCATTTTCTGTGAAGCAGTCTTGACAAAATTGATTTGATCAGCAGTAATCAAAAAACTTGTACTTGTATAAATGGGCTTTTCTGCATTTCTTTGGTAGAAAAGGTACATTGTTTTTATACTTTTCCTTCATAGAAAGAGAGAAAAGGGGGGTGGGACTTTAAATTAAATATATGGCAGTAAATGAATAATAGGTGAACAGCAGAGCTTTAATAGATGTTGTAGGTATAAACAGACAGTTGCAAAAATCAAATACAGCGATGCACATAATGCTGGCAATACACATGAAGGTAACATGTCTCATGATAGAGCCACTGGTAATAATGGTTAATTTGATAAGCAAGGTAATAAACATAAGCATGATGATAACAATTATGTCTCATCGGAGACTAAAAATAAAGTTCTGTGGTTCACCAAAGGCAATTGGATAATAAAGTAATTAAAAGTAATGCCTGCAGGACCTGTGGCTTTACTGAGCGTGAAATAATGGATGCAGCATAGTAACTTGAAAATCATCTGTATAGATAGAGAACATGGCATCAAAAAATCTTCACATGTTTCGTGGCTGAACACCACTCATCAGGAGCATGCGCGTGGTATGTCTAGAATAAGAATTAGAAGTAATGAATATGTATAAGGGCATGGACAGGCAAGGGTAAAGAACCCGACACGTAATGTGATAATGGGGTGTCTCATGCTTGCGGTAACACCTCCAACCAGGAGCCGAGGTGGACATCTTGACAGGGAAGACCCATACAGGCAGCACTTGAAGTCGGCATGAAAACACGGGGCATCTGTGTAGTGGAGTGAAAGAAAAGATGAGACTGAGGGATGGAAGGAGGTGAAAGTAAAAAAGGGGACGAGAGATGGTGGATGGGAGTAGTGCTAGGATAAAGGCTGGAAATCTAGGATAGCCAGTGGGAAGGAAGTGGCGAGTGAAAGACCCAAGGTGACAACAATAGTGTGACAGTGGTTATAGCAAGTGAGCCGTGACGGAGAACGTTGGGTTACCTCGATAGGAAGAGGGATCTGGGTATCAAGAGAGTGTTCCAAATGGTGTGCAGTCCAGTGAACAGAGAGCCTTAAGTAACAGACAGCCCAAGGAGGCTCCCTGATGTACCTCACCGGCGGAAACGCCCCATCACGCCGTGATGCAGGAAGTGGAGACCGGTCACCATCAGTCAGAGCCGGCAATCGGCACCCGGAGTCTCTCTCCATGGCTCACGAGTATTGAAACCAGCTAAGCATGGAAACGTCACCTTGGGTCATTCACTTCCATTACAAGTGGGATGAGCACGAACACAAAGACAGTGCCATGTAACATTTTGTCAATGACATACTGTATGTACTATAACTGCTCCCTGTGTTCAAAATCCAGGACACAAGATCTGACACTATAGACATGACATAGACTAATGTCCTTAAAATAACTAGTTTTATTCAGATCAGTCCAACCAACATCCGTATCATATTTTTATAAAGTTTTTAACATTGACTATCTTTTTATTTTTATTTTTTTTAAACATAACTTCTTTAACTTTTCAGCCGAGATTGCTGTAAAGAATTGTTCTTTTGAAGGAGTATTTAATTTCCAAACATTCAGAGGTGTGAAAAAAGTATCCTATATTAATCAGGAGTGGAATTTGTATATTCTTCTTTTTATTGGTTGTGATCTGATATTGGAGCGTGTAATGCATCAGACTGATTTGATTCTGTGTTGTACTTGTCAGCAAAATATAATGAAATGATGAAAAGATTCATCACATCACCAAAAATCACCTTTCATATTTTCAGCAGATACATATTTTCTGTTAAACAGTTCATCGGCTCTGGAAGAAAACAAGAACACAGAGTACCAGCTGAGATAGACAGTAATCAAAATTTGTCAAATTAATTAAAGGCTGAGTAAACATAAACAAGAGCTTTTAATAGCATTCCTGGATAAATATGTAAAAGTTTCAGAAGGCTATTAGAAAATATGTTCACATTAGTCAAGTGTTTTGAGTGTGTGTTGGGGGGGGGTAATTTCTTATGTATCTTAACTTTCTACTAATGTTTGTACCTCATTTAGTTGACATAACATGCAAAGCACTTTTTGCTGTTCAAACTACAACACAGTATTTGTCCCAGTTACCAAACAAGAGGGATCATTTAAACCCTATTCAAAGCCTGGTACACACTGGAAGTTATTTATTTTTGTTCAACTTAGCAGGCTGAAGGAAAAAAAAAACTGAGATTGCCGTACTAACACAAGTAATGTTTGGTGCGGCGGTCTTCCCCTTTGCCAGAACATACTGATCGGATGCGAGTCAGATGCTCGTTTTCCAGCATGCCTGTTCGACAAAAGCTGGTCCTGAGACTGGTTTCTGTAGAACAGAGAGCTGTACACAAGGGCCGAAAAATGTCTGGTTCCTGCTAAACCAGCCGATTTTGCACAATTTACGACCGGTTTGTACAAGGTTTAACACTCTGTCAATCAAACGTGTTTCCTGTGAAAACTAAACAAACATTAGAGCAGCACCTCCGTGTGCACTATAAAGTTGCCTTGTTCACTTATACCAGGTTAGTCCCAATATTCTCAACCGTTCTAATTCCTCTAACTGACATGTAGTATTCTGTTTTTGATATATGCATTTTTGCTACCCCCAAGATTCAAATTAAAGTGATACTAAAGGTTTGTTTTAAAAATAAAATAAATAACAAACATGTCATACTTACCTCCAGTGTGCTGTTCGTTTTTGCACAGAGTGGCTCCGAATGCCGTCATCTTGGGTCCCCCAGTGGCTCTGGCAGCTCCTCATCGCATCAGATAACCCCCTAGGAGAAGTGCTCTCCCAGGGGGTTACCTTGCGGGCACGCTCCCGTGTCCAGCATTTGGCGTCCATAGCTGCCGTATGCAGGACTCGGCCCCGCCCCCGAAGCCTGTCTAATTGCATTTGATTGACAGCAGCAGAAGCCAATGGCTGTGCTGCTATTAATCTATCCAATCAAGAGCTGAGAACACTGGGCAGAGAGACTGCGTCTCCTCGCCGTGAGAGATTTCAGGGATCAGGTAAGTGAAATGGGGGCTGGGGGGCCGGTGACTGCCAGAAGTTTTTTCACCTTATTGTATGGGATGCATTAAGGTGAAAAAAACAGGAAGGTTTACAACCCCTTTTAAGTTAAACAAAGTCAAAATAATTGCATGGTAACCTCTTTCTATCTAATAATCCCGTAGCTCCTTACTTACTAAATTTATGAGCAATTCTTATTTATCTGGCAGCAACTCCATATGACCCATATACAAGGCAATGTGCTTCATTGCTTTGAGACTGAAAAACTCTGCGAGTTCTGCAGGAATCGGACAAATTTCAATATGTGTATATCAACACATGTATCAAAACTCACATTGTGTATCCATCTTAAGACTTCTATGCATGGGGGGGATACTGTATTTGTTCCCTAAATTACCTATTACCAACAGATTACCCACAATTTATTGCCTATGCTAATCCAAACCATTTCTGCTTTGCTAGAGAGGACACCCTTCTTTAAATGGGATTTTAATATTGCCTTTGAACCTTCTCATCCAGACATACCTCACACCTTGATTAGAGGAAAGGACTTGCAAAGTGACTGAACTAACCATCCAAATTCCCCACTTTGAAGGACTATACAGTATCACTCCACCCCTCCCATGCCAACCTCAAGCTAAGTGGGAGGAATTACAAAACTTTTTTTTGCCTACAGACCAAACATTTGCTAAACCTATTGTAATAGTGAGAGTCCCTGTCTCAGGGAAAGTTGGTTTAAAATGAAAACGTGACTCTCCAAGAGTCAGTTTGAGAAGTTTTCACTGGATTTGGCAAGTCCTGGATTGAGGCTGGAAACTTGAAGACTCCAAAGAGCATTGGGTGTGATGAAGTCTTCAGTCTAAGGCAGATCTAAGCATAGTTTAGAAGTTGGTTTTGGAGCCAGGAGAGAAGTGTGCTCCTGTTTAGGAAGCAAGGCAATATCCTAGAGATGGCACTTCATGTGGGAAAGGTTCCAGGGCAGTGGACTGAGATTTGCACCAGCTGAGAGAGTCTGGGAGACCATAGCTGAGACAACTGGGAGAAAGGGTCCTGGGGACTGGAGGAAACCATGAGCCTCAGAGGAGTGATAAAGCCTGGAGGAGAACCCCTTCCTAAAGGCTAGGAACAGGCCTGCACAGCATGGTACTACGACTGAGACTGAGTGAGCCGTGAGAGCCAGGTGGCTTGGCATTTTTCTATTTACATCTTTTTACTGGAGAAGAACCCTGTGTGGGCAATCCGCATGTGTATGAACTTTCATTTTGTTACCTTTTAATAAAAATGGCCTACTACGCCCTAAAACTGAAGTTACTGTTTGATATTAAGTCACTGAAAAATGCTACCCCTGAGCTAGACATCCCTCCCATGTTACACTAGTTTTCCAGATAATTATATCAATGAGGAAATAAGCCAGGAAGACTCTAGGCAAAGAATTAAGTCGCACTAAGATGTCGTAAAGCATACTACCAAAGACATTGAACTTGTTTTTCACACCTATTATCGATCCCTATACAAAGGGACTGACCTCACTGACCCTCACCAGGTGACCAAACATGACAATCCAATCCAATACTATTTAAACTTTATGACTCAGCCCTGCATAAATAAAGGTGAATGTCCCAGCATCACACAACAATACACTGATTAGAACAGGTTTAAATCCTCAAAACTGTATCTTAGAATTATGTCTCGTGTTCTATGTATGGCAATCAGACATATGGTGAGCTACTAAAATAGTCCAGATTATTAGTACCCTATCTTGCTTCCTCACTTTCTCTAGATGATGCATGATTGCTTTATTCTTCCATCTCACCATCCCTTTTCTATATTTATGCCCTTTCTCCCCAATTTCCCTAATATCTACCCCGCTACCCTCTTTCCTCATCCACCATCGAGTCTCGTCCTACCTCCTTTTCCTAACATTTTCACTTTTGTGATCATGCTTATGATGCCTGTTTCCATCTGGGCCAAGCACTGCAACTCAGATTAAACTCATGCCTTGTACACACGGCTGGACTTTCCGAGGGAAAAAAATTCTGGCAGGCTTTTTTTCTCGGAAAGTCCGGCCGTGTGTAGCCTCCATCTGACTTTTTTTGTCAGAAGTCCGACAGACCTGGGGCCCCGTACACACAAGCAGACAGATTTGTTCAAATCGGTCGGACAGACCGATTTGAACAAATCTGTCTGCTGGGATATATTGGTTTGATCGTGTACACACGATCAAACCAAAATCCCCGCCGGCAGACGGCGCGCGGACGTATCGGTGACGTGGCGGTGACGTTGACGCCGCCACGTCACCGCACCAGGAAGTGAGTTACTTCCGCGCATGCGTCGAACCAATTCAACGCATGTGCAGGCAGATATGTCTGCTGGTTAGCGTACTAACCAGCAGACATATCGGGCCGACGGGTTCCCAGCAGACAGATTTTAAAGCATGCTTTGAAATCTGTCGGTTGGCCAAATCCGTCTGTTTGCCCGTACACACGATCGAATCTGTCTGCTGAGACGGTCTGTCAGACCGTTTTCAGCAGATAGATTTGATCGTGTGTACGCGGCCTTAGAGAACCTGTTCTCTATCTTTCCGTCGGACTTCTGATGGACTCACGGCGGACTTTTGCATGGTCCAAGGCCTTGGAGAACCTTTTCTGAATTGTGTGAAGCTACTAACCACGTGGTATCAACATTTTTTTTCCGCGTAACTTTACCTTTGTGAGACACAATCACCTGCCTTTGTATTTGACCTATACCTACAGTATTTTCATTTTCGTGCCTATATTTGTATGTTTTACCCTTAAATGATACAAAACAGTAAACATTTAATATTCAAGCTGTTCTACTGTGCAGCTCATATGGCTTGGCAAATTTCCAAACAGCAGCCTTATTGATGCTACTAGTCTTTCTTCTAATCTCACTACTAACATTTTTAATAATATATGTTGTGTAAACTCATGACTCCAGTTTATTCCCTTTAGGTAATGGCAGCATCTTTAAGATTAAAAGAACATCTTTACTTTATATATTAATTCTCAGACTTTTAAAAATGTTGCTGTATATATACAGCACAGTGATTAGTTTGGAAAATGGATGGTTTGTAGATTTCTATTTCATGCAGTGTTACAGCTGTGCTGGCTTTGATTTCCCTGCTGTTTTGCATGGTGTTAGAGCTCTGAGAACGATCCCCCCCTGTGAGATACACTTGAAGTCACTTCCCTTTCAATCTCTGCATATATTAATTGCAAGTGCCTCCCTCTTGAGGCATAACCTCTCTACAAGTCAGATAGGGATCATCTGTCTTCGCAGCTCTGATTGTAGCAATATCTCTTGATGATGTTTTATATATATATATATATATATATATATATATATATATATATATATATATATATATATATATATATATATATATATATATATATATACATGACATCATGTGTATATACCATTTTAATAAACATTCAAAATGGCAGAATAACAGAGTGCACTAATATTTCCTTATACTGTAGGCAACTTTAGATATGAAAGGGTCTGGATTTAAATGTCCCGCCTCCTAGGATACCACCCCTGCCTAGGCCTACTCAGACATCATCTCGATGAGACATCATAGTCATGCAAGGCATTCCAATGCTAAGAATGAAGTGGTTAAATTAGACACTCTTTGATTACATCACTTTTCTTACCCTGCTTGCACTTTGGTTTGAGTTTAGATGAATTGTAAAGACAGCAACAAAGAAAGCACAGGTAACTCACAGCGACAAGCAGAGGAGCAGACTGGAATCTTTTATTATACCAAATAATGTGTTATTGACGGTGAGCAATGTGTGGGTGATTGGGTGCTGCCCCTTACTATTCAGCAACTCTAAGCCACATCCTATGTTTGCTATGTAGAATTTCTGCCCTAGATACTAAATTTGCTTAAATTCAAACAAAACAATAGGGTAAGGTATGGGAACTGGAAGGTTAAAGCCCAACTTCAGGAATTATAGAAGGAAAAAAGGAAAAGTTACCCCGGTGGGCTTTGTATTGCAGCAAAACATAAATAAATAAATATTATTTTGTTAATACAAAAGTTTTAATGTAGTTTTATATGTCTCACAAGGAAACGTATCTGATATATTTGAACCAAAACATAATCTAGTAATGGCAATAAAAACATGTACATAAGAAATTAACAGCATATTGATTGGGCCATAAGGGTAAACCGGCAAAAGCATTGCATAATATTATAACAATGGTACACATGATAAATATGATAAAACCCTGACGCGTTTCGACCTTGTAGAGGGGCGGTCATCTTTAGGGGGTAAAAAGGAGATGCTCTAGAATGAAATACATCGTACAGGTGAGATTGTTAAAAAACAACAAAAACACTCTCAACAAAGAAACATCTACCATATTGACAATATTGTGAATGATGAATATATTTATCCTTTCACTAAGGGAAAGGACAAGAGCACTTTTCCATGTGCTGCAACTGTGGACCGACTAGGAACCATGTGACTGCCGCCAGTACACTGCACGAACCCCGTGGAGGCGGGGGAGCTAGGATGGTAAAGGCTCGACTAAGTAGGCAGACCAAAAAAGCTCCGAGCCTGCGAGGGGCCGCACTGATACCCCACGCGTTGGGAAGGCGCGAGGGGGGGGGATCCGGAGGGAGAGACCCTCCGGATGCCCCCCTTGCGCCCCCCCCACGCATGGGGTATCATTTCGGCCCCTCGCAGGCTCGGACAGTATATCCAACAGTATATAATGAAAATTGTAGAGAAATGTTTACTAATGCATTGCAATTTAATTACACCCATTAGATTTTTAGATGACTAAAATGTAGTTTTAGTCGACTAAAGCGTAGGACATTAGTTGACTAAAATGTATTGGAGATTTAGTCGACTAAATACGACTAAAACTAAAACAATTGCAGAAGACTGAGGCCACTTACACACGATCAGACCGGTCCGATGAGACTGGTCCGACGGACTGTTTTCATCCGACCACGCTGAAGTGGTCTGATGGTCTGATGTGCGTACGTACACACCATCAGTCCAAAATCCCATCGGCCCAGAACGTGGTGACGTAGAACACAACGACGTGCTGAAAAAACGAAGTTCAATGCTTCCAAGCATGCGTCGACTTGATTCTGAGCATGCACAGGTTTTTGGTCCGATGCTTTTCTGTACTAACCAGCGTTTTGGTCCGATGGACAGGTGTCCGTCAGACAGATTTTAAAGCAAGTTTTTTAAAACTTTGGTCTGACGGACAACGGTCCAATGGGCCGTATACACGATCAATTTGGTCCGATGAAACTGGTCTTCAGGCTAGTTTCATCGGACCAGTCTAATCGTGCGTACGCGGCCTAAAATGGGACCAAAACAAAATGGCATTTTAGTCCTAAGACTAAACTAAATCGAAATTTTCTGCCAAAATTAACACTGTAGCAAATGTGAAGGTTTTGCACAAATGAAACACTGACTGCAGAATGAATACCTAGATCTCCAAGAGCAATTTGCAACACCGAGGAGACGACAACCTTGAGAGTCTGTCTCCTGCTGACCTAATGCCGTTGATGTAGAAGGTGGAGGGGTAAATGAGGATGAACAGGAAGAAAGCTGGGATAACTGTAGTTGAGGGAAGTGGCAGAGATTCACAGAGAAGGAAGACCGCTCCTTTGTTTGAGCACCCAAACAAAACGGCAAAGTTGAAGATATGCAGGTGTCGAACCCAGAGCTGGTAGCCCTAGATGTCGCTGCTACCCTTAACACCTGGCAAAGCAGCCCATTTAATAGGGATGGTGTGGGTAATAGATGTAAAAATATATATGGGATCCCAGCATTAAATGGGTGGAGTATGCATACTAAACGTACACAGTGAAGGCATAGACCGGTACAGAGTGTTGTGTCTAACAATGAGATCTGGCTTATTTCTCCTCTACCCAGAGATGCTGCTGTTATATTCACAATCCAAACAGTAGTTTCCTGTGGGTATGCAGGAAATTGACTTGTCCAACGTAAATGCACATACAGATGTAGTGAATTTTTCCATGATACCCATTGTGTGAACTTAATTACTCATGCAGCCATCCTAATTGGCTGATAGGGACAGGCCAGGCACAACTGCTGTAGTTGACACATTTTGACCTTTAACAGACTTTGTCGGGATGTACCGGAACACCTTTAGGCAGTGCCCTTTTACTGTGATCCCACTTTATGAAAACCACCTACCTTTTGACTTAAAGGAGCTACGTCAATGCAGGAACAGTCCCATCTGTTTTTCTATTTTTAGAACACTCAAGGATAATGGCTAGGGATGAGCCAAACACCCCCCAGTTCAGTTCGCACCAGCAACAGACAAAAAGTTACTGCGAACACTGTGAGACACGAAAAATCAAGTGTTAATTTTAAAGACTTATATGCAAGGTATTGCCATAAATAGTGTTTGGGGACCCGGGTACTGCCCCAGGGGTCATGAACCAATGCAAAAAAAAGTTTTCTAAACGGCCGTTTTTTTCAGGAGCAGAGACTTTAATAATGCTTAAAGTAAATCCAATAAAAAAGGCAAAAGGACATATATATACGTCCTCTTTAAGAAGCTGGCATTGTGGACGTATGCGCGCCAGCGCGCTTGCCCAACGAGAGCTCCGTGACTCCGACCGCAGTTCCCACAGACTCGATGTCCGTGGGCATACCTGCGATCGTGTCACAGTGAGGAAGAAGTGGGAAATGCTTATGTAAAAAAGCATTTCCCCAGTTTTCCTAGTGACAGGACAGTGTACACAGCTTCCTGTAATCGGAATCTGTGATCACTGTCGTGTCACACATGACCCATCCCCCTACAGTTAGAACACATCCCTAGGCACACTTAACCCCTTCAGCGCAGATGGCATTTGGCAAAGTGTTAGGTTGTGTTATGTGTATTATTCCTGTGATCTCAAATGTGAATATGCTCTGGAGTTTTTATGTTCTCTGCATTTGCTCAATAAAACTTTTGTTTGAGAAAAACCTTCAGCGCCACCTAGTGGTTAACCCCTTCACTACCAGTGTAATTTTCACAGTAATCGGTGCATTTTTATAGCACTGATCACTGTAAAAATTACAATGGTCCCAAAAATGTGTCAAAAGTGTCTGATGTGTCCACCATAAAGTCAGTCATGATAAAAACCGCAGATCGCCGCCACTACTAGTAAAAAAAGAAATAATAATAAAAATTCCGATGAGCCTCCCCACCCGCATATCCCCAAAACCCCGGGTAAGGCTTGTGGGGATAAGACCCTTTCCCCATCCACATGGGAACAAAGTGCTTTGGGGGGACCCACAGCACCCTCCCAATGTTGAGGGTATGTGGCCTGGTACAGTTCAGGAGGGGTGGCTCCCATCCTTTTCTGCAACCTGCCAGGTTGCATGCTCGAAAAAGGGCCTGGTATCTGCTTTTTTTTTTTTGGTGTGGGGTTCCCCTTAAAATCCATACAAGACTTCAAGGGCCTGGTAAGGATTTACATTTTGGCACAGGGTTCCCCTTAACCACTTCAATACACTGTGTTCTATAAACTACACTGCCTGCATTGACTGAATTATAGAGTATGCTGAATGCAGAGTATATATACTGCTGTCAGTGGGGGATTGCAAAAGAGCTGAACATTTGTTAAAAACGGCATGAGGTGTTCCTCCAATCCATGGGGTCTCACCCCCCCAAAAAAGACAAAATAGCATTAGATTGCCTCCACAATCCACAGCAGACCCTTATCCGAGCATACGGCCTGGCAGGCCAGCAAAGGGGAATGAGGAGTTACAGCTCCCCTACCTCCTGAAACGTATCAGGTCATCTGCCCTCACCATGCGGAGGAATGCTTTGATGGAAGGGAACCCTCAACGTAAAGCCATAATGTTAGTATGCATCCCATACTAGCACATTATGTTACCCTTGCCTTAAAACTAAGCCCTCCCGCACTGAGAAGTCAGAGCTGCAGGGGTTCACAGTTTCACCTATGCTGTTTTTGGGTTCACGGACTTCACTCCCGCACATGCGCATAGGAGCCGCCGGTCACAGCACAGGGCTTTGAAGGAACGACACGGGTGGACATTCCTTTAGATCGCATGCACCAGTGATGTCACTGGCTGGATGTATTGTAAATATCTCCATGCACCGTTTAGGAGATAGTTACACTATCTATAGGTAAGACTTATTATAGGCTTACCTATAGGTAAAAGCAAAAGATGGAAGTTTACTTCTACTTTAATGTAAAATGCCTATACTTAATTGTGTAAAACGTAATTGAGATTCAGATTGCTGCAATAAACTACATTTGAATGGAGAGTACAGGTATTGGGTGTCCCCTTCCTTTGTTCTTTGCTAAGCTAAAGTTATTTTGAAGATAGTGAGGAGGAATTATCTAATGGTGAAGAATGACAGTGGAATTATCCTCCATTACTGTTCTTTGATGGTGAATTGATGCTTCGGTCAGAGGTTTTAGACCTTCTGTAAATGAAGAGGTCCATGGGTGACGCTAAGGTTCCATCTTCTTCTCCCCACAGTGTGAAGGTGTCTTAATGGTAAAGAGCATTTTGATTAACATTTGCACGCTGTTTGAAAAATAAGGACACATTTTATGAGTGATAAGTGTTGGTAACTCATGATTTAAAGCTTGAAATACTAACTATTTTATTTCAAAAAGTAAAAAAAAAAATCACATTGGTTGATCACAATTCTCTAGATCATATTGTTCATTTAATAGGATTTCACCACTGTTTTTTTTTTTTTTTACATTATTTCTTGGTTGATCACGTTATTTAATTTAATATGGTTCATTTGATTATTGAAAAGTTATCAATAATTTTTTATTTGTTTTTGTATATGGATCTATGGATCATGTTTTTGCAATTTTATGATTTTTTTTTAAATTTTTTATTATTATCTTGGTTAAGAACATGTTGATGCAGTGGAAGAGCGTGAGCGCTGCATGTTTTCACCTTTGTTGTTGTGATAGATTTTGGTGTTCGTTAGCTCCCCACAGTGCGTTTCATTTCTTTTTCGGCATATCTCTGCGCTGTAACATATTGTAGATTTATCTATGTGCAACAGTGATGATGTCGCCACTATTTTTAGAAGGTAATATCTGAGTTTGAAATAGCACCTGGGGCCCACATTGTGTTTTTTACATCCACTGTGGTTATTAGGAATTTGGAATGTATTTACAGTAAATTAAAGTTTCTGTACTTGAAGTACAGCTTTCATTGCTTATCTGTTGACAAATTTTAACATGGTTAATGTATCTATACCAAGAGCTAGGAGAGGAACCAATTAACACTAAGTGCTAAGTGCTTCTATAAGTAGAACAGTGTTTTAGGATTATCATGAACACTGTGCTCATTTGAACATGTTTTCAGACAAGACTGCTTAAAAAACGCAGTAAAAGCCACGTTTTTCACAAGTCTTTATGCATGTTCACATTTCTCTGGCGTTATTGCATTATGTTGGTCAGAATATTATTCTATTCCGGTCATTAGAATGCATTAACTTGCAAACGGACCTAAGGGAGCCTAGTGTTAACGCACATTTAGGCATGTTTGCACATTTTTCGGCCCAAACACTCCTCTCCTGAATGTGCAAGAGATGTTTTATTTCTGCCTCTAAATGCCTGTAAAGGCCTATGTGTGCATGGACACATAGGCTAAGGCCTGGTTCACACCTATGTATTTTTTAGTGTGTTTTCAGTCCATTTAACATGATATCCTTTGGGTCACGTTCACATCTGTGCATTTTATGGAAAGGGCCAGGGAACTGCAGGTTGTGTTTTTGGTTCCATAGACCTCAATGGTGCATCAACTGCAACCTGCATAGGCCTTACATGGAAGGGCAATTTAGGGTCCATGCACACTAGCGTAAAAAAATAATAATTCTACCCTAAAAGCTCCTTATCTCCTGTACAAAAATGCTCTATATAAGGGAACCGGCGGCTTTTTAAGCCCAGTGTGCATGGAACCTTAAAGGCAGACAAAAGAAAATCAAATACCTGTAAAACAGACATTTTGTGCTTGTGCTGTAACGTTTGTTCCTCTCCATGTTCTAAAAGACCTGGTTGATCCCGTCCGTTCCTGTGTCTCCTCCTGTCTGTGCTCACCACGGTAAACGTGACTGCTCTGTCCTGATTACCATGGTCCATTTATGTGCCTCTCTTCTCTCTCCCCCTCCCTCTCTGCCTGTCCACTCAGGAGTCTGTATTATCCATCTTCTCCCTGGCCCTCCAGCTGCTATACCTGTAAAATTTCTATTGACAAATCCTGTAGTCCCCTTTCTTACACGAAGATCTAATGTGCAGTGTATTTTTTTTTTTTAAATGGTTCAGTGATTCATTGGGCAATTGCGTGACCTCCCGCCACCCCCCTCTACCCATGGCTGTCATCAGCAAGGGAAACACAGCCCCTCCCACTGTAGTGCTCGGATCAAGGAGGAAGAGTGCCGGAAGGTCACATGAGCGCCCCGCAGCGTTGTTGAGGTATTTCACTGAATCATTTAAAAAAAAAACCACACACCGTACATTAGATCTTCATACATGAATGGGGATTACATGATTTGTCATAGGTGAATTAATAACCACTTTAAGGTATTAGAATGAGTTAATTCATTCACATAATATCAAACTCTGCTAAATGAATTTCTGTAGAACAATCACCTGCGGCCTGGAAATAGTGTTCAGTGTGTCGTGGAGGTGGTAAAGCAAAAGCCGTTTAGTACAGAAGATAGAGCTGGATATATTTGCTTGTGCGAACCAATTAATTTTGTTTCAAAGTACATTGATAAAAGAAAGTGATATTTCAACAGAGAACCTTCACTGTGTATGACCTACTGGTTTTGATAGTGTTAATTATTGTAATATTTATTGATAAAATACCCAAGGCTCATCATGATAATAAAACTTGTAGTTCATGGGAGACAAGTTGCTATGGATACACCTGTGTGTTCATTATCCACATTATGACACTGACCTGTAATTGGTGATCTACGGTGTGTGTGTGTGTGTGTGTGTGTATAATTAATATATATATAGTGACATGGGGGCAATTAGAGTGTAAATACATTTTATTGACGTCAATGCTAGCCCAATTTTTTTACCACGTATTAACATAAAGTCCATAAACTTGCCCACACGGGTTTTCGGTTGCACACAACATCCCAGATAGCAAGGATAACTTGTCACAAATTTGTGACAGTGTTAAATTGTAAGTCTGTTAAGTTGCTGCACATTTTCACTGGCAAGTTTTACACTTAAAGAGCACTTGAAGCATAAGTTCTAGGTGACACTTTTCCAATTTTGTAGCAAATTTGCGTGACAAATCCCTATCAAGAGCAAAGTTGCAGTGGTGAGTACACAGCAAGAGCTCTGCAAGTCTACTCATGAAAATTATGCCACAGTGACCCCTGTGGTAGGATGACTATTGCACAACATAACTGAACCAGAACTTGCAGCAGACTTGCAGAATGTTTGGAAAGAAAGTTGATCTGGAGTCATGCAATGTGGATTTGCTGCAATTGTGCAACAAACTTGGGAGGCTTGGCAAGTCTAGCAAGAGCTTAGCAAGTCATTTTTAAACTTGCAGTACAATTGCTTGCAAGAATGCCACCTGGCTCTCTCATCTCTTCTATGTATGCAGCTTCACTTTGATGTACACAGCTCCTCTTTAGCACACACACAGCTGGACAGGTCCACTCATGGCCTCTAGGTAGTTGTTCTCCTGCCACCCCAGACTCTCTGACTCTTCTAAAACTCAGACTCCTTCCATCCCCTGGAATCCCAGTTGCCTCAGCTCTCTTAGTCACACAGACTCTCTTGGCTGTCCCATGGGCATGGAATCTCAAGCACATGGAGTATTGTCAAGTAAATTGCCTCTGTCTCTAGAAAGGCTCACACATCTGTCTTCAGATGGGAGCACACTGCCCAACTGGCTGGATTCCTGAGCTATTCTAAGCCCTTTTCTATAAAGGCTGTGTGCACCTGGACACACACCTTGCTGGTTTTTCACAAAACCCGGACACTAGTGGGTTGGAGATTTTTTCGCTCTTGACACACTTTGAAATCGCCAAACTACGTAGCCCAATCCAGGAATACCAAAATCTAGAGACAAGTGTAAAAACTGTTTTCTCCACTAAAAATCACTACTCCGTAGTGCCACTGTGAACCCTGTGTCCTTTTTCTAACCATTATCCTACTGTCAGAATATGCAGTGTGTATGCACACAGTAGCATTGCACCAATACCGGTATCGGTGCAGATTATAAGCATTTACATTAGTATTGTACGCGTACAAATGCTCCGATACTAAAACCGATACCTTTAAGTCTGGGTTCACATATGTGTGGTGCAAGTTTCACTGTGAGAGTCTGCTGCGATTTTGTTCAACAGTTCAGGTGCAAATTTTTAAAGTGTAGGACACTGGAAATCGCGCCTGAACCAGACTGAAAATCATACCTGCTTCTTATTAAAATCGCACTGCGGACGGTCTGCACATAACCACATAAAATATATTTAGTATTAGATTAATATATTAGCTTATTTAATAATGTGTCGCGTGTCCAAGCAATAAAACGCTGAAGTGTGAACGGGGCCCACAGAAGGGTGCAGGTTCAGCTTGTGACCTCATACGTATGAAGATCATTAACTGCACACCAGTTTCCATTTAAAACATCAACGCCTTTATTCTGATGTGTAATGCCGTGTACACACAATTGGACATTGCGACATCAAAACCGTGGATTTTTTTCTGACGGATGTTCGCTCAAACTTGTCTTGCATACACGGTCACACAAATATTGTCGGAAATTGCGACCATCAAGAATGCAGTGACGTACAACACTACGACGAGCTGAGAAAAATGAAGTTCAATGATTCCGAGCATGCGTCAAATTGATTCCGAGCATGCGCAGAATTTTTGTGCGTTTTTAACTGTGTACACACGGTCGGAACCAGCTCTCAAATTTTTGTTGTCGAAAATGGCAAATGTCCGATGGAGCCTACACACGGTCGGATTTTCCGACAACAAGCTCACATCAAACCTTTGTTGTCGGAAATTCTGATCGTGTGTACGCGGCATTAGGCTGCTTTTACACTGAGGCAAAGGGGGGCGTCGGCGGTAAAGCGGCGCTATTTTTAGCACCGCTTTACCATAGTTTTTTGTGACACTTTTCGCCCACTAGTGGAGCGCTTTTAACCCCCGCTAGCGGCCGGATAAGGGTAAAAAAAAACTGACGTTACGAATATTGCATATTCGAGTATTCGCAAATAAATCGAATATCGCGGTGAATATTCGCTATTGCGAATATTCATATTTTTTCAAATTTATTTTTAAAACAGATCACATCCTAGTGATCTCCATTGACGTCTAAAAGCATTGCTGGTATGATTAGAGACGCTGGGCCGAGTAGCTGAGGTGATCCTTTTATGTTGCCGAATATTCGCAATGCGAATATTCGTCTTCCGAATATTTGCGAATACTTTCTCTGCCCTTCTGTGTTTTGTGTATAGAAAAAAAAAAAAAAATTGGCTTTAGTTTTAGTCATATACGTTTGTGTAAGTAGAGTTAGTGTTTAGTGCATATTAGTTTAGTAATCCAGGAAATGATCTCCGTTTTCGCGTGTTGACGAGAATTTCGCAAAATTTTTTTTTTTTGATAAAATATCACGAATATTCGATATTAACGAATATTTCGCGAATATTCTTCTATATATACGTGAAATATCGCAAAATCGAATATGGCGTATTCCGCTCATCACTACTGCCCATTAATTTCAATGAGCAGGGGCACTTTTGCATTGGAAAATACCATAATAAGTGTATACTGCTCAATAAAATCCTTTTTAAAATGCAAATGCAGCATTTTAGATCCTTCAAATATTAAAGCGCGGGTTCCGCGGGAATACGTTTTTTTTTCATTCTCCCGCTGTTAACATAGTAAATCGTGTACTCACCAGTCCGATTATTGCAGCCGTCGGCATTCTCATTTCCCCGCAAAAGATATTTTATAAAAATGATAGATGGACGTTTCCATCTTAATTGTGGGCAGTCTGAAGCCCAACAGGATTTCCTTTCGAGATGCGGTGAATGCTAAAGTTCCAGCATTCACCGCTCTATCCGCAGTTTTGTCGGCGAGCCGCGCCGTCAACACTGCACAGTTGCCATCCCGTCATGTGACGTGCAGAAATAACGCGAGACTTCTTCTGCTGTGATCTAGAGAATACTCTCCTGGGCAGCGTCACGCTGTGATCCCAGAAATCATTGTGGTGATCGCAGCTGAAGCAGGACTCGGACCACTGAATGACGGTATGGAAGCGATTTTATTTTTTTGGACAACGAACTGTTTAAAGATACACTGAGCCCTTGTGTTTAAAGCGGACTTGCAAATTAGGGTGAACCTCCGCTTTAACTGTATATAGTCGTGCTGAAAACATTTATGAAATCCACCTTCCTTATTTCCTTCCAGCACCTTGCAGCCCTCCAAGTCTTGCGTTTTAGAAAAGTCACTTAGGACACTATCCTCAAGGAATTTGTATGTTCTCACTTTCCGTGGGTTTGTCAGGGTGCCCCAGTTTCCGCCTACAATCCAAAATCATACTGGTAGAATAATGGGCTTTTCCTGAAAATTGGCTTTAGTGTTTGTATGAGTTTGGGGACTGTGACTGACTTGGGACAAAGAATGATGTGAATGTTTGTAATGTAATTTTCCAGCACTATATAAATGGGGGAAATAAATAACTGCAATGTTATGGGCCTTTAATGTACCGTAAATGTTGGAATAGCAATGTTTCATTTCTTCTTAAATAGTTTTTAGGGATTGTTTCATTTACAGTATATTATAAATAATTTGAATACTAAATATAATAACATTTTAAAGAAACATATTACAAAAAAATAAAAATACATGGTACAGCATGGGTGAAGATGAAAAGTTGTAGTATTTGACTTGAGATGTGCATCTTTGCATTAGTATGCTATAGGCAAGGATGATCTGGCAATTGGTGGAAGTGTTTGCTGTGCATTGAGTCAGCAACTGACACAATATATGGCAGGCAACATAATATTGCAAAAAGCAAATGTTTTTCTGGGCCTTGTTTTTTTTGCAAACAGTCTTAATTTCCCTCGGTATCCATAATTATTTATTAGCCGGGCAGGTTCAATGTGGTATTTCTGTTTGCTTTCTGGTGTTATATGACACTCTAATTCTAGAGATAAAAAAAACAATGTTTGGATTTTTTGGGGGATTTATGAATGTTGGTTAAGTCTTTGACTATAATTAAATATGCTGGAATGTTTAGTGATGATGAGTATCCATTTATACAGATAATTATGTATCTGATGTGTATTCTCTTTACTAAATTATTTACCACACATCAGTAGAGGTGCTACAGTATACAAATAAATTATGATATTGGAGCACAATCAATTGCACATTACATTTACAAAAGAACATGCTTATCCAGCTATGATTATTGGGTAGCTCAACAACTTGGCAATTTGAAACATGAGGTGTTAATCCCCGATTTAGGCCCATTTCAAACGTTTTGATGAACTCTGCTTGCTCAGCAGGGATCGCTCCGTTTATCCCCGCTGGTTCGGCACATTACAGGTCTGTTTCTGCTCGTGCACGGACAGACCTGTTAGAGCCCTGCTCTCTTTTCTTTGGGGGATTGGATAAAAATGGACAGGCAGGCATGTGCGAAAGAGCCCTAACAACAAAGCAATAAAAGCTAATCTGCAATTTGTAATTCACACAGAAGACTTATGGGATATACTGTATATTGTATAGGAATCCAGGGGTAGGTCCTGGAAGGTACAGTGGGTATCGAAATAATCACCCCCCTTTAAATCAAATTTTTGTTGCTTTGCAGCCTGAAATTAGGACACCGTTTTATGTTTTATCCAGCTGTATTTATTCAGTGCAACTTATAACATCCAAGTAAAGATATAACACCAACATGTCAGAAAAAATAATAATTCAAAAACAGAATCAAGAGTTGGAAAAAGGATCACTCTCTTATGTTTGTATTTTGTTGAACCACATTTTGCTTTAATTACAGCCTTTAGTTTGCTGGGATATGTCTCTATTGACTCTAAGGTCGCGTACACACGATTAGTCCATCCGATGAGAACGGTCCGAACCAATGAAACTGACTGTAGGTCTGATGTTCCTACACGTGTTAGAATGCGGTGACGTTTACGTGTTTTAACACAACGACGTGCTGAAAAAAACGAAGTTTAATGCTTCCAAGCATGCGTCGACTTGATTCTGAGCATGCGTGGCCTTTTAACCGATGCTTTTGCATACTAACGATCGGTTTTGAGACATCGGTCAGGTGTCCAACGGTCAAATTTTAAACAAAGCTCTATTTTTTTTGACCGAATGATAACTGACCGATGGTGCCCACACACGATCGGTTTTGACCGATGAAACGGTCCTTCAGTTCGTTTTCATCGGTTTTGACCGATCGTGTGTACGCGGCCTAAGAGTACTGCACAACTGCAAACCTACCAAGACATGGTTGTCCACATAAACTGACAGGCTGGGCAATGAGAGCATTAATCGGAGAAGCAACCAAGAGGCCCATAGTAACTCTGGAGGAGCTGCAGAGATCCACAGTTTAGGTGGGAAACACGACCATTTTTCTTGGCAGGAAAAAGTTTTTCTCGACGGGATTCCTCTCAAGCCTGCCTTGCATACACACATTCAAGACAAATACCGCCCATCCAAAGCGAGGGGACGTACAACACGTATGACGGGACTATAAAGGGGAAGTTCCATTCAAACGGCGCCACACTTTGGGCTGCTTTTGCTGATCCTTGTGTTAGTAACATTTTTAGAGCTGACTTGCGCTTTTCATGCGCTGCATTAAACGATGTAATCATTTGCAGCGTGACGAATGTGATATCTCCATTACGAACGTTGGTTTTACCTGAAAGAGCGCTCCCGTCTCACACTTGATTCTGAGCATGTGCGTTTTTTCCCCCTCTGAAAACCATACAGACGACCGCTTTATGCTGACGGGAAAAAGTCAGCCGGGAATCCCGGCCAAAAGCTCTCAAGGCAGTTTTCCCGACGGGAAAATCTTACGTGTGTACGAGGCATCACCCTGAACACACCATCCCCGCTGTGAAGCATGGTGGTGGTAGCATCATGTTGTGGGGATGCTTTTCTTCAGAAGGGATGCTGGTCAGAGAGTCTGCAAAAGACTTGGGCAGATGTTCACCTTACAGCAGGACAATGACCCTAAACATAGTCAGAGCTACAATGGAATGGTTTAGATCAAAGCATATTCATGTGTTGAATGGCCCAAAGTCCAGACCTAAATCCAATTGAGAATCTGTGACAAGACTTAAAAAGACTTAAAAATTGCAGCGAAAGGTGGTTGTACAAAGTATTGACAAATGCACGCCACACTTTTCAGATATTTATAAAAAAAAATAAAAAAAAGTTAAACGATTTATAATTTTTCCTTCCACCTCACAATTCTGTGCCAAATCCCAATAAAATACATTTACGTTTTCGGCTGTAACATGACAATTTTTTTTTTCAAGGTACTGTATGTATACAGTGTGTATCTATCTATGTATAATGAGAATTATAGATAGATAATATATAAATATATTTGTGTGTGTGTGTAATTTTAAAGTGGTGTTCCACTTATCCGCAGGATTTTAATGGTTTTCATCTAAGTAATGTGATGAAGCAAGTGCTGCTTTTCTTGTCTCAGCAGCTAGCTTGTGACGGCTGTCAAGGTTTTGATATTGTTAGAGTATCCTGTGTATCTCTAAGGTTTGAGTACTATTAACAGTCTCAAATCGTGTAGCTGAGGCAGAGAGCTGATTAGAGATCATTGTGTTAGTGAAACATGATCACAGGGAAATTCATTGTTACATAAATGTGCATCTACGTTAGTGTCTCTAATGGGAGCCTATTTCTAAAGATTGCTGAAATAATTGCTTTTCATTTCAATGCTACATCTTGCTTGAGTTTCTCCCAGTTTACAAAAATATGACATGGGAAGTTACAGGGCTGAAGCAAAATTAAGTAAAAATTTAATAATTAGATTGTGAAAAATGCTGCAAAACCCGGAGAAATGCATCAGGTAAGAAAATAAAGATTCTTCTCCAGTTTTCCACCATTAAAAAACGGTTAAAAAAATGCAAATAGCCTTTTTGTTCCATTCACACATGTATTTTTAATATGCATGTTTGCAGGGACATACAGTATCTCACAAAAGTGTGTACACCCCTACCATTTATGTTAAAACCTTAACTCCTTTATTATGATGTGTTAAAATAAAAAGTATTTCAGAGACAACTCATCCACAGGATTTATTGATTTACTCTATTAGTATTATATTTATAAACAAAGTTTTTGTACAGTATACACAGCATCTCACAAAAGTGAGTACACCCCTCATATTTTTGTAAATATTTTATTGTAAATAGTGGGTGTACAGCCGTCCGCTCCAAATAATGCAACACATATAGCTATTAATGTCTAAACCGCTGGCACCAAAATTAAGTACACCCAATATGTCAATATTTTGTGTGGCCAACATTATTTTCCAGCACTGCCTTTTTTTTATTTCTTTTTCAACTTTTTTTTCCTTTTATACAGGGAAAGGAATAAAAAAAAAAAACGGACAAAAAAAAAAATAATCTTTACATATTTTAGCATATCCTCCTTCGATATATACAACAAAAAGTTGTAAATTGGTACATTTGATTTCCCCTAGTTTTACCAACTCCTCCTTTCTAGGGTAATATATACACTAGGTGTGGGGAGGAAAAAGTGAGACATTTAGTCTAAACCATAGTAAGGATCCCACTATCACATGGCTCTGCCTGTTTGGCTACTATCTCACAATATTCCATCCACCCCCCTTATTTATAGTCTATTTCCATTCCCTTCCCTGTTTTGGATCATTGTCATGTTGGAATGTCCAAAAACATGCCATGCGCAGCTTCCTGGCTGATGAATGCAAATCTTCCTCCAGTATTTTTTGATAACATACTGCATTCATCTTGCCATCAATCTTGACCAAATCCTATGCCTTTTGTAGCTCACACATCCCCAAATATCAGCGATCCACCGATCGTAACCTTCATCATAGGCTTTGTTAACACCTCTCCAAATGTAGCGTTCATGGCTGTGGCCAATCAGCAATCAGCACAAATGACTGTGCCAGAAGGTTTGAGGCTTGTCTCTGTGCTGTTTGGTATATTGTAAGCTGGATACCTTTTGCGTTTGCGTAGTAATGGTGAATTGACCATGCAGCCCATCTTTCTTCAAGTGCTTCCTTATTGTGCATCTTGAAACAGCCACACCACATGTTTTCAGTGAGTACCTGAAGTTATTTGTGGGGTTTTCTTTGCATCCCAAACAATTTTTTACTGGCAATTGTGGCTGAAATTTTAGTTGGTCTTACCTGATCAACAGAACCCCTCATTTTCCACTACTTGATTAGAGTTTGAACACTGCTGATTGGCATTCTCAATTCCTTGGATATCTTTTTGTATCCCTTTCCTGTTTTATACAGTTCAACTACCTTATTCCGCAGATACTTTGAAAATTCTTATGCTTTCCCCATGACTCAGAATCCAGAAATGTCAGTTCAGCACTGGATGAAAGCTGCAAGGGTCTGTCAGGAGTCCAGAAACGCATTGACTTTTTATACACACGCACTAATTACAAGCAAACAGTAAACATGTAAACTTATGAGCACAACTGTGTGTGTGTGTGTGTGTGTGTGTGTGTATGTATGTATGTATGTATGTGTGTGTGTGTGTAAAATTATAAATATTTAATTACTGCAGTAAACCCCCCCCCCCCCCAAAAAAAAAGGGTGTATAAGCAATCATTATACGCAGGGCCGATGTTGGAAATCATGAGGCCCCCGTACAGCCTACCTGACAGGGCCCGCCTCGATCCTGCACTTAACCCCACACCTGGTCCTGCCCCTGACACACTGCTGGGAGTGAGGAGGGTGGGGGATCAGGAAAACAGGTGGCAGGAGCTGGAACATGTTACATGTTGCACCCTAAAAACAGGTGCAACATGTAACATGTTCCAAAAGATAAACTTGGCCTTTATTAACGATTATTCTAAGCTTATTAAACATATTATAAGGCAGCAAAGATATCTTATTTTAGATCTTTTTTCACAACAACTAATTAGCTGGGATGATCCTAGTCTGAACCCATTTTTGCTATCCCTCCAGGAAGCTGTCACAATGCCCCACCAATCATAATTGGAGCTGAATGGGACAGGTGTCAGTGTTTTGATGTCCAGGCCAATTCAGTTTGTGTCTGCATACACCACAGACTTGTGGTGGCTTTGTGTGGCCAAATGTAAGTGTCCATTTGATGTGTCACATTTAGGCCTGGAAAAATAGAAACGGACACAGTCCTTTTCAATTTCTCTTTTGGACCTGAATGGACATGGAGTAGGTGGGTGTAAATGGAGACGAGCCCATATACATTCGGACTCCCGAGACCTTCATGCAGCTTTCTTTTTTGTTTAATACGTTTTTATTGAAAAATATAGAAAATAAATGATATACATAGTAGCACACTCCAACACACCTGTATACAAAATGTGTTCGTTTGTTGGGGACCGCAGTAATAAAACGTGCATTGCTACCAATCGAACCTGCAGGCCAAGGTGGTTCGATGGGGATGAGGCACAATGGGCCTAGCCCACAACACATCAAGGATATCACCATGACCCGCGTGGTCCCGCTAACCTAGCCGAGAAAATACAATTGGCCACTCAAAATAACATTCAACGGTCCAACATATACTATTACCAACCCCTTAAACAGAGACTATGTATTCCAACACCTGTGTGTCAGAGCAGCAACAGAAGGAAGAGCGATGGGTAAGGAAGGGAGAAAACAAAGAACAGATTAGAAAATAAGCAGTGGGGGAGGGGAGGGAGAGGAGGGGGAGAAAGGGTGGGGTGGGTAGATACCAGCACCTTAGGCCATAAGCGAACACAGATATACATTACATTAAGTCCCATATCATGAGGATTGCGCCAAAATATCAGCATAAGATGCGGAGAACTTGAAAGCAAACCAGCAGGACCATATCTTCCGGGCTAAATCTGACTTGTTTCTCAGTGTCAGCATAGCGTCTTCCATATAGTAAATATGGTCTACCTCTCTCAACCAATGGCGGAGAGTAGGGGTATTCGATTGCTTCCAAAACCTGGGGATGACCGCCTTGGCCGCACTAAGAAGATGGGGGGTAATCGATCGTGAATATGATCCTGCTGGTTCGTGAAACAACACCACCCACGGGTCCGCAAGAACCCTTGACCCCTGGATCTGCTCAATCCAATCCAATACTGAGGACCAGAAAGGCTTGATCAGAGGGCAGGACCACCAAATATGTGCATGGGAGCCTATTTCCCCACACCCCCTCCAGCAGCGGTCAGAGACCGAAGGAAACGTCTTGTGAAGTATTTCCGGTGTATAGTGCCAACGCATTAACAGTTTATAGTTAACCTCCGCCGTTCTGGAGGATATGGTGGAAACATGAGTTAACTGAAACAGAGACATCCGTTGTGACTCAGGTAACTGACTCTGCAGGTCTCGCTCCCACTTATCGAGGAACGAGTGCGAGGCAGAAGTAGGCAGGGCCAACAGGGCATGGTAGAAATTCGACACAGGTCGGTCCGGAGGGAGAGTGCCCTCAAATAGAGATTCTATAGAAGTCAATTCCAAGATCGATCGTAGTGGTTGAGGAAGGGACCGCACAAATTGGGTGAGCTGATGGTGTTTCCATTGATCCAGGAAGGTAATTGGCGTTGACGTAAATAAGTCCAACAATGGTATGATCCCCCCTGCAGTGGACACATGATGCAGCAACAATGGGTCGTGGGAAGTCCTGGAACCCAGACTACGATCAATATTCCCTGGAGGGAAATAATTATGCCCCATAATATGCATCAATAGGGAGTTATAGGGCCAGTTCTGAGATTTACACAAGGAGTCCCATATTGCAAGTGATGATATGGATAGGGGGGACACCTCCGGGGACCTGGAGTGAAATTTGGGAGGTATCCATAACATGGGAAACAGGTCCACCCCAGACATATCATTCTCCAATTGTACCCACAGTTTTGTATCAGCATGATATTTCCAATCTGACAACCTTGTCAAAACAATAGCATAAAAATACTTCCTGAAGTCTGGAAGCGCAAGGCCCCCATCTCTTTTTGGCTTAATCAACCAGTTATAGGCGATCCTGGGGCGCTTGCGGTTCCAAACATATCTACGGATCAGAGATTGCACAATCTTAAAGAACCCAAGGGGAACTCCGTATGGGATCATCTGGAACAAAAAGAGCAGTCTGGGCAAAATATTCATCTTCACAATGCCAATGCGTCCTAGCCATGAGTGAGCCAACTGAGTCCACTTCTGCAGATCTGTTCTAATCGTGTTTAGTAGAGGGATATAATTAGCGCGGAACAGGGCGTTTAATTTAGAGGTCAGGTAAATGCCTAAGTATTTTAAGGAGTGAGGTTGCCAAGCAAACGGAAACTTCAATTTCAGTTGAGAGACTTCCCGGCGGGGTATGGAAATATTCAGGATTTCCGATTTGGGAAGGTTAATTTTAAAATTGGATATTGAGCCAAATTTGTGGAGGGCCGACATGAGAGCGGGTAGTGTAATTTGGGGCTGTTGGACATAGAAAAGCACATCATCCGCGTACGCCGCATATTTATGTTCCACCTTTCCGACTGTAATCCCGTGAACGTCAGGGGTCGCACGAACTGTAGCTAAAAAGGGCTCCAAGGAAAGGGCAAATAGTATTGGTGAGAGGGGACAGCCTTGCCTGGTCCCATTGTGTAGGAAAAAAGGGTCACTCAGGGTACCGTTGATTCGCAGTTGAGCTGACGGGGTGTTATATAGTGCTGAAATCTTAGACAGCATTTTCGGGCCCAGGCCCAAGTGCTCTAATGTATACTTCAGGTACTCCCAGTCCACCCTATCAAACGCTTTCTCAGCATCTGTCGATAGGAGGGTGGGCTGGGAGCACCGACGCACATATGCAATCAAAGACAGCGTCCGCAACGAATTATCCCTCACCTCCCTACCCGGGATAAACCCAGTCTGATCTCTGGACACCCATTGGGGCAGAAACGGCAACAGGCGCAGTGCATTGACCTTGGCATATAACTTGGCATCTATGTTTAGTAAAGAGATCGGTCTATAGTTACTACACAGGGCTGGGAGCACCGACGCACATATGCAATCAAAGACAGCGTCCGCAACGAATTATCCCTCACCTCCCTACCCGGGATAAACCCAGTCTGATCTCTGGACACCCATTGGGGCAGAAACGGCAACAGGCGCAGTGCATTGACCTTGGCATATAACTTGGCATCTATGTTTAGTAAAGAGATCGGTCTATAGTTACTACACAGGGTAGGGTCCTTATCTGGTTTAGGGATGACAGTGATATGGGCATGTAGAGTCTCAGGGCGGAAGGTCCCTCCCATTGAAACGGAATTAACATAAGAGGTTAGGAAAGGAAGTAGCGTATCAGCAAATGTTCGATAGTAAGTAACGGTAAAGCCATCTGGCCCTGGTGCTTTACCCGAAGCCATAGATTTCAGGGCCATTTTAAGCTCAGCAGGGGATAGTTCCCCCTCTAGGGCTTCCAACGCACTAACAGGCAACTTTGGCAGGCGGGCCCGCTCTAGGTAGTCCCTTATGAGAGCAGGTCTATCCTCCCCGTCCAAAGCTGGCCTACCCACGTTACAAAGATTTTGATAAAACGTACGGAATTCCTGCGCTATCTCCCCAGTTTCATGTATCGGTGTATCTGGGGGGGGATTTAATTTTGGCTATATACGAGGCCGATTTCTTTTGTTTCAGGGACCTTGCCAACAGCCTGCTGGGTCTATTTCCCCATTCATAAAATTGCTGGGATACTAGATGCAGTCGAGCAGTGTTCTCTTTATGTAATAGATCTCTTAACTCCTCTCTTTTCTGCGTCAAGGACTGAAAAACCGTGGGGGAACTGGATATCTTATGGTTCCGCTCTAACACTTCTATCTCAGACACTAGCTGAAGTTGTGAACGAACCTTCTCCCTTTTTTTCCTTGAGCCTAGCTCCATGAGTTTACCGCGTATGTACGCTTTGTGCGCTTCCCACAAGACCCCCGGAGACGAGACCGAGGGACCCTTCATGCAGCTTTCAATCAATAGCACCAGTAGCATAAGTAGTACTCCTGCTACACTCTGAGCCACCTCAGTGATTGGTCTCTCCCTCAGGCTGTAGCGCCAGCACTTACTGAGGGAGGGGAGCAGCTTCACAATAGAATCAATCTGACAGGGAAGACATACAGTTGGTGGCCACAACTATAATCTGTGTAGGTGCACTGGTGCAGAGCAGCATGCGGCACAAGGTTATCTGGCTACACCTGAAAATGGAGAAAAAGTCCCTCCTTTACTTTCACCTCCTCTACTTTAACCTCCTGGGTCCCCTCTGTTGACCTACTGTATTCCCTGGTAATCATGTGACAAAATTACTAAAATAAGAGGAAAAGGGCAATAATTACTACACACATTGAAGTACAAAATCTAGGGCACTACATAGAGAGGGCTACATACATAGTGTGTGTAAACATGCCGCTGCTTTTATAATTGCACATGATCCTGATGTTCTGAATGGAAGCAACCCATCGATCTATGGCCTGCCAGGCTATGTGCTGCACCTTCCATGCATAGCACTCTACAGTCATGCAAGGTGGCCAAGTGCCAAACTGGTGTGGCCACCATCTAGCAGGATAGTAACCCAACCGACATCCTGTAGCTGACTGTACCTGGGGCAGACTGCACCCCCTGCCCTTCTTTGGTATGCCACTGCATATTTAATTTGATGTGTTTTTATGTGCATTTGTTATGTTTTTTTTACAAATGCTTTGCAGGGTCCCTGTTGATGTGAGGAAGTCCGTCAGGTGAGTATAGCCCTGAGTTTTAAAATGACAAAACTGCCATCCGAGGCCAAGTCAAAGCAGTACCCCAAGAGTCTTCCAGTTCCATGGAGACCCAGAGCTTGGCCTCCCCATGACAGTCAATCAACAATCCAGGTTAGATGTGCAGCCCTATAATAAGCCTGAATATCCGGAAGAGTGAGCCCCCCAGAGACCTTCTGTAGTGATACTCTGCAACGTCTGATGTAGTTTCTGGTGTGACCAGACACATTTCTGGAACTGTGAGCCAATGGTGTGAAAGAAAAGAGGCGGGAGCTGTATAGGAAGGGCTTGCAGTAGAAAGAGGATTCAAGGGAGCCCAGTCATTTTGAGAGTATTATAACGGCCGAACCATGGCAGGGTTAAGGAATGCCAGTGCATCAAGACTTCTTTTAGTTTGATAAGAAGTCGCTCAAAATTGGTTTTGTATAGCTTGGATGGGTCAGAAGTGAGGTTGGTGCCTAAGTATTTAATCGCTGCAGATGCCCAGAGAAAAGGCCCGAGACTCCGTATCACTTCAGGGTCTGCAGAGACGTTCAGGGCAGAGGATTTTCCAAGTTACATTTTTTTTTACTTTATTGACCGAGTACAAAGTGAGACACCTTTCAGATCTTCACACAGCGTGTTGCATCGTGGTGCCATCCAACAGAGCATATCTGCATTTTTTCCCACCCCACATCACACCAATTGTTTTCTTTGTGCCCTTGCGGTGACTGGCATTGATCAGGTACAGAAAAACACCAGTCACTGCACATAGTGTGAACGGGCCCTAAGGGAATAACAAATCAAAGACAAGACTAAATTCAAATTTGAATCATTAACAGATTGCTCCTCTTTCACTTGTTGTTGCTGCTGGCTTTTCCCTATGAAACCCCTCAGCTAGAGAAGTGGAATTTTGTTACTGTTTGGACTGGAAGCCTAACCATAAATGACAGCTAAGTCTTTGATACCATTCATGCCTCATGTATTACCTCAGGCGAGGACATCTATCTTTGCTCAGCATTAGCCCTGGTATTGTTTAATGTGTTCAGGGGACACATTATTAATCATTTACCTTATATATGTCAAACTTTCATTTTTGAAATCCTGTTTTAAATCTAAAACAAGGACAGAAAGGACAGCAGTTTCTTGACCATGACATTATTAATCCATAGTAATTCTAACTAAAATCATTGTTACATTAAAAAAAAAATATATATATATATATAATTCCACTGAGAAATTCTGAAAACCAGGCTTGAATAAGTTGCCGTGGCATGCCAATGTGAAAAGCAGGAAGTATGCAAATTGGGAAATAACTATAATGAAACTTCTTAATGGAAACTACAAAAACGTTACTTTGGTTGTAGCTTCCTAACATTAGCATATTAATAGATGGTTATGTCATCCTAGTAATTGTGTTTTCCACTTTTAGCTTGGAATATGGCTGTGCTTTATAAAAGGTACACTAAGCCTAAAACATTGTGCCTTGTGGCTGCGATATCTGAATAAATGGGCTATTCCAATCTTAAAGAAGAGCTCCAGTACTTTATTTGCATTCCCATGTTTTGAGGATGTTTGCATATCTGAACATTCAAACATCTAGAGAGCATCTGCACTTAATTGAAAAGGTTAACATACCACCGCTAGTTGTGGGCCCTGATGCAAAAGTTAATCTAGGGCCCCCCCACTACCCCCTGTTGCTTCCACTGTGCACCAAGATACACCAATCATGCATCAAGATCCTCTAAGATGCTGCCAACAGCGCCTGCACACAATTTGGGGGCAGGCAGTCCACACTCTGAGCTGCCAGGTGAAAGTGGTGGGCTTGTATGTAAAAGTGGCCTCTGACTTACAGATTTAAATACAAGCCCACTGCTTTCACCCGGAAGCTCAGAGTGTGGCTTGCCTGTCCCCACCTTGTGTGCACATGTACAGTTGAGCAGGGCTAAGCAGGAGGGAACTGTACTGGGCTGGACAGGGGGGCTGAACAGTACGTGCACCGCTGGGGGAAAAGGGCTTGCCCCGTCACCCTGTGTAGGTGAAACCTAAAGGGGAGTTAAAGTGTCACTCGCCACCAATGATCGTGCAATTTTTTTTTTTTTTTAAAGATGGTGGTGGGGGAATTTCAAGTTACTTAACCTATTCAACCCTCAAACATTTATATACGGTATATACTTTTTAAAGCAGAGGCCCTACAGATTTAAATGGCGGGTGTTTACGGTCTAATTACAGTGCAAATCCCTCCCCTTCCCCTTACAACCAAAGAAGGAAAGGGCAGCAGCAGCAGCTGCTGATCCATTAATTCTGTTTTAGTGGCACAGGGACATTTTTATTTTACCATTTTACTCTCCCTACACATGCTAGCTTCAATGCTGTCTCTAGTGACCTGTAATATAACCCCTCGCCTCCCTTATCCTGCCACTGCATGTGACCAGTACATTAACCCATTCACTGTCTTCTTCCTCTGTTTATGACCTGTACAATAATGTATAAGTGCACCTTTCTCAAGTACCATGTTTAATCCCTTCTGTACCGGCATGTTTCTTAATTTTCAAAAAATTGTGGCAAAAAATCACCTTGGGGAGTCTGCTTTCCAAAAAAAATGAAATTTTTTGGATTTTCATATTATGTCAACAGAAAATAAAGGACACTGTTTTTTAATGTTTTCCTTTAGGTGTTTTTTTTTAGATTTCTTAAAAAAAAAAAAAAAAATGCTATCTGTCTAAAGAAAAATATATACAACACATTTGGGTATAGCTTGCATGATGGAGTAATTATCAGTCAAACATTTACAGTGCTGGTAATAAAGAATTATTACAGGTTAATACTCAAGTGGTTAAAGAGGAACAATTGTCAGTAGAATAAACACTTGTTAATTCCCTGTGCACATGAAAGTTGTCCCCATTCAAATCTGAGCAGCGTATATGAAATAAAATAAGTATTTATTTATTTTCTGTCATTACTGCATGGCTGCAGCTCCACTGCCTCCTCCTCAGTCCGGACCTACAGCATGCTAATTAGGGGATCAAAAAAAGCCTGGAAACTATCAGCTTGTATGGTGAATGATGTCAGCTAGAAAAGAGTACTTTTTAACAAAAACACAAGCTGACAATAGCACACACCAACTCCTACACATGTCTTAGACAGCCAATGATAGTATTTGGCTTGTGCTATGTTGTCAGCTTGTGTTTTTTTCTGAATGATAACCCTCTCCTCCATCTACAGTCATTCACCACACAAGCTGACAGGCAGGCTACAGTATAAACTAAAGAGGAGAGATAAGGAGACGGCACTGCACAGCAGAGAGATGCTCTGTCTAGCAGCTTAGGAGGAGGAGGGCTCTGCGTGCATTGCCTGCTGCACCCACTCCTGAGCTGTTACTCAGAATTCTGCTTATCAGTGTTGTTTTGGCTACGTATCCCACACAACAGCTTAACCCCTGCACAGGATTCCTTTTTTTTTCTGATGGATCCCCCTTAAAAAACATGGTACTTGCCTAACTAAGGAGGGGAGCACTGAATTGACTAAACTTTTGTCTGCCCTTGCAAAGCAGCAGTCTTGCCACCAATTACCAATGCAACTACTTTGCATGAATTTTCTTAAACTAGATTAGTGAAACAACATACTAGATTCCTTTTCTTATTAGAATCAAATTAAAATTAATTTCTTCAAATATGGTAATAAACGTAGCAAAATATTAGGCCACTATGTGCAGCAGCAAAGAACATCAATATTAATCCCAAAACTTAATTCCCCAACTAAATTAAAAATCCATAAAACAGAACAAATTGCTGCTGAATTTCAACATTTTTATTCATCTTTGTATAATATACCTCCTATGCCAACCTATGATACCTAGTCCTCTTATAAGCACAAACTGAACAAATATATTTCTACTTCTTCATTGCCTGACTTACTTGCATCCATATCAAAGTGATTGGGCAAACCTTTTGTACACTTTGACATTTTTACAGTCATTAAAGGATAAAGGGCTTGTTTTACACTTTGTTCAAAAAATGGCTTGAACACGCTTTTTTAAAGTACTCTGAACACCAATGAAAGCACCTGTCACTTAATAAAATGGTTAGATTACAATCCTCACGTTACAGCTTTTTCTTTCTCGTACATCACGGGACACAGAGCGGCATATTCATTACTATATGGGTTATATGGAGTACCTTCAGGTGTGGACACTGGCAATCTCAAACAAACAGGAAGTCCCTCCCTATATAACCCCCTCCCCTAGAGGGAGTCCCTCAGTTTTTTCGCCAGTGTCTTAGGTGTTGGTCACGGAATAGCTTTGCTCCACATCCTTGGGATTAAGGGCGGGCTAACCGGATCTGTCCAAGGAGCCTCAGTGCCAAAGTGGACAGTACCCGGGCCCCAAACCGTGGGGTTTTGCCTATAATGCTCCTCTTTGGAGGGCTGGACCCTGGGCCCAGGACTTGGAGTTTGTAAAAACCATAAGTTCCTGTTTGCCAGGGTGCTATATAGGTCCAGGACAGTGGGTACCTTCATAGGACCCCAGGGCCTGAAGGTCTACTACGCTACCCACGGAGATGGGAGAAGATTGGATCAGTTTGCTGGACAAACATCCTGCAGCATGGAGCAGGTAAGGGGGAGCCTGCGGGACTTGGTTCGACAGCAGGCTCTCCGGGGTAACCTATAAGGGGGATAGCCTAAGTATGCTCTGCATGGGCAACCTTGCTCACTATGTCTGAGAGAGACAGGATGACACCTTTTTTCCCCCATCACTAGGTTCCCCTGTCTAAGAATGTGTTGCTAGCTAACCTGCTGCTTTCTTCCTAGGACTGGTAAGGATCCCTAGGGGCCTTTTGGAGAGTCCTACCTGGCCGGGGGTTTGAATCTGCCGCCTGTTTCTGCAGTCCTGGGTCTCCAGCAGCGCGGCTCCTCCATGTTCCTCCTGTTCCGGCATATGCGCGCGCACGTCTTATAGACGTTTTTTCGCGCCGTTCTGACAGGAGGGCGGGGGGGGCGTGCCTGCGGCGTCATACAGGGGCGCGCCTTGTGCTGTTATAGATCAGCAGGCATTGTCAGTGCTCAGTCTGAGGCTGATTTCAGAAGGAGAGGATGCAGAGCGGCAGAACAGTGACTCCCGGTGGCGGAAGAGGGGTAGTACATGCTGGACTTTGTTCCAATGCCTTTTTTGTTAAGCCAAGAAATTCCCCTTTTTGCAGTAGGTTGGAAGCTGGCAAACTAAGTTTGGGGTCACTGTATGTTTTAAAAAAGAAAATATATATAATATATATTTAAAAGAAAAAAAAAAAGGGAAAAACATACGGGATCCCATCAGTTTTTGGGCATTAGTGATCTATTGTCCCCTAAGCTCTGGTTTTTGTACTCCTGGCCACTACAGTCTGTTGTGTGGGCGGAGTCCCTCGATTTTGTATTATGGCTTCCAAAGGTTCGGGGTCAAAGGGTACAAAAAAGACCAAAAAACAAAAGGGTTCCCCTTCTGATTCTGATGATATGCCGATACTTTCCCCGCAACTTATTAACATAAAGGGCGCCTTGGATGAGCCATTAGGGGGATCTGGTGCGGAGGCTGGCCCAGATCAGCCCAGCCCTGTGTTTATCACAGAGGAGATGCTAGCCGTATCCCTAGGGGGGCTAGAAGAGAGAATAGCAGCATTGATCGCTAGAGCTATTCCTGGTAAGAAACGGGTTAGATCCCCATCACCAAGAGGTGTATCCTCAGATGCTGAGATTCTCTCTCCGGAGGAATTGGAATCACAGGAGGATCAACTAGACCTGAACCAAGAGGGTTCAGGGATTGAGGGATCTGCCTCTGAGGAACCATTTTCAGACTCCCAGACAGAAAGACTGTGGGTACAGTCTTTGACGGACATGGTCCGCTCGGCATTTAGTTTACCATTGCCAGAGCCTCAGGTTCCTCCGGTATCCTCTCTGGGCTCTTTGAAAGCTCCGTTAAGCAACGCAGTTTTTCCGGTCCATCCTCTCTTGGAGGAATTGATCTTTCGGGATTGGGTACGGCCGGACAGGATTTTTCTGCCACCGAAAAGATTTGCGGTCATTTACCCCATGGAGGAAAGATTCTCCAAGAGGTGGAGGCTCCCAGTAGTGGATGCAGCCATCTCAGGCGTGAATAAATCACTAACTTGCCCGGTGGAAAACATACATATGTTTAAAGATCCGGTTGATAAACGGTTAGAGACACTTTTAAAAGCATCCTTTGCTACGGCAGGAGCAGTGGTACAGCCAGCTGTGGCTGCGATTGTAGTTTGTCAGGCGTTAAAAGACCAGACAAAAGAAATGTTAAAGGACATGCCTACCCAACAGGCAGAAGAGTTTTCTGATATTCCCAGAGCTCTGTGTTTTGCTGTAGATGCTATAAAAGATTCCATCCAGCAGGCCTCTCGTTTATCACTATTTTTGGTGCACATGAGAAGGCTCTTATGGTTGAAGAACTGGGCGGCGGAGCCCCCATGCAAAAAGCTTCTGGCAGGGTTTCCCTTCCATGGAGGACGACTCTTCCGAGAGGATCTGGATAAGTATATTCAGACTATTTCAAATGGCAAGAGTACCCTTTTACCGGTCAAAAAGACATTCCGGGGTCCTACATTTAAAAGACAGCTCTTTCCTGTCTCGGGGCCCTCAAATTCCAGGCAGTATCGACGGCCGCCTGCACGATCCAACGTTAACAGTAGATCGCAGGGACAGGCCCCTGGGGGTAAGAGGCCATGGTATCGCAAGCCGACAAAGACAGCCCCTAAGTCTGCCTTAGGAAGGGGCGCCCCCACTCTCGCGGGTGGGGGGAAGGCTTCGTTTCTTCTCAGAAGTTTGGGAAGCCAAGATCCCCGACAAATGGGTCCGGGCATCTGTAACCACAGGCTACAGACTGGAGTTTCTAAGGTGTCCTCCGCCTCATTTTCAAGAATCAAGGCTGCCAAAGGATCCAGCAAGGAAGGCCTCATTTCTGGCAGCCTTGGATCACCTGCTCTGCCAGGACGTAATAATAGAGGTGCCAGCCCAAGAGCAAGGGCTAGGTTTCTATTCCAATCTCTTTGTCATACCAAAGCCCAACGGCGATGTCAGGCCAATCTTGGACCTAAAGAGGTTAAACGGTTACGTAAGGGTTCGTTCCTTCCGGATGGAATCCATCCGGTCAGCAGCCGCCGCGCTTCAGAAGGACGATTTTCTGGCCTCCATAGACATAAAGGATGCTTACCTTCACGTACCAATCTTTCAGTCGCATCAAAGATTTTTACGCTTCGCGGTGGGGCAGCGACACTTCCAATTCAGGGCACTCCCTTTCGGGCTGGCCACGGCCCCCCGGGTATTCACGAAGATCCTAGCCCCAGTTCTGGCCAATTTAAGGATCCAAGGGGTCACAGTCCTAGCATACTTGGACGATCTTTTAATCATAGATCATTCACGGCCGGGTCTGCAAAAGGCAGTAAACCTCACGGTTCGGTACCTCGAAGAATTCGGCTGGGTCCTAAACCGGGGAAAGTCAGCGTTCCAGCCTACAAAGCAGTTGGAATACCTCGGCATGAGGTTAGACACAGAACAGCAAAGGGTGTTCCTGCCCCTGGTAAAGATCGAGGCTATCAAGGGGTTGGTTCAGTTGGTTCTAAACAAGAAAAAACCAACTATTCGCCTGTGTATGCGAGTACTAGGCAAGCTAGTGGCCACGTTCGAGGCAGTACCATACGCTCAGATCCACACTCGCGTCCTACAGGCAGCCATTCTAGCAGCCTGGGGCAAGAGGGCACATGCCTTAGAGTCCCCTTTGACGCTATCATCAAGGGTCCGACAAAGCCTGGCCTGGTGGTTGAACCCCCAGAATCTTCTAAAGGGAAAATCCTTCAGCCCTGTTGTCTGGAAGGTAGTTACCACAGACGCCAGCCTGGCAGGCTGGGGGGCGGTCTTCGAGGGGTTCTCTTGCCAGGGAACTTGGGTGAAAGCAGAGAGGCAGCTCCCCATCAATATCTTGGAGATCAGAGCTGCTCGCCTAGCCCTTCTGGCATGGACCTCCAGATTAAAGGGGTTCCCAGTGAGAATCCAGTCAGACAATGCCACGGCGGTGGCATACATAAACCACCAAGGGGGAACCAGGAGTCGGGCCGCTCAGAGGGAGGTGAGCTTGATTTTTCAGTGGGCAGAGGTTCATGTACCCTGCATTTCAGCGATATTCATTCCCGGAGTGGACAACCTGCAGGCAGACTTCTTAAGTCGCCAGAGTCTGTTGCCAGGGGAGTGGTCTCTGCATCCCCAGGTCTTTCAGACAATCTGCCAGAGGTGGGGAATGCCAGACGTAGATATAATGGCATCCAGGTTCAACAAGAAACTAGACAGGTTTGTGTCTCGAGCGAGGGATCCTATGGCCTGCGGAACCGATGCGTTGGTTTGCCCTTGGCATCAATTCAAACTTCTATATGCATTCCCTCCGCTACAGTTACTCCCTCGCCTGTTGCGCAGGATCAGAGTGGAGCACAAGCCAGTCATTCTAGTAGCTCCGGCTTGGCCCCGGAGGACTTGGTACTCACTAGTCCTGAAGATGGCAGTGGGAGACCCTTGGACTCTTCCTCTACAACCAGACCTACTCTCACAAGGCCCGATCCTCCACCCTACATTACAGCGTCTAAATTTGACGGCCTGGAGGCTGAATCCCTGATTCTCAGGGGTAGAGGTCTGTCTAGGCAGGTAATTCCTACCCTGATTAGGGCTAGAAAGCCGGTCTCCAGGGTGATTTATTACAGGGTGTGGAGGAACTACGTAGGCTGGTGTGAATCCAAAAGATGGAATTCCCGCAAATATACTATTGATATGGTGTTAAGTTTTCTCCAGCTAGGAGTGGATAAAGGCCTGGCACTAAGCACAATCAAGGGACAGATCTCAGCTCTGTCAGTGTGGTTTCAGAGGCCGCTGGCCACCCACTCGCTGGTAAAGACCTTCTTACAGGGGGTCTTGCGTATTAATCCTCCTGTCAAGTCACCAATTTGTCCATGGGACTTAAATCTTGTCCTGTCCACTTTACAGAAACAACCCTTTGAGCCGTTGGCTGAGATTCCTTTAGTCTTACTGACAAGAAAGTTGGTTTTCTTGGTCGCCATAGTTTCGGCCAGGAGAGTGTCAGAATTAGCAGCCTTATCGTGTAAGGAACCATATCTCGTTCTACATAAGGACAGGGCAGTTCTCCGGCCCCATCCTTCCTTTCTACCAAAGGTTATATCCAAATTTCACTTGAACCAGGATTTGGTACTTCCATCCTTCTTTCCAAAACCTACATCTAGAAAGAAAGGGTTGCTGCATACCTTGGATATTGTCCGGGCCATGAAGGCCTATCTTAAAGCTACAGAAAAGATCCGGAAGACAGATGTATTATTCGTTCTACCAGATGGCCCCAAGAAGGGGCAGGCAGCTGCAAAATCCACCATCTCGAGATGGATTAGACAATTAATCATTCAAGCCTACGGTTTGAAGAGGTTGCCTCCTCCGTTGTCGGTAAAGGCCCATTCTACCAGGGCCATGGGCGCCTCTTGGGCAGCACACCATCAGATCTCTATGGCTCAGATATGCAAGGCGGCAACGTGGTCATCAGTCCACACGTTTACAAGGTTTTATCAACTAGACGTGAGAAGGAATGCGGATTCTGCCTTTGGACAGGCAGTACTACAGGCTGCAGTTTGAAATCCTCGGGATCAGAAGCACCCTTGGTTATAAAAAATAAAAAATAAAAAATAAAAAGAAGTTTTTTCTTGACTAAGTTGGAATTATTATTATTATTTGAGTTTACCTCTAAATTGAATCCTTCTTTAGAAGATGTCTCCCTCCCCTCATTAAAGCATTGCTTTCGGACATCCCATATAGTAATGAATATGCCGCTCTGTGTCCCGTGATGTACGAGAAAGAAAAAGGGATTTTTAAATACAGCTTACCTGTAAAATCCTTTTCTTGGAGTACATCACGGGACACAGAGCTCCCACCCCTCTTTTGGGTGACCATTTTGGGAGGCATACTGCTTGCTACAAAACTGAGGGACTCCCTCTAGGGGAGGGGGTTATATAGGGAGGGACTTCCTGTTTGTTTGAGATTGCCAGTGTCCACACCTGAAGGTACTCCATATAACCCATATAGTAATGAATATGCCGCTCTGTGTCCCGTGATGTACTCCAAGAAAAGGATTTTACAGGTAAGCTGTATTTAAAAATCCCTTTATTAAGCCGTCCAGCCCAGATGATCTCTGCCTTTGCCTTGGTCACATCTCTAGAGATGCTCTCCTGTGTTCCTGTTAAAGACTTGCTTGGCTGACATTCCTTCTGGCTACTTGCAGTTCTTCTATGCTGATCTTTGGCTTCCTGACGTTTTGGCTTGTATGACTATCCATTCTGGTTCCTGAACTCTGGCTATGTTTTGACTACGTTTTACTCTGTTTACCTTTTTTATTATTATTATTATTAACCACTTCTCGACGGCCGTACGAATATATGCGGCCGCCGGGTGCTTCTGAATCTCTGACTGGACGCATATATGCGTCATGCGCTCTTCCTGGCCACTAGAGGGAGCGCGAGTGCGTGCCCGCTGCATTCCTGAGATACCGATGCGCGTGCCTGGCGGCCGTGATGTCCACCAGGGACTCGCAATCCGCGGTTACAGGGACAAGGGCATGGATCTCTGTGTGTAAACACAGAGATCCATGTCCTGTCAGGGGAGAGAGGAGACCGATCTGTGTTCCTTGTACATAGGGACACAGCATCAGTCACCTCCCCCAGTCTCCCCCTCCCCCCACAGTTAGAACACACCAGGGAATACATTTAACCCCTTCCATGCCCCCTAGTGTTAACCCCTTCACTGCCAGTCACATTTATACAGTAATCGGTGCATTTTTATAGCACTGATCGCAGTATAAATGTGAATGGCGCCAAAAATGTGTTAAAAGTGTCCGATGTGTCCGCCATAACGTCGCAGTCCCAATAAAAATCGCAGATCGCAGCCATTACTAGTAAAAAAAAAATAATAATAACAATTAATAATTCTGTCCCCTATTTTGTAAGCGCTATAACTTTTGCGCAAACCAGTCGCTTATTGCGATTTAGAATAATACGTATCGGCCTAAACTGAGAAAAAAAAATGTTTTTTTTTTTTTTAAATGGGCTATTTATTATAGTAACAAGTAAAACATATAATTTTTTTCAAAATTGTCGCTCTTTTTTTGTTTATAGCGCAAAAAATAAAAACCGCAGAGGTGATCAAATACCACCAAAAGAAAGCTCTATTTGTGGGGAAAAAAGGACGCCGATTTTGTTTGGGAGCCACGTCGCACGACCGTGCAATTGTCAGTTAAAGCGACACAGTGCCAGAAGCTGAAATTTCACCTGGTCAGGAAGGGGTATACGTGCCAAGTAAGGAAGTGGTTAAACAAGTGTGATTTAACTGTCTCAGTCTGATTCATGGTTTCTGACAAAGCTTCAAAAAAGCATAATTGAAGCACCACCGAAGCATCACAGAAGCATCAAAAACACATAACAAAACATGTTGAAGCGTTGGGCGCTTTAATGTATTTTGAAGTCGAAGCAAGTGTAAATGAGCCCTACTGTCACAGAACAGCTCAAGCCTTGAAGGGCTAACAAACATAAACATATTTTCTAAAATCTTGGCAAGCCTTATGATGGCATATACCCACAAAGAAAAGTGGTCTTGTACCATGTAGAGAGACCAAAGATAACACAAAAAAAAAAATGTAATTGACTATGCTTGACCCCCTTTTGCCTATTCTCCATTGACACAGAAAAAGCTTTCAGTATGGTAAGCTGAAGATTTTTACCCTGACACATACTGGTTTACCAGAATCATTTCTTGATAAAATAATGGCTCTATGCCCAGCCCCACTGCCAGGATCAGAGGTAATGGGCTTCTTTCAGTTTTTCTCTTTTCAAAATGGTCTGTCCCCTGTGTACCTATTTATATATACTGTTACAGGAACAGTTAGCCAGTTCAATTAGGAACAACAATGCTATAAAAAGTATTAAAATCAGTAATCACAAACATAGAATAGGACTATACACTAATTGTTTACTTCTCTATCTTTCTAAACCAAAAATTGGTCTCCTATCTTTTACTACAATTTTAAATGTATGAGGTACTCAGCAACTATAAAGTAAATTTACAGAAAACTGAACGCTTGATATAACTTTAATACTAACAGAACGATTTCTTACACAAGACACATTTCCCTGCAAATAGAAGACTTTAGCAGAAAGGTTAGGACTGCAGAATACTGGGGTGCATTGAAGGGGCTCTGTAGCTTATGCATGTATTTGCAAATGTGTGCAGGCTAAACCCCTGTTTTTAAATGCATACTGTTAGACGGGATCATTTGGTTTGTTGCAGACTGGTCGTATTTGCAGCGGCACGCTCTGCATGGATCCATGAATACTCAGGATACATAGTAATAAGTGAATAACAACAAAAACCTGGGGAATGCCCAGGGAATAACCAAGCCTACTTATCGACCAGCTAGCAGAACAACCAATTAACCTGTCTAACAATGTGCGTTAAAAACAGGGGTTTTGTCCGCACGCATTTGCAAACGCATGCGTGAGCCACAGAGCCGTGCCAAGGCACCCCATAATTCTGTGGTCCTAACACTAACAGTGAGTGTCCTCACAATGGAGGCACATGCATTTTAATGGATAGATAGGGGCAGGTGGACTGAAGGGGAGCCACCCCTCCTTAAAGGTACAGAAGCACACCAAGCACCCAGCATATAGCACTCCTGCAGTCCGGCTCCTCTCTCTCGAGTTCACGCACAAAAATACACAAAAAAAAAAAAAAAAAAGAAGACTGATCACATACTTGGGAGTGTACATCTTAACCAATTTTTATGACCTGTATAACTTATTATAAACCTATATTTTTTGAAATATGCACAAGATTTCAATCTTGGGTGAAACTCTACCACAGGGGTGGCAAACTCAAATTCATCGGGGGCCGCATCAGCAGTTTGGTTGCCCTCAAAGGGCCGGTAATATCTGCACTTCAGTTTTCTTGCGCTGCGTAGGGAGCTCAGTGTTCAGGAGTGCGCTGCGTAGGGAGCGCAGGGTTCAGGAGTGTCCCCCCCTCCTCTCTGGTGTCACTGGTGTCCCCCCCTCTCTGGTGTCACTGGTGTCCCCCCTCCTCTCTGGTGTCCCCCCTCCTCTCTGGTGTCACCCCCTCCTCTCCTCTCTGGTGTCACTGGTGTCCCCTCTCCTCTCTGGTGTCACCATCCTCTCCTCTCTGGTGTCACTGGGGTCCCCCTCCTCTCCTCAGTGACCCCAGTGACACCAGAGAGGAGAGGGACCCCAGTGACACCAGAGAGGAGGGGGACCCCAGTGACACCAGAGAGGAGGGGGACCCCAGTGACACCAGAGAGGAGGGGGACCCCAGTGACACCAGAGAGGAGGGGGACCCCAGTGACACCAGAGAGGTTGGGGACCCCAGAGAGGTTGGGGACCCCAGAGAGGAGGGGGACCCCAGAGAGGTTGGGGACCCCAGTGACACCAGAGAGGAGAGGAGGGTGACCCCAGTGACACCGGAGAGGAGGGTGACCCCAGTGACACCAGAGAGGAGGGGGACCCCAGTGACACCAGAGAGGAGAGGAGGGGGACCCCAGTGACACCAGAGAGGAGGGGGACCCCAGGGACACCAGAGAGAAGAGGGACCCCAGGGACACCAGAGAGGAGAGAAGGGGGACCCCAGTGACACCAGAGAGGAGGGGGACCCCAGGGACACCAGAAAGGAGAGGGACCCCAGAGAGGAGGGTGACCCCAGTGACACCAGAGAGGAGAGGAGGGTGACCCCAGTGACACCAGAGAGGAGAGGAGGGTGACCCCAGTGACACCAGAGAGGAGAGGAGGGTGACCCCAGTGACACCAGAGAGGTGAGGAGGGGGACCCCAGTGACACCAGAGAGAAGGGGGACCCCAGAGAGGAGGGGGACCCCAGTGACATCAGATAGAAGAGGAGGACCCCAGTGACACCAGAGAGGAGAGGGACCCCAGAGAGGTTGGGGACCCCAGGGACACCAGAGAGGAGACGAGGGGGACCCCAGAGAGGTTGGGGACACCAGAGAGGAGAGGAGGGGGACCCCAGTGACACCAGAGAGGAGAGGAGGGTGACCCCAGTGACACCAGAGAGGTGAGGAGGGGGACCCCAGTGACAACATAGAGGAGAGGAGGGTGACCCCAGTGACACCAGAGAGAAGGGGGACCCCAGAGAGGAGGGGGACCCCAGTGACACCAGAGAGGAGAGGGACACCAGAGAGGAGAGGTTGGGGACCCCAGTGACACCAGAGAGGAGAGGTTGGGGACCCCAGTGACACCAGAGAGGAGAGGAGGGGGACCCCAGTGACACCAGAGAGGAGAGGAGGGTGACCCCAGTGACACCAGAGAGGAGAGGAGGGTGACCCCAGTGACACCAGAGAGGTGAGGAGGGGCACCCCAGTGACAACATAGAGGAGAGGAGGGTGACCCCAGTGACACCAGAGAGGAGGGGGACCCCAGAGAGGTTGGGGACCCCAGGGACACCAGAGAGGTTGGGACCCCAGGGACAACAGAGAGGAAAGAAGGGTGACCCCAGTGACACCAGAGAGGAGAGGGGGAACCCAGTGACTCCAGAGAGGAGAGGGACCCCAGAGAGGTTGGGGACCCCAGGGACACCAGAGAGGAGAGGAGGGGGACCCCAGGGACACCAGAGAGGTGAGGAGGGTGACTCCAGTGACACCAGAGAGGAGAGGGGGAACCCAGTGACTCCAGAGAGGAGAGGGACCCCAGAGAGGAGGGGGACCCCAGGGACACCAGAGAGGAGAGGAGGGGGACCCCAGGGACACCAGAGAGGTGAGGAGGGTGACTCCAGTGACACCAGAGAGGTGAGGAGGGGGACCCCAGTGACACCAGAGAGGAGAGGAGGGTGATCCCAGTGACACCAGAGAGGTGAGGAGGGGGACCCCAGTGACACCAGAGAGGAGAGGGACCCCAGAGAGGTTGGGGACCCCAGGGACACCAGAGAGGAGAGGGGGGGGAACCCCAGAGAGGTTGGGGACCCCAGGGACACCAGAGAGGAGAGAAGGGAGACCCCAGTGACACCAGAGAGGAGAGAAGGGGGACCCCAGTGATACCAGAGAGGAGAGGAGGGGGACACCTGTGACACCAGAGAGGTGAGGAGCCCCAGTGACACTGGTCCCCCTCCTCTCCTCTCTGGTGTCACAGGTGTCCCCCTTCTCTGCTCAGTACAGACAGCCATGCTCCCCGGGTGATGGTCTCTCCTACCTGCAGGTGCAGATCTTGCAGTTCTCCTCATGTCTGCGGTTGTAGTCCCGGGTCTGTAATCAGTGAGCTGAGGCGGTGCAGTGTCACGCCGTGCACTGGTTACTAGGCAAGCCGAATGGGGTGGAGCAAGATGGCGGCGGCGAAACATCACTTCCTGACGAGACAGCCGCCGCCGGGTGTACCAAGATGGCCGCCGCTCCGGAGCTAGGCCGAAGCCGGGGACTTTCCTATAGCCGAGGCTGCAGAGCGGATCGCGTGGTGTCACGGATCGGTAACACTCTGTTGCCACCGCCGCGCGGGCCACGTGGCAAAGCCTGGCGGGCCGGATTCGGCCCGCGGGCCTTGTGTTTGCCACCCCTGCTCTACCACATCTGGTTTTGTATAATGGCCTCGCTCAAAATGAACTTTGTACAGCATTGCTTGTATCTTTTTCAAACAGTCCCAGTAACCCTTAAAGTGGTTGTAAACCCTTACAGACCACTTTTACCTACAGTAAAGCCTAGGTTAAGGCTTACCTGTAGGTGCAAGAAATATCTGCTAAACCTACACAATTTAGGAGATATTTGCAAAAAAGACAGGCACCGATGTCTATGGCGTATGCGTCGTAGACAACGGCGCAGGCGCACGGAGCCTGCCATTTCTAACGGCGATTGTGCCATGACTGGCGGCTCCCGCACACATGCATCATCACGGCTCAGGCCAATCACAGCTCCGGGAGAGATGGCGGCAACAGAGGAGGGGAACAAGGACCGCTGCGGGGGCTTCCATCTCAGGTAAGTAATTCATAATAAGCTAGTATGCTATGCATACTAGCTCATTATGCCTTTGTCTTGCAGGGTGTATTTTTTTTTTCAGAGGCTCTTTAATTGATCTTTTTTTTCTTGACTAAAATCTTTTCTTTTGAGATGCATATGAGGTGGAAGGAAACATGGACGTACCTACACAATACTTTTAGGGACGGGGAGGGGGTGTGACCCTGTGGAGTTGCCGAATACTGAAGATAAACAGGGCCTGTGAGGATTAAAGCAACTTAGGTTTTAGTGTAAAAGCAGAGAGTCATCAAAACTGGGTGGTAAGAAATGACTTACCCAGGGCCCAATGTCCACTTTTTAACCTCTCATGGCCCTCTCACCCCAGTCATAGATAATCCATATTTTTCCTCTCTGCAGTAGACACGGCCTTTCTACATTGGGACTCCTCAAAACCATCCTATCTCACTCAATGTCTCCATCACTAGACCATCCAAGCACTCAATCAATTATTCGATCCTATCTAAACTCCCAGAACTGCCTAGCTGCATTTTCTATAGTTCAAACATTTTGTTTAATCTACAACTGACATTTTTTCATGACATTATGGGCCAGATTCAGAAAGAAGATACGTCGGTGTATCTAGAGATATGCCGCGTAACTTCTAAGAAGCGCCCGCGTATCTTTTTTCTGTATTCAGAAAACAAGATACGCCGGAATTTAACTAAGATACGAGCGGCGTAAGTCTCTACTCTCTACCTGCCTATTTTGAATTGGGCGCTCTTACGCCGGCCCATTTACGCTATGCCATCGTAACTTTGGGCGCAACTTCTTTCTGAATACGGCACCTGCCTCTCAAAGTTACGGCGGCGTAGCATAAACAAGATACGCTACGCCCGCACAAAGTTACGGCGGACTATCTGAATCTGGCCCTATGTTTTTCTGACAACATTCCTATACATCCCATATCTGATTCATACAATTCTCTACTCTTTTATGGGTATTCGTAGATGATCTATAGTTTCTAAGAGAACAGGAAAGAGGGAGAAATATGTTTTTTTAGACAACACCAAAACTAGGCAACTAGACTGTGCACTCTGCAAGTGCAGTTGCTCCAAAGGTTAGTAAATGAGTTTAACCACTTGCTTACTGGGCACTTAAACCCCCCTCCCGCCCAGACCAACCTTCAGCTTTCAGTGCTGATGCACTTTGAATGACAATTGTGCGGTCATACAACAATACAACACTGTACCCAAATGACATTTTTATAATTTTTTCACACAAATAGAGCTTTCTTTTGGTGGTATTTAATCACTACGGGGGGTTTTATTGTTAGCTAAACAAACAAAAAAAGATGGAGAACTTCTAGATATTTTGTTATAAAATTTTGCAAACAGGTATTTTTTCTCCTTCATTGATATGCGCTGATGAGGCTGCACTGATAGGCACAGATAAGGTGGCACTGATGGGCACAGATAAGGTGACACTGATATGTGGCACTGATGGACACTGAAGGGCACTAATAGGCGTTTCTGATAGGGGGCAATGATCGGCAGCACTGATAGGTGGCAGTAATGGGCACTGGTAGGTGACACTGGCAGTATTGTGTATGAGGAACTCATTGGTGACACTGATAGATGGCACTATGAGCACTGATGAGTGGCACTGTGGGCACTGATAGGTAGCACTGGTGGGCAGCACTGTTGTGTATTAGTAGGTGGCACACATGGGCACAGATGAGCTGGACAGCAGCTCTCCCTGATTGGGACCAATATCCCTCTGTCTTTCGCCAGTGATCGACTTTTTTTTTTCTCCTCGCGCTATCGCGTGTTTACATCACATGATCAGCTGTCATTGGCTGACAGCTGATCACGTGGTAAGGGGTTGGGACCGACCCCCATACTCTGATCTGTGATCCAGCGAGTCTCATAGACTTGCTGATCACAAAGCGAGCCGCACGCACCCTGCAGGCCAGGCCGCTCGAGCACGGGAGGATGTCTATTGACGGCCTCCCTGCAATTCAGGTCCGCACTGTAGCCGTCATTCAGGTATAGTGTGGACGCAAAGAGGTTAAGCTTCACTTTGCAAAGAATATTCAATCGCGTGCAAGTAAAAAATAAAATGCATTTTTGCTTGCACATGATTGGATGATGGAAGTCAACAGGGCTTCTGCTCATTTACTAAGCTTTGGAGCAACTGCATTTGCCTTTGGTAAATCAATCCCTAACTGTCTGTTTCATTGACCGTGTGTAGGGGAAAACGTTGTTTTATGTCTTGTAAAAAACGACAAAAAAAAATTGAAGCATGCTTCAATTTTTTGTGTCGTTTTTCAAAACGTCGTTTTTTGTTTCACAAAAAGTCACCATGTGTAGCAAAAAACGTCGTTTAAAACAACGTTTTTCAACCCGCGCATGCCCAGAAGCTAGTTATGAAGAGAGCTTCAATGGAAAAGAGTGGTGAACGTAACCTCGCTTTGCTAGAGCATTGTGAAAAAAACGATGGTGTGTAGGCAACATCGTCTTTGAAAATTGAAGTTTCAAAAACGTCGTTTTTCTTTCTCGTACATCACGGGACACAGAGCGGCATATTCATTACTATATGGGTTATATGGAGTACCTTCAGGTGTGGACACTGGCAATCTCAAACAAACAGGAAGTCCCTCCCTATATAACCCCCTCCCCTAGAGGGAGTCCCTCAGTTTTTTCGCCAGTGTCTTAGGTGTTGGTCACGGAATAGCTTTGCTCCACATCCTTGGGATTAAGGGCGGGCTAACCGGATCTGTCCAAGGAGCCTCAGTGCCAAAGTGGACAGTACCCGGGCCCCAAACCGTGGGGTTTTGCCTATAATGCTCCTCTTTGGAGGGCTGGACCCTGGGCCCAGGACTTGGAGTTTGTAAAGACCATAAGTTCCTGTTTGCCAGGGTGCTATATAGGTCCAGGACAGTGGGTACCTTCATAGGACCCCAGGGCCTGAAGGTCTACTACACTACCCACGGAGATGGGAGAAGATTGGACCGTTTTGCAAAACGTCCTGCGGCATGGAGCAGGTAAGAGGGGAGCCTGCGGGACTTGGTTCGACAGCAGGCTCTCCAGGGGAGATCTTAAGGGGGGTAGCCTGAGTATGCTCTGCATTGGCACCATGGTCACTATGTCTGATAGACAGGATGCCCTGAAATGTTTCCCCCCATAACTTGATCCCCCTACCTATCTATGTATGTTTGCTAGCTACCTGCTGCTCGCTGGTTGAAGATCTTTAAAAAAAAAAAAAAAAGATCTGTCTCTAGGCTAAAGGGACTCCTTAGGGGCCTGTGTTAGCCTTACCTTGCCGGGATTCAAATCTGCCGCCTGATGCGTCCTCCAACCTGCATTCCTGGGCTCCAGAGTGCGTCTCCTCCTGGGCTCTCCTCCCCCGACAGTCGCGCGCGCATGCATATAGAAAATTTTCGCGCCGTTTGGGGGGGGGGGGGGGGGGCGGGGAGTGTGACTGCAGTGTAGAGTGGGCGTGCCTTTAATTGCTGCTATACACGGCAGGCGCGTTCTTAGCTCAGTTCAGAGCTGAGCTGGAGAGAGAGAGGACGTAGAGCTGGCAGCACAGTGACTCCCGGTGGCGAGAAGGGGTACTACATACTGGAGTCAGCTCCAATACTTTTTGTTAAGCCAAAATCCCCTTGGCAACAGGTTGAATGCTGGCAAACATGTTGGGGGTGGGGCTGTATGTGGTGAATAATATATAAAAGAAAACATACTGAGCCCCACCGGTTTTGGGGCATTAGTGATCCTATTGTCCCCTAAACCTTATTTTTTTGTACTCCTGGCTATAACAGTCTGTTGTTGTAAGCGGAGTCCTTCGGTTTTGTATTATGGCTTCCAAGGGTTCAGGATCAAAACGAAAAAAATAAATAAAAAAAATAAAAAATAAAGAGAAAAGGCAAAGACAAAGGGGGTTCCTCCTCTGGTTCTGATAATATGCCAATACTTTCCCCACAGGTTATTCCTATAGGGCTCACCCTGGATAAGCCATTAAGGGGGTCTGGTGCTGAGGCTGGCCCAGGTCGGCCCAACCCTGTGTTATCACAGAGGAGATGCTAGCCGTCACCCTAGGGGGGCTAGAGAAAAGAGGTTAACAGCTATGATCGCTGGCTCTTTTTCTGGCAAGAAGCGGACTAGATCCCCATCGCCAAAAGGGACAGAACCTAGAGGATCTACCACTGTAGAATCGTTTTCAGCCTCCCAGGCGGAGAGTCTGTGGGTCCAGTCTTGGACAGACATGGTCCGCTTGGCATTTAATTTGCCATTTCCAGAGCCTCAGGTTCCTGCGGTATCCTCTTTGGGTTCTTTTAAAAGCGCCTTTAAGCAACGCAGCTTTTCTGGCCCATCCTCTGTTAGAGGAATTGGTTTTTCCAGGATTGGGACGACCGGACAGAATTTTTTCTGCCGCCTAAAGCTGACGAGAGGGTAGTCTTTATGCACGTCTGCCAGGAAATATTTGTGCTTGCAGGCACTCTTTCCCCTGACCAAGTGCTCTTTAAAAGGGGCCCGGATGGCTCAGTTGGTAGAGCATCGGACTTTTGATCTGAGGGTCCAGGGTTCAGGTCCCGGTTCGGGCACTGCTTTTCAACTACCCGTGAGGTCCTTGAGGCCGCATCTCCCGGAAAGCGCCCGATCTCGTCTGATCTCGGAGGCTAAGCAGAGTGAGAGGAGCCTGGTTAGTGCCTGGATGGGAGACCACCTGGAAGTTTTTCTGTTATTTTTTCTGTTATTTACCCTATGGAAAATACTTTTTCTAAAGAAAGGGGGCGCTCCCAACGGTGGACGCAGCCATCTCATGGGTGAATAAATCATTAACTGGCCTAAGGGGAAACATACAAAAGTTTAAAGTCCCGGTCGATAAACGTTTAGAGACACTTTTTCCAGCATCCCTGGCTACAGCCAGCAGTGGCTACAATTGGAGTTTTTTTTCAGGCATTAAGGAACCAGACAAAACAGATGCTTAGACATCCCTGCCCGATAGGCAGAGGAGTTATTGGATATTCCCAGAGCTCTGTGCTTTGCGGTAGAGGCTATAAAAAGACTCCATCCAGCAGGCGTCTCGTTGTCACTATTTTTAGTGCATATGAGAAGGCTCTTTTGGTTGAAGAACTGGGCGGCGAGCCCCATGTAAAAGACTGCTGGCAGGTTTGCCCTTCCATGGAAAGATCTGGATAAATACATTCAGACTGTTTCAAGTGGCAAAAGTACCCTTTTACCAGTCAAAGGAAGTTCCGGGGTCCTGCGTTTAAAAGGGCAGCTCCCCCCGGTTCCAGGGCCCTCAAATTTCAGGCAGTACGGTCCTCCTGCGCGATCAAACTTTTAACAATGGATCGCAAGGACAGGCCTCTGGGGATCGGTCCCCGACAGAGGGGGTCCGATCATCTGTGGCCGCAGGCTACAGATTAGAATTTCTAAAATTTCCTCCACAAGGAAGGCCTCAATGCGGGCAGCATTGGATCACCTGCTTTACCAGGGCATAATGGTAGAGGTACCAGCCCAAGAACAGGGGCTAGGTTTCTATTCCAATCTGTTTGTCATACCAAGGCTCATCGGCAATGTCAGACCAATTTTGGACCTAAAAGGTTTAAATGCTTACCTAAGGGTTCGCTCTTTCCGGATAGAATCCGTTTGGCCAGCAGCCGCCACACTCCAGAAGGATCGGGCTTCTATAGACATAAAGGAGGGTTACCTTCATGTACCAGGTCTTTCAGCCACATCAAATATTTTTGTTTTTACGCTTCGCAGTGATACAGCGTCACTTCCAATTTGTGGCGCCCCCCTTCGGGCTGGCTACGGCCCCCGGGTATTCACGAAGGTCCTAGCTCCTATTCTAGTCAGTCCAAAGGATCCAAGGGATCTCGGTCCTAGCATACCTGGACGACCTCTTAATCATAAGATCACTCGCTTCCTTGGTGGAATGCGTAGTAGCCCTCATGGTTCAGTACCTCGAGAGGTTCGGCTGAGTCCTAAACCGGGGAAAGATCAGCATTTCAACCTACAAAGCAGTTGGAATATCTCGGCACGAGATTAGACACAGAACAGAAGATGGATGTTCCTGCCCCTGGTAAAGGTCGAGGCTATCAAGAGATTGGTTCAGTTGGTTCTAAAGAGCCAACTATTCGCCTATGTATGCGATGGCCATGTTCGAGGCAATACCACACGCTTCCACGCTCGTGTCCTACAGGCAGCAATTCTAGCAGCTTGGTTCTGCCCAGTGGTCTGGAAGGCTGGAGAGCGGTCTTGAACAAGTTCACTCACCAAGGAACTTGGGCAGAGGCGGAGAGGCAGCTGCCCATCAAGGTCTGGGAGTTCTGAGCGGCTCAGCTAGCCCTCCTGGCATAGACATCCAGATTACAGGGGTCCTCGGTGAGAAGTCATTCAGACAAGGCCACAGCGGTGGCATATAGGTGAACCACCAAGGGGGAACCAAGAGTCAAGCCACTCAGAGTGAGAGGAGCTTGGTTTTTCGGTGGGCAGAGGTTTATGTACCCTGCATATCGGCGACATTTATTCCCGAGGTGGACAACCTGCAGGCGTACTTCCTAAGTCGCCAAACCCTGTCGCCGGGGGAGTGGTCTCTGCATCCACAAGTTTTTTCAGACAATCTGCCAGAAGTGGGGAGTGCCAGACGTGGAGGTCATGGCATCAGGATTCAACAAGAAGCTAGACAGGTTCATGTCTCGAACGAGGGACCCTATGGCCTGCGGAACCGATGTGTTGGTTTGCCCTTGGCATCAATCATAACTTCTATATACATTTCCCCCACTGCAGTTACTACCCCGCCTGCGGCGCAGGATCATACCACAGGCTGGTTATCCTGGTAGCCCCAGCTTGGTACCGGAGGGCATGGTACTCACTAGTCCTGAAATTGGCAGCGGGAGGCCCTTGGACTCTTCCTCTAGGGCCAGACCTACTCTCACAAGGCCCGATCCTCCACCCTGCATTACGGCGTCTAAATTTGACGGTCTGGCGGCTGAATCCCTGATTCTCAGGGGTAGAGGTCTGTCTAGGCAGGTAATCCCTACCCTCATTGAGGCTAGAAAGCCGGCCTCCAGGGTAATTTTGTTACAGGGTTTGGAGGGCCTACGTAGGCTGGTGTGAGGCTAAGAGATGGGTTTCCCGCAAGTATACCATTGATAGAGTATTACGTTTCCTCCAGCTAGGAGTGGATAAAGGCCTGGCATTAAGCACGATCTAGGGACAGATTTCAGCCTTATCAGTGTGATTTCAGAGGCCGCTGGCCACCCACTCGCTGGTTAAGATCTTCGTACAGGGAGTCTTACGTGTTAATCCTCCGGTCAAATCACCACTTTGTCCATGGGACTTAAATCTTGTTCTGTCAATTCTACAGAAACAACCCCTTGAGCCGTTGGCTGAGGTACCTTGGTTTTACTGACTAGAAAGTCGGTATTTCTGATCACCATAGTTTCGGCCAGGAGAGTATCGGAATTGGCAGCCTTATCTTGTAAGGAACCATATCTCATTTTACATAAGGATAGGGCGGGGTTCCGTCCTCATTCTTCCTTTCTACCAAAGGTTATATCCAGTTTCCACCTGAACCAGGATGTGGTACTTCCATCCTTCTTCCAAAACCCACCTCTAGAAAGGAGGGGTTGCTGCATACGTTGGATATTGTCAGGGCCATAAAGGCCTATCTTAAAGCTACAGAGAAGGTTCGGAAAACAGATGTGGTGTTCGTTTTACCGGAAGGGCCCAAGATGGGTCAGGCAGCTGCTTGATCCACCATCGCAAGATGGATTAAACAATTAATCGTTCAGGCCTGCGGTTTGAAGAGGTTGCCTCCTCCTTTGTCGGCAAAGGCCCATTCTACCAGGGCCATGGGCACCTCCTGGGCAGCACATCATCATCAGATCTCTATGGCTCGAATATGCAAGGCAGCAACGTGGTCGTCAGTCCACATGTTTACAAAATGTTATCAAATGGACGTAAGAAGGAATGCGGATACAGCCTTTGGGCAGTCAGTACTACAGGCCACGATTCAAGCTCCTCAGGATCTGAGGGGGCTCCCTTGATTTGATTTGAGATTTACATTTCTCGTTTAAGTTGGATTTACTAGTATTTGAGTATACCTCTAAATTAAATCCTTCTTTGGAAGATGTCTCCCTCCCCTCATTAAAGCATTGCTTTCGGACATCCCATATAGTAATGAATATGCCGCTCTGTGTCCCGTGATGTACGAGAAAGAAAAAGGGATTTTTAAATACAGCTTACCTGTAAAATCCTTTTCTTGGAGTACATCACGGGACACAGAGCTCCCACCCCTCTTTTTGGGAACATTTTGGGAGGCATACTGCTTGCTACAAAACTGAGGGACTCCCTCTAGGGGAGGGGGTTATATAGGGAGGGACTTCCTGTTTGTTTGAGATTGCCAGTGTCCACACCTGAAGGTACTCCATATAACCCATATAGTAATGAATATGCCGCTCTGTGTCCCGTGATGTACTCCAAGAAAAGCATTTTACAGGTAAGCTGTATTTAAAAATCCCTTTTTTTACTTCACAGAAAACGTCATTTTTTTTCATCACATAAAGTGATCATGTGTACGCGGCATAACAGTGTAAATTTGATGTCCCCTCAAAATAACTCAACACACAACCATTAATGTCTAAAACGCTGGCAAAAACAGTGAGTACACCCCTAGGTAAAAATGTCCAAATTGGGCCCAAAGTGTCAATATTTTGTGTTGTCACCATTATTTTCCAGCACTGCCTTAACCCTCTTGGGCATTGATTTCACCAGAGCTTCACAGGTTGCCACTGGAGTCCTCTTCCACTTCTCCATGACAACATCACAGAGCTGGTGGATGTCGGAGACCTTTCGCTCCTCCGCCTTCCGTTTGAGGATGCCCCACAGATGTTCAATAGGATTTAGGTTTGGAGACATGCTTGGCCAGTCCACCACCTTTACCCTCAGCTTCTTTAGCAAGGCAGTAGTTTTCTTTGAGGTGTGTTTGGGGTCGTTATGTTGGAATACTGCCCTGCGGCCCAGTCTCCGAAGGAAGAGGATCATGCTCTGCTTCAGTATGTCACAGTAAACGTTGGCATTCATGGTTCCCTCAATGAACTGTAGCTCCCCAGTGCCGGCAGCACTCATGCAGTCCCAGACCATGACGCTTCCACCACCATGCTTGACTGTAGGCAAGAAACACATGTCTTTTTACTCCTCACCCGGTTGCCACCACACACGCTTGACACCATCTGAACCAAATAAGTTTATCTTGGTCTCATCAGACCACTTACTCTGCTTGTGTTCAGCAAACTGTTTTCAGGCTTTCTTGTGCATCATCTTTCGAAGAGGCTTCCTTCTGGCATGACAGCCATGTAGACCAATTTAATGCAGTGTGTGGAATATGGTCTGAGCACTGACAGGCTGACCCCCACACCCCTTCAATTTCTGCAGCAATGCCGGCAGCACTCTTATGTCTATTTTCCCAAAGAAAACCTCTGGATATGACGCTGAGCATGTGCACTCAATGTCTTTGGACCATGGCACGGCTTGTTCTGAGTGGAACCTGTCCTGTTAAACCTCTGTATAGTCTTGGCCACCATGCTGCAGCTCAGTTTCAGGGTCTTGGCAATCTTCTTATAGCCTAGGCCATCTTTATGTAGAGCAACAATCCTTCTTTTCAGATCCTTGGAGAGTCCTTTGCCATCAGGTGCAATGTTGAACTTCCAGTGACCACTATGAGCGAATGAGAGCGATAATGCCAAATTTAATACACCTGCTCCCCATTCACACATGAGACCCTGAAACGCTAACGAGTCACATGACACCGGGGAGGGAAAATGGCTAATTGTACCCAATTTTGATATATTCATTTAGGGGTGCACTCACTTTTGTTGCAAGTGGTGTAGACATTAATGGCCGTGTGTTGAGTTATTTTGAGGGGACAGCAAATTGACACTGTTATACAAGGTCAGTAGGATTTGTAAAGAAGATATGAACAGCAGCACAAGTGTAAGGAGCAAGATATAAGCTGGAGAGAACACAATAATCTGACAAAATAATTTGGAAGTGCATGGCTTAAATAGGACGTTCATGGAAGGAGCTCTGGAGTTCAAGGTTCACCAGAAACTAGATAGAATGTAAGGTTCATGTAAGGGATCAGGCAGGAGCTGTCCAGCATTTCAGGTGGTACAGAAAGAAGAGCTACTGCCAGATGCAGCAAAGGTCTTGGGTTCAGATCCGTGTCCTTTTTTGGACTACCGTTTTGTGTGTGCCTGCAACAACTTTGTTTGCTGTTTAGCTGCCTTAAAGTGGAGGTTCACCCTAAAACAATTATCTAACATTACATCCAGCATACTAACGACATGTACAGTATGCTGGTATTTGTTTTTTTTTCTCCGTACATACCGTTTAATTTTTACTTTCACCCTGGCTTCCGGGTTCTGATTCCCGCGGGACTGGGTGTTCCTATTGAGAGCTTAGATGATTGACGTCTGGTGAAAAACTTCCCATGGCGCATAAAGTGCGTCACCAGTTTTCCGTAAGTAACCGACCTGCGAATCGGCTCTATATGGCGCCTGCACAGTCAGCTCTACACAGCGGGCGTAGCCGCCATATAGCGCTGACTTGCGGGTCGGCTATTTACGGAAAACTGGTGACGCGCCTTATGCGCCATGGGAAGTTTTTCACCAGACATCAATCATCTAAGCTCTCAATAGGAACGCCTAGTCCCGGGGGAATCAGAACCTGGAAGCCTGGGCGAAAATAACAAATAAATAAATGGTATGTACGGAGAAAAAAACCCAAATACCAGCATACTGTACATGTCGTTAGTATGCTGGATGTAATGTTAGGTAATTCTTTTAGGGTGAACCTGCACTTTAAGTTTTGCGTGTTATATTGATATGTTCTTTAATTTTAAGTTTAAGTCAAATTCCTTTTTTACTTGGATAGGTTTTAAAATAATATATGGGGTTGGGGTTTTTAGTGTTATAGGGTTTGTTTTTTTGTTGATGGTGTATAGTGTTTTGGGTTTTATTTGTAATTTTATTTATTTTTTTGTTTTTAGAGAGATATTTCTTATTATAATATAAGTTTGCTAGTGTCTAATATAATTTCGTGTGTAATATAATTTTGCTAGTGTCTTTTATTTTTTAAATATTTTTATTTTATATCTTGGTCTCAGCATCGTGAACTTGTTCCTGACAAAGACAAAGCTGCCCTTTTGTTTTCAGCACATCACCACATACCTGTGAGGTACCGTTTGGTGCACCAAATCACCACATTGGCAAATGCACAAAACTACCACATCCTTGGCCCCTTATGTCCATAGCTGCTAATAAAGTTAGGCAATCCCCTGTATTCATTATGTAATGGAGACTTAAAGGAAGTGGCAGAGGTTCTGCATGCACAGCTAGTAGGGGACGGTTCTGCATCTGTAAATGAAAGACTGCATTACTTAGACCCCTTTCACACTGAGGTGCTTTACAGGCTCTAACGCTAAAAATAGTGCCTGCTAAGCTCCCTGAAAGAGCCACTTCATTCACTCCAGTGTGAAAGCCTGAGGGCTTTCACACTGGTGCAATGCGCTGGCAGGATGTTATAAAATGTCCTGCAAGCAGCACCTTTGGAGCGGTAAAGGAGCGATGTGTATACCGCTCCTCCAGCGCTTTTGCCCATTGAAATGAATGGGCACTGCGGTCATACCGCCTGCAAAGCGCCACTGTAGTGGCGCTTTTTGGGTTGTTTTAACAACAAATAGACGCAGGATCCTCTCATCTCCAATTATAAGATTGTTGAAAGGAGGAGAAGCCGCTGGATTCGTGTGCAGGTAAGTGTACTAATATTAAAAGTCAGCAGCTACAGTATTTTTAGGTGCTGACTTTTAATTGTTTCTGAAGGAACCTGGAGCTCCGCTTTAAGCTTTACCAAAAAAACTGGAAGCTGATTGGTTTCTTTGCAGAGCTGCACTAGATTTTGCATTCTCATGTTTTAGTAAATCAACCCCAATGTGTAAATATATTATTATATTTCTAATAAAAACGAATTGTGTAAAATACATTAATAGGACAAAAAAAAAATATCTGAAAAAAATATTTTTCAAAAAAAGATTCAACATTTTATTAACCTCTCGAGTTGATCTGTGTAGTAACAATGTTGAGAACAATACAGTTGCCACAAAAATTATATGAACCCTTTTGGAATGATATGGTTTTCTGCACAAATTGGTCATAAAATGTGATCTGATCTTCATGTGCCTTGCAAAAGTATTTGGCCCCCTTGAACTTGTGACCTTTTGCCACATTTCAGGCTTCAAACATTCAAACTGTAAGTTTTTGTGAAGAATCAACAACAAGTGGGTCACAATCATGAAGTGGAACGAAATTTATTGGCTATTTCAAACTTTAACAAATAAAAAACTGAAAAATTGGGCGTGCTAAATTATTCAGCCCCTTTAAGTTAATACTTTGTAGCGCCACCTTTTGCTGCGATTACAGCTGTAAGTCGCTTGGGGTATGTCTCTATCAGTTTTGCACATCGAGAGACTGATATTTTTGCCTATTCCCCCTTGCAAAACAGCTTGAGCTCAGTGAGGTTGGATGGAGAGCGTTTGTGAACAGCAGTTTTCAGTTCTAACACCTGGATATGTTTATTTGTGAACCATTCCAATGTAGATTTTGCTTTGTTTTGGATCATTGTCTTGTTGGAAGACAAATCTCCGTCACAGTCTCAGGTCTTTTGCAGACTCCATCAGGTTTTCTTCCAGAACGGTCCTGTATTTGGCTCCATCCATCTTCCCATCAATTTTAACCATCTTCCCTGTCCCTGCTGAAGAAAAGCAGGCCCAAACCATGATGCTGCCACCACCATATTTGACAGTGGGGATGGTGTGTTTAGGGTGATGAGCTGTGTTGTTTTTACGCCAAACATAACATTTTGCATTGTTGCCTAAAAGTTGGACTTTGGTTTCATCTGACCAGAGCACCTTCTTCCACGTGTTTGGTGTGTCTCCCAGGTGGCTTGTGGCAAACTTTAAACAACACTTTTTATGGATATCTTTAATAAATGTCTTTCTTCTTGCCACTCTTCCATAAAGGCCCGATTTGTGCAGTATACGACTGATTGTTGTCCTATGGACAGAGTCTCCCACCTCAGCTGTAGATCTCTGCAGTTCATCCAGAGTGATCATGGGCCTCTTGGCTGCATCTCTGATCAGTCTTCTCCTTGTATGAGCTGAAAGTTTAAAGGGACGGCCAGGTCTTCGTAGATTTGCAGTGGTCTGATACTCCTTCAATTTCAATATTATCACCTGCACAGTGTTCCTTGGGATGTTTAAAGCTTGGGAAATCTTTTTGTATCCAAATCTGGCTTTAAACGTCTCCACAACAGTATCTCGGACCTGCCTGGTGTGTTCCTTTTTTTTCATGATGCTCTCTGCACTTTAAACAAACCTCTGAGACTATCACAGTGCAGGTGCATTTATACGGAAACTTGATTACACACAGGTGGATTCTATTTATCATCATTAGTCATTTAGGTCAACATTGGATCATTCAGAGATCCTCACTGAACTTCTGGAGAGAGTTTGCTGCACTGAATAATTTTGCACGCCCAATTTTTCAGTTTTTTTTATTTGTTAAAGTTTGAAATATCCAATACATTTCGTTCCACTTCATGATTGTGTCCCACTTGTTGTTGATTCTTCACAACAAAAAATACAGTTTTATATCTTTATGTTTGAAGCCTGAAATGTGGCAAAAGGTCGCAAAGTTCAAGGGGGCCGAATACTTTCGCAAGGCACAACAATAGACAATCACAGTCTGCTTCAACTAACAGATTCCCCTGTTGAAGTCCTGTTGGTCGAAGCGCGTCGGGTTTGCTATACCTGCTTCCCATATTGCTTTTATTTCATTCATTTTTATGCTCTCTGATCACTTTTATGTTCATTTGGTTTTATTACAATAAAACCTCACCTTTTTTTTACCTGCACCATCCGGAGCACTGTTTTTTTCTTTTCCCTGCATGACCCGCTTGGATAAAGTTTTTTAGCTCTATGATTGTGCCCTACACCTTTTGAGCGGATAACGTCTTTCTACCACCGAATGTCAGCTTGGAGCAAATAGATCTTTCCATCTCTGTCCTTGATCTCGATCCCAAACGAACCAATTCATGGTGAGGTTCCAGTCCAGGACTACTGCCATTCATCTGGATATCCCGTGTGGGGTCTACCATCTGGCTTTCGTTTAGTCAAGCAGATTCTAGTGGGGTCCTTCCATGCGTTTATGATCTGGTGTTGCTGACAGACAGATCCTCTTCATCTGGTAAGAGTATTCCATCTACTCCTGTTTAGCTCTGAAGAATGTCCCTTCCATGACGATTGATGTGGTCATATGTTTTCCGGCTTTTCGCATATCCATTGATGGACTTATGTTTTTTTGGTGTTTTATTCATCCATTGATGGACATTTATTTATACATCACTGGGGTTTATTACCCTCTTTTTGCATCTTTTTCCATTTATAAGTCATTCATAAGTGTTATTAGCGCTACATATTTTCTCCACTAATAACACACAAAAAATTAAATGTTACCTTTTTTTTATTGAACACACCATGTAAACATTCACAGTGCAGGTGGAAAAAGTATGTGAACCCTTGGATTTAATAACTGGTTGAACCTCCTTTGGCAGCAATAACTTCAACCAAAGTTTCCTATTTTTACCGATCAGACGTGCACAACGGTCAGGAGTAATTCTTGACCATCCTGACCAGAACTGTTTCAGGTTAGCAATATTCTTGGGATGTCTGGTGTGAACCGCTTTCTTGAGGTCGTGCCACAGAATCTCAATCGGGTTGAGGTCAGGCCTCTGACTAGGCCACTCCAAAAAGGCATATTTTCTTCTGTTTAAGCCATTCTGTTGTTGATTTACTTCTATGCTTTGGGTCGTTGTCCTGTTGCAACACCCATCTTCATTTGAGCTTCAGCTAGTGGACAGATGGCCTTAGGTTCTCCTGCAAAATGTCTTGATAAACTTGGGAATTTATTTTTCCTTCGATGATAGCAATGCGTCCAGGCCCTGACCCAGCAAAGCAGCCCCAAACCATGATTCCCCCACCACCATACTTCACAGTTGGGATGAGGTTTTGATGTTCGTGTGCTGTGCCTCTTTTTCTCCACACATAGTGTTGTGTGTTTCTTCCAAACAACTCAACTTTGGTTTCATCTGTCCACAGAATATTTTGCCAGTACTGCTGTGAAACATCCAGGTGCTCTTGTGCAAACTGTAAACGTGCAGCAATGTTTTTTTGGACAGCAGTGGCTTCCTCTGTGGTATCCCCCCATGAAATCCATTGTTTAGTGTTTTTACGTATCATAGATTCGCTAACAGGGATGTTAGCATATGACAGAGACTTTTGTAAGTCTTTAGCTGACACTCTAGGATTCTTCTTCACCTCATTGAGAAGTCTGCATTGTGCTCTTGCAGTCATCATTAAAGGACGGCCACTCCTAGGGGGGAAAAGCAGCAGTGCTGAACTTTCTCCATTTATAGACAATTTGTCTTACCGTAGCCTGATTAACAGCAAGGCTTTTGGAGATAATTTTATAACCCTTTCCAGCTTTTTGCAGGTTAACAATTCTTAATTGTAGGTCTTCTGAGAGCTCTTTTGTGAGAGGCATCATTCACATCAGGCAATGCTTCTTGTGAAAAGCAAACCCAGAACTGGTGTGTTTTTTTTATAGGGCAGGGCAGCTGTAACCAACACCTCTCATCTCATTGATTGAACTCCAGTTGGCTGATGCCTCACTCCAATTTGCTCTTGGAGATGTCATTAGTCTAGGGGTTCACATACTTTTTCCACATGCACTGCGAATGTTTACATGGTGTGTTCAATAAAAACACGGTAACATTTAATTCTTTGTGTGTTATTAGTTTAAGCAGACTGTGATTGTCTATTGATGTGACTTATGCCCCGTACACACGATAATTTTTTGTGATGAAAAAAAACTACGTTTTCTGTGAAGTAAAAAACGACGTTTTTGAAACGTCACTTTTTAAAGACGATGTTGCATACACACCATCGTTTTTTTCACAAAAAGCGAGGTTACGTTCACCACTCTTTTCCATTGAAGCTCGCTTCATAACTAGCTTCTGGGCATGCGCGGGTTGAAAAACGTCGTTTTAAACAACGTTTTTGCTACACACGGTGACTTTTTGTGAAACAAAAAACGACGTTTTGAAAAACGACACAAAAAATTCAAGCATGTTGGAATTTTTTTTTGGTCGTTTTTTTGAAGACAAAAAACAATGTTTCTTTCTCGTACATCACGGGACACAGAGCGGCATATTCATTACTATATGGGTTATATGGAGTACCTTCAGGTGTGGACACTGGCAATCTCAAACAGGAAGTCCCCTCCCTATATAACCCCCTCCCCTAGAGGGAGTCCCTCAGTTTTTTCGCCAGTGTCTTAGGTGTTGGTCACGGAATAGCTTTGCTCCACATCCTTGGGATTAAGGGCGGGCTAACCGGATCTGTCCAAGGAGCCTCAGTGACAAAGTGGACAGTACCCGGGCCCCAAACCGTGGGGTTTTGCCTATAATGCTCCTCTTTGGAGGGCTGGACCCTGGGCCCAGGACTTGGAGTTCATAAAGACCATAAGTTCCTGTTTGCCAGGGTGCTATATAGGTCCAGGACAGTGGGTACCTTCATAGGACCCCAGGGCCTGAAGGTCTACTACGCTACCCACGGAGATGGGAGAAGATTGGATCGTTTTGCTGGACAAACATCCTGCAGCATGGAGCAGGTAAGAGGGGAGCCTGCGGGACTTGGTTCGACAGCAGGCTCTCCGGGGTAACCTAAAAGGGGGGTAGCCTAAGTATGCTCTGCATTGGCAACCTTGCTCACTATGTCTGAGAAAGACAGGATGATCCCTTTTCCCCCATCACTAGGTTCCCCTGTCTAAGAATGGTGTTGCTAGCTACCTGCTGCTTTCTTCCTAGGACTATATGGTAAGGATCCCTATGGGGCCTTTTGGAGAGTCCTACCTGGCCGGGGGTTTGAATCTGCCGCCTGATACTGCAGTCCTGGGTCTCCAGCAGCGCGGCTCCTCCATGTTCCTCCTGCTTCGGCATACGCGCGCGCGCGTGCACGTCTTATAGACGTTTTTCGCGCCGTTCGGAGAGGAGGGTTGGGGGGGGGGCGTGCCTGCAGCGTCATACAGGGGCGCGCCTTGTGCTGTTATAGATCAGCAGGCATTGTCAGTGCTCAGTCTGAGGCTGATCTCAAAGGGAGAGGACGCAGAGCGGCAGAACAGTGACTCCCGGTGGCGGAAGAGGGGTAGTACATGCTGGACTTTGTTCCAATGCCTTTTTGTTAAGCCAAGAAATCCCCCTTTTTGCAGCAGGTTGGAGGCTGGCAAACTAAGTTTGGGGTCACTGTATGTTTGAAAAAAAAAAAAAAAGAAAGAGACTTATATATTTAAAAAAAAAAAAAAACATACGGGGCCCCATCAGTTTTTGGGCATTAGTGATCTATTGTCCCCTAAGCTCTAGTTTTGTACTCCTGGCCACTACAGTCTGTTGTTGTTGGCGGAGTCCCTCGATTTTGTATTATGGCTTCCAAAGGTTCGGGGTCAAAGGGTACAAAAAAGACCATCTGATGATATGCCGATACTTTCCCCGCAACTTATTCCCATAAAGGTCGCCTTGGATGAGCCATTAGGGGGGTCTGGTGCGGAGGCTGGCCCAGATCAGCCCAGCCCTGTGTTTATCACAGAGGAGATGCTAGCTGTATCCCTAGGGGGGCTAGAAGAGAGAATAGCAGCATTGATCGCTAGAGCTATTCCTGGCAAGAAACGGGTTAGATCCCCATCACCAAGAGGTGTATCCTCAGATGCTGAGATTCTCTCTCCGGAGGAATTGGAATCGCAGGAGGATCAACTAGACCTGAACCAAGAGGGTTCAGGGATTGAGGGATCTACCTCTGAGGAACCATTTTCAGACTCCCAGACAGAGAGACTGTGGGTGCAGTCTTTGACGGACATGGTCCGCTCGGCATTTAGTTTACCATTGCCAGAGCCTCAGGTTCCTCCGGTATCCTCTCTGGGCTCTTTGAAAGCTCCGTTAAGCAACGCAGTTTTTCCGGTCCATCCTCTCTTGGAGGAATTGATCTTTCGGGATTGGGTACGGCCGGACAGGATTTTTCTGCCACCGAAGAGATTTGCGGTCATTTACCCCATGGAGGAAAAATTCTCCAAGAGGTGTAGGCTCCCAGTGGGGGATGCAGCCATCTCATGTGTGAATAAATCACTAACTTGCCCGGTGGAAAACATACATATGTTTAAAGATCCGGTTGATAAACGGTTAGAGACACTTTTAAAAGCATCCTTTGCTACGGCAGGAGCAGTGGTACAGCCAGCTGTGGCTGCAATTGGAGTTTGTCAGGCGTTAAAGGACCAGACAAAAGAAATGTTAAAGGACATGCCTACCCAACAAGCAGAAGAGTTTTCTGACATTCCCAGAGCTCTGTGTTTTGCTGTAGATGCTATAAAGGATTCCATTCAGCAGGCCTCTCGTTTATCACTATTTTTGGTGCACATGAGAAGGCTCTTATGGTTGAAGAACTGGGCGGCGGAGCCCCCATGCAAAAAGCTTCTGGCAGGGTTTCCCTTCCATGGAGGACGACTCTTCGGGGAGGATCTGGATAAATACATTCAGACTATTTCAAGTGGCAAAAGTACCCTTTTACCGGTCAAAAAGACATTCCGGGGTCCTACATTTAAAAGGCAGCTCTTTCCTGTCTCAGGGCCCTCAAATTCCAGGCAGTATCGACGGCCGCCTGCACGATCCAACGTTAACAGTAGATCGCAGGGACAGGCCCCTGGGGGTAAGAGGCCCTGGTATCGCAAGCCGACAAAGACAGCCCCTAAGTCTGCCTTATGAAGGGGCGCCCCCACTCTCGCGGGTGGGGGGAAGGCTTTGTTTCTTCTCAGAAGTTTGGGAAGCCAAGATCCCCGACAAATGGGTCCGGGCGTCTGTAACCGCAGGCTACAGACTGGAGTTTCTAAACTTTCCTCCGCCTCATTTTCAAGAGTCAAGGCTACCAAAGGATCCAGCAAGGAAGGCCTCAATGATGGCAGCTTTGGATCACCTGCTTTGCCAGGACGTAATAATAGAGGTGCCAGCCCAAGAGCAAGGGCTAGGTTTCTATTCCAATCTCTTTGTCATACCAAAGCCCAACGGCGATGTCAGGCCAATCTTGGACCTAAAGAGGTTAAACGGTTACCTAAGGGTTCTTTCCTTCCGGATGGAATCCATCCGGTCAGCAGCCGCCGCGCTTCAGAGGGACGATTTTCTGGCTTCCATAGACATAAAGGATGCTTACCTTCATGTACCAATCTTTCAGTCGCATCAAAGATTTTTACGCTTCGCGGTGGGGCAGCGACACTTCCAATTCAGGGCGCTCCCCTTCGGGCTGGCCACGGCCCCCCGGGTATTCACGAAGATCCTAGCCCCAGTTCTGGCCAATTTAAGGATCCAAGGGGTCACAGTCCTAGCGTACTTGGACGACCTTTTAATCATAGATCACTCACGGCCGTGTCTGCAACAGGCAGTAAACCTCACGGTTCAGTACCTCGAAGGTTTTGGCTGGGACCTAAACCGGGAAAAGTCAGCGTTCCAGCCTACAAAGCAGTTGGAATACCTCGGCATGAGGTTAGACACAGAACAGCAAAGGGTGTTCCTGCCCCTTGTAAAGATCGAGGCTATCAAGGGGTTGGTTCAGTTGGTTCTAAGCAAGAAAAAACCAACTATTCGCCTGTGTATGCGATTACTAGGCAAGCTAGTGGCCACGTTCGAGGCAGTACCATACGCTCAGATCCACACTCGCGTCCTACAGGCAGCCATTCTAGCAGCCTGGGGCAAGAGAGCACATGCCTTAGAGTCCCCTTTGACGCTATCATCAAGGGTCCGACAAAGCCTGGCCTGGTGGTTGAACCCTCAGAATCTTCTAAAGGGAAGATCCTTCAGCCCTGTTGTCTGGAAGGTAGTTACCACAGACGCCAGCCTGGCAGGCTGGGGGGCGGTCTTCGAGGGGTTCTCTCGCCAGGGAACTTGGGTGAAAACAGAGAGGCAGCTCCCCATCAATATCTTGGAGATCAGAGCTGCTCGCCTAGCCCTTCTGGCATGGACCTCCAGATTACAGGGGTTCCCGGTGAGAATCCAGTCAGACAATGCCACAGCGGTGGCATACATAAACCACCAAAGGGGGAACCAGGAGTCAGGCCGCTCAGAGGGAGGTGAGCTTGATTTTTCAGTGGGCAGAGGTTCATGTACCCTGCATTTCGGCGATATTCATTCCCGGAGTGGACAACCTGCAGGCAGACTTCTTAAGTCGCCAGAGTCTGTTGCCAGGGGAGTGGTCTCTGCATCGCCAGGTCTTTCAGACAATCTGCCAGAGGTGGGGAATGCCAGACGTAGATATAATGGCATCCAGGTTCAACAAGAAACTAGACAGGTTCGTGTCTCGAGCGAGGGACCCTATGGCCTGCGGAACCGATGCGTTGGTTTGCCCTTGGCATCAATTCAAACTTCTATATGCATTTCCTCCGCTACAGTTACTTCCTCGCCTGTTGCGCAGGATCAGAGTGGAGCACAAGCCGGTCATTCTAGTAGCTCCAGCTTGGCCCCGGAGGACATGGTACTCACTAGTCCTGAAGATGGCAGTGGGAGACCCTTGGACTCTTCCTCTACGACCAGACCTACTCTCACAAGGCCCGATCCTCCACCCTACATTACAACGTCTAAATTTGACGGCCTGGAGGCTGAATCCCTGATTCTCAGGGGTAGAGGTCTGTCTAGGCAGGTAATTCCTACCCTGATTAGGGCTAGAAAGCCGGCCTCCAGGGTGATTTATTACAGGGTGTGGAGGAACTACGTAGGCTGGTGTGAATCCAAAAGATGGAATTCCCGCAAATATACCATTGATAGGGTGTTAGGTTTCTCCAGCTAGGAGTGGATAAAGGCCTGGCATTAAGCACAATCAAGGGACAGATTTCAGCTCTGTCAGTGTGGTTTCAGAGGCCGCTGGCCACCCACTCGCTGGTAAAGACCTTCATACAGGGGGTCTTGCGTATTAATCCTCCTGTCAAGTCACCAATTTGTCCATGGGACTTAAATCTTGTCCTGTCCACTCTACAGAAACAACCCTTTGAGCCGTTGGCTGAGATTCCTTTAGTTTTACTGACAAGAAAGTTGGTATTCTTGGTCGCCATATTTTCGGCCAGGAGAGTGTCAGAGTTGGCAGCCTTATCGTGTAAGGAACCATATCTCATTCTACATAAGGACAGGGCAGTTCTCCGGCCCCATCCTGCCTTTCTACCAAAGGTTATATCCAATTTTCACTTGAACCAGGATTTGGTACTTCCATCCTTCTTTCCGAAACCCACATCTAGAAAGGAGGGGTTGCTGCATACCTTGGATATTGTCCGGGCCATGAAGGCCTATCTTAAAGCTACAGAAAAGATCCGGAAAACAGATGTGTTGTTCGTTCTACCAGATGGCCCCAAGAAGGGGCAGGCAGCTGCAAAATCCACCATCTCGAGATGGATTAGACAATTAATCATTCAGGCCTACGGTTTGAAGAGGTTGCCTCCTCCTTTGTCGGTAAAGGCCCATTCTACCAGGGCCATGGGCGCCTCCTGGGCAGCACACCATCAGATCTCTATGGCTCAGATATGCAAGGCGGCGACGTGGTCATCAGTCCACACGTTTACAAGGTTTTATCAACTAGACGTGAGAAGGAATGCGGATTCAGCCTTTGGGCAGGCAGTACTACAGGCTGCGGTTTAAGATCCTCGGGATCAGGGGCACCCTTGGTTGTAAAAAAGAAAAAAAAAAAAAAAAAAAAAAGAAAGTTTTTTCTTGACTAAGTTGGAATTATTATTATTATTTGAGTATACCTCTAAATTGAATCCTTCTTTGGAAGATGTCTCCCTCCCCTCATTAAAGCATTGCTTTCGGACATCCCATATAGTAATGAATATGCCGCTCTGTGTCCCGTGATGTACGAGAAAGAAAAAGGGATTTTTAAATACAGCTTACCTGTAAAATCCTTTTCTTGGAGTACATCACGGGACACAGAGCTCCCACCCCTCTTTTGGGTGAACATTTTGGGAGGCATACTGCTTGCTACAAAACTGAGGGACTCCCTCTAGGGGAGGGGGTTATATAGGGAGGGGACTTCCTGTTTGAGATTGCCAGTGTCCACACCTGAAGGTACTCCATATAACCCATATAGTAATGAATATGCCGCTCTGTGTCCCGTGATGTACTCCAAGAAAAGGATTTTACAGGTAAGCTGTATTTAAAAATCCCTTTTTTGCCCACACGATCAATTTAAATGACGTTTTAAAAAACAAAGTTTTTTTTCATCGCAAAAAGCGACCGTGTGTACGTGGCATAAGATGAAGATCAAATCACATTTTATGACCAATTTGTGCAGAAATCCATATCATTCCAAAGGGTTCACATACTTTTTGTGGCAACTGTATTTTTGTTTGAATAAGTGTTGAATAAGTGTTGCTTAACACGTAATTTTTTTTTTTTTATATTCCTATGTATGTTCTGTGTCTCAGAATTTACACACGGTGATAGTGATGACTATTACTACCCGCTTATACTGGGACACAACTTCCTCACTGGAAGGACTTGCTGCACTATATATGCCACTTTGAATACACATTACAGCTCTGCAAAGTGATTCAAACGGGTGAAGGTTAATTAATTCAGACTGAGCGTATGTTTGTGCAAAATAAAACACCACTTCCATCTCCTGCAATTAGCAGTCCTTCCCTTCTGTTCTTCATCACAATCTTCTGCTTGAGCTTTCCTTCCTCTGACATGTTTTTTGCTTGCCCAAAGGGCTGTCCAGTGGTTTCTGCATCAAAAATATGTAGTATGACTTTGCAGTCCAGCTATAATTGACCATATTTAGCTAGCCTTTTTGTGGAGCAATATTCTTATATTTGCCTGCTCTGTTGCAGTGGTTTTGCACAGAGCGGCATAGATCCTCCTATTCTTGGGTCCCCCTTCTGTGTTTCTGGCCCCTCCCTTATGTTGAGTGACCCCATAGCAAGCAGCATGCTATGAGGGCACCCAAGACGAGCAGCAGCTCCTTGTGTCCATTCAGACACGGAGCTGTGATTCGGCCTTGCCCCCTCTCTCCTGATTGGCTGCTGCTGCTGTCAAAGTCAGTTAGACAATGACACTGCTGCTGTGTGTCAGCCAATCAGGAGGAAGAGTCTCGGAGGACTGACACACTCATGGGCATTGCTGGACAGAGATGGGGCTCAGGTAAGAATTAGGGGAGCCGAGGGGGGCTGCTGAACACAGATGGCTTTTTATCTTGCATTAGGATAAAAAAAATCTGATTTTATAACCCCTTTAATCTTTACTGTTCTGGTAATATGTCATCTTTAAAAGTTCTTTCAACTAGGCTTGTTAGAAAATATTTGCATATCTTTGGATATCTTTCTCGAATCCTGTGTAAATGGCTGGTCTGATTGTTATTAATTGCATAATGATAGACATTCTTACTCAGCATATAACACCTTTTTCACTTTGATGGTGGAATTATGTGAAGCTTATATTTAGAATTTAGTGGAATCTTGTTCATGGTCAGTGGCCTTGCTAAAATAACTTGTATTGCTGTTTAACAAACCTATGCATGGGCTAGGAGTTACTGCATATAGAATGGTTTCATATACAGCTTTCAATTTATTGTACACAAGCTTACCTCACTGTCTTTATGGATGCATTAAAACACTGCTCGATTTATTTCTGTCTTAATTCGTGGATAGAGTTTAGGTCATGATACAGGAAGGAGTTGACCAGCTGAGGGTAGATGATGCAGGGTGTGTGCTAATGAGATCAGCTGGTCAACTTCTTCCTGTGTCATAACCTAAAGTCTATCCAGGAAGTAAGGCAGAAGTAATCTAGCAGTGTTTTGAAACATCCATAAAGTCAGTGAGGTGAGCTTGTGTTGAATAAATGGAAAGCTGTTTTATTTTTGTAAAAGAGCAAAAGTGCAATATTGGTACGAGGAGCTGGAATAATAATAATAAAAAAAGTGAACAAAGTTGAACTTAGCCTTTAAATTTAAGAATGTTACCCAAACATTTCATATTCCTGATATGTGTCTGTTGTGCCATTTACTTGTGCTAAAAAGTATCCTGTTCTCTTTGTATTGCTTCCTTTGTGCAAAATACCAGGTGATCCTGCCAGTCCCCATGCTTTCCTATTTCATACTGACCATTGTAGGCATGAGAGCACATGCATCTCAGTTCGTTCAGTTTTCTGCCTTTGTTGGGAGAACAGCCTGCCTGTGCTCCAATGATTAGACTTGTGCTGACATGCATCCCCCTGCACAGTCATTTACTGGAAAGATCAGTCTTCTTAGAAGTCAGCTAGCTAAATGAGACACCAGCAAATAGGAGGGGGAGACAGCAGTTTGGGGACTGGCAGGGGGAAAAGGGGACTATATATAAGCAAGTCTGTACTTCTGCAACTAAAATGGAAAAACCTAGTGTTTATCATTACTTTAACCACTTGCCACAAAATCATGTACCTGTACGTCATTATGCTTTAAGTGGTTATACCGGGGTGATGCCTGTAGTTGCATTCATCACCCCAGTACCCGTTTTTTGGGCTTTTATGTATAAAGATGAGCTAACCAGTAGAAGAATTAGAGAAAATTAAGGTGGAAGGTGAATTTAGAGAAAAGTAAGTATAGGATTGTAAAAAAAAAAACAAATGGAGAAATGCTAATGGAATGTGTTGTGGAAAGAATAGATATAAAAAGTAAAATCATTTTACTACTGACACTATACAATAGATGAAACCACAAGAAATGCATGCAAGAATAGTTGCTGGAAAGGGATGTTATCATTCACTAAAGACAGATATGAGATCAAGGATTTTGTCACAGAAATTTGAAATTCAGATTGATAGAACTTTTGTTACGGGTGCAGTGAAGATCTGGGTAGTAACAAAAGCACAGGTAAATGGATTGAACAGATGGAAAGGAGAGGTTTTAAGTAGCATATTTGGAGGGAATGTAACAAAGAAAGTGAAATATGCACAAATAAAGAATTATGATATAGCTTTTAACATCCAATTGTAGTAGAAGATGTAGGAAACCAATGCATTAGGCCGCTTGGTGATAACCATTATGTCGCGTACACACGACCGTTTTTCGGGTTCTAAAAAATGAAGTTTTTAAGGGTCTAGAAAAACAACGTTTTTTTCAACCCGGTAATTAAAAAGGCCTTGCCTACACATGATCATGGAAAAAAAATGCTCTAGCTAAGCGCGGTGACATACAACACGTACGAGGGCACTATAAAGAGGAAGTTCCATGCGGATGGCGCCACCCTTTGCTGATTTTGTGTTAGTAAAAGACGATTCGCGCTTTTCAGTCTGTTACTGCATGATGAATATGCTTACTCCATTACGAACGCTAGTTTTACCAGAACCAACGCTCCTGTCTCATAACGTCAATGCACATGTGCAGGGTTTACTTCATCAGTGGATGCCCAATAGCTGACCTGGTAGGAGAAAGAAGCTGTGGGGGACAAAGTGGTGGCTGCAAGCCTGGACTTCTCACCACTGAAGGAGGGCATACCAGGAGATAAGTGTGTCATATGACCTAACACACAGAAGATTTTCGTTCTGTTTAATGTGGTTTCCATGTAGAAGTCATAACACTCTTAATGATATCAGGGTTGTAATCATTCATGGCATTGGTAATATATATCATTCAGACTCTTATGTGGCTCTAATAAGCTTTGCCCCAATGTACAGCCAGATAAGTGACACTTCCATTTCTTCCAGCCTGGTTAATGAATAATAAATCTGCACCATCACACTAATTGTCCATAACAGTACACATGTATCATAACTGTAGACGGGCTAGAAAATGGTGAAGTTTTCTTCCTCGTTGCACTGTGTGGAAAAGAAGTGAACCACAAACCTGGCTAAAAAGAATCTCGCAATCCTTTTGGCAGGTTGACATATCCATTATCGCTCTATGCGTACCTGTTTTGAGTTCTGCTTTAGTTCCTGGTCTAGGTTTAAATGGGGCCATTATCATTAATCTGTCATTGCAGCCAACTAGTTGATAAAAGTCTTATGCTGATCAACATATTTATAGACTGTTAAATATATGTATTCTATTTAGTTTAGAACAAAAAAGAAAAGAGCATGGGATTTTGGAATGTCGCTATATTTAAAGTGATATTAAAGGTTACATTTTTACAATAAAAAAAAGTCATACTTACCTACTCTGTGCAATAGTTTTGCACAAAGCAGCTTCAGTCCTCTTTATGGGTCCCCAACCGACACTCCTGGTTCCTCCCCCCTGCTGAATATCCCCATAGGAAGCTGCTTTCCATGGGGGCACTTGTGCAGGCTCGCTCCGTGGGCTGTTTGCGTCTATTAGGGCACACAGCCTGGCTCGGGCCCGCACCTGCTCAGCAGAAGCCAATGAGTGCATAGCATTGGACCAAAATGAGGCTCAGGTGAGCATTTAAGGGGGGCTGCGGGGAGATTAAAATCTTTTAACTTTACAGACACTTTAAAGGTGTGATACCTACATCATTAAAAACTATCAATAAATGCTGTATTACATGCTGTTCCTACTCACTCAGTCACTGATAGTTGTTTTCAAATATATATTTGTATGACAATTGAAAACCGTTTATTGATATTAATTATTTTAACATCCCAAAGGCTGTTTTTTAATTTACTTTGAACATGTTACCAGTAGAAGAGGAATAAAATGTTATAGATGATATTACGCCGAGTAAATAGATACCCAACATGTCATGCTTTAAAATTGGACAAGCTTGTGGAATGGCGCCAAACAGTACTTAAAAATCCCCATAGGCAACCAATTGTAATTCCTTCCTACAATTTATATCGGCATTTCCCCTAACCTATTTACCGTTGTTGAGTATAATTTCTCCATGTGGTACATTTTATCGCTTTATGTAATCTATGTATGTTTGTCTTCATTTTCTAGTCTCGCTAATGTAAATATTTTACTCCATTTTAGCAAGAAGAAGCCGCAATGCTCCAGAGGTCTCTCTGTCAGCAAAAAGGATTAATTGTGGTGGCCTAATTTAGCAAAAACAGTCCAAGTGTTCACCACATTCCTTGTCTCCCATTACTCAGGGTCTGTTTTATTCACTTGGGCTCTGCTTTAAAAATGTCCTTTCCCAGTTTATTATAATCCCTTTCACATAACACTGGATTAAATGAAATGTAAATAAAAAGAGACGCGTTAACTTTTTTTTCTATTTTCTAATAGCTGTTGTTTAACATTAAAAAACAGCATAGAACTTTACTATAGATTTATTTTTTGGAATCTCCGCTGCGTGACCAGCTCGTGGTCAATATCATTTAATAAAGTAGATATCAATATTGCAGTGTTCACTTGGCACGGTCTGTTATGAATGCCTCAAAGGTGGTGCACTAAACAACTGCAAATGCATTAAATAAGAGAGGCTCTTTAGCGGATGTCTGGAAAGTAAATTTGCTTTGAAAAATATTAACATAGCAACATTTAAAGTAGCTTGGCATTCAATTAAAGTGAATTACTTCAGAATCAATAAGTACGACTTATAAACTGGCACTGTGTTGCTTTCCTTATTTAAGTTTAGAACTCCAAAATACATTTATTTATATACATATAAATATATTTATATACTTATTTAAGGCGCAAATATTAAAGCTGATCTCCAGGCCATTTAAACCATTTAAGTGTTCATTAAAAATGATGATATGTATGTATGTATAGAGCTATTATGAATACTTGAATTTGTCTTGATATCAGCAGCCTCCTGACATGGTATGAGTCTGCTGCAAACTCCATCGCAATATCACATAGTGGAGGAGAGGGTAGCATTGTAAAGCCTGAGCCTCGTACACACGATATGATTGTTGGCAGGGGATTGTCTGTTGACAGACACTCATCCTAAAATCTTACCGTTAGTACGCTCCTTTTGACAATTGGTGTCCAACTTTCGGCCAACAAATGTTGGATTACAGGCTAGTAAATCTGGGCGTACAAGGTCAGATTTTTGTATGGTCAGTACACAAATCGGTCACACAAAATTCGAAAGTACAAACACGCATGCTCGGAATAAATGCTTATCAAACATAAAAATAGCAGAATGGCCCCAAAGGGTGGCGCTCAAGAGCTGAAATTCCTCATAGTACATCACTACATTCATGTTTGTGGCACAACAATTGTGTACCGTTAGTATGCAAGACAAGATCCTGGCACACGCCCTTTTGACAAAAATGTAGATGCTCCGTTGGCCAACAATCGTACTGTGTGTACAAGGATTTAGAGTCGGCACTTTTTGACAGGCATTGAGAATTTAAGGGTGACCTGTGCCAAGTGCTACTTCCGTTGACTGTCCAGTCACAGGCTGGGGTGGGTCATGTACCATCCTTCATTGCCCAACTGGAGTATAGTATGCAAAGAGGCCCGGGACCTGTCTATGCTGTCTGGAGGTGGTATGTTTGCATTTTAAATCTGTAAAAAGAAAACAAAAATCACTATCTGGAATATTCTTAAGATTACCTGATGATTTTGGGACTGTGAATAAAAGACACATGAAAAGGAGGGAAGAGAAAAAAAAAAGGCGCACCAGCCTAGTGTGTTACCGTAGACAATTTAATGAATAAAAATGTAATAAAAAATGACTCACAAAGGAAACAGCATATTGGGCCTGTCGACAACACTATAGTAGATATCCCTCGAACCACACTCCAAATAGGGGAAATGAAGGTGTGTCACTGCTGGCTACAGAGACCTCTACATCAAAGCCCAGCAGTCTGTTTTTATTCTGCCTGCAACACTGTTGCATTGATGCTGATACTTCCCATCGATATTCTACTGGATGGGGTTTCCATCAACCTTTCTTGTGTAGTGGGGCATCTGCAGATTGTCAGGTTATTCCCCCCGTTTTTGAGGGTATTTCTTCCCTATGCATAACATGTTCTCCTAGTGGGGGGCTTATTCCCTTGTATCCACCTCAGTGAAAATGGATGCTTTACTATCCTTTTTCTATACAGTTGCATATAGATATCCATGTGTTGTATGACTATGCGAGTTCCTGATTCACATTGAGAACTGGCTGTATACACATTATGATCTATAGCTCTATATTTAGTAGTGTATTTAGGTTTTGTGCTGCCCTAGGCCTGACTAAACTCGTGCACCCCCTAATTTAAATATTGTAGTAGTAATAAAGATATTTTCTAAATAGCGTCCAAGCGGATGATTTATTGCATGATCACAACACAAAGAAAGTGCAACGTTTCGGAGCCATGCAGGGCCCCTTCGTCAGGCATGTGATCATGGTGTGCTGGCAAATATCTTTACTGTAACTTGTACCAGTATCCAACTGGTTGTTGCTACAGCACCCAAATCCAAGAGCTCATCCAGGAAAGTGTGCGATGGGAATATGAAGTATCCCTAATTTAAATATGACCCACCCCTTCCTGTCAAGGCCACACCCTTTCTGTTTCCGCCCTGAAATTTGAAATGGATTCCCTTAATTTTCATAGATTTCCTCTCACTTCCTGTTCAGCTATGGGGCAGGAAGTGAAGGGAAATCTCTGCAATGGGACAGGGATGGTAAAAAAATTAACTGTCAGGGGCTTTAACACTCCCTTACTCTATCCAAAATGAAAAAAAGTGTTGCCCATAGTTCTACTTTCAACACAAATTTCTGATACATTTATGGAGAGGACTAAGAAGATATAACCATGCCAATCGTACAGCAGAAAACATATAGCACATTGAGGAAGGTTTGTGGTCCAGGATGATAGGCCGCATGGTCCCGGAGCCAGGAACACTTGAACACACACCCATGGCCAGGAGGGCCACCCACGGGGTGGTGGGATGACAGACTCGGGATCGACGACCCCCGTCCAATGACATCTGTCCCTTAAGTACTCCTCACCAGCATGCACAGCGGAACGATCAACTTCCACTGATTGGCTGCCGAAGGGAAACACCTTGACCTGACTGCTGCCACCCTTGGCCTGGGGTGGTAATGGTACGACAGACAACAATAGTGGTCACTCAAAGTACAGCCATGGCTGGAACAGAGGCCCAAATTTGGAAAATCACACTGACTGTGTCAACTAACCCCCAGACTACCCTCTAAATTGAAAGCAGCGCCAGCTAAAAAGTAGCAGGCTGCTACATATAGATATCTCTCTATCTATATCTATATCTATATATATATCTATCTATATATATATATATATATATATATATATATATATATATATATTGGTTGTGCAGTAAATTATTACAGTTTTCTAGGCACATATGATCACTTGATGACCTTAGAGTTATGGTTTTGGAGGTCATTATGGCTGTTGAAATTTTCCATCTTCTGCCCTCCCCCATATATTCCCACAGTGGTAATCTTTTGGTGCTGTGAGGGTCAATACAGTAATATGCAATTTGCTGCGTGCACCACTATTTGTGTGGTCAAATGATCGGCTGCCAAATCGCACTGAAGAGGATTCTGGTGTGAACTGGCTTTATGAATGGAAGATAGATGGATGAATGAAAATGTTTTTGATTGATGGCTAAGGTACAGCTTTTATGAATGTAATAGGGAAGCAGAAAGAACCAACATAGTCAGCACTATTAATAACTTCTGCAGCACCGGGGGATTATCACTGTAGGGAAAGGAGGGGGGGGGGGTGTCAGAGGATGGAAGATTTAAACGAGACAAATGCAAGTGCCATTCAATGTGCTGAATATAAGCAAATAAACCGTATGCAACATTTCTGTGAGGGATGGTGGTATACTACAATCAGTGACTGTTGATTAGATGGATGTGAAATATTAGGATAGGATATATGTATACACCAATTGCAGCATCCATTCAGATATCCCAGAGTGCATTTCCCTTCCTACCTCCTGGCATGAGAATATAGAGGGGACAGGTGATACACGCGGAATCTTGTACACAGTGCTTTATATGAAAGAAAGACTAACTTGTTAATAATGTTCCTCACCTTGTTCTTCTGATGATGCTTGAGATGTGAAATGCGTTGATAAAGGAGACTCCTCTTCCTTCTAGTACAGGCTGCTGAGGATGGGCCACCTATGGGCTAGTCATAATAACTATGATATCTTATTTTACAAAGTATTGTATTGTTAAAGTGAAAATGAATGGATATTTTCAATGTAGCGTACAATTAAATACTGGAATATTTACTCTTGAGTAAATGACAGTTCCTTTTAAAGCCCCTTTTTATGGCAATTTTTACATTTAAATTTGGATAGTATCATTTAGAGGGTGTGGTTCTGTAAATTCCTTTTACAGCACTATGTTCTGTATATGTATATGATAAAATAACTTTAAGTGGTTGTAAAGGCTTACGTTTTTTTTTTTCCTTCATGCATTCTATGCATGAAGGTAAAAAAAACTGTTGTGTACAGCATGTACCTAATACTTACCTGAGCCCCATCTAGATCCAGCAATGTGCATGAGACATCGGCTCTCCCAGACCCCTTCCTCCTCATTGGCCAAGACAGCCCTGGGAGCCACTGGCTCCCACTGCGGATCAGTTTGAAAGCAGCCCAGTAACCACTGCAGAACAGATATGCCCATATATACACTGTGATTTTAGTAATAAACACAACTTTAACCACTTAAGACCCGGACCTATATGCAGGTTAAGGACCCGGGCCCCTTTTTGCAATTCGGCACTATGTTGCTTTAACTGACGTGGCTCCCAAACAAAATTGGCGTCCTTTTTTTCCCACAAAGAGAGGTTTCTTTTGGTGGTGTTTGATCACCTCTGCGGATTTTATTTTTTGCATTAAACAAAAATAGAGCAACAATTTTGAAAAAAATACCATATTTTTTACTTTTTGCTATAATAAATATCCCCCAAAAATATATATACAATTTATTTTTTCCTCAGTTTAGGCCGATACGTATTTTTCTACTTATTTTTGGTAAAAAAAAATCGCAATAAGTGTTTATCGATCGGTTTGCGCAAAATTTATAGCGTTTACAAAATAGCGGATAGTTTTATGGTATTTTTATTTTTACTACTAATGGCGGCGATCAGCGTTTTTTTTTGTGATTGCAACATTATGGTGGACAATTTTGACACATTTTTGGGACCATTGTCATTTTTACAGTGAAAAGTGCTATAAAAATGCACTGATTACTGTGAAAATGACAATGGCAGTGGAGGGATTAACCACTAGGGGGTGCTAAGGGATTAAGTGTGCCCTAAGGGAGTGATTCTTAATGTCTTAACAGGGAACAGACGAACAGTGACACTGCCACAGAGAAGAATGGGGAAGGTGTGTTCGCACACACCTCTCCCTGTTCTTCAGCTCCTGTGACTTATCGCGGGACACCAGTGGCGATCGGGTCCTGTGGGTGCTGTCACGGAGCTTCGGACCGGGTCGCGAACGCGCACCGATGACCCACTGTTGGGCTTTTAAAGGTGACGTTCCTGTGCCCAGCCGTGCCATTCTGCCGACCTATATGGGCGTTAGGCAGTCCTTAAGTGGTTAATAACTGTATTATATTCTATTCCATCACAGAGCAGAAGATCGTGGGAAACAGAAGGTTCCGCGTGCCACTGGTTGGTCACCCCTGAAATAGATTGTATCCCCTTGCAATATTTTGGCATAGAAATGTGCAATGTTTGTATGTCATTCATCAAAGAAAGCAAAATAACTGTTACAGTAAAATACATTCTTCTAGCTGTTTTGATATTCAAGAGAGTTAAATTGTACTGGTTTCTTATCCTTTCCTGTTAAAGGGTAAGCGGAACATTGTGATACAAAATTATATGTTATGTTTCTCACATTACCTGCATAATTAAGAGCCTTTTAATGTCAGGGGCCAGAAAATTATGATTTCTATGCAGCACATGCCTTCACTCCAGTGTAACTAAGCATGTGTGCAAAAGAAAAAACACAGGAGAAAAACTAAAGAAAGACTTAATACCCTTAGACACTTTTCCTCCAGGTGGCCTGTGTTGGACCAATAGAAGTGAGCCTTGGGTCTGATGAATATGCAATGAAGTATGTCTTCCCTCAAAGAAACCAATCTGTAATGAATTTATAGTCTATGTAGACCTTTGTAATGGTCCTCGGCAGGGGCGGACTGACCATTCGGGCACTGCCGCGGGCCCCATGCCACTAGGGGGCCCCATCAGTGTTGCCAGCCTCATTAAAACCAGGGACAGTATGTAAAAATCTGTGTGTGTGTTTTTTTTTTAAATCCCAAGATTATAGCTGCCCTGCCTCTCCGGTACCTTTTCAGTGTGTGTATGTGTATTCTGGGCCAGATTCACAGAGCCCTTACTCCGGTCTATCTCACGTTAGACCGGAGTACTTTCAAATTACGCGCGTCGTATCATTAGTTTGAATCCTCAAACCATGATTCGACGGCTTCGGGCTTCAATCCGACTGGCTTACGTGTTCGTGCGCCTTCGGATGTACGCTGCAATAATTTTGCGGCCGCTGGGTGGAGTTCCCGTCGTTTTCCGCGTCGGGCTATGCAAATTAGCTTTTTCCGACGATCCATGAAGTTACGATCGTCCTTCGCAATCTCTTACGGCATCTGTAGTCATCTTTTTTCTGCGTAAAGTTATTCCAGCTATTAGCTGGTCTATATTTTTTTGCGTAAGTCTTCCGGGAATAGGAATGTACGTAAACGACGCTACTCAAAAAAAAAAAATGACGTAACGACGTTATTTCGCGCAATGCACGGTGGGAAATTTCAGAACGGAGCATGTGCAGTTCGATCGCCGCGGGGAGGCGCCTAATTTAAATGCTTCACGCCCCCTAATCGCGTATTTTGATTCCGCCGTGAGAAATACACTACGCCGCCGTACCTTACGGGCCAAAATCTACCTGAATTCGTCGTAGAGCCAGGTAAAATATGGTGGCGTAGTGTATCTCTGATACTCTGCGCCAATGTAATTCTACCTGAATCTGGCCCTCTGTGTTTATGTATACTGCGTGTGTATATTGTGTGTCTGTATGTGTATACTGTGTATGTATACTGTATGTGTGTGTGTATACTGTGTGGCTCCATAATGTATTGCCCGGGGGCCCCATAATCTCCTATTGCCCGGGGGCCCAATGAGTTGTCAGTCCGCCCCTGGCCCTAGGCTGCTACTTATCTTATTGCAACAAAATAAGCGCTCAGCAGAAGATTAACTCTGGGATGGCTGCTGGTATGTGTGACATACAAAAAAAAAAAGAAATTGGTAACATTTTGGGGTCCTAGGCGACTGCTGCCAAAGGAGAAAAAAGGGAAAGGTAAAATTATGCTTTTCAAACGTCCTTCATTTACCTAACTATATTAAAGGTGCTAATATATTTTTATTTTTTAACAGAAGGAGCTAATGTATTTTGGTGTGCATTCATTCTTTAATGATTTCTGTGTATGTTATGATGTAAAGGTGTTGGTTAATAATGTTTTATTTATTTTTTCTGGTTATTGTATCTTAATTCTTTAAAACAATCGAATACGACATTTCTCATTTGGTATTTACAATTTTCTTTTTTTGCCACCAGAGGGCAGCATCATGGTATACTTTTGTGGAGTTGTAATCCTAATTATATATCAGACAGGAGGCTCATATCTTATGCATGATCTTTCTTTATTCATGCTCACAGCATAAATCCAACTTTAGTGAAATCTATAGAAAATGTTTCTTTAAAACTGTAAACAAAAAAAAAAACTACGCCCCCGGCAGCCCTCTAGGTGGGTCTGCCAATCACGGGGCAGTCCAATCAGTATATTAAGGCCTGTCTCTCTAGGAACCTCCTCTTTCTTTCTGCTCACAAGATCAGAACTCAGATAAGTAGATTAATTTCAGTAGATTATATATTGTCATTACATTGATTACAGCATTACTATAATCTTCCTAGATGGATTCCTGTTAATTCGCCCCCCCCCCCCCCTTGGGGCTCTGGGTATTCCCTTTATCTCTTTTCTTCTTACATAATCCGTTTAATTTGTTTTCTACTCTTTTATCTTATCAGTATTGTTACAAACTTTCGATGGTGCTCCGGTCAGCGCGCATCCTCTGGGCGCTCTGACCGGTCCCGAGTCACTCACGTTGCCGCCGCGTGTGTACCTCTCTAACATCGCGAGAGGTCGGCGCCATTTTCAATTGCGCCTTCCCTCCCTCACATTCGCCCCTTCGTTTCTCCTCTCAGCGCGCTCTTGCAGGGAGGGGGCGTGTCGCGTCTTCTCCTCCTATCGCCTGAGGGCTAGAGTCTCGCGAGACTACGCCTTCCTCCCCCGGGCTCCGCTCCTCCGTCACGCTCAATCAGTGTGCGGGCGAGCGGCGAGGAGTACGGAGCACGGACCTTAGGTATCTTAGGTAATTTTGGGGATTTATTCCCTAGTCTTCCCCTTAGTTTGGTGCTGCATTTATAGTCTCTATACATATTAACTACAGACAATAGCTTTTCAGCATCCCTAACTTCCCCTTAGTTTGGTGCTGCATTTGTAGTCTCTGTACATTTTGTATTATTAAAGACAGTATCATAGTGCTCAACATTAATATTGATTACTACCTTTAGACTGTCGTTTACTAACAATAACCTCAATGGCAGAGGACAGAGATCTCTCCCTTATGACCACTCCTGTAGGGCTAATAGACCCCCCACAGGATACACCTGTGTTTATGTCTGCAGCACAGATACAAGAAATAATCAACCAATCAGTTCAGGCTGCCATGGCCTCGGTGGTATTTACCCCACCTATACCCCATGTGTCCGGAACTGCCGACACCGGCATACCGCCCATAAAGAAGGGTAAGGCGTCACAGAAACGCCGCCACATTGACGTGGCTCACGACTCCCCGGCAGGGGAAGTAATACTCATGCCCCAGACAGTACCATACCAGGACTGTCGACCCACTGTTCTCCCAGACTCTGTACGACCCCTGGGCCTCGGGGAGATAAATTCACAGAGGCAACGATCCGCCAGGCGGACAAAACCGGACTCCTTTGTGGACTCCTCTCCTGAGTCGTCCGTGGAGTCCGAGGCGTTCGACGCCTACGAGTCTGGAGAAGATGAGGATTATGAGAACAGTGGGCATTTGCCATCTAAGAACGGCGCCAACCCTGTACCCCAGGGTGAGGTTCTATTGGACTCCCATGGAGAACCATTTTTTGACCCCGAAGCCATTAGTCACCCCCGAACCGGTGACTGGACACCCCTGCCCGAGGTGTCTCAATACATTGAATTCTGGGCTCGAAGGTCAGTCGACAAAGCCAACAGAAATAAACTACGCGCGGAATGCCCCCGCCCTTGTATCCCCAAGAAAGTAGTGAGCACTCCTGAAGTAGATCCCATTCTCCTGAGATACCTCACTAAAAATGGGAAATATTCAAAAAAGGGGATAGAGCGGTCCTTCAGAATGATTCAGGACAAGGTCTTGGATCTGTTTGGCCCGGTCACAAAGATTCTCAATCTTAGCGAACAGGCTTCCGCCTCTGGACAACCTGTCGATTTGCCCCAACTTAGGGGATGGACCCAGAGAGCGATTTGCCTCCTGGGCTCAGCAAATACTACATGTTCCATGGAGCGCCGACGCTCAATACTCATGAGACTTGATCCCCAACTTTCACATCTTGCCGAATCTGAACCAGGCCCGTCAGCCGACGGCATGTTGTTCGGAGATTCACTCATAAAGGACATAAACAAAATGGTAGGGCTTTACTCCAGCCTGGATAAGGCCCAGACATCACTAAAGAAAGCTAACAATAGAGTTTTTCCCAAGGCCGGCAGATATAGAGGCCGCTCTGCCGGCCGCTTCTCCTCTTCCAGGCCATACCAAAGGCCTCCCGCGCAGTACCAGACTCCGCCACCCTACCCAATACCAGTTGCACAACCGGCACCATTCTTTCCCCCCGGGGACGTCCATGGAGAGGCCGAGGAGGTAGAGGCTACCCCCGTTCCAGACCAGCTTCCGGTGAGTACGACACCTCTTCATTTTTCCCACATGCCTGTAGGGGGAAGGTTGAAACATTTTATCCACGCCTGGTCTGCGATTACGGCAGACTCGTGGATACTCAATACTGTGACGGGCTACCAGATAGAATTATATGCCCTTCCGATGATGGACCGAACCCCTCACCCCATTCGGTTTTCTATCCCAAACGCCACTCTGATGGACAACGAATTACAGGACCTCCAGTCCAAGCTAGCGGTAATAGAAGTGGACCCATTTTCCCAGGGTTTCCTCAGCAACCTTTTTCTAGTCAGAAAGAAGGGCGGGGGTTTCCGGCCAGTGATAAACTTGAGAAACCTCAATCAACATGTCGTTTACCGACATTTCAAGATGGAGGGCATTCACTGCCTAAGGGACCTCTTACGCCACGAAGATTGGTTAGTCAAGGTAGACTTGAAAGACGCCTACCTTACGGTTCCCATCCATCCATCCTCCCAACATTTACTCCGTTTCCTGTGGAGGGACAGGGTGTGGCAGTTCACTTGCCTCCCCTTCGGTCTCTCCTCAGCCCCGTGGTGTTTCACCAAATTATTGAAACCGGCGATAGCAGCCCTACGGAGCAGAGGTGTGAGGTTGATCATCTACTTAGACGACATACTCATAATGGCACGTTCCCCCCCATCTAGCAAACGTGCATGCATCCTGGACAGTTACCCTACTTCAAGACCTGGGTTTTCTCGTAAACCACGAGAAGTCGGTCCTGGCCCCATCCCAGGAGATGGAGTTTTTAGGGTTCTTGGTGGACACCAACCAAGCGGTCCTCCATCTACCCAAAGCCAAACTACTTGCCATACGAAAGGAAATCAGCCTCGTGCTCAACAAGCAGAGGGTGTCCTTACGCAGGCTGGCCCGCCTCGTCGGTCTGCTGTCTCCGTCGATCCAAGCCATCTTCCCTGCCCCCCTTCATTACCGAGCCCTTCAGAGACTCAAAACTCTGCATCTCCGCCAAGGGCTCCGCTTTGTGGACGAGGTTCATTTGGACGCAGAAGCCATAGGGGAGCTTCGATGGTGGTTGCGTCATTCCATCGAGTGGAACGGCAAGACCATATTCAGTTCCAATCCGGACTTTATTCTGGAGTCAGATGCCAGCCGACATGGCTGGGGTGCTCGATGCGGTTCATCCTCCACAGGAGGCACGTGGTCTGCAGGGGAATTGCTACTTCACATCAACGAGTTGGAACTCTTGGCCTTCTTTGCCATCAGGAGTCTTCTTCCTCACGCGTCCAACTGTTGTGTATTACTTCGCATGGACAATGTCTACGCTGTCCAGTACGTCAACCGTCTGGGGGGCTCCAAATCCAAAATCCTAGCGGACCTTGCGAAGGAATTCTGGCATTTTTGCCTGGAACGCAACATCGTTCCGATCGCGGAATATATTCCGGGTGTTTCCAATATGGTAGCGGACTGGAACTCCCGTTACCTGGCCGATTCCAGCGATTGGCGACTGGATCAGTCAGTATTCCTAGCCCTCGCTCGCCTGTGGGGTCCCTTAACCTTAGACCTTTTCGCGTCCCGTCTCAATCGTCAGCTCCCGCACTTTTACAACTGGAGACCGGACCCGGAGGCGCAGGCGGTAGACGCCCTGCGCCAGACTTGGCCCCTAGGGACGCACTATGCGTTTCCCCCTTTCTCATTAATCCTCAGGGTCCTTCTTCACATTACGAACCTGAGAGCGTCGGTCGTACTGATCACCCCGTGGTGGCCGACGCAACCGTGGTTTCCTCTCCTCCTGGGGATGACGTTGGATCTCCCCAGACTCCTCCCTCATTCTCCTCATCTTCTCACCGGTCCGAACGGGGATCTGCATCCCTTAATCACGGACCACACCCTTCCTCTCCTTGCGTGGTTGGTCTCGGGATGCCCGCCGCAGGCAGCGTCCTTTCAGGAGCGGCTAGGAATCTCATCGCCATGGCCTGGGCCCCCGGGACTAGATCGGTATACTGATCAGCCTGGCGACTTTGGGTTCGTTGGTGTGATCAACGGCAGGTTGATCCCGTTCAAGCACCTGTGTCCCTAATGGTCAACTACCTGGCGGATGCCTATGAATCCGGGAGGTCCTATAATTCCCTTAATGTACATCGATCAGCGATCTCAGCCTACCACTCTCCTGTAGACTCGCTTCCGGTGGGTAGACACCCTTTGGTGTGTCGCCTATTAAGGGGCGTTAGGTTCCAACGACCCCCACGACCCAGGTACCAACATACTTGGGACGTGACCAAGGTCCTTTCCATGTTCTCGGACTGGGGCGACAATGACGCCCTGTCTTTGAAATTACTGTCCTTCAAATTGACTGTCCTCTTATGTCTGATTTCTATTAAACGGGTGTCAGACGTCAGAGCTCTGGACATCTCTAGACGCCAGTTCTCCCCTCAAGGGGTGAAATTTTCGGTCGTACGTCGAACTAAGACGGGCCTTCAATCGGTCTTCTACCCTTTTTTCCCCTCACACCCACACCTTTGTGTGGTTCGCTGACTACAAGCTTATGAGTCTATGACGTCCCCATTACGATCCATACTTTCTTCTCAACTTCTTATTTCTTATGTCAAACCTCACCTTCCAGTTTCCTCGGCCACGTTAGCCAGGTGGGTACGCTCTGTCATGGACATGGCAGGGATTGACACGGCCCTGTTTGGCGCTCACTCCTCCAGGGGGGCGATGGCTACTAAGGTCATCACCTTGGGAGGTTCCCTGTCGGACCTATTATTGGCAGCAGACTGGTCTTCAGCGACCACATTCCGTCAGTTTTATTTTAGACCGGAGGAACACGTATCTATGTCAGTGTTGTAATTATGCCCCACGTGTTTTTTCATGTATGCTTGTTATAGCTTTAAACTAGCATAAGATATGAGCCTCCTGTCTGATATATAATTCTAGATTTTCCTAGCTTGTGACGGAAAATATTGATTATATGAAGACAGGAGGCGAGTATCTTCCCTCCCAACCCATCCCTTTCACGATATTATCTCTCATTTATTTTAGGTTATTGATCCACGCATCTTCCAGTTCGGTAGCTGATTGCTCCAGCACGTCCCGTTTGATCTCCTGTTGGGATCGTTCTTGTTTTTTCCCTGATTCAACACTTGGACCATTCGTGGACTGTTCGTCCTCGCGGATCGGAGGTGGGGGCTCCCACTGCACCCAGGTGACCGGCTGTCAATTGTCTTCGGTTCCAGAAGTCCAGCTCCAGGGTTGTGAGGTTCGACCTGTTGTCGGTGTCCGGGTTTTTTTCTACAGTTCGCTTCAAGAAAGAGGAGGTTCCTAGAGAGACAGGCCTTTATATACTGATTGGACTGCCCCGTGATTGGCAGACCCACCTAGAGGGCTGCCGGGGGCGTAGTTTTTTTTTTTGTTTACAGTTTTAAAGAAACATTTTCTATAGATTTCACTAAAGTTGGTTTTCTGCTGTGAGCATGAATAAAGAAAGATCATGCATAAGATACTCGCCTCCTGTCTTCATATAATCAATATTTTCCGTCACAAGCTAGGAAAATCTAGAATTCGTGTGTTTTATTAACACAACCAAGTTCCCTTTGACTTTCAAAACCTAAAATACATGAATATACACATCATCCAATTACCTAATGCTGACTATGTGCTATATTTATTCTTGTAATTTATAAACTGTTTTCTCACTATGTGGTGCATGTATACTGGAGCAGAATTTTGGTCGGCTGCTAAATACAGGGTAATTAAAGATTACATTTCTGCCACTGGCTGCCTGAATTCTTTTTTGAATCGAGAGATGGAGATCTTTGTAAAAAGGTAATCATCCATTCTCATTAATTAGCTTGCATGTCTTCAACTATAATCCCTGAAAATGTGGTCATCGCTATAATTGATCATTTTCTTTATTGGTGAAAATTGTTTGTTGGAAGGGTCACCAGGTAGGAGTACTAGGTTTCCTACTTTTGTAATCACAAGTTACAATATACAGCAATAGTATATTTTGTAAACTAACAGCATCTTTATCCTTAAAGCAGTTCTTGAGCTAAGGCCTAAGAAAAGTAAACTGTGAGAATTAGGCCCCATTCACACTGGGGCGGGAGGTGCGGTGGCGGTAAAGCGCCGCTATTCTTAGGAATTGTGTCGGTATTCGGCTGCTATCGGTGTGGTTTTACCCCCCACTAAAAAGGACGAAAAAGGGTTAAAACTGCCGGAAATGCACCTCTACAGAGGCGCATTGCCAGCAGTATAGCCGCGGTTTCCCAATGGGAAGAAGCGGTGGAGGAGTGGTAAACACATGGCTCCTTCACCACTCCAAAGATGCGGCTAGCAGGACTTGCTAGCGCTCGGGCTTTCACACTTGAGAAACAGCAGCCGCTGTTTCAGGTTGGTTTGCAAGCAATATTTTTTTAGCGCAATAGTGCCTGCAAACCGCCCCAGTGTGAAAGGGGTCTAAGGTATTTAGTGTGCTGCAGTCATAAGGAAACATTTTCTCAGTCTCCATCCACCAGTGATTATTTAGACTGTACTGTACACCATACCTTCTAACTTTTTGAGATTGGAATGAGGGACACCTATCAGAAAGAGTATGCAGGCATAGAACACACCCCTAGCCAAGCCCCTTTAAAGAAGAATTGTACAAAAAACAAGATTGGTTAAACTTGGAAGTGCTTTTTTTACCACTGCTATTCCTTTATATTGGCTTTCAGATTTGATAAATTCAGCAATCTAGAAATCAGATGAAAGGTTTAGCCCTAGAAAACACTTTTTAAAAGATAGTGTTTTTTTTATGTACAACTATATAGATCAGACCAAAATGAGGGACAAATGAGGAGGAAGGAGGGACAGAGGGACATTTTTCTAAATCAGGGACAGTTGAGGGGTATGGTACACCGCTGAAGTTTAAACTGAGCTGTGTGTGCACAACGAAGAACATAAGCTCTATGGTACATGCTTCAGAACTTCTATAACCACATCATGACTGGTCCAGCAACTTCATTCTAGATGCTGCCCATGGGGGATTCCTGAACTAGAAGGGGTCTCTGTGATCAGCATTGTATTGTGGTTATCACTTCTTCAGTTTTATTGACCTTTTATCAGTCTAAATACAACCCAAGAGGAACAGTAACACATTTACCATACCTCCCAACCATTCCAAATTGCACGGGACTGTTTCCCAATTTCACCAAATTTCCAGTGTTCCATCTTACTGCCCAAAATACTTGCGCGCACACACACTTTAAGTGTCACCCAAATCTTTTTTTACTTATTTGTATTATTTTGTTTATCAAATTTTTCTTTAGAATCTTAACATTTGGTATTGGTGTTTAGGGCACACACATTATAATTCTAGCACTAACACCACCCACACTTTACTGTGGATGTTAGGCCACAGATTCAGTAGCAAGATCGGTGGGGCCAAGGCCACTTCTGTTCATCCTAGATATGTGCAGCAGCTTGGCCCAGTGCCTTGCTGATGCATCAAACACATGTTTACTGTTGCCAGCAGAGAATAAGGTGGGCCTGGGCAAGGGTGATAATTGCAAAGGTTTCTCCTCTTCCTGTGTGCATGCTCACTCCCCGATTCCTCCTACATGTGAGCACCTGCGGAATTGCCCACATACGTCTACCAGTCTGGACAGTCGGCTTTCTCATTCTGAGCAATGTGTGGGGCATGCCTCCTCCCACTGACCACTGGAGCACTACTGTTAACTGCCAGGGCATTCTTCTTCCCACCAATCATGGACGTCTTCCCCCTGCTAACTGCCAGATAAAAAAAAAATTCACTGACTGCTGGGGCAATCTTCAATCCACTAACCACTGGGGCATTTTTCTTCACACTGATCAGTGGCTGGAGGTTTTTTCCTTCTACTCTCTGTGGGGTATTCATCTTCTTCTTTCCATTTACTGTTAAGGCAATCTTTCTTCCACTGACCACTGGAGCATTCTTTCACTGATGGCCAGGGATTTCCTCCTCCCACTGATGGCCGGGGAATTCCTCCTCTTACTCACCGCGGGGGTGGGGGGTGGGGCGGATTCCTCCTTCCACTCACTGCCAGGGAATTCTTCCTTCCACTGATTGCCGGGGAAATCCTCCTCCCACTGATCACCAGGGCATTCTTCCTCCTACTGATCACCAGGGCATTCTTACTCTGTGACCATTAGACCATTAGGGCATTGTTTCTCTCACTGACCACTGGGGCATTCTTGCTCCTATTGACCACTGAGGCATTCTTGCTCCACTAACCACAGGGGCATTATTTTTTGCTGTGACTGCAGGGGTATTCTTTCTTCCACTGACTGCCAGGACATTCATTCCCCCCACTTACCTTTTCTTCCTCTCACTAAATTCTTCCTCCCACTGGTTGTTGGATGTTATGCAGTTTTAAGGAAGTTTTTCTTAATAGGCTCGAAAAAATGCTGACTGTCTATGAATGAATGAATGAATGAATGAAAACTTGTATAGCGCGGCACATGCGAACTGAATCGCCTCTGGGTCTATATTCGGTTTTATTTTTTTTAGATAATCTTTTAGGTGTATGTGCATCTGGGATTATTTCACTCAAAGAATTGTAATTATGTGGACAGCCTTTCCAGAAGAGTTGAAGCTGCTATAGCTGCAAAGGGTGGCCCAACTCAATATTGGACCCTACCGACCTAAGTGCTTGTAAAGGCAGATGTCCCAATACTTTCAACAATTTAATGTACTTATTAGACTTTTATTTTTTATTTTTTACAGAGTTTAGTCACTTTGATCCCACCAACATCAACCAATACCCTAATTTAGGTTTTGATTGTACTGTCACTCTAATGCCATATTAGACCATGTAGACTTGGGTGTGAAGAGCAGCATAGATACAATGATAAGAAATGCATGTGAAAATAAAGTTCAGGTTGTTTGAACCGCTGCTGTTGGACAGAACAGGAGGATGCTCAATGGTAAAAGGGGGAAAAAGGGCCTAAAGCACAAGCACTGGCTGTGCTTCTGCATGCAGCATTTAGATATACAAGGCCTAATTTCTTTCTCGTACATCACGGGACACAGAGCGGCATATTCATTACTATGTGGGTTATATGGAGTACCTTCAGGTGTGGACACTGGCAATCTCAAACAGGAAGTCCCCTCCCTATATAACCCCCTCCCCTAGAGGGAGTCCCTCAGTTTTTTCGCCAGTGTCTTAGGTGTTGGTCACGGAATAGCTTTGCTCCACATCCTTGGGATTAAGGGCGGGCTAACCGGATCTGTCCAAGGAGCCTCAGTGCCAAAGTGGACAGTACCCGGGCCCCAAGCCGTGGGGTTTTGCCTATAATGCTCCTCTTTGGAGGGCTGGACCCTGGGCCCAGGACTTGGAGTTTGTAAAAACCATAAGTTCCTGTTTGCCAGGGTGCTATATAGGTCCAGGACAGTGGGTACCTTCATAGGACCCCAGGGCCTGAAGGTCTACTACGCTACCCACGGAGATGGGAGAAGATTGGATCAGTTTGCTGGACAAACATCCTGCAGCATGGAGCAGGTAAGGGGGAGCCTGCGGGACTTGGTTCGACAGCAGGCTCTCCGGGGTAACCTAAAAAGGGGGATAGCCTAAGTATGCTCTGCATGGGCAACCTTGTTCACTATGTCTAAAGAGAGACAGGATGACACCTTTTCTCCCCCATCACTAGGTCCCCCTGTCTAAATATGTGTGCTAGCTAAACCTGCTGTTTCTTCCTAGGACTAGTAAGGATCCCTAGGGGCCTTTGGAGAGTCCTACCTGGCCGGGGGTTTGAATCTGCCGCCTGTTTCTGCGTTCCTGGATCTCCAGCAGCGCGGCTCCTCCATGTTCCTCCTGTTTCCGGCATACGCGCGCGCGCACGTCTTAACAACGTTTTTCGCGCCGTTCAGACAGGAGGGCGGGGGGGGGTGGGCCTGCGGCGTCATACAGGGGCGCGCCTTTGTGCTGTTATAGACAGCAGGCATTGTCAGTGCTCAGTCTGAGGCTGATTTTCAGAGGAGAGGACGCAGAGCGGCAGAACAGTGACTCCCGGTGGCGGAAGAGGGGTAGTACATGTGGACTTTGTTCCAATACCTTTTTGTTAAGCCAAGAAATCCCCCTTTTTTGCAGCAGGTTTGGAGGCTGGCAAACTTAGTTTGGGGTCACGGTATGTTGTCAAAAGAAAATATATAATATATTAAAAAAAAAAAAAAAAAAAAAGAACATACGGGATCCCATCAGTTTTTGGGCATTAGTGATCTATTGTCCCCTAAACTCTGATTTTTGTACTCCTGGCCACTACAGTCTGTTGTGTGGGCGGAGTCCCTCGATTTTGTATTATGGCTTCCAAGGGTTCGGGGTCAAAGGGTACAAAAAAGACCAAAAAACAAAAGGGTTCCCTTTCTGATTCTGATATGCCGATACTTTCCCCGCAACTTATTAACATAAGAAGCGCCTTGGATGAGCCATTAGGGGGATCTGGTGCGGAGGCTGGCCCAGATCAGCCCAGCCCTGTGTTTATCACAGAGGAGATGCTAGCCGTATCCCTAGGGGGGCTAGAAGAGAGAATAGCAGCATTGATCGCTAGAGCTATTCCTGGTAAGAAACGGGTTAGATCCCCATCACCAAGAGGTGTATCCTCAGATGCTGAGATTCTCTCTCCAGAGGAATTGGAATCACAGGAGGATCAACTAGACCTGAACCAAGAGGGTTCAGGGATTGAGGGATCTGCCTCTGAGGAACCATTTTCAGACTCCCAGACAGAAAGACTGTGGGTACAGTCTTTGACGGACATGGTCCGCTCGGCATTTAGTTTACCATTGCCAGAGCCTCAGGTTCCTCAGGTATCCTCTCTGGGCTCTTTGAAAGCTCCGTTAAGCAACGCAGTTTTTCCGGTCCATCCTCTCTTGGAGGAATTGATCTTTCGGGATTGGGTACGGCCGGACAGGATTTTTCTGCCACCGAAAAGATTTGCGGTCATTTACCCCATGGAGGAAAAATTCTCCAAGAGGTGGAGGCTCCCAGTAGTGGATGCAGCCATCTCATGTGTGAATAAATCACTAACTTGCCCGGTGGAAAACATACATATGTTTAAAGATCCGGTTGATAAAAGATTAGAGACACTTTTAAAAGCATCCTTTGCTACGGCAGGAGCAGTGGTGCAGCCAGCGGTGGCTGCAATTGGAGTTTGTCAGGCATTAAAAGACCAGACAAAGGAAATGTTAAGGGACATGCCTACCCAACAAGCAGAAGAGTTTATTGACATTCCCAGAGCTCTGTGTTTTGCGGTAGATGCTATAAAAGACTCCATCCAGCAGGCCTCTCGTTTATCACTATGTTTGGTGCACATGAGAAGGCTCTTATGGTTGAAGAACTGGGCGGCGGAGCCCCCATGCAAAAAGCTTCTGGCAGGGTTTCCCTTCCATGGAGGACGACTCTTCGGAGAGGATCTGGATAAATATATTCAGACTATTTCAAATGGCAAGAGTACCCTTTTACCGGTCAAAAAGACATTCCGGGCTCCTACATTTAAAAGGCAGCTCTTTCCTGTCTCGGGGCCCTCTAATTCCAGGCAGTATCGACGGCCGCCTGCACGATCCAACGTTAACAGTAGATCGCAGGGACAGACCCCTGGGGGTAAGAGGCCGTGGTATCGCAAGCCGTCAAAGACAGCCCCTAAGTCTGCCTTATGAAGGGGCGCCCCCACTCTTGCGGGTGGGGGGAAGGCTTCGTTTCTTCTCAGAAGTTTGGGAAGCCAAGATCCCCGACAAATGGGTCCGGTCATCTGTAACCACAGGTTACAGACTGGAGTTTCTAAGGTATCCTCCGCCTCATTTTCAAGAATCAAGGCTACCAAGGGATCCAGCAAGGAAGGCCTCAATGCTGGCAGCTTTGGATCACCTGCTTGGCCAGGACGTAATTATAGAAGTGCCAGCCCAAGAGCAAGGCCTAGGTTTCTATTCCAATCTCTTTGTCATACCAAAGCCCAACGGCGATGTCAGGCCAATCTTGGACCTAAAGAGGTTAAACGGTTACCTAAGGGTTCGTTCCTTCCGGATGGAATCCATCCGGTCAGCAGCCGCCGCGCTTCAGAAGGACGATTTTCTGGCCTCCATAGACATAAAGGATGCTTACCTTCATGTACCAATCTTTCAGTCGCATCAAAGGTTTTTACGCTTCGCGGTGGGGCAGCGACACTTCCAATTCAGGGCGCTCCCCTTCGGGCTGGCCACGGCCCCCCGGGTATTCACGAAGATCCTAGCCCCAGTTCTGGCCAATTTAAGGATCCAGGGGGTCACAGTCCTAGCATACTTGGACGACCTTTTAATCATAGATCACTCACGGCCGGGTCTGCAAAAGGCAGTAAACCTCACGGTTCGGTACCTCGAAGAATTCGGCTGGGTCCTGAACCGGGGAAAGTCAGCGTTCCAGCCTACAAAGCAGTTGGAATACCTCGGCATGAGGTTAGACACAGAACATCAAAAGGTGTTCCTGCCCCTTGTAAAGATCGAAGCTATCAAGGGGTTGGTTCAGTTGGTTCTAAACAAGAAAAAACCAACTAATCGCCTGTGTATGCGATTACTAGGCAAGCTAGTGGCCACATTCGAGGCAGTACCATACGCTCAGATCCACACTCGCGTCCTACAGGCAGCCATTCTAGCAGCCTGGGGCAAGAGGGCACATGCCTTAGAGTCCCCTTTGACGCTATCATCAAGGGTCCGACAAAGCCTGGCCTGGTGGTTGAACCCTCAGAATCTTCTAAAGGGAAAATCCTTCAGCCCTGTTGTCTAGAAGGTAGTTACCACAGACGCCAGCCTGGCAGGCTGGGGGGCGGTCTTCGAGGGGTTCTCCCGCCAGGGAACTTGGGTGAAAGCAGAGAGGCAGCTCCCCATCAATATCTTGGAAATCAGAGCTGCTCGCCTAGCCCTTCTGGCTTGGACCTCCAGATTAAAGGGGTTCCCGGTGAGAATCCAGTCAGACAATGCCACGGCGGTGGCATACATAAACCACCAAGGGGGAACCAGGAGCCAGGCCGCTCAGAGGGAGGTGAACTTGATTTTTCAATGGGCAGAGGTTCATGTACCCTGCATTTCAGCGATATTCATTCCCGGAGTGGACAACCTGCAGGCAGACTTCTTAAGTCGCCAGAGTCTGTTGCCAGGGGAGTGGTCTCTGCATCCCCAGGTCTTTCAGACAATCTGCCAGAGGTGGGGAATGCCGGACGTAGATATAATGGCATCCAGGTTCAACAAGAAACTAGACAGGTTCGTGTCGCGAGCGAGGGATCCTATGGCCTGCGGAACCGATGCGTTGGTTTGCCCTTGGCATCAATTCAAACTTCTATATGCATTCCCTCCACTACAGTTACTCCCGCGCCTGTTGCGCAAGATCAGAGTGGAGAACAAGCCAGTCATTCTAGTAGCTCCGGCTTGGCCCCGGAGGACTTGGTACTCACTAGTCCTGAAGATGGCAGTGGGAGACCCTTGGACTCTTCCTCTACAACCAGACCTACTCTCACAAGGCCCGATCCTCCACCCTACATTACAGCGTCTAAATTTGATGGCCTGGAGGCTGAATCCCTGATTCTCAGGGGTAGAGGCCTGTCTAGGCAGGTAATTCCTACCCTGATTAGGGCTAGAAAGCCGGTCTCCAGGGTGATTTATTACAGGGTGTGGAGGAACTACGTAGGCTGGTGTGAATCCAAAAGATGGAATTCCCGCAAATATACTATTGATAGGGTGTTAAGTTTTCTCCAGCTAGGAGTGGATAAAGGCCTGGCACTAAGCACAATCAAGGGACAGATCTCAGCTCTGTCAGTGTGGTTTCAGAGGCCGCTGGCCACCCACTCGCTGGTAAAGACCTTCATACAGGGGGTCTTGCGTATTAATCCTCCTGTCAAGTCACCAATTTGTCCATGGGACTTAAATCTTGTCCTGTCCACTCTACAGAAACAGCCTTTTGAGCCGTTGGCTGAGATTCCTTTAGTCTTACTGACAAGAAAATTGGTTTTCTTGGTCGCCATAGTTTCGGCCAGGAGAGTGTCAGAATTAGCAGCCTTATCGTGTAAGGAACCATATCTCGTTCTGCATAAGGACAGGGCAGTTCTCCGGCCCCATCCTTCCTTTCTACCAAAGGTTATATCCAAATTTCACTTAAACCAGGATTTGGTACTTCCATCCTTCTTTCCAAAACCTACATCTAGAAAGGAGGGGTTGCTGCATACCTTGGATATTGTCCGGGCCATGAAGGCCTATCTTAAAGCTACAGAAAAGATCCGGAAAACAGATGTGTTATTCGTTCTACCAGATGGCCCCAAGAAGGGGCAGGCAGCTGCAAAATCCACCATCTCGAGATGGATTAGACAATTAATCATTCAAGCCTACGGTTTGAAGAGGTTGCCTCCTCCTTTGTCGGTAAAGGCCCATTCTACCAGGGCCATGGGCGCCTCTTGGGCAGCACACCATCAGATCTCTATGGCTCAGATATGCAAGGCGGCAACGTGGTCATCAGTCCACACGTTTACAAGGTTTTATCAACTAGACGTGAGAAGAAATGCGGATGCTGCCTTTGGTCAGGCAGTACTACAGGCTGCAGTTTGAAATCCTCGGGATCAGAAACACCCTTGGTTAAAAAAAAAAAAAAAAGAGAGAAAGAGTTTTTTTCTTGACTAAGTTGGAATTATTATTATGATTTGAGTTTATCTCTAAATTGAATCCTTCTTTGGAAGATGTCTCCCTCCCCTCATTAAAGCATTGCTTTCGGACATCCCACATAGTAATGAATATGCCGCTCTGTGTCCCGTGATGTACGAGAAAGAAAAAGGGATTTTTAAATACAGCTTGCCTGTAAAATCCTTTTCTTGGAGTACATCACGGGACACAGAGCTCCCACCCCTCTTTTGGGTGACCATTTTGGGAGGCATACTGCTTGCTACAAAACTGAGGGACTCCCTCTAGGGGAGGGGGTTATATAGGGAGGGGACTTCCTGTTTGAGATTGCCAGTGTCCACACCTGAAGGTACTCCATATAACCCACATAGTAATGAATATGCCGCTCTGTGTCCCGTGATGTACTCCAAGAAAAGGATTTTACAGGTAAGCTGTATTTAAAAATCCCTTTTTTCCAAAGAATTCACCATACCTTGTGATCAGATGAATGTATTTTGTGCCAAACTAAGCGGAAGCTGAACCTTGTAATGATCCCAAGCCTTGAGCTCCCATAGTAATCTCTTTTCAGGAATGTATTCTTTGCGGTAAATTGGGCTGGCATTCATAAATCCTTTTCAGTTTCATCCCTGGTATATTTTGCTAAAACTCAGAGACAGATGGAGCACAGGGTGATTAACCTTCAGATAAAATCTTGTATGTTGAGATTTAAAACCTCAGACGCTTCTATTATAATAATTATCCGTAGATTGTATTAACCATAAACCCTCTTTCTGTATTCTAGACAAAAATCTCCTGCCTGGGTTGGTGTTCGTATTTCATTGATTGCAGTCACTTGTTACTCAACAAATATCTCCATGAAGGAAGCTATGTTTATACTGTAGCTTAATATTTTGATTCAATGTATTGTTAGAGCATTCCACACATCACTTTAGCCCCCTTTTGTATCAGCATGTAAGGCTATACTATGATTATGCTCGATATTTTGAGCCTTGAAGCCATTTGCACGTGAAATATATGAAATGTTTATAATTTTAAAAATAGATTAACAAAAGGCCAGCTCACCTGTGGATGTGAAGCATACCGAATGTAGCAAAGCTATTTTGATTTCCTCTAAAGGTTTACATTTCCTCTAAAGCAGGGATAGGCAAACTTTTGAGCCTAGTGTGCCAGTTTTCTAAGATATTGAGAGTGCTAGACAGTGGCAGCCGCTCATGCAGGGCGCAGGGGCTGTCCCCCTAATCCATGCGCCATGTAGGGCGCCAGATGCATATATTCCGATGTTTTAATTTTTTTTAATAGAAGCACACGATTAGAGCATGAGGCTCTAATTGCCTTAAAAAAGGATGGGCTTGGGGCGCAGAGAACTGCACCCAGAGGCCACCCAGTTGTGTGACATTGGCAAATTAATATTTGCTAATATCTTCCTGTTTTTCCTCCTGGCTAATCGGGAGGACCTGACCAGATCCTGAGACTCCATTGACGGGTAGTCCTAATTGGCCAGGAGGAGAAGCAACTCCCAGGAGGGAAGCCAAGACCTGGATGGGGTAAATGTTGGGCTGGAGGGGGTCATGGCGTGCGATGGGCCAAGAAAATTGAACACCAGCTACCGCTGGTGCCAGAAAAATTTAAGTCTCAATCAAGAAAAGGAATATTTGGAAAATAAATTGTGGTGCAGCAAAAAAACATATGTAAATATATATAATATAAATGTTAACCCCCAGCATTGGTGGCAGTGTCTGCAATAATATCTGTCAGCAATGGGATCAGTGGCTGCAAAAAATACAAACAAAACAAGATTGGTGTCCGTGACTGTGAGCACATACTTCCTAACTTTAGATTTTTATACCAATGGGAGATAACTGTGCAGCATCATTGCTCAGTAAGAGAAAAATACAAATTGTTATTGGTCTGTGGGAGGAAAGAAATACTCTCATGTTAGAGAAGGAAAAATGATTCTGTCAGTCGGAGTAAATCGCAGAGTGCAAAAGGGTCCGAAAAAAGTATTCCAGTGTTCAGGGATCAGGAGAAAGTAACGCATAGCTCATGCTAAGAAGAGCAAGAATGAAGGAGTCAGAAGAAAGTAATACAGAGTTCAGGGGCCAGGATTAAAAATGCAGAGTGTGGCAGCCTAGAGTATATAATGCAAAGTTTAGGCATCAGGCTTAAGTAATGCTGTCACGTACCTTACCAGAGGCCGAAATGCTGAGAGGGCTTCCCTTTTGACTAAGTGCAGAACGCCCCCTGGAGGAGACACAGGGGGTGCTATGCCCAGAGATGCAGGAGTTGCCAGCTGCGACTTGCTGATTAGATGCTGGAGATCAGCTGTAGACCAGGATACGCAGTCAGTCAGGGGCACCTCGGAAATACCAGATGAGGTGGTGTAGCCGGAAAACCCAGGGGCGGAGTCAGGATCCAAGCCGGAAGTCATAAACAGGTAGCAGACAGAGAGGAGGTTACTGGAACAGGATCTAAGCCGAGGTCATACACTGAATCAGGCAGACAGGAACAGGACACAGGATAAGCCAAGAGACAAGCCGGGGGTCATGCACGGAGAGGTCTGGTCAGGCAAGCCGGGTTTGACAACGGTAGGACAAGGATACAGTGCAGAGGTCAGGAGTAGGTAATGCAGAGTGCAGAGGTCAGGAGTAGGTAATGCAGAGTGCAGAGGTCGGGAGTAGGTAATGCAGAGTGCAGAGGTCGGGAGTAGGTAATGCAGAGTGCAGAGGTCGGGAGTAGGTAATGCAGAGTGCAGAGGTCGGGAGTAGGTAATGCAGAGTGCAGAGGTCGGGAGTAGGTAATGCAGAGTGCAGAGGTCGGGAGTAGGTAATGCAGAGTGCAGAGGTCGGGAGTAGGTAATGCAGAGTGCAGAGGTCGGGAGTAGGTAATGCAGAGTGCAGAGGTCGGGAGTAGGTAATGCAGAGTGCAGAGGTCAGGAGTAGGTAATGCAGAGTGCAGAGGTCAGGAGTAGGTAATGCAGAGTGCAGAGGTCAGGAGTAGGTAATGCAGAGTGCAGAGGTCAGGAGTAGGTAATGCAGAGTGCAGAGGTCAGGAGTAGGTAATGCAGAGTGCAGAGGTCAGGAGTAGGTAATGCAGAGTGCAGAGGTCAGGAGTAGGCAATGCAGAGTGCAGAGGTCAGGAGTAGGCAATGCAGAGTGCAGAGGTCAGGAGTAGGCAATGCAGAGGTCAGGAGTAGGTAATGCAGAGTGCAGAGGTCAGGAGTAGGTAATGCAGAGTACAAAAGTGACCTATGGAATGCTCAGGAAAAAAACAAGCCTACTTACCGCCCAGCTTGCAAAACAACCAATTAACCTGTCTAACAGTATGCGTTAAAAACAGGGGTTTTGTCCGCACACATTTGCAAACGCATGCGTGAGCCACAGAGCCGCGGCAAGGCACCCCTCAATCTGTGGTCCTAACACTAAACACCCAGCATGTAGCACAATAGCTGCAAAGGTGTTGGTGCATTGCTGGACCAATATAAACACCACAGGTGAAGCATAAACCTGTCCACCGCCCCGATCTATAGCTGGCCATAGCAGTAAGTAGCAATGGAAGGCTAAAGCAGATAACAAAAGTGACCTGGGGAATGCCCAGGAAAAATCCAAGCCTACTTACCGACCAGCTTGCAAAAGCAGAGTGCAGAAATCAGGAGTAAGTAATGCAGAATTCAGAAATCAGGAATAAGTAATGCAGAGTTCATGGGTCAGGATTAAGTCATGCAGATTGCAGCACTCTGGAATAAGAAGTTCAGAGGTCAGGAGTAAGTAATGAAGACCGTGGCTACTTTTGTGTATGGTTCAAAGTAGACGTGTGTCCATTTGTCAATATTCCCTTGTATACAGCAACCCCTGGTGCAGTAGAGGTTCTGCTGCTGCCTTACAGGCCCCCATCTTAAAACGTATAGTGACCCTGCACTAAACTCAAGCCATTACAGGGAGTGCAGAATTATTAGGCATGTTGTTGTATTTTTGAGGATTAATTTTATTATTGAACAACAACCATGTTCTCAATGAACCCAAAAAACTCATTAATATCAAAGCTGAATATTTTTGGAAGTAGTTTTTAGTTTGTTTTTAGTTTTAGCTATTTTAGGGGGATATCTGTGTGTGCAGGTGACTATTACTGTGCATAATTATTAGGCAACTTAACAAAAAACAAATATATACCCATTTCAATTATTAATTTTTACCAGTGAAACCAATATAACATCTCAACATTCACAAATATACATTTCTGACATTCAAAAACAAAACAAAAACAAATCAGTGACCAATATAGCCACCTTTCTTTGCAAGGACACTCAAAAGCCTGCCATCCATGGATTCTGTCAGTGTTTTGATCTGTTCACCATCAACATTGCGTGCAGCAGCAACCACAGCCTCCCAGACACTGTTCAGAGAGGTGTACTGTTTTCCCTCCTTGTAAATCTCACATTTGATGATGGACCACAGGTTCTCAATGGGGTTCAGATCAGGTGAACAAAGAGGCCATGTCATTAGTTTTTCTTCTTTTATACCCTTTCTTGCCAGCCACGCTGTGGAGTACTTGGACGCGTGTGATGGAGCATTGTCCTGCATGAAAATCATGTTTTTCTTGAAGGATGCAGACTTCTTCCTGTACCACTGCTTGAAGAAGGTGTCTTCCAGAAACTGGCAGTAGGACTGGGAGTTGATCTTGACTCCATCCTCAACCCGAAAAGGACCCACAAGCTCATCTTTGATGATACCAGCCCAAACCAGTACTCCACCTCCACCTTGCTGGCATCTGAGTCGGACTGGAGCTCTCTGCCCTTTACCAATCCAGCCACGGGCCCATCCATCTGGCCCATCAAGACTCACTCTCATTTCATCAGTCCATAAAACCTTAGAAAAATCAGTCTTGAGATATTTCTTGGCCCAGTCTTGAAGTTTCAGCTTGTGTGTCTTGTTCAGTGGTGGTCGTCTTTCAGCCTTTCTTACCTTGGCCATGTCTCTGAGTATTGCACACCTTGTGCTTTTGGGCACTCCAGTGATGTTGCAGCTCTGAAATATGGCCAAACTGGTGGCATCTTGGCAGCTGCATGCTTGACTTTTCTCAGTTCATGGGCAGTTATTTTGCGCCTTGGTTTTTCCACACGCTTCTTGCGACCCTGTTGACTATTTTGAATGAAACGCTTGATTGTTCGATGATCACGCTTCAGAAGCTTTGCAATTTTAAGAGTGCTGCATCCCTCTGCAAGATATCTCACTATTTTTGACTTATCTGAGCCTGTCAAGTCCTTCTTTTGACCCATTTTGCCAAAGGAAAGGAAGTTGCCCAATAATTATGCACACCTGATATAGGGTGTTTGTCATTAGACCACACCCCTTCTCATTACAGAGATGCACATCACCTAATATGCTTAATTGGTAGTAGGCTTTCGAGCCTATGCAGCTTGGAGTAAGACAACATGCATAAAGAGGATGATGTGGTCAAAATACTAATTTGCCTAAAAATTCTGCACTCCCTGTATATTACCCCAGTGCAACCATCATGCCCTTAATTGATTTTGTTTCCCTCCTTATGCAGAGTGGTGCAGGGAAGCAGCTGTTAGACATAGCTACAGTATATCTTCTGGTGCTCTTTTCTGCACTTGTCCTTGCCCATCTCAGGTTTATTTGATGTCACATAAAAGCATCTGGGGTGAACGGGAGAGGTGTATCAGTGTCCTACTGTCACTCTGCATATGGGGGGAACTGCTAGTTAAAAAGCTTTAGCCTGAATAATACAAAATGTAACTACATAATGAAGTAAAGGGTGTGTGTGATTCTGTGCAAAGGAAAAAGTACTAGCAGAAGAAAAAATTATAGTAAATGGACAATTAATCAACGGCTGCCTCTACCAATTACTGCCACGTGAGTGGAGTAAATGAATGAACGAGAAAAGGTATAGTCGGTGTGGCGCTGTTCAATTGTTTATAAGTAGCTCTCCTAATTGGAAATGTGGTGGTAAAAAAAATGTTTTGTATCAATGTAATGGAATTCCTAAATGTCTCCTAAATACACTGGAATAGTATGTAAGAAGATAAATGTGAATGTGGCAACCGCCATTTAATGTGCAAAATATGGCAGAAAAAGTGTTGAAACATAAATATGTAAATAATTATACAATGAATGAATAAATTCAATAAAGTCCTGTTCGAACATTCCAAAAAGTGCTAGTGTAAAGTGACCATAAATAGACATATAAATAATAATGAGTAAAATCAGACATTCAAGAAAGATCTGGAAGGTGCTTGTGCTGGTGAAATGTAATCGCTGAACATTTTCCGTCTTCACAAAGTGATCACAGCATACGTGGCTTATCTGTGCTCCTATTGTGCCCGCACTCCCCAAAATTGTCTTGCCGCTTTGGGGTTTTCCAGAATAACCAAAGGATACATAATAAATTCAATAAGGTGTGTTCTTTTCAGTTGTAACTAATTTATACAGTACAACTATGTTTTTGAAAGTGCAGAAAATGTTGGCAGCCCCCATGTACCACATATAGGAAAAGGGATCCACCTAAAATGCCTTATTTTCTTTCATAGCTGCACATTTTTTATATAGTTTGACACTTGAGGCATGATGTAATATGCATATGTAAATCTGAAGAATATACATACATCAGACACAACAATAGAATTTTGGAGAATAAACTGTTGGGCAGACTTAGCCAAAATTTAATGAGATGCAAGAAAATCAGCAAGACTGTCTCAATCAGTAAGACCCAGACTAAATCAACGAGGGCGACAGGTCTGCTCCTGGCTATTTGCTGCAAAACTGCCTTGGATTTTTAATCTGGGACCTAAATGTGGTAGCTAAGAACTGCTGATTTGTATTTGCATCAGTGCCAGTCTCTAATCTTGTAAGCAGGCAACAAAATCATGGCTATAAAAGGAATTTCTTTTTTATCTTACTGCTATAAGGAAACATAGTACAACAGCTATAACAGTTGGAGACCGAAAAGACATCTGCTAGCATTGACCATTTTGCAGATGTCTTCCAAAACTACCTCATATATTGTTTATCCTTCATGCTCTTTGTCAGAGACGTCCGTGACATTAGCATTGCCTAAATGCACCTAATATATCTGCAGTGTATGTTAAAACAAGGTTACAGCTTCTTAATAATAATTTCGTTTTCTATTCTTTACCTAAATATCTACAAATACATTATATTTTAGTGTACATTGGCAATGTATATGAATTACATTATCTGAAATTTATTATAAAGATTATTTTGTTTGAATTTACCCAGAATGAGAGCTGGCAGAAAGAAAGTTTGTGTCTGTTTATGTTTTGGGAAGCAATGTGGGTTTGTCAACTTTTTGTGGACATTGGGATAAACATGTCAAAACCAATTTTCCATTTTTGAAGACAACCAGGCATGTATAAAGCTTACACAATCAGAAAGGGTCAATCCTAGGACCAAACACATGAACGTCAAGTATCACCTACTGAGGGACAATCAAGAGCAAGGTGTTATTGACATTCAATATTGCCTGTCAAAGGATATGACTGCTGATGTACTTACCATGCCAGTTGTTTTCAGAAGAAGCTAAATATAATTTGACAAAGCTCATGCTGTTGAGAAGGGGTGTTGGAAAACAACAACATCATGGAATGTAAAATTGCTAAGAAACTGACAATAATGTATGCATGCACTATCCAGCAGGTGGGACTACCAGTCTTATAGTGTGTTATTCTATGGTTAAGTAATCACAGGATGTTCTGTCCATGTTCAGTGTATGTACTTGTATGTTCCTTGTTCCTGTTCATGTTTCTCCATGCTATAAGACATGCCTGGCTAAATTTCCATGTTTCTCCATGCTATAAGACATGCCTGGCTAAATCTCCATGAAAGTCAGAAGCTTCTACTGAACAAGCAAGCCAGTGTCAAGCTATGGTTAGAAAACAGAAACCCAACTTATTAGTCACCCGTAGATGCACAAAAGAAAAAACAATGCACAAAGGGCATAAAAAGAAAAAAACACCACTCATGTGTTGAACAGCCGTCCATTCTTTGAGATGGTTGCGTTTATTGGGTCTTTTTTTTTTGGTTGGGGGGGTTTGCCAAGTTAACTGCTATATGTAGACATTTCTTTGTGTGGTCTCTTCTACATTTACAGTTCAAACTATGTGTATATGTGTATGCATGTGTGTGTATTCTCTACCAATTACCATTGATGGCCCTGTATACTCTGCTTTCTGAGGACAATTTATAAACGTTTTTTTAAGCTGTCAACACTCCTGGGGGAAGGTGTTCCACATTCTTAAATCTTTAACAGTAAAGAAACCTTTCCGCAATTTAACATTTAAACCTGCTTTCTTCTAACCTCAAATTGTGGTCACATGTCTTCTTCAGGGACCTCAGAGTAAACAGTTTATTACAGTTATTGAAGTCACCTTTGATATATTTTTTACATTGTAATCACTTCTCATCTTAAGTGCCTCTTCCCAGATTGAATAACTGTAAGCAATGTAATTGATTCTCATAACTGAGGCCCTCTATTCCCCTTATTCATTAGGTTGCCCTTCGCTGAACTCGGTTAATGCAGTATTAATCCCAAAACCAAAAAATGTAATATCTTGCAGCTTACCAATCAGTAGATGGAGGCTGCATCCGTTTTTATTTTCTTAGTTTTTTTTGTTCCCTCTCTTTTCACCTGGCGATCTGGCTAGTAACACACCTCCTGTATTTATGTTCCCCCACTCTGAATGAATAAGCACATAGACCAGGGGTGTCAAACTCATTGTTATCGTGGGCCGCATCATAATTATGATTGCCCTCAATAGGGCCGGTTGTATCTGTAAGATTAGATGTCCAGCGCATCCCCTCCCCTTACATTAGATGTCAAGCGCCACCCCACCATCAGAAGTTGAGTCCCCCACCCTCACTTACATCACAGCGCACCCCCCTTACCTTATGCTGCTGCTGGGAAGAAGATGGATGCATTGCTTGAAAGCAGAAATTAAGGGTCTGAAGAAGGACCAGAGGTGGGCTGGAGCTCTACTACAGCTGCAGAAGAGCTGCGAAGGGCCACATGAAATAGCCTGGAGAGTTGGATTCGGCCCGCGGGCCTTATGTTTGACACCTGTGACATAGTCATTCTGGAGGGAGAGAAGTATTTTGGCTGTATTTTTCCTATGGATCACAGGAGTGCAGTTTGTTCTGCTCTTCTGCGATCCGTTTTCAGCTGACAGCAGGCTGAAGTCAGCTGACATCACAGAACCGGTCCAGGCTCTGAAAAGGTTCTGACCATATGGTTGGTTCCCACCCAGAAGCCTGGATAGGCACCTGACTCGGCTTCTCAGTGATCCTCACTACAGAGGCGATGGGGGGATCGGCGCCACATCCACCACCTAGGCGAGTATAAATGTTAATTTTTTTCCTAAACACTGAACTTCTCTTTTAAATACACTAACAAATTGAAGCCAAACTCTAACTCATAATTTATAATCAGTTACAGCAAACATTGTTATAAGCACCCCTACTAGTGTTAAATGGTTTGTCCCATCTCTGTAACCAATACATTCTGCTGGAAAACCTGTTATTTAAAAAAAGCAACAGACTTATTTCCTGGTTCAGCAAATGGAAATAAAGTCTAAACGAGAAAATGAATGCAGCCACCACATCTAACAAATGATAAGCTGCAATAAAAATAAATTTTGACTTTTTGGTTTAATACCACTTTAAGGACTCAGACCAGACTTGGACGTAGAAAGTTTGTGTCCAAAAGCAGCATTTCTGCTTGCAGGTGATCATCCAGTTTGTATAGCACAGAGCGCTGCTGATTCTAGATCCGGTGTCTGGACACCTTCTCCTTCTGAGTGAGGCCTTATTCTTTATAAAAGTATCTAGTCAGCTTCTGGTATCCATAGAAGTGATACCATTATCATTCTTTATATCAGATGATTTTCTGATGTCAAAACATGGCAATTTCAGGAATCTTGAGGGGCATCAGGTGTCCTTGTTGAACCTGGAACTCATGCTGAGCGCCTATCATCATGTGTAATTTCAAAGTTGGCCCTGTTACTAATAGGTTCAATGGATTTCTTGCATTATTTCAGTCTGACTTTTTAAATAAATGTAAGAGTAAAAATGTTTGTGGGTGTAAAACTGTAGAAATACAAAAAAATTTTAAATATAATATTGGTTCTAGGCCCTAATGCTTATTTGGAGGTTTACATTCTTGCGGGATTCAGGAGCTAGTTTGTCAAGCGTAAAAGGTTTATAATGTGTTTGAGACATTTTCTCTTGAAATCACCCAAAAGCAATGGCTCGTGGGATTTCTTTTAGAGCTGGCTATTAGAGGTACAGTAGACTGGTTATGACTTTCTCAATAATTTCTCTGTATTTTTAAGAACAGAAAATAATAGTTGATCTAAACTTTAAGGGCATTTCCACATTAAAGTAGATGGACAAGGAAATGGAATCTATATTGTATTGTGCACAACACAGCAATGTGCACTCACCGGCAACATTATTAGGTACCCCTTGTTAGTACCCGGTTGGACCCCCTTTTGTCTTCAGAACTGTCTTAATTCTTTATAGCATGGTTTTAAGTGGCCCAAAGTGTGCCAAGAAAATATCCCCCACACTATTACACCATCAGCCTGAACCATTGATACAAGGCAGGATATATCCATGCTTTCATGTTTACGCCAAATTCTGACCCAACTATCTGAATTTCACAGCTGAAATTGACTCATCAGACAAGGCAAGGTTTTTCTAATCTTCTGTTGTCCAATTTTGGTGAGTCTGTGTGAATTGTAGCTTCCTTTGTAGCTTCTGTTTATTGTTCTTAGCTGACAGGAGTGGCACCTGGTTCTGCTGTAGCCCACCTGCTTTAAGGTTTGATGTGTTGTGCATTTAGGGATGTACTCGGCATACCTAGGTTGTAACAAGTGGTTATTTGAGTTACTGTTGCCTTTCTATAATTGTCTGCCCTTTCTATCATGTCCAATTTGGGCCCAAAGTGTCAATATTTTGTGTGCCCACCATTATTTTCCAGCACTGCCTTATCCCTCTTGGGCATGGAGTTCACCAGAGCTTCACAGGTTGCCACTGGAGTTGTCTTTTTTCAACTTCTCCATGATCACGGAGCTGGTGGATGTAAGAGACCTTGTACTCCTCCACCTTCCATTTGAGGATGCCCCACAGATACTCAATAGGGTTTAGGTCTGGAGACATGCTTGGCCAGTCCATCACCTTTTTTCCCCACAGCTTCAGTATGTCACAGTACATGTCGGCATTCATGGTTCCCTCAATGAACTGTAGCTCCCCAGTGCCGGCAGCACTCACGCAGTCCCAGACCATGACGCATCCACCACCATGCTTGTAGGCAGGACACAATTGTCTTTTTACTCCTCACCTGGTTGCCGCCACAAACGCTTGACATTATCTGAACCAAATACGTTTATTTTGGTATCATCAGACCAAAGGACATGTCCTTAGTCTGACTGTCTTCAGCAAACTGTTTGCAGGCTTTCTTATGCATCATCTTTAGAAGAGGCTTCCTTCTGAGATAACAGCCATGCAGACCAATTTAATGCAGTGTGCAGCATATGGTCTAAGCGCTGACAGGCTGACCCCCACACCCCTTCAACCTCTGCAGCAATGCTGGCAGCGCTCATATGTCTATTTCCCAAAGACAAACTCTGGATATGACACTGAGCATGTGCCTCAACTTCTTTGGTAGACAATGGCAAGGCCTGTTAGGAGTGGGACCTGTCCTGTTAAACCTTTGTATGCTCTTGGGCACCGTGCTGCAACTTAGTTTCCTGGGTCTTGGCAATCTTCTTACAGCCTAGGCCATCTTTATGTAGAGCAACAATTCTTATTTTCAGATCCTCAGAGAGTTCTTTGCCATGATGTGCCATGTTGAACTTCCAGTGACCAGTATGAAAGAGTGAGAGCGATAACACCAAATTTAACACACCGGCTCCACAAGAGACCTTGAAACACTAACGAGTCGCATGACATCGGGGAGGGAAAATGACTAATTGGGCCCAAT